>MU389733.1:0-600000 GCA_022578765.1 Xylaria sp. FL0933 | reverse complement strand
AGGACCGGCGGGACCAGTGCCGGCGACCCCACGGCCGGCGGCAGCGACAGCGGGCGCGTCGACCCAGTGAAGTGGCACTACGGCACCATTAACGCTGGTGACCGTGCGGGCGCCGCCTTCGTGACCTTCGTCCTCCTCGCGTCTCTGCTTGCAGCGCTCGTCTTCATGGTCGCGGACGAGAACAAGACCGCCGGCGAAAACTGGGATAGTTTCCGGTCTACGGTGTCTTCCCAGCTCCGCGCCCGGGAGGTTCAGGATGCCGCTGCCCCTGCTGTCGTGCCAATAGGTCCAGGAGATGGAAGCGCCACACCGCGCGAGAGAAAGAAACACGCCGCGACTGCGCGGAGTTCTGTTCTCGACGCTGATGAAATCACGCCTGTGAGGGCCTCAGGCGTCAAAAGATCATCGTCAAAGGAGGTACCAAGACGAAAACCACTCTCGAGCTCGTCGACTACCTCATGTCCTCCATCATCGAGCAATCCCACTAATTCGACCATCTCGCACTCGACTTATGATAATCGCGATTCGTCATCGCCGTCGGAGCGGCACGTTCAGGCCCGGCGGAGAAACCCTCATTAGTACCGACAGGGATTTCTTTGGGATTCTGAATACAGTCGTTCTCGAACAGACGACTAACGTCTAGAACGGAATTGGAATGGTGTTGATGGCTAAGGCGTTCTGGTGTACGTTAAATTGGTGGCAGTATGGTTGATCTTGAAAATAGGGGTAATTGGCGTCCTTTCTGCCGCAATTGTTGAGTGAGGTTTTTTTGCTGTGAGGCGCCGTAATGGGTATGGTTACACTTTGATTATTGACTTATTATATTTAGTCTTTTGAGCTTCATAGAATAATACAATGGTGCCGGTCAAGCGATGTTCTGGATCGGACGGGCAAGAAGGGTTTCAATCGCGTAATAATTCTCTCCAAGTCCTCCTGACTCCGCCACGTCCGGGTAAGAGGGATAGAACTGACAACCAGTCAACAGTTAATAAAGAAAACGTAGTGAATACTGATTTTATTTCCTTGCTTTTTTTAGCCAAGGTCTAACGCAGCCGTAGATTTAGCCTGTTCATAAGGGTTTCTGCATGTTTAAGTATTAAACAGCTTGGTCTTATCACGCTCGATTTCTTGTTGATCATTTACCTCGTAATTACCAGTGCGTAGGGTTAGCTCGCCGTCTAACCAACAGACAGCGACACACCTTGCTTAATTACTCATCCAGCACTAACTGGTTACGAGATTGTATACGCGCCCCCTCAGCGATCTCGTGCAACATCGTTCTACATCAAGATCGACTAGAGAGATTCGTATCGCCAGCAACAACCATATACGGTATCTTTCCCAGTCTCCCTCCTCTCACCTCGAAATTTAACGCTTCTCTTTTAGTTTCCAACAGTCTTCCATCACCTCAGAACCTCATCACCCTCAGTCAGAAACTAATATGATAAAATCGTTCACAGTCCGTCTAGCGCGACCCTGGCATATCAAAATTATTGAAATGAAGACGCTACGGAACTATCTATCAGCATTTAAGAGATATCCTAAACAAATTGTCGTTAATGATAAGATCGCTCTCTAAGCAGCTATTGCTCATCGCTTATCTTTGTGCCTGCAGACTGATGGTTTGGCTTCATTCCATCATCGGATTACCCAGACTTATCTGTGTATCTTCCCAAGGGGCGACTTTGAGCTTCCTGGGATTTTTCCTTCAGCTTGCTCGTGAGTCGCAGCTTAAGCTCGTTACACAATAATATCTGCCCATATGGGAAGCTTTTTAAATGTCTTTTTTTCATTTTCAGTCATGGCTGTCTTGTCGACTTCCGCAAGGATAAACATTTTAAACTCTCTCACCGTCAGGGGCGGCGGCACTTCCCCCTCAAACCATGGTCTACGGTTATTCAGAGCCGCTATCACGAATAAACAGGCGAGATCGATCCACAGCTTTGCCTCATCTGAAGTTCGAGACCCCAGGCCTAGGTTATATTCGACTGTTTGTAGCCTCGTTAGTGCTGTTTGTATTAACACAACACTTAGTCCGGCCACCTTCGAGACACGAATGGCTGGGAACTTCGAAACCGAGTGAAAGGGGAACAATGATTGTTCATGCTTTCGTTCCGGAGACCTCAAAGAAAATGTAACTCACTCATATTGGTGTTATTATATTCCAAATAACGGTTAGAATCAGTGTAAAAAGGTAGCGTCTCGGTAAGCGGCCAGAAGTTCCAGGGCCTTTTATGACCTGTATGATGTGGGTTTGAATTCATCAATCGTGCAATAATATGAGGTGATATCGTCCGTTGGATTTCGCGTAACAAGTCTGATCGTGATTCAGGGATCCAAAACATGGTATGGGCTCTTCTGTCGACGCAATGCCATAGTTTCCCAGCCAATGTATTCCAGCCAAGTGAATGCTGGAGGACTGCTCCTGCGAGGGCCTGGTATTGCTCTGGGTGCCATCCTAAGCTTGGTGCAACGCGTACCCTGGTCCCCTAGAGCGGTGATGCTACACAATTTTGGTCCTCGACGACACAGAGAACCTCGTACAGCATGGCGGTCCATCTGTAGCGTTCAGAATAGAAAAGTCTCGGGGAAACAATATCAAACCATTCTAATCGGCAGATTAGGAGAAGTCAGCGGAATAGAATCACTGACGTATAGCATGTGTCTTATAGGACTTTGAAACGGCTTACCATCGTTATCCAGGTTATCAGTGATGCACCATGAGCTGAATTTGTTTACTTCCTTCCAAACTATCGCGAAATCACTAATTCCAATGCGTCTTAAACCCGACTGGATAGGCACCAGCTTCTTTTTCCAGGCGTCTGCGTCGGTCCTCAAGGAGGGCCCTTCTTTGGCGTGACGCATTCCCAACTCTACTACAAATGAAATACAATCTGGCCGGGAGTTTGGCTGAGGAGGTGACACGGGCGGTCTGAACGAATGACTCTCATCGCGGTTCTCTCCCAGAGCCTGGATCTTGTATCTCAGCGGTTGTAGAGGAGGAGGTCGGAGAGGAGGAAGAGGCTTTGGGTTTGGAAGGGAACGCTTTGGCTTAGCAGGAGCAGGTTCTGGGGCCGGGATAGGATGTCTTGGAACTGGGTGGTGATGTTCTGAGACTTCCTCGGAGAATGGTGGTCCTGGAACGACGTCTGAATCGGCTCGCTTGTACGGACTTGGTTCCGAGTCCGTTTTGGGCTCTCCTAGTTGCGGGTTATCACTGAGCGATGTTGTTGCTTGGGCCTCTCTAGGCAGGCTCGGTTGAGAATCCAAGAATCCGCGTCTTTCACCTCTTCCACGTCTCTCTTCTCTCCCACCTCTTCCACCTCTTTGAGTTTGGTAGGGACTAATTGAAGTTGCAGGTGGGTTTGAAGATTGTGAATCCGGCCATGTTGGCTGTGGAACGAAGCTAGGGTATCTTGAAGCCTGCCCGGGCAAGCTTGACTCCAAGTTTGCTCTGGACTCGACCAACTGAGCTCCTTCACTGAGCGATAGTGGCTTCGAGGCCTCCCCGGGCGGTTCTGGCTGCTGGCGTGTAGTACTCGTTCTCACTCTGGGCTGGGTAGACGGGTCGTTTGGGCTGATTGGGTTCTCTGGGGGCAATGTGTTTGACGGCGCCGGGTGGTGATTCGATCTGAACGGCGGTTGCCGTGTTGGCGGTCGTGGTGGTGACAGACGGAGCGGAACCCAACGAGCCGCTTTCTTGTTAGGCATGCTGTGTAAGTAAGTAGCAAGAGGTACCAAAAGCGGGCTATATTGTATTTTAAATGATTGAGTGCTCGCAATGTATGATCGAATGTAGATACCTTGGTAGTTAGGTGCCCGAGTTGCAACTCAAATGGCCAAAGGTCACCCACATGCAAGAAAACTGTTGAAAAGTATCTAGTCCATAGGCTCAGTATGTACCTTCCCAAGCTAAGTAGAACATATATAGCAAGAGGGAGTCTCTAAGATCATTGACTTGCTCCTGCTGTTTAACGCTCCTGCTGTGTACCTGGGTGGGTAAGTAAGTACCCAGTATAGGTAGATACGCCATGAACAAGCGCCCATATGATACATGTTATTTTCGCTGCGTCTCGACGAAGCCGGACTCGCCCCGTCCGTATAATTGAAAGTGGTTATCAAAAGGCTTCTTGATGAGGCATTCGCTCACATGCATCCCTTATTGAGTGCTTCTTTCTGATAGCTACATGGTACGGCAGGAGCAGCACTTGAGTCGCAAGATCTTAATCAACTGGTTAGCTTCAAATGGTATCTATCGTTTGATTTACTACGATATTACTGGTGACGCCGTGAAGGTGCTGGGGAAAATAGCAGCTTCGAAGTGCTTTGATCTTTAAGGTCGACCGGGAGAGTAACAAGAAGGGTGTGTTATCACTAAATGTTCACGAAAGCATTGAATGAGCCAATCTACCGCGTATTAGAAAGTATAAGCGCTCGTGATCTTGATCGAGAATTTCTTCGCGAGAATTGAGATGAAGTCGAATGGGAGCGCCAGGCTCATGACACTTTTCGAATTTAGTGTTTCGGGACTATTGGAGCGCATATAGCATAATAGCGTAGGGTACTTCCATCTCGCCCAAGCTATTATAGACTCTCCCACCCTAGTTCTCTCCGCATTGCCGGGATAGATTCGGGGGAGCACTCCGGGGTCGTAATCGTCAGCATCGCTTTCCCCGCATACAGAGGCCCTCGGAAAGCTTAACGACGCGGAGATAACTACACCGGGGTAATCCCCACAGCGGCCCCAAGGCCCATCAAGATCTCTTCCCATAGGTGGGCTTTCCTGTGCAACAGAACTATTATACACATAACTGTAGGTAGACGTGCAGCATGGCGCGACAAGGTTGTAGACGCGATTGGAGAGTCTCTCATAGCAATTGTTAGCCTAGTCGGGGAACAAAACAAGATAAATTGGCACACGGCATGTCACCAGGTGATGGCACCTTGGCTGTATGGATTTGATACGAATCCGGTATAAAAGACCAGAGTAACTCGATGTGTGAAGGATGAGACTACGTTAACGATCGATTAAACGTATCATACTTGTGATCTTGCTCCAAGATGCGTCTCCACGACATTATACCGGCAGCATTGGCCTTGGCATCGACGTGGGCTTGTCTCCCCGCCGTTACTGCAAGTCCAGCATATCTGGACAAGAAGAGGGCGAGAGAGGTTAATAAGAGGGATAGTCCTGTTTTAGCTGGATACAACGCGGACCCGAACATTGCTGTCTTTGGAAATACGTATTATATCTACCCGACTACGGATGGGTTTCCCGACTGGGGTGGACAGACGTTCTACTGGTGGAAATCGGCAAGTAGCATCTTCGAGCGCTGGCGATGAATGGCAACGAAATGATTCTCTCTCGGGCGCTGACACTGGCGATATAGACTGATCTTGCGACGTGGACGCGTTCGGCGGAGCCATTTCTAACATTGAACGGAACCAGTGGGAATGTGCCGTGGGCGACAGGAGTGAGCGAGCCATTAGCCCCTCCCTTAACCACCAACACCAGTACTCGATGATGGGCAATTAGTTACTAACGAAGACGGCTAGAATGCATGGGCGCCCACGATTATCGAGCGAGGACGGAAATACTACTTCTACTTCAGCGGCCAAAACCCGACGTATAACAGGAAGACGATCGGCGTGGCAGTGGCCAGCTCGCCCGAGGGCCCGTTCACTGCGCAGCCTATGGCTATGATCCTGAATAACGAGGCGATCACGTCTGGTCAGGCGATCGATTCTGCCGCATTCTTGGATCCGAAGACGAACAAGTATTATCTATACTGGGGTAACGGGTAAGTCCATTCCTTCTGGCCTCCTTCCCTTTGTTCTTACTTCCGCAAACGCCGGCGTCGCTCTCAAATGTTTAATCACATATTCCTAGATCCCCCCTCATGGCGGAACTAAGCGACGACATGCTCAGTATCAAAACTTCAACTCTCCAAGCCCCCACGGGCCTAACCGATTTCCGCGAGGGTTCGTTCATGATCTACAGGCAAGGCGTGTACCATATGACGTATTCGATCGACGACACGCGTTCCGAGAACTACCGCGTCGGCTACGCGACTGGGGCATCCGCTACGGGCCCGTTCACGTATCGCGGCGTGGTCCTGCAGAAGGACGAGTCCAAGGGGATTCTGGCCACGGGACACAACTCCATCATCAATGTGCCTGAGACCGATGATTGGTATATAGCGTATCATCGCTTTGCTATTCCTAATGGAAACGGAACTATGCGCGAGACTACGATTGATCGGCTGTATTTTGATGAGGACGGATTTATCGTTCCTGTTGTGCCGACGTTGGAGAGCGTCTCGCCTCTAGGCAACTGATGATGACTGGTCAGTTGACCTAGGTAGACATATTTCCGTCGCGTTAAAGACTATATGGCTATTGAAACATGTGGTTACTTTCTCATTAGTAGCGCATATCTAGGTAGTTTAGTGAGCCACCACCTTTGAAATTTGTTCACTGTTGGTAGATAGTATGGGCTTCATCATAGACTAGTAATTGATGTGATTGGACTCCTAACTAAGCAGTTAGTAGCACTTTAAATAGAAAAGACATAGCTACTCGAATTTTATGCTTTGTGTATTCGCCTTATATATTCGGCAAAGTGTTGAGTGGTAATTGCGGAATAGAGTATATATGGGAAAAGGGACAAGGGCTTGGGAATGAGCGCACCAAGTGTAACGAACCCCTACATACCCATACAGTTGTAAAACGGTCCATTCATCTGTATCTCCTTTTCTTCGACGCCCTCTTCACAGTCACAAGAGAGTTTGTCTTGTCGGGCAAGGGTCCAGTGCGAAACCCCTGATTTCGGTACTGTAGCCAATTGGCGAGTTTTGTTGCTCATTGAGAAAGCCGAAACACAAAGATTGTTACCTAATCGCGCGGCGTTGCGTTTGTCGAGTCTGTACCTGAGCTAAAAGCGCAGTATATTACTGAGATAATTGATATAGAGGCATGGGTATACAGATCGAGCTATGTTTCGGAATTCTGCAGGAGCGGGGTTTTTGTGTGCGTTGGCGAGGCTGAAAAGATGAGTAAGGTAGACTTGTCGTCGGAGATAGCGCTAAGCTGTTGCCTTTGCAATCACTACTATTGTGATATCGGCCAGTGTGATTTACATTCTAACGTTACCTTTTCGAACGCATTCCTTGGCAGTGACAGACGAGGCGGCCATGGACTGCTTATCCTCGAACGTTGCGTCTTCATCTCGAACTCTACTATAATGCATCAGCGCACCACACCCTCGCTACCCTACTCTTTAGGTGAATAACGGCCGAGTCCGCTCCGAGACACGAAACTCACGACTACACATGTGCAATCGCAGAGTTCGACGCGACGTAGATCTTCCGGAAGTTCGTCCGACGCAAAAGTCCCCGATTGAGTCCAGAGGCGAGACTGCACCAGCATAGATTTACGTGTCCCGCACAGGTCTAAGCTCGCCTCGCACGCGTACCACCCCATCGAATCGAGGTAGTACAAAAATCTTTGCTGGACGCCAACTCTTTCCGTATATGGTCCTGTCAGATCAGCATATTCGGCGGATGGGTGAGTACAACGGGTTGTAGTAGCTTCGTGCTGCCCTCTCCGCACCACAATGCTCCTGATTCGAGCCAATATCAGCATTCAATCCTGCCCTAGTGGCGACAAGTGTCCCCAAGGGGAAATGTCATCATATCCAGAGCTTCACCTAAGCCGATCGCTAATAAAACACTTCGCCTTAGGTAGCGCAGATATGACTTAGACAGTAGCATATGTTGCGAGAAAGATGAGATGTTCGCGAGAAATGCAGCGGTGAACTACGCTCACGAGGTCTCGAATATGGGGCACGAGGATATAGGAAGTGCAAACACTATCAATTAGCTGTGTTACTCGGTACATCGTCTGAAACGAAACGACATAGTAGTAGGAGTACCAAGATGCTGTCGCGTCGCAAATGTACCATGAAGAAGATGAGTATGCTCAAAGGATAGTCCTGATACGTACGGGACACTAATTCAGGTGCGTGTACAGACACTGGGTATACCTAGACGGCGCCTGTGTAATTACTATCGCATGCGCATGCGTGTGCGTGTGCATGGAAAGGTAGGTAGTTGGGTATGTGTATAGTACCTTTTATCCGAGTCAATCAATGCTGCTCAGTTGGTTGAAGATTGATGCATGTGGTAAATGTCGAGCTTTGCCTACCTCCTATATTCACCACTGCAGCTGCGCCAGAGGTCTCTATCAATTTGGCACGTCGACACTTCCCACTGGCAACTAGACCGGCTATCAGTGACATCATCTATGTGCAAGTAATTTCCTACCAAGAGAGGCAGTCGCGATGGATTGCTGGAGATTTTATACTTGGCTCGGGGCGACCTTTCCTACCCTTCGGCTCTTTACCCATCTCAACATCCCGTCTCGACTCAAGTGCCCATGTCCTCTAGATATCTTACCCAACCCACGCCAGCAATGTCCTGCGCCTTCCAACCTTCGCATCTTTCCTTCTACTAATGACCAATGGTTTGACCGACGCCTCCCACCTTCCAGGAATATCGGTGCAAGCATCTGCCTGGCAGGCCGTTGATGTCACCTCAGGTATGTGTCGCCTCTATCACCTTCTTCGGGGCGTGCCTCATCTCTCTTCTTTTCCCACGCCTACATACAACCACTCGAGTGCCCTGTGCCTCCCATCACCTCCACCCCAGCCTGTCTCACAAGACCTCGTCAAGTCTCATCCAGGTCTCATCGGCTGCTCTCCGTCTACTACCCGAGCTGGAAACGGCTATACAACAAGGTAGTACCTACGTCTCGCTTCCGGCTCAGTCCAAGTCTCGTGCCGCCATTTGTTCTATTTGATTCTCTCATTGTTGCCAACTTATCATCTCGAGCGATCACCTCGAGCTCACGTCGGCCTCAGCACTAGCTAACAGATATACTGTGTGACAAAGTGCATATTGCCTGTCGGCAGGTTCGAATGAGTCCAGGCCAAGCTCACGGGCTAAAGCGAAAGACTACTCAGGGCTCACGGAGTCATTTATCCCAACCGTTTCTTTTCGACTTACCAACGGGCCCCATTCAAATACTCATAAAGTTCGCACAAGCTACTCGTCATCATGGCCCCAGTTCCTACTGATATACCTCACTACGACGATGCCTCACCTCTCGATGGCGGCGACAACCCGGCTACCCTCGGCCGCGGCGACGCCAAGTCTTCCCCGACCGGCCTAGAGATTGGGCTCATCGTGGGCGTCCTAGGTGTCGCTATAATTAGCCTCGTGTGGTTGTTCTTCTGGAGAATTCGCAGAAATCGCACCTTCAGACAGCCCCGCGCACCTTCGACCGCAGCCATTCGAGGTCATGACGCAGAACTCACCGATGCCAGCGGCTTGCGCATCCCGACTCCTATTTCCAAGGACGATCGAGCTAGCACTGCTGATAACGATGAGGCCTCCTCCATTGACCGACCACCCCGCCCTCAACGTCGCCCAGTAACGAACTGGCCTCACTAGCATAGGCCATTCCATTCAGCCAAGGCAGGCCTGCCATTGTCTGTAAGGATGTTCAACTTCTAAAGTTCTTCAATATACTAAATTTTACATTATTTTAGTAGAGATTACTCAATACCGGGTGTCTACAGTTACTTGCACTTCGCCATAAGCTCTCTTTCATTTATTGAGCGACAATTGCTATCATGAAAGTTTTGATCGGGCTAATTGAGGGTAACTTTGGAGGACTTAGAATGACCCCTACCTGTTATGTCTACCCATTGATATCAGACATGCGGAGGAAGTTTCCGAGGAAATAAAATGACGGGAATATGTGCCCTGTCCAATAACTGGGCATTCGGCACACTTGCTCAGATGGAAAGATGTACTTGTTATTATTGATGAGTCTATCAGTTTCGGCTCGGCGGGATCTGTTCTGTCTGTGTGTATTACTTATATGGAATGGACAACATTATACGCTAAAGTCTCCCTATGGGTTCTCAACACATGTGCTTAATTTTACAGTTCTTCAAATCTTTCGGCGTACGACCTTTTCTGGGAGGCTACTTCAAAGTCTTGATGATTTCGGCCTTCTGGGGCTCTGCCTCAGGCCGAGACAAACAGTTTCACCTCACCGTTCCATAACATAAAGTTTCATGACCTGTCGCTGGAGTGCTGATGCCCACCCTGTGCCGGTTGCTGAGTTCCACAACCATATAGACGGCGTCACTTCGGCGCGGAGAAGGCGGACGCAATACTCCTATGATTCTCCATCGCAGTTCTTCGAGTTTGATGAGTCAATGCGACATAAGTACATCTCTTTTGATGATGTTATAAGTCTGCCCAACTGTATCAACTAATAGGAAGGCAACTATTTCCTTTGCATTCTATCGTGTGACTCTGCACTCAGGACATGCTCTGAGAATGAGTCATGCAGCCTGCCGTTACACAAACAGTCCAGACGTAGGATGCCAGGCAATCAAAACTACCAGATCATCCAGTCACGTATCGCTTCCTGCCTCTTCGGTGAGGCGCGGACATCAATGACTCATAGGTTTTCATATTCTTGAGGGCCGCAGAGGTCTCCAAACCGTGTGTTATCTCATCGTTGACGGGAAGATGTATACCTTTCACGAGAACTACTTTGGTGATTACTCATTTGCATACCTCTAGATGTAATCAGGCACCGATATCCCTGCGTCATGCAGCAGTCTGCCGTCTTCCTTCCAGGTCGCCCTAAGGAATCCGAAGACAGGCGGAAAGACTTTTGGGCGTGGTGTGTCCAGTTGGGCTGACCAATGGGTAGGTGCACAGTGGCGGTCTGAGAATACGAGGTATTTGTTTGCTGGTGGTTCTCTTTCCTGTCCTGGCTGGGCTGGATGGTGGTCATGTTCAAGGCCAAGACTGTTGGAAGGAGAGATTTCCTAACTCTCGCCGCTTTGCGTCAGTGCTCTCGTTGCGTCTATAAGAGGACACCCATCCCGCGCTCGTCGACCTTCTTTCTCTTCTCCTCTTCATCCATTTCACGTCGCGCAGTCCCACCCTGACTCCCACTATGAAGCAAGCGCCATTCATATCGGGGTGCCGTTCATTCCTTTTCTATCTTCATCCTATTGCAAGGATTCGACATGTACAACACTTCGTATTAGGCTGCTATCCGCTCTTTTGACATCTTCTTGTTCCTTTTGGTATGCGATCGAAGTTCTCCCAAGATCTCTGAGCAACAGCACAGAGCGGCGTAGCACTGACCTTCCTAATTCTTACTGACGACTAATGTGGTCTATAGTCAGACTACGTCCGTTGATCCTCAATTTATGGCTTCAACATCGAGGTTCGCAGTAGCAGCCGGTAAAGTGAGCTTGGCCCAAGGGTCCCGACAACGTAGACAACGAGCTGTGCTCGATCCTCCTCCCAGACGGTATGTGAACGCCTTCCCTCTTGACCTGAAAGCGAGGGTCGCATCATATGGGACTTAACTCCTGGACAGAAAAAAAGACAGGTTTTGCATGGGCTCCCAAGTTACAACGCCAGCAGCGTCATTATACTGATTTCCTGCGTTGTGGTCGGCATCCTTCATAAATTCTCGAGCCACGAAAGAGCCTGGGTTTGGCGGCTGAAGAAGAGGGTTCCGTGGTCTTCTATGTTGGGGGGGTGCTTTTAATCGTTGACGTTAGCTTGTGCTGGGCTAATATCAAGGTAAGAAGTATACACCACCTTGGGAGCCGATGGAAAACCTCTTCTTCAGGCGCCACTCCTGAGCTTTTAGTTCGAGCGTTTATGGAGGTTGCCGTATCCTCCATTTCTAGCCTATTGGCTTGATCAAAGCGAAGCAAGACATCATGACCAACTTCAGGGTTGTTCTTATTCCACGGCTCAAGATCCAAATGCCAGCCGTCAAATCGCAGTATCGAGGCCGGACTCCTGAGCAGAACAAGGGCATCAGTCTCTTCGCGACCCATAAAGTTCAAGCCCAGCTACGGTATTGGACCATCCCTCAGACCGCAATGACAAAGCCCATCCCTACCCTACGAACCTCCTTGATTATCACGTTACTGAAGACTTGCCTGTTGTCATGATGCCACGCTTTTATTAAGACGGCTGCCTATGAGATGAACCTTTTCTCCCATCGACGACCGTTATTCTCTTTCATTCACTGATCTCCAAGCTCTTTGCATCCTAGCTCCCTCTGAGTTCCCAGCATCATAGCTCCAAATCGTCCCAACCCAACTCGGAGCAACACAGGCTATTCTCACAAATCAAGGCAAGGTTGCCATAAACTTTAAATAGTTTTGGATCTGCTTATTTCTATCATGAATGCGCGTGTAGATTTCTACCGTCAGCTTCACTAGCTATTGCCGCTCTGGACAATGAAGAAAGGCGACCCAAGCCAGGATATATGTATACCGTTGTCCAAGTCCCACTTATACAATCAGGTCCCTCTCACTTCTTCTCGCTGCTCAGTCCTAGAAAGAACCATTCCAAACAATAACATATACTCAGTCCACAATCGTCCATCGGGCTGCCTCACGCTTATATTCATGGATTATCTCATCGCCCACTCCGTTTTAATCAGCATCATCCATTACCCATTCCAATCAGCTCTGCTGCTATCAAATAGCGTTTTCTTGCGACAATCTCTATCCCGCCGAGATACATACTCAACCGGACTACAACCTGGTCCGCAGCATGTTGTTCCCTTAGAATAACAGAGGCGGCATTTTCACGCTCGGTTCTTCTGGCGTAGCTTTTGGTTTTCATTTTCCTTTATTGCATAAGAAGTCTTGGAGAATTTCTCTCTATCTGTCTACACTACATCATAATGGAGGATACCTCTATGAATGATGAGATGGAAAGACGACGACATGATGAAATGATAGAAGATTGAAATGACATCTTGACAGCTGGAACAGATCTTAATGGGTGAATCGACGGATTGATGATGGATGGACTGATCTTTTGATGTCTCAAAGGAGCGATAGGATGGACTTTGGGCGTCGGGAAAATCATTGACTGATAATAGCTTCTCATGAATTGGCCCTAGAAGCCCGTGAAGTGACCCACTTGGAGCTTGTACGGGATGGAAATCTGAAAGAGCGCGGCATAGATTCCACATAGACTTACGTATTGCTTCTTCGGCAACCTTGTCGAACTGGTTGGATGCAACAAGTAATCTCAATCAGTATTTCATGATCAATACCACTTCTGACTTAATCGACGTGAAATGCTGCATTACTGCTAGCTTCAAAAGGGGGGGCGGCGGCGAGGGACGCGGGGCAGTTTTCGACGATTTTACCCCGCCATCCGCCCCTCACAAAAGAGCGTGAAGACATCATGATCGGTAGTAAATGCGCGTCGTGCAGCGTAAATCGAGCTATGATGGTCATAATTTAGATAATAAGGAGTATCAACATTTTTTCAGTCTTGGGAGATCAATAGCAACTCCAGTAATTGCAAATTCTATCCTCCTCCACATGCGCTGTATATGGCGTTGTTACTGATACCTTGGCTGTTGCAAACACTGTATGAACTACATAGCTCCAAGCATAGTATATATGATTGACTAGTACAGGACATCTGTGTCGGATCCCCATCAATTAGATTGACATGTTTATATTTGGAGGCCGTTTCATAGCTGCTTGTAGACAATAGAAAAACGTTGGAACGTTGGAACGTTGGAACCTCTTCCAGGTAATGCCCCTCGCCCCGAGTTATGCATTATGTCGGCAGCGGTGGGGCCCATTTGCAACTAGCCCTCGTTACAACTCCGTTTTGCTGCAGTGACGCCCGAAAAAATTAGGGAAGATTTCAAGACGGGCAGCCAGTCAAGTGAGTCACGTACCGCCCCAATGCGACTACCAGTCCTGCAATCGCCCAGGACACTGCTGCCGCCGTCTCGCGCCTTTTGCCGCCGCATCGCTGCTTCGAGGTCTGGTGCCTATTTTGCTCCTGTCATCACTACAGAGACTAGCATTGTCGCTGCGAGCCACCGCAGATTCTGCCAACAGGGACTGCCACCAACACACCGGCCGCCACGAACACAGACCTTTACCCGGAACCAGATACGGACTCCGCTTAATAGTGGTATCCGTCGAAATATTTCTACAGACGACGCTAGCGCCCTCGAAAGCACCAGCGGCGACGACATGGAGAAGGAGAAGACCGACAAAGCGTCCGTCAAAGTGCCCAAGGGCACGCGCGACTGGGTTGGCGCAGACATCAAGATTCGAGATCGCATCTTCAAGGCCGCCGAGGACGCCTTCTCTCGCCATGGAGGCGTCGCCTTAGACACGCCCGTCTTTGAACTGAAGAGCATTCTTGCGGGAAAATACGGAGTGAGTCTACCGCCGGCCAGGGCTTGTGGGCGGCCTCTTGTGGTGTGGCAGTCGCAAATCTAACACAAATTGTGGTATTCTAGGAAGACTCGAAGTTGATATACGAACTCGCGGATCAGGGTGGCGTACGTCCCTAGCCC
The DNA here is from genome assembly GCA_022578765.1 of Xylaria sp. FL0933. Classification (NCBI taxonomy): domain Eukaryota; kingdom Fungi; phylum Ascomycota; class Sordariomycetes; order Xylariales; family Xylariaceae; genus Xylaria; species Xylaria sp. FL0933. The sequence continues at coordinate 585,540 of MU389733.1, read as the reverse complement.
AATTCATCCTGGCGGTGCTGCTCTAGCACATGCGAACAATTACTCACCATCAGGCAGGAGGATCTTGCTCTTCGATACGACTTGACTGTAAGCACTCCCAACACCTGGCTATACCGTAATGCTGCTTGCGCCTTCGACTGACTAGTGATTTCTTGTAGGTCCCCTTTGCAAGATGGCTTGCCATGACCAGTACGACACAGATCAAACGTTATCACATCGCCAAAGTGTACCGGCGAGATCAACCTGTCCGTTAAGCCAATTCCCCCCCTCTCTGCTGCCATTAGCATTCCTACATGCCCCCGAGTCGATCTGCATACCTTTCGTCGGACAGATTGCTCTTGGGCTTTGCTGAAATGTCATGCGATCGACAATGAAGAAGAGCGCTATTGCTGACGGCTTTCCCTTTCTACACAGGCAATTGCAAGAGGACGTATGCGCGAGTTTTACCAGTGCGACTTCGATATTGCTGGCGAATATGATCCAATGATACCCGATGCCGAAATTCTACGAATTATATACGAGGTGTTCTCTTCACTTGGCCTAGCCAAAGACGTCACTGTCAAGATCAATCACCGCAAAATTCTCGATGTACGTTGACTTCAACCATCCAACCACCACTTTGTCAACTGGCCATTATATGCTAAGCAAGAAGTAGGGTTTGTTCGCGGTGGCTGGCGTACCTGACGATAAAATCAGATCAATCAGCTCTGCAGTCGACAAGCTAGACAAGATGAGCCCTGAGGAGGTCAAAAAGGAGATGATAGAAAAGGGCCTCGAGGGCAGCGTCGCCGACGAGATTCTCGAGTGGACCAAATACAACGGCGACATACCTAAAATTATAGATCTTCTAACTAAAGACGAGAAGATGTTTGCGAATGAAAAGATCAAAAAGGGAATAGAAGAGATGAGTCTACTCCACAGTTATCTGGACGCCTATCAAATTACGGACCAAGTATCCTTCGACCTAGCGCTAGCTCGCGGTCTTGATTATTACACAGGTATGGAAACAGAAATAAATTGTTGAAGATCGCTACCTCTTTTGCTAATAGCCTGCCAGGTTTGATTTACGAAGCAGTGATCGAACTTACTGCCAAGGATCGTTCGGCCGAGACGAGAGTAGGCAGTATTGCGGCTGGTGGACGCTATGATAACCTGGTCGGCATGTACGGCCGTAAACAGATCCCTTGCATCGGCATATCGTTTGGTGTTGATCGCATTTTCACAATCCTCAAAGCACGTTACGAGAAAGAGAAGCAACGCGTACGTGGTAGCGATGTTTATGTTATGGTTTTCGGCGGCAAAAATGGTCTTCTTGCAGAGCGCATGGGAGTCGCACGCTTACTCTGGGAAGCTGGTCTTAGCGCTGAGTTTTCACCGAAAGTGAAACCCCGCCTGCCACAGCAATTCAAGGCCGCTGAGACAGCTGGCATACCCCTTGCTGTGATTATTGGCGAGGATGAGCTGAAGGCTGGCAAGGTGAAGGTCAAGGTTATGGGTCTCCCTGAGGGCCACCCCGAAAAGGAGGGCAAGCTTGTAGAGAAGACGGACCTTGTGGCCGAGTGCAAGAGATTATTGGCGGACGATGCTCAGCTGACTAATGGCGAAAACGCAAGCTGAGTCCAATGTGTTTTGGGGTCAAAGGAGTTATGGACTATGCACTCCTAAGCCCTGAGTACCTTCACACCGGGCTTCGAGGGCGCCGGACAATAACATCAGAAGAAAGGTAGATGGTAGGAGAGCCGATGATGCCCATGCAAATCTGCTGCTCCGCTCAATGCACGGTTGACTAACCGTGAAAGCCTTCAGCAAAGCTGTACATGAAGAGGCGATGAGAAGCATGTAATTGGCAGATAAAAAAGCGATGTCGCACAGAAGGCATCTCAGCCCTTCTTGATAGATAGACGAAAGAATCAAAAGAGTGAAACTATAACCTTGGACAGTAGAATCACGCGTCTAGAGTACGGTTAAGGATCGCGTTACACATGTTTCTGAAAGGTGGCAATCGTGAGGATGAGGATCACTCTCGTTGATTATTTGCTATACGACTATGATTGTGGATTCTACGGCCATAGAGACGATGGTGGTGATCTAATTGAACCTGTAATATCTCTATAGTGCACGACGATAAATCCCAAGCCAGCCCGTGGAATCCAGACAAATAGACACTAATTGCAGATTTATTTTACTCATTTACACGACCTCCCATTTCGCCAACCACCCAACACTCTGCCCCGCATCGCGCACAATGCACAGTCTCTCGGTGCTCGAATCTCGATCTCTGCGGCTCCGTTGGATCTCCTCGAGCGCGCTGGCCGCCGAGATGCTGGCGATGGCCTCGCCGCGGCCGGTGCGCAGGTTGAAGGCGCCCGTCGTCACGAAGCCGATGAGGTCCGTCGCGTCGGGACAGAGTGGGTGGCCGTTTATGTTCGTGGAAGTCGCGGAGGCGGAAGGGGGAAGTGGAGGATATGCTTGCGGGGGCGCTGTGAGGGATTCTGCGAGGGCTTGTCTGCGGGCTTCGGGGGTGATGGTGGTGGGAGGGGGCTGATTTTTTTTGTTATTGGATTTAGAGGGTCGCTGGGCGAGCCATTGGGCTCGTAGGTCGCTTGGTAAGGGGGTTTTGCTGCTGTTATCGTTGTTGGTTGAGGTGGAGGTGGTGGTAGTGATGTTGTTCTCGGGATTACTATCCAAGGGGGGTGGATGAGTTGCTGGGACTTCAGCTTGTGAGGATATTACGGCAGGCGCGACTCGGATTGGGACTTGCGTGGTTTGAGGCAATCGGTAGACACGTGCGCATGTTGTTACTACGCCCCGCCCGAGCAGCTTTATGCTCACGGTGATGGTGGAGTTGGGCGGAAGGGGAGTTGGGGTCCGGGTTGACACAAGGTTGGTGAAGATGCTTTTCGGGATGTACGTGATATCCGTCAGGGGCTGGGATGGGGACTCAGGTTTGGGGTCCTTGGCTGCTGGTTTCTCCTTTTTGGATCCAGCTGCTTCAGGTGGTTCTGGGATCGAATCATCTTCTCCGTCATTGGCAACCGAGACCGTCTCTGCTTCCGTGGAATTTTGAAGACCAAATAACGTCTCGAAGTCGCAACTCCAACCCACACCAACCTCGCCTTTTCGTCCTGCTCCGAGATCGAGACTTTCCCACTTCGCTCGCTTGCCCTTGGGCTTACCGTCCCAAATTTTCCACCTGGCTTGTCGCTCCTTCGTTTCCCAGGCATTGCCGGCAGCTGTCCCGGGCACATCGCCGGGAAACCAAGGCTGGCCGCGCTCGAAAGAGAGCTGCCTGATCTCGTCGAGCCCACCGAAAGCCGGGTTGCCACCGCTAGATAATGGGTAGTGCATTAAGGTGTACCATACCGGTTGTACGCACTTCCAGGGAAGCAAGATCGTCCAGGTGCCCGGTACTGGTGTATCGCTCGCATTCCGGGAAGCGAGTAGAATAATAGGGATGGGAGGATCTATACTGCTTGGTTCAAGGGGGGTACCTGGTCCGGTTTTCCCTCGCCGCCGATTGAGAGATTTCTGGGATGGGAGCTTAGAGGCTTTGAATCGTATGTCTCGGTCAAACAATTGATATGGCTCGAGAATCTCGTCCTTTCGAAAGGCTGAAATAGCTTCTAGGAGCTGGGTCTGCGCTTGTTTGTCTGTCGCTGCTGGGGGATGGACTTTCTGTGGCGGGTATTTGAGACGCGGGTCAAGAATGGAGAATGCTAGCAATGCTCCTAGAGGTAGAGACGCTGGATCTCTTAGGCCTAGTAGGGATTCAAATCTTGAGGCATGCGCTTGCTTTGAAGCCGATTCGAAGGCTTTGAGCACACCTAGTAAAGCCTCGGTTCCTTCTGGTCCAGTTACATCTATGCTTCCGATTTCATGTCGCAGATCTTGTAAGTATGGCCGAGGTGTATATGCTCGAATGAGTCGTAGGAGTTCATTGAATGTCTCGAAGAAAGCAGATGGGTGAATGCGAATGAAAATCTGCCTTGAAACATTTCCTGCTTCCGGGATCCCAGATGCTTTGGGGGGGTTCCAGATGATAGTCGCGGGGCCAATAAGAGAGACTGCACTCTTGACTCTTCTGCTGAGACTGCCGGTCCAATGCACCGCTCCGGCTCTCCAGCGGACTCCTCTTTCATTCCACAATGACTCTTGCGTAAGACCGATGTCCTTGAGGATATTCTGGATGATGTTTTCTTTCCCAAACAGACCAATCGTACTCATGTAGCTCATATCCCAGGCCATAGCCCCTTTCTCCCACTGGACCCGGTGAGTTGGTCGATAATTCTTCTGTGTCGGGGTTAGAGGGATTGAAAATCCCCATAGCGGCTCTGACGGTGGTGTCATTCTGGCTCGCTTAGCATGCCAGAGATGAGTAGGCAGCCACGTCTTGTTCAGCTGCCGTTTTCTATACCTAGGCGCGGTGACTGGGAGCTCATTTGGTTCGTTCCTCCGTATCTTTGGTCTTGCGGCGCGTGTAGCTATAGCATCACTGTCTGGCCTGAGTTTCTTCTTGATCTTGAGTGACTGTTTCCGCTTGGCGAGGATACCTAGCCTCCGCGCCGTCTCGGCACGTAACCTAGCCCTCGACGACTTGGGCTTTCTGGTCTTTGAATTGACTGTTGGGGTATTGTCCTCGGCCATCTCCCGCTTAGCTCGCCTGTGAAGACGCTTTGGTACCTTCTTGTAATTGTGAGCTGCAGTCCTTCGTCTCATCATGAAAGGCACACTCTGGAAAGCCCGACTCGTAGCCGACTTTCTAGTTCGGCGCATGCTCTCGTCTAGGGCATTGATCTCAAACGCCATGGAATTGATAAAGGACTGCACATTGAGCTCGCCATCTTGGAGGGCCGCATATGGACTTTGGACTGCTATACTTCGTGTTTCATACATCTTGTTTCGCTTGACAGCCCGCGGGTTCGGCTGCGAAATGCTGGCTTGAGGATCATGTTTCCTCTTGCTGGGCTGCCCGGAGCCTGTCGAGGGCGCTGGCGACGGGGCAGCAGATGGACCTTGGGGCCGGGGTGTCTTCCCATTGCCCTGTCTGCTCTGTGATGGTTGCTTGGGTGGCATTTCACTCTTCAGCTGTGCCAAGCCGTTACCTAAAGAGCCTGCTCAAACACCGTAATAATACAACAACATGAACTGGGGCATCTGTTGAAAGTCCTAGTAAAACAGAATACGTTATAAACGCAGTATCTTTATGTTAGCGATACTGGCCTTATTCGTTCCGTCGTGTAGATAAGTAGAGAGCGCCAGTCTTCTCTGCGAATTCAGCTTCAGGCTCCAAACGCAATAGTGTTAGGGGTTAGGCTCGATACGATATCAAATTACAGTTGGAGGTCGAACTTTCGTCCAAGTATCTCGCCTCGTGCTCAGTTTGACGCTTCTTTCTCACGCGTCGTTTTGCAGTGTGTTGCAAAATCGGAGCTTATAAGTGCGGGTCTATCATTGGTCGTAGAGTATGGGCTTTAAGACAGACGCTAACTCAATCGAGGTAACATCGTACTGGGCTTAGGCAGCTTTCTACTGTACAGTACATGTACCGCTATTCGAGCATGACGTATTGGGCTACATGTGTACCTGTAGCAATCTGGCAAAATGAAGGGTCTTACTTTCTACAGTACATGTAGTGCTGCCAAGTGGCTCTTCCTAACCTAATAGTGGTTTGGGTGACTGGTTCTCTATTATTAAGTTCATCTTTCGCATTCATTTATGATTTAGCTTGATAAGATTGTGTATATACCACACCACCTCCACGCAGGACCCCTTATCTACGTCGCAATATACCATTCGCTTTCATTCTTTCCCATCCGTTGCCGCCACTGCGATACGATATCTATCAACTTACTTACTTACTTACTTACTACACCACCTATTACGCTAACTTCGCTCGCTCACTCTCCTTCCTACAAGCACCCCCTCGTCCTCCCGCCCATTCCGGCGCCCATCGCATTCCTGGCCCCCTTGCGATTACGAATCCAGCAAGTCGTGTCCTTGTCGCCTTATCATCCCCGAATCATATCAACTACTATGACTATGACTGCATATCGGGGCCATCGTATCCGCATCTGCTAGCTGGCATGTGCGCCCCTTCTGCCGCAGCAGCGTTGCGTCTGATCGAGATTGGTCTGGCCTGTCTGGCCTGTCGAATGCGACTATAGCCGTCAGGACTGTCGTAGCAATCAGCAATCAGCAATCCCGCCCTGCCCGGTCCTGTCCTACCATGGCCTCGTTGAGTATGTAAGCCCCCAGCAGCTCCTTGACTCGCTTCCCGCTTCTTCCCCCATTTCCCTAGCACCGGGTCCGTCTGCGTGAACAATATTTCGTCTATCGGTCTCCGGCATCCCCGGACTTGTGCGCTGCTGTTGGCCTACACTTGTTTGCATCCTGGTGCGACCCAGCGCTGCCGGGAAATTTTGTCCATTAGCGAAGCTCAGGAAAAAAAGGCCGCTACCCTTTGTCTCTCGCGTTGTTACCTTTACTCAGCCAATGCATGGCCGACACTGTCGTTGTGATCATCATGCCATCTTCTACATTCTCTCCTGCCATGCACTTCTCCATTCTGCACCTAAACTAACATGCGCAACTTTCCAATAGTTAATAAGGCTCGAAAGGTAATGTACTAACATCCCATGTCTGACTGCCGTCATGTAACACCTACTAACCGGGCATCCGCATATAGCCAAAATTCGAATTGCATCTCTGGATATACGACCTGAACAATGTACCTTTAGTGGCCGGCAAATCTTATGTAAAATGGCATCTCCCTAACAGTATACACGGCGAGCACCGTGGCCGTACCGCCAAGTGCTCCATTGACAAGATCCACCATCGCGCCACATATAACTACTCGAAGACCGTGCCAGTGCGGATTTCCATCGATCGTAACAACCATTTGAGCGAGTGCCCTATCGAGTTCGAGGTCTTGCAGGAGTTCCCCTCGGGTCCCTCGGGGCGCGACGAAAGGATATCGCTGGGCAACGTACGGTTAAACCTGAGCGAATATATCGAAGAGAGCGAGAACTTTCCCCGGCGGGGTACCGCATCGCGAATCGCTGGGAGCCTGGAACATGCGCGAGACAAAGTGGCCAGCCACTCCACCCCACACAGGAAAAACAGCGTGGGTAGATCAGCCAGCGAGGCCGAACGGCCAGGCGCTTCGTTGGCGAGCGCAGCTGTACAGCACCCCGAAGAAAATGACGTGGTCGACGAGGAGGCTGAGGAGGGTATTGTGCGACGATACCTGATGCAGGATAGCAAGATTAACAGTACACTGAAGATTGGCATCTTGATGGTACAAGCCGATGGGGAGCGCAACTATGTCGCACCACCATTGAAGTCAGCCACCATGTTCATGGGTGGCATCTCCAGCATAATCAGCGGCGCCAACGAGCAAGTCGAGACCGAAGAAAGTGGCAATTCCGGCAGCGCTCTACCGAGCATGAACAAGTCCCGCGATGCCGCCGAGGCTCAAGATATGTACCGTCGCGCACTTGCAGCGAGTTGGGATTGCCATCCCGGAGAGTTACACGCCGATGAGTGTATAGAGGATATTTTTGCCGGCGGCAGCGGCTGGCGCGATGGTGTAATGTACTCAGGCTCGCCAACTCTTGAAAGGAATAGTAGCAGCGGCAGTCGAAGTCCAAGCATGAGCAGCGACGAGATACACGGCGGCACGCTTCGTCCAAGTGACGTCCGGCACATTCAACACATGCGCGAAAACAGTGGAGCTAGTGACAAGTCCAACGCTACTATTACAGGCCTGGGTGACAATGACTACGCCGTACAATCCCTCAATACGCGACACTCAAGACGCAGTCCAGGGACGCACCACCGACAGCGCTTTGGTGGACACGGTGGACGAAATTCGCCACTTACGATTTATAGGGAAGACAGTGACATGTCGTCCCCATTTGATGAGAACTCGCCTCCCGGTCTCCACAGTCGTGCTGAGAGCATGACGAGCCTCGCGCCGACGCTCGGTAGTACGGGCAGCAGCAGTGAGCGAGGCGGGCTGAAGTCGGGTGGATTCCGGAGGCCCCGGGAAATCGATGAATATGAACTGAGGGATGATCTCATTGCGTGGAATCTACCAGGCACGACAGCATAGCATTGCATAAGCATGGCGTATAGCGGACGGTACGGGATAGAGGTGCTTGCGGCGTTTAGGAAGACCGGCTGGTATCACAAACCTTGGCGCATGCGCGAGCAGCGTGAAGTTACTAAGAGGTTGCGGTGTTTAGGGTGTTTAAATGGCAGGGGTACAGCGACATTTGCGGTCTTTACTATGTATTCTCATGTACGATGTATCAACAGGAAGTTGCAGCAGGAAGGTTGCAAAGCCATGAGGTGTGGCGGGACAAGTCGCATTTTCTCGAATATAATTCAAAGGAGCGTACATATCACGTATATAGTACATATCAATTTCAGAACTCTGTTCATACATAGCAGCCTCTCCTGTTGATACATTCTAGTAAACATCATCTCATTTGTAAACTTTCTCAGTCGTGTTCTCGTAGCACCTGACAGGAACAATAAGTGAAGCCGTACGCTTCATCTCTTTGGGTTGCTTGCTACTGAGATGACTTCTCGAGGCGCAAGCGATAGAAACAGACAAGAGCACAGAGAAAAGGTAAATAGTCACAATATAACAAAGTATATTGTTCATTGGCTCCTTTTTAATCCTCTATGGATGTTTCCTACCCGCAAGGTAATCCACCAGATGCTCTATTTTATAAAAATGCACCCCTGCCATGAAATCGACCAACCCTATAACCAGATATTGACCTCATCTCCACTGTATTAGGATGATTACCAGACTCTTCCAGTTCAAGTGAAAATCACAGTGTGGGCTGTCTCTTTTCTTTTTGACCCCCATCTGAGAGACTACATTTGTTCTCTTCAAGGAGCCTTCAGGGTCCCTCTCACGCCACCTTTGCCGCCGACCTCTCTCGTTGTGATGATGACGCTTAGGTCATTGCCGACGGTGATGGTGACTTCGACTTTGCTGCCCTTCTTGACGTCTCTGATAGCAGCTTCGGCGAGGGTGCTGCCGATCTTCCAGACCTTTTCTCTGTGCTCCTCTTCCTCTTCTTCTGAGTCGAAATCGCTGTCCTCATCCTCATCCTCTTTGGTGCCATTCTCCTTGGGCTTAGGTTCCGGCTTAGTGACCTTGATATGGGTACCGCCCTCGACGACCTTTACGAGGACGTCACCGCCGTCTTTAGCTTCGACATGAATCGTCCGGCGGGCAGGAACAGCTGTCTCGGGAGCGATTACGGGAGTGAATGCCTCCTCGCCCTCAGCATTCAATGTGAGGACGCCGATGGCGTTTGAAATATGGTTAACGGTGGTAACAGCTGGATGAGTTGATTGCTCAATGTCGTCAGACTCGTACTCTTGGATCAGAGATGCCTGCAGGGCAGCACCACGGGCTTGTAGTTCCGAGGGGTTCAACGCGGTGGCGCTTGTTGAAGGGGCGAGGATAGAGGTGGTCTGAGGGAAAATGGCTCGCATGTTGGAGGCGATCCTGGGAGTGTGCGAGGTACCGCCAGACAATATAACCTCGTCGATGTCGAGGACATCCAGCCCAGCCTTCTTAATGACACCCTCGACCAGTCTGTTGAAGCCCTCGAAAACCTTGCGAGCGATAGTTTCGTACCGTAACCTGTTGATGGTCATCTGGAAGTCAATACCCTCTGCCAAGCTCTCGACGCTAAAGTTGGCGTTTGTGCCTATGCTGAGCGCCTTCTTGGTGGCTTCGGATTCAGCCTTCAGTTTTGCCAAGCTCTTGGCGTTCTCGCGTGGATCGACGTTGGCGTTCTTTTTCATGAACTCCTTAGAGAAGTGGTCCATGAGGACCCGATCCAATTGCGCACCCGCGAATTCGTAGTCATGAGCAGTCGCAAGAAGGGTGTAAAGTCCCCCTCTCGATGCTACCACGGCAACATCTGAGCGAGTACCGCCGAGGTCAGCCACGACAATGATCTTGTCCTCCAGTTTCGCTTCGGGCCTCGCATCGTACGCGAGAAGTGAGGCAATTGGTTCGTTGACCAACTGCAGAATTTCCAGGTCGGCAGCCTGCGCGGCCTTGATCAAGGCATCCCTCTGCTTCTCGCCGAAGTTGGTTGGGACGGTCACGACAGCGGAAGTAACCTTCTTTCCAATGTAGTCGGAAGCTGACTGCACAAGCCGTCGAAGATAGCGGGTAGAAATTTCAGAAACAGAGAGAGTTGAGGGTTCCCCCTCTGCTTTGTCTTGAATTGTGAAAGAGATAGATCCGTTCTTGTCTTCGGGGTGGGCGGCAGCATGGCAGTGGGTGGGGTCGATCGACTTGAAACTATTCCCATGGTTAATCAAAGAAAAGGCTACAGTACGTAATTGGAGTCGACGTACTCTTGGCCAAGGAAATCCTTGAAGGCGACGACAGTGTTCTTGGGATTCCGAATGAGTAGAGCCTTGGCTTGGTTTCCGGTGTACTCTTCTCCGTCTACGTAAGACAAGACAGTAGGGATCTGACGATCTAGCGACAGGAGTATTAGCAAAGGCAGCAAGTGGAAGGAGGGCTAAAAAGATGAATAGACAAGAAAGAAAAATAAAAATAAAAAGAGAGTATAGTTTACCTCCATCTTCGTTGGCAATGACTACGGGGCTGTCGTCGATGGTGCAGGCAATGGAGCTGTAAGAGTTACCAAACGAGATACCAATGGCACAGCGATCACCCGGCGCAACGCCAGGCGCGGCTCCGTTCTCAGGCATCCTTCAGAAATGCCGTAATACTTGTGGTGGGTGCTATAACGCGCTTCGGGATGTAAGGGTAGGATGTTGGCAGCGTCTGGATCCGATTAGCGGGACGCAATGTGATATGTGGAAGTAACGGCGGTTTGCCTTCGTAAATTTTGGCAGCCGGAAAAAAAAAAGTTACCAAAGCGACCAGATAGGAAACCCTTGCTTCCACTTTCCCGCTCCCCGTCATTGCGACTCTACCGTTTCCAGCCACAAATGCCCCTCCAAACCGCGGGCGCTAGGCAAAACCAAGCGTCAGCCACACAGGCCGCATCCTCTTATCGCCCATCTCCAACTTCTTATCATTTTCGGCCCCATTAAAATTTACATAGTAGGTCATCCAATTCACCCTTGCAAACCAGGCCCTCTTGCTCGGTATTTTCAAGCCCGCCAATTCAAGGGCACATCTTCCTCTCAGCCGGACCACTCATACCTAGTCATTTCACACTGCAGCACCCAGCATCTCGGAAAAGAATGGCAGCTCATGCTGATCGTGTCTTTGTTCTGCCGGGAGACGAGATCCCCGCATCCCTCATACCGTCACATCCCAAACGGGCATTGAAGCTCGGCCCGGGTTTGCGACATGTGCCTCCGAGTGAGCTGATACCAACCGTGGCTGGCCAGCTCGTCACGGACCACAGGAAGAATTCCATCTGGGTTGAGTACAACGGCGGCAGAGTGAGCCTCCAGACTCCCTATTCCATAGTCGGACACCGCTGACCCCAGCCCCAAAGTATATCCCAGCGGTTGGTGATTTGGTGATTTGCACTGTCCAACGTCCTGGTCCGGACTACTATTATGTAGCCGTCACCGACTACAATCCCAACGCCATCCTCCCTCAACTGGCTTTTGAGATGGCCACCAAGAAGACAAGACCCCAGCTCAGCCATGGAAATCTGGTCTATGCCAGAGTGAGTATGGCCAACCGTCACATGGACCCTGAGTTGGAATGTGTCTCGCCTACCACCGGCAAGGCGGATGGTCTGGGTCCCCTGGTCGGTGGTATGCTCTACGACATATCTCTCGGAATGTCTCGCCGGTTACTAATGAGGAAGTCGGTCGAAGAGGGAAAAGTGGCCGTGCTGGAAGAACTGGGGTCAGCTGGCCTTGCCTTCGAGACTGCTGTGGGAAGAAACGGCAAGCTGTGGGTCAATAGTGACAGCGTCAAAACTGTCTTGATAGTCGGCCGGGCCGTCAAGGAGACCGATGATAACAACCTCAGTGTCGAGCAGCAGAGAAAACTCGTGCGAAAGCTCGTTAAGGAAATGAGTTGAGTGTACCGGGCTTATGTCGGTAGCCGCTGGGTGAACCGGTTCACCGTATTGGCGAGCTGAATCCCGACGTCCAACCTGATATTCCCTTCTGCTCGATACTGTTTCGCACATTGCAACAGGGGCAGACGTCTGAGTATTGTCGACGATCGATCAGTCTGTGGAGGACGACAGCGACGCCCCACTACATCCCCTACCACAGATGCACGATCATGATCGCTTCCAACAGCTGGGCTCTTAGGATATCATGTAAGTTCTCAATGATTTGGAATTGTTTTGATTGCTTGCGCATACGTACCGTTTTAAAGCGAGTGGTACCCAATTGACTGATAGCAAAATGTCCATTTTTAGCATACAAACTCCATTGCCTGCATGATACCCTTATATTGAACTGCATACCCGCTGCTGGCCATTCGCCGCGATCAGTCCCTCCGATCTTGACCGGGACAGCCTTAACAAGCCTTATGGCTCTTGCGCCGACATGGCTAAAGTCGCACGGTAGATGGCACCCGGGTAGAATGACGGGTACTCGCGGGCACATGCGTTATCCATGTACCAACAGGTATACTTGTAGCCATCCAATTTGGCTAAATACATATTTCATGACATCAACCACTGGACACTTTAACCATTCTAATATTCACGTGTGCTCTTATCTTTTCCTCCGTTCAACTATCAGATCGGCGAAATCCAGACTCCAAGTACAGAACATGGGAATATACGATCCAATAATATTGTCATGATTACCAACTTCTGCCAAGCGACTAGATTGCACGTTCGTTATTCTACGCAACGGATTCACATTTCTCTCTAAGAAATTGCGTTCGCTTAATGTATTCAGTCAACGACAGAGAAATTCTTTCAGATACTTGCTCGAATATATATTTGCGATGGACGAACGCAAAGCTCTAACTGCCCTGGCGATGTCTCCCAGTCGCTGATCTCTTATCTTTCTGTTGCCACGCCTACCTCACGTTCCATGTTCTGTTCTGTTCATCTACCGGAATTCACGATGCAGTTCCTTGTCCTTCTTGCGATAGTGACAGCCTGCGCTGCAGGCCCCATTGTCCCCCGGGTCGCTCTCAAACCATATGTCAAGCCCAAGAGCACTGACTCAAGGAGCCCCTGTCCGATGATGAACACTCTGGCGAACCATGGATACTTGTACATGATCCTTTGTTCTAGCACGATGTAGTGTAGGTTTCGACTAATCTAAATGGCTCCTAGTCCGCATGATGGCCGCAACATCACGATCCAGGATATCGGCAATGCCGTATTCGAGGCCACGAACTGGAGTGCTGACTTTGGGATCTTACCGGCCACTGGAGCATTCAACAACCTCGGAAAGACCGTCATTATGCTATCCGACCTTGACAGCACACCAGGTGGCGAGCACCCCGCCTCTCTGACGCGCAAAGACGCCAGCTCTGGCGACAGTAACACCATTGATTCGACGCGTGTCGCGCAGCTACTCGCGGATAGCAAGACCAACTACCTGACTGTTGACTCAGTGGCCAAGACCCGGAATCGCCTTGACAAGAGCTCCAACCCACCTTTGACGACAGCTGAACTGGGTGTCGCTCAGGGCGAGGCAGCCCTCATGCTCCTCCTTATGCGTGACACGTACGTCTCACTGGAGAACAGTGAAAAGAACATCACCACGCTTCGCGCACCAAAGGATCGCACCGGGGTTTGGCTGCTAGAAGAGAAGTTCCCCACGGCGCAGGGCTGGAAGCCCGCTGAAGTACTTGTTGAGGTTGCGGACATAGGACCAATCAGCGCTGCAATTGTTGACTCGCAAGCTCGACAAGGCACCAATAGTTCTTAAAAATCAAGCACAGTTTACTTTGTGTCTATAGCTGCCTGCAATAAATTTGACATTTGGTTGGGCTACCAATGATCATGGGGCGCTACTCATGTGTTGCACTGCGGTCATCTACAGCATAAGCTGGTGACTAATTCTGGTACGACGATGCTGACACACACTATCCATGAGTTACGACAAGCCCAGGTTGCTGTGACATATGCAACGCTGACTCCATACCGTAGCAGTGCGTCAACCGGGGAAGCAATGACTGTTGAGCTCAAAAAAATCATCATCCAAGTTGTTTTGGCAACAATGATTATATTGGCATGATGAACCAAGAAAAACGTCTCCTCAGGCGACTATTCAATATCATACCTACGTACCTATTGCTATGTTATAAGGCTGGGTTCATTCTTCATTTGATGTCCCCCGCTTTGCCAATCAAAAAGAACTAGGCGCAATGTGTCAGACAAAGCTGAAGAAATTCCCTAAGTCGATTCTAACAGGCTGCGCTGGTGATGCAAAACGCCCCTAGACCTTGGTAGACGGGCGAGCCCGTCGCATTATCTAAATATCGTTTAATCATGTCTGCTCACACGGTCTTCCATCGATGATATTGAACATATCCTCCGCATTTAGGTCTTACGGACGTCTCGCTCCGGACGGCCCATCGGTCTAAATCTCTCTTCGTATTCTGTCAATCCATAATGTGTTGCTCTACTGGACCAATCAAAGGCCGGTGGACATGAGTGGTTTTCGACTCAATATGTCTCATTAGCCATGCTTGATTTTAGTCTCCGTAAGCCACTACCAGACCAATGTGTGCTTCTTCCAACTAACGTCTTTGTCAGCAAAGCCTTCAATAGCACGTAGTAGTACGAATGGCGTACCGAGCAGCATCACCGAAATGTAAGCTCGTTTCGATCATCGCGATATTCAGAGCCAGACTCCTCTGCTGATGTCGCCACCGTCTCGAATATCCGCCTGTCCGAGACGTCGACACAGCCAACCAGGACATCCCCTACAACATCGTCTCCGGCCCGCCAGCTCTTCATACGGCAACGTGATGTTCCGCCCATCTCCAACTCTCACGTTGTCAATGGCGCAAGGTAGACGCAAGGTAGACACAAGCGCCTATGGCGATCTTTTACGTCCGCATGATCAATTCGCCATTCAATTGTAGTTCCCAAGATACCCATTTGGACTTCGTAGATCGCTTGCCGGAACCCTTTGATGAAGATGACTTCTTCCCGCATTTCGATTCACTCTCTTGATTGCAGGAGGCACAGAGGGCTTTGTTGTGCGAGCCCGCGCTGCCGTCGCTTCCTGCAAGGGCAAGATGGAAAGCGTACTGGGGTGGAAAGGCATCGCAGCTACTGCACGTCATTGTCGAATTTCGAGATGGAGATTATGATACGCAAGTATATGGACCTTGTTCGATGAATGGAACTATCCGATTCGTCAAGCAGCTTGTTTCCGAGGTGGCTGTATTATCGACAATTATCGCTGATACGGCACTGAGTAAGCTCGGCGAAATACTCGATCGTCGCGGCCCTGACTTATATGATGACGAGGATTCGTGAAATCACTTGGACAGAACATGGTCCGTCATTGGAAGTTCTAAACTTGTAACAGACACACGCCTATATAGCTCAACTGTTGAGACAGACACCAGTCATGCTTCCATCCTCCCGACAGGCGCGTCCGCACGTGCCATCACGTTTCATTGCACTGTCTCTTAGGGGAATGACTCGAATATGTCTTGGCGGCTTCCCCTAAAGTCCACCAGTTCGCCTTCATTTGATAACGAAGGGCAACAAGAATGACGATTGAGATAATATTAGCTTCGTGGAACTATAATACCTAGCTCAGCTCGTGGTAAAATGTAACACACCTCTCCCATGATGACGGTACTGCGACTCTATTCCCTGCGCACTACATTGCGGGGAGAGGTTGAACGGACTGTGAAGGCCTAGATCCCATACCATTAGAGTTGACAGAATCGGTATGCTCACGTCCGCTCGGTAGCCATAACGGTACAGTACAAGTCGTATGCATAGAACTTTGTCATCGAGGATGACCTAATTACATCTCGTGTCTCAGCCTGCGCCTTGGCGTTACTCGTAATTGGTAACCTTACCCAACACCACCAGGGCACCCAAGACGCGGCGTCATGCTTGTCCGTAAGGCTACTAGGCTGCCATGCAGGTTTCGTCCATAGACGATGCTTGATATGTCGTTAGTCTGAGCAGCTGAACGTTCACTCCCGGTCCGAGAACCCATCTACCCATGTCCGTCCATCATCTTAAATCCTTTCACTAAGCTCCCAACCTACGGGAGAACGCCGGGAAACCCAGATGCTAATAATAACTACCCCTCTAGTGGATTGTTAAGTAACTGCAGTCTAGTCTAGCCGCAATCTCCCACCGAGTTATCTAACAAGACATCTACATAGCACCGGCATGCCTCAAAATGGTCCAAAATGTAGATCACCTGCCTCCTTTCCTCAAGTCCATCTTCCAGGAACAGCAGGCCGCAAACTTGCCAAGGCACCCAATATAGGCACCCTGGCATATCTTAATATTCAAGGTAAACCTAGCATCAACAAGAGTCTTGATTCAAGACCGATGACAGTGCATAGCATCTCTTAATTCCGCTCGGTTCCGCCCGTTTCCGCATGGTTGAGCCGCAACCCAAGTCCGAAACGGACGCGATCTCTCTTCTTAGCTCCAGAAGCCAGGGTCTCGTGTTACCCCTTGTTCACTTTCCTGCCACTCCTGTTAGTATTGCTTGGCAAGCTTCTTTCTCCGCGGCTCATACATACATACATGTAGGTAATAGTACAGTACCGAAGGGCAGACACACTAAAGCAGCCCTCGACGCCTCGTTGTCTCGCGTCCTCTGGTAGCGTAGCGCAGCTACTAGTACGCTACTGACTTACGGCAATGCATGGTACATAAGCTATGGCTTGGCGAATGACACCTTTCTGGATAGCTTCGAAGTACGACGCACCTATCAAACCTTACCTGATGCCAGACGCTGTTGTGCGACATATTTGCTTGACCGCCTATTGCGTGATGATCTGTCATACCGAGAGAGCAGTATACCCAGCTATCTTGCGTTAAAATGGTGAGAAGCCATTACCTATCTTCTGCAGTCATACAAGCATGGTACATGCAATGCTGTACAGCAGCAGCATGCATGTAGAGAACCACTCTGCCTGCCGCAGACCCTTGAAGATGCGAAGTCGACAAAAAGGGGCTAGGAGTGGGTTCAACATGGAAGGACCAATGAAGTCCTCTGCCTGCTACCGCGCGAGCATTTTAGAAAGCCTAAAAGAACCAGGATTAGCTTCACGAACTCCGTAGATTAACCGGTCGAGATCGTGACCGCGACGAAGCGCGGAATAGCATTCCAGACAGAAGAAATTCCACCAACTGTAGAGACAGGTGGACGATACCTATCCGGAAACTTACTAGCTTATATCCTATAATAGGAAACAAGATACATACGCTAGATCCTCTCAGAGCCCTAGATGTCGACACTAGATGCAGTAGCTTATACCTCAATTTCCATGCCACCGTCGTGAATCACGACGACGCCTCAAGGGTCAAGCTGAAAGATCCATGACCGTTCGATCTTCACCTCCACTTCCCGAGTTTCCACAGTCGATGGCTTGCTTCCCGCTTCTTCAAGAATCACCTACCTACTTGGGCAGTCGCGAGACCCCCACGACGCGTTACGGAGGAGGCAGGTGGAATGCTAGGGGAGAACGTAGCACGTCTAGTTCTCATGCAAGTTGACTAACCTCATCTCCCGCACAGACAAGCTTTGAAACGTGGCGGAAGCTTGTTTTCTGACCCGGCTGTTGATCAATATCGATCCATCACTTAGACGTTCCTGTTACCATATGTT
Source organism: Xylaria sp. FL0933 (assembly GCA_022578765.1). Classification (NCBI taxonomy): domain Eukaryota; kingdom Fungi; phylum Ascomycota; class Sordariomycetes; order Xylariales; family Xylariaceae; genus Xylaria; species Xylaria sp. FL0933. The sequence continues at coordinate 567,759 of MU389733.1, read as the reverse complement.
TATACATCGTAACATCGGTGGCTAATCATAATCACCATGGTAAATGCCCTGTCGTCCCTTTTCAAGGTGTGACTCAAAGTCTTGTTACTAGCTGAGTATATCAGGGCACGAATGAGGTCTAGCTTGAACTCACTCGATGAATGCTTAATTTAAGAAATACAATTACATTACGTTTGAGATATCCCGTGAGTTTCGCAGTATCTCAGTATCATGAGTCCATGTCATTAGCCAAAGCCATATTAGTGAGAGAATATTCACCATGTACTTTCTCTCACGCACCCTCGCGCTACAACTATTCCCGGAACAATAGTAAACGCCTCACCAAGAAATCTCGATTGAACAAGCCACAATAAAACAGGGAGTTTCCCTTTAGATTATCCCTCAGCAAAACCTCACAACATGCCCTAGCAGTCCGATTACAGAACTTAATCGCTTCTGCAAACCCGGTCCAGCCATGACTCTTATACAAACAAGGGATACAGTAACACCGCTAGAGACTCAACAAGCAACTTGTAATGAAGATCGTGTATCAGTCTCGCAGATAGGATTCGAGATGCATGCAAGGGCATGGCAATAGTAAAGCTTCCCCTACGACCCTAGGAACTTCAGAGCGATGTTTTTTTGTTTTTCCTTTGAAGTTTAGTCCACTAAGACTCATCTTCGGCTGACACATGTACCCGATTGCACTCTCCGTTTCCGAAGGCCTTTCCCTCTCTCCCTCGAAATTTCAATTGACTGATCGCGAAGCGTTGAAAACACTATACGTGGAAATCCTACTTGTCCGAGCACTATTGCTTACCGAGCCCCGAAGCGACCTTTTGGCTGAGAGCGCGAATGGTGTGTCAGGAACAATATTTAGATACGAAATTCCTAACGTTCATTAGCTATCGGCAGTATGTTCCCTCATTCCTCCTCTCTTTCACTGCAATATCCAATAGTGTTTGAAGTTCTTTGAAGTCTGGGCAAATAGAAAGCTTGAAAGAAATGCCGCGTTCTCACTTGTGTCTACGAAAAAGTCACTTTATCACACCAAACTCGGCTCACGATTTTCATTATCAGCTGTTGTCAATTCATCGCAACTAAAGCAACCTATTTGTGAATACTAATCACCTCTGAAGTGACGTGATAACCTAAGCTGTAGTATAGGCAAGCATAACCAGCTCTGGCACAGATCAACGGTAGGTAACTGTTCGAGCCGATGGCCAACTGCAACCCAAAGGCGCGAGCATCAGTCGACAATCAAAAGAACCCAGTAAGATCGTACCATCTCCTCCCTATATAGGCGCACTCAGATCAGATATCAGGGAACCAAGTTCTCGTCATCAATCATGCCGCCCATAAATAATTAACCATAAGTCGTCATCATACTTGATGTCCAGCACCAAGAACAGCAACTTCCTCGGCCCAGTGTAGAGGCCAGAAAGTAAAGTAAAGCATCCGGTACCCGATAACTCCAGCAGGCAAACGAAAACAGAAAATAGACTCTCCCTATGAATCGACCTTAGTGCTCGAGATCCTGCTCTCTCCTCTAGTCTTTTCTTTTCTCCCGGCCTCACAGTGAAAAGCGCATAATGTCGTTAGATAGATTAGGAAAACCAGCTCTGAGTCTTCCAGTATAACCTCAACCGCCAACTTGAGTCGGATCTCTTGTGAAGCTCAGCAAGTTGCTATGGAAGCCCAAGAGAAGGTGATCCTGAAAACCTCGGGAATGATATTCGGTCGCACCTATCTCCGTGAGCAAAATGGTTGAAACCGCTCTGCTTGGAGATTCTCAGGCCTTCGGTGGTGGTATGGGCACGTGGGCTGTGCAAGGCATTAAGCAGACTCGCCTGTGTAGGCCTGCTTCTGCCAGTAAACGGGGACCTTCCCATTCACGATGGCCTTCTCGCGTCGCTCTGGATCTTCAATCATATCAGGGCGAATATAGCGGCAAGTGAGTGCGTATCGACGAACACCAGCGGCAGAAACAGCATGCTAGGACATTAATTAGACTAGTGGTTCGAGAAACGAATATTACCTTGCGACGTACCTCGTAATACTTATGAATCTTCGTGCCATGCATGACAACAATGTCTCCATGCTCAAGGACGAACGAAAGCATGGTGCGGCTTTTACCAAGACCATCGAATCCAGACTTCTTCTTCGCGCGGAAACGCATGATGGATGGAGAGCCAAGAGACAGTGTCGCAACTGTCGGTCCCAATTCCTTCTCCCCGTCATCGTGATACTATAAGTTCGTGAGTACATCTCTTGTAGAATCGGTAAAGCGACTTACGCTGATCTGTGAGCCTTCAAAGTAGCCGAGCATAAGCTGTTCATTGAAATCAATGAAATTATCCGGCATTGATTGTGAGTCGACAGAAAGTCGGTCTTCGGCGGCATGGTCTGACGCCAGTGCGACCGCCGTTGCACCACCCCAAGTCAGGCGACTCAGAGCCTTCAAAACAGGAGCAGGCGCTGTTTCAAAACCGTTGGATGTCTCTACGACAACGCCAAACTTATAGTCGGCACCCTAGTTTGATGTTAGGTAACGTCTCCAGATTTCGTTTCGCGAACTTACCATGTTACATGAAAAGTGAGAGGTCAACTCCTCCAAATGAGAACCTGCGACATGGAGTTAGAACGATAAAGCATAAACGAGCGATTTGACTAACCTCTGCAGAATGCAGGATGACGTCGCAGTTCAACCTGGCCCGTTCGTGTTGCCTCCTGCACCTCCTGAAACAGGTCGTTCAAGCCTCCCTCTCTCTCCAAGGTGGACTGTGTAGGTCGAAAGATAGTGACAGAGCCGATGTATCTCGCCTGAGCCACGTCCTGAGGGATGTTGGGCAGATAGAAAGTCGTCGCTTCATAGCCGGGAACGTCATAATGGTGGGCGGTGTCGAGCCGATCATCCTTCTCGAAAAACTTATTTCTGCGTCGAAAGGCGAGTTGAGTCTCGAGATGGATTTGCTCCAGAGTAATGTCCTTGGGAGGCATCCATAATTCAAAGCCGCAAGCCTTCTCACATTTCCAACCGCCCCAAAAAATCCGGCGAGTCGGGGTCTTGCAAGTTGGGCATACGATGCCGCCCTTGAATGCTGCCTCTGACCCGAGCATGTCCGGGGGCAAAATCGGGAGATCAGGCACCAAGCTGTCCACCGGCTGTTCAGCAGTCCACTCGGCTCTCTCGTTGAGAAAGTTTTGATTGTACTGCAGAGTGTCGAGATCAACGCTAAGGTTCGGGAAATGAAAGAATTCAACGCAAGTCTTCGTCAGACAGCACCATCCTTCCTTGAAGATCTCCTTGCTTGGGGTGTTGCAAAATTGGCAGGTCTCCGTGCGACAGTGGAACTGGCCGACTGCATACATGTTCTCTCTCTCTGCGCCCCGTGGCATCCACCAAGAAATAGATGTCAAGTCAATCTTCTGAAGTCGAACAGCAAATTGAACGAACTTTGACCCATCTTGTTGAGTGGGCTGGAGCTCTGACCAGATGTCCGTGACAAAGAACCAGTCCAGGACATTGTAATGATAGTCAAGTTGAACGTGCAAGAGGTTGTTGGCATAGAGACCTGGCAAGGTCAGCAAAATTAAACATGAACTATTCAGCTTGGATAATGGCTTGTTACCGTTTCCCACTGGCTTCTTTCCAATCACAACCCCAATGGGCTGTCCAATTTCCATCGCATTCTTGAGGACCACGTGATTCGTAGAATTGTCATCTTGATCACGAGTTCGAAGGTGCTTGCCATCAGGGGTAGTCGCAAAACCGCCTCCTCTGTCAGCGATGTGTGTCAGTAAGCTATTATCAGTAGGGAAAGGCTAGGTTATGTATCCATACACTGTAGTGATAATCACCTGGCTCTGGAGGATGTCGCGAGGGGTTGTTTTCCCGTTGAGAAGCATGCCGGTGGCGACGCGCTGCTTCGACTGAATGCCCCCCTGGTGTGCTTTCCAGTAGGGAGCGCTGTCGCATAACGCACCACGGTGGTTTGTAGAGATAGGTGGCTGCCCTGCAGGAAGGGGCAAGGGTCCTACCAACAGGGTAGTGCCTCCGGATTTTGGCTTCTTCTGCGAGGACCCATTGCTGTCCTGGGCATCAGGTGACTTTCGCTTCTGAACACGATCGTCCGCCGCTCTGGCGCGGGAGGCAGCCGAACGGAGACCAGCAGACTCCATTGCGTTGGGGATTGCGAAGGAAGTTATGTGTTATTGACTTGCAAGTTGCCACTTCTGTTAGTTAGAACTTTGCAGACGACAACATGTGAATAGTGCATGAGTATAAAGGGAAAAATTGCTGTCATGGGATGGGTGCCGGCACCAAAGCGACTTTTTATTGCGAGAGAATTGAGTTGATGGAAGGGGGCGGGAAGGATATAGTGCGTCAATCAATGATGGGGGAAAGAGTATAAAATAACATGACAGTGAATGGTGAGGGATAAGAACGTAAGAAGCGACAGAATGCCTCCATTCTGAACATCTGGGAGGCAACACGCCATGTTTTGGGCTTTGAGAAATGAGAAGTTTGTGTGCCTACCTGGGTACTCGTAAGTGTTAGTGCAGTCGGTCGTTTTGCGCTGATATGTGGGCGCAATTCATAAAAGCAACTAGTTAAACTGCTCAGGCCGGCAGGTCAGTAAATACCAAGTAGACTGTACAGTTGAGTTACTGTTTCCAACCAAAAGAATAACATCGAGTGTGTCCGACGTCATGAGCTAACATGATTATCGGAGGACCCTTTTGTGTTCCGGTCGATTTGTGTCAGGGATGGCACATCAGTTTACTTACAAGATATGTCTCTGGTGCTGAGAGTGAATGGTGAGTAGCAGTGAGTGCGTGCGGAAGTGATCTTTTGCCGTCGAAATAACAGACTTCGAGAGAGGCAGACGTTAACAAAGGAGAAACGATGCCGCAATCTCGAGAAGATGGATAACCTGTTGACACATCGAAGGGGTAAAGAGTAGAAGGAAGACTAGTGCAATAGTCTGAAGAGTGAAGGAGTAGGGCTCATGTGTAACGAGATAGATGATTCTATGTGTTCGGTGATGAGGAGGATAAAGAGCGTAATGAAAGAGGAAGAAAGCAGAAGACGTAGGTGACGAACGCTTACCTGGCTGCTACTTGAAACCGACGACGACTCTTGAACCTGAAGGATGGATGCCAGTAAGAGATAAAGGTAGGAAGAATAAGAATAAGACCGTCGAATAATATTGTCAAGTCCACGCCTCAAGGTTGGGACACGACAGAATGGCTTGGGGTAGATGTCTGGGAAAGTAGATGTAGAAGAACGAAGATAAGGAACGAGGACGATGATGATGGTAAAAGAGTGCACACTCTGCAATGCAGATGCACACCAGCGTAGGCAGGCAATGCTTCCGCTTGAAGAAGAGAGGATGCCTTTGCTGAAAGAAGAGTGAAAAGGATGAAGTAGATAAGTAATGATATATAGATGAGTGACCTGTTGTGATAAGTTGGTGATAGGTTAGAAGGGGACCTGCTCACAGAGAGAAGAAGAGTGAGAAGATGAAGAGGAGGAGGAAGAACGAGAGGAGGTGGGAAGGGGTGAAGGAGATGGCTTTATAGGGATCCTATGACGTTGCACTTGACAGGTGCAGTGAATGTAGCGTCCGAAAGTTAATGATTCCCAGTCAAGTTTGTTAGATGAAGACTTCAAGGTTGGTCAAGGTAATGCACACTGATGTGAATTCAGACATGGAGAGAAGGGAATGAGAAAGGGGAGAAAGGAAGAACAATAGGTTGGGGGGAATCGAGTCTTACCTTAGGAGTTATTTCAGATGGCCCGTGCGTTCGTACTCGGTTTAGGGAAGCACGATGTTGGGAACGGACACCTGATGAAGGCAGCTACCTAGGTACGAGAAGGAAGTCGTAGGCGGTTTCTATGATAGCTGCAACGAATCAGGTTCACCCATTTCCCAGAATGGCGTTAGCTGGGAAAGAAGGGTACGTGATAGACGCTAAAGCAGCCCTTCTTACCTCGAATGCAGTTAAGGTAGAGGCAAAGGGGAGTAAGGCAGCGAGAAAGATGACGTGCAGCTTGGATTAGCCTAGCTCAGTCGGAGTGAACTTGTTTTGTTCCCCAAGGCCGCTATCTAGCTCTGTGCACGACTACAGTGTATTCTATTAAGCGCCGAAGACGGTCACTAACGAAGCCAGAAGAGCAGGTGGTTGATGGAGAATTGGTAGCTTAGGATAGTAATAACGAGTCGTCATTGCTTCAAACAAAAATACGTGAATGTGAAAGTTATTCAAGTGCGTCTAAGCGTATAATCATTCTAGATCGCTAGAAACGTGCCCCAATTGTTGACTCGTAGCTGTTTCAAGAGCCGAGAAAGGGGTCAGAAAGCATTGATACACGGATAGGAAACGACTGGAATGATACCGGGCGAGAATGTGTTTGCTTCTTCATTTACGTAAGCACACAGTTTCCTTCACTACCCGCTATCGATTGTATGTGGTTTTGGCCTGTGTGGGCATGGAAAAGGGGAAGCGAGTGGCCGTACCAGAAAACTTGAAGGTTGGTCAGAGCCACGGTGGCACCACCAGGAATTATGTCATATATCTTAGAGCATCGGTGGACTAGAGACGAGTGGTGGCGGGCATTAACTGTATTCCCATCTAAATCCTTGTTCCGTGGAAGTCATCCATCAGCCATGTGGGCGAAGCTGGCGAGTAAACAGTGAATTACAGTATTCTAAATCAAGAAGCACGCTACAACTGCATATCAAGCAGCGAATGTGAGCTGCTTCAAGTACCATATTATTGTAGAGATGGAGTAGATAGCCGAGATGTATCCGGATTGGCTGAATACAAAGCGATCTAGGAGAAATGGGCAGGGCTGTTGTACTCTATGCAGGGAGTGAATGATGGGCAGTCCCGTAAACTTACCGAGTCTGACATGGCGAAAGGTAATTGAGTGAATCTTCGCGCATGAACATCTTGGGGAAGTACGAAGCCGAAGCTAGCTTGGGGGCCGTATAGACGGCGTTAGGAAATGGGGATGGTTGACATGTGCTGAAGACGTCGATCAGAGATTAACAAGCCCGTCATTGCCACCCATGTAACATATCAAATCAGATTCCTAGACCGAGTTCTCCAGACCACGAGCGCCTACATCGTCTCGACGACTCCCACTTGCCTGACTATTCCTTATGATGTAACAAGGTGCCGAGGGTCACTAGGCGGTGTTTCGTAATGGGGCAGGTAGAGATAGTATAGCCGCTCGCAATATAGCTTCTCGCCTGATCTTCGACCTGAAGAAGCTCGGAAAAGTCACAGCGTCTAATTATAGGTCGTGTTGAGAGCAGATGCTGAATTGGGTTGTCTCGTACCTTCACGTTATCAATCAGACGATCAAGCAGGTGGATGTTGAGCCGAAGAGCTACCTAGTCGAAGCTATCACGAACTCAGAAAACCCGATTTCTTCATCGGAATTTTGATTCTGCTGCTAGTAACAAGGGAATATGGACATATTACATCGAGACAGGACCTGGAGTAATATTAAATGGCTCGTGGGCGAATGACTTATCTGTTGTATCTCTTTTACTAGGGTTCTTCGACGTGGGTGATATCAGTCGGAAGCACTGGGACATTGTGACCAAGTGATCTTCATGCGTCTTGCCTCTGGGTCCTAGTCATTGACCAATAGCCGTACTCCATCTGCCACATCTAGTAATCCATCATGATGCATGGATCCGTTGTAGGACAGAGGCTAGACTCTGTTTCCCCAATTTCAAGCTACAATGAACTGGAAGCGAGATAATGGATAGAAACGATGTAATTGTACATGTCACTTGTTACTTCAGAGTGTGTCAAGTATTTTGAATTATGCGATGGAGAGCTATCTGCTATAGGAAAAATGTCCCTGAATTGATCTGTGTAGGCCGCGGCTTTCTAAACTGATGCTTCCTTTCAGAGGTATTCTAACCGTAACCCTAAGCGCCTGTTGAAATGTTGAATTCATCAAGACCGGTTCAAATTGGAATTTCGAAAGTGTTTTGGCGGGGAATTTGGACGTTCGGTTCTGGGTGCAATAGGGTTGGCAGGCGGCCGTACGTTGATCGGTGCGCGATGGGAACTGAAAACCGATATGTGTTAGCATGTTAGACTGCCGACAAGGGTCGAGAAAAGACCTCAAAGAGTGCATACCGTAACAATTTTGCGTTGGGTTAAGCTGCAATGAAAGTATAGGGGCAACAAAGACAACCTCCTGAGAAGCTACCAAAGGTGATGGAGATGACGGTAATACATAGTGAATAGAATACCAACACTGTTTCCTGTTCCAGTATATATCTAAAGTATGAAGAAAACTGGGGGAAATGTCGACCTGTGAGCAAGTGACCTAAGGCTACAGCAAAACGCGAAAAGACGCGTCAGGCAGTACAAACACCATGTAGCGCGCTCAACCGATGGCTCGCTCTTTACAATGAATGACATACCTTCAATGTTCTAGCTGACCGGAGCACCTAGGAGATTACCTAGGTACTGATCAACCTACCTAGGTAGCCAGACCTAGGCGTTCATTTCACTGTAATAATGCTGCTGGAAGAAAGCAACCAATGCTAAACTCCTAGGGCAGAAGTTTCATACAAGTTGCTGCAGCTTGTCACATAGGTGTTATAGGGGATACTTTAATTTGATAGCGGCAGACAAGTTAAGCATCAGCTTAACCACCTACTACTTTGCAATTTGATGAACGGTACAATATCACTCTTAGAATAAAGGATATGCACGTGTGCATCCAGGAATTAATGTAAATAGATATCTGGTTTCTCATGTGGCAAAAGAATACAGACTACTCTTATACCAACTTGGGCTCAGCGATCTTGAAAGAGTAGAGTCACAATTTGTTGCTCCAATGAAGTCTTGCGACAAAAAGGTTGACCACATGTTAAAACCGGTTGGGAGTCAAGCGCCTAGTTCACAGCATCATCTGTTCCTTAAGACGTCTTGCGGAATGCCAGATGATGCAAGCTGAAAGGCGGATTGAAAAAAGCTGAGCATTGTCTAGGGAACCCAAATATAGTCAAGGGGTTGCGGTATTCATAACCAACCTGTACAAATGTCACAATGCGATATCTTAGATAGTAACGACGGAGCTGAAGATATCAATAGCTATTCAAGATAAAAAATCAGAGGACTATGCACTAGGACTCTACCTTTTTGTCAGGAAGCTTCTTGACTCTATTACACAGGAAACAAACCCCTTTATCGCCAATGCCATTGTTATATATTTGCCGTGCCAGCAAGTGAATATGGGTATCGAAGGAACCCTCCCAGATGCAAGCGACTGTCGGACTCGATCTTATTAGCCAGCATATCCCGGCCTTCCCTGCAATCACAACAAATTCTGACAACCCGAAACCTTGGCTCTTCTGGCGACAACCCGGTTTCTCATACTCGGTCGGCTTCCCATTTCTCCATCATGAGGTCGGCATCTATGGGATTGTCTTAGCACCGCTGAGAAAGCAGCGAAATCCTGCAATTCCATCTTTCGAATTACTGTAAGTGCTGTTTTCGCGATGGAGAGAAGCACACATACTGTTGCTCTCAATGTGGAGGCTGTACGCATCGATGATGAGGCTGTGGGCCTCGGTATTTGGGCGGACTTGGAGATAATTGACTCCCCCAAAGTTGGTATATCACATAGGGGCATCTCGTCTTGGGAGTCTCAGAGACAGAGACAAGCTTGGGGCAGCGGGCGTTCCAGCTTTAAGAAACCATATGCTTGCATTTTCGGTCGTAGTAATGGGTGCCATCCAAGCTTCTTTAGATCGGTTCGTCGGCATCGTGCTTCTTGAAGTTGATGCAGCAACGCATCTTCGAGTATAGGAATAAAATGAGTTTCCTCAAGAGGCCGGATGATTATTTGCGCGATATCATGAAGGGAAAAGGATAGGAGTCAATCTGTGAAGATGTGAACACTGAATTAAGCCAGTGTAGAACTTAAGTAGGCGCTAAAAGAGAGACTCTAAGGATAGTAGCGTAGTATTGCACAGCACAGCACAGCACAGCAACGCGCAAACAGACGCGTCGGTCGCGCAGTAACCAGCAGGCGGAAGTCTGGTGTTAAAAGAAACACAAAGATTCCATTTCCATTATATCTAAGGGCTAACGAGACGAGTGAGCTAGTGCTATCTCCAGAACTATCCATGAGGATTACGTAGGAATAAGCCAATCGCATTGTTCTTAAAGCTGTAGCGAGATAAATGTTTGCTATCTACGTTATAGACAATGCGCGAATGCTTACTAGGTGCTATATTGTAACACGGCTCGGGTGTAGAGCGGTACAATGCTAGAAAAGGCATCAAGGTCCTCTTGATCGATCCTCTCCGAGAGTTGGCCCTAGCTTCGAGTTCTTCAATTCCACGGCAATCGACTGAATGTTCTCCCGCGAAATAGCCGTGGACGCAATGAAGGGGAGGCCTTTCCGACGAGCAGTCCAACCGATAACAGCAAGAGATCCAGATGCAGATTCATACCGTTTTGCTAGTCGCCAGGTGAGGCAGTCGACGACCGCAACGTCTGCCCTACCCTCCGCGACAGCGATGATAGAATTACGATGCCCGCCACTCTCTACACGCTCGGAGAAGATATCCAGAGATTCATTCAGCGATGCAAGGTCACGTTCCAGGCTGATTATGCCAGACATCGAGTCCTTGGAGTTGTATGCGAGGCGCTTGCCTCGCAGATCTGCAAGGGGCAGATTCGGCTCTCCATCCGGCGGCGCTGAGACATCGTCTGCGGTGCGCCTAGCCACGATGGCGCTAGTATAAAACGTGGCGACGCCACCGTCGACGTTGGAATAGTCCTGCTGGCCAACAACCTCAACATGGCGAGCGAGACCGAGTTCCATGGGCCCCCAGCAGGCCTGTGCGAGCAGCAAAGCGGGATGCCGCCACAGCGTATGGAGATCCAATTCGTGTGGAGGGAGAGTAGCCGGATCAGGCGCGATAATGTTGCCTTCGCAGTCGCGAATACCACCTGGCACCGAGGGCATGTCTGCGTTGCGTCGTACAAGGCGGTCTGGAGCATCTACCCCTGCAGCTCGCAGGCGATTCCGTAAGCTGAGCCATTGTTCGTCGACCTCAGCGCGGCACTCGGGCCAGTCATACATGGGCATTGCCGCGATGAAGCGAGACATTTCGCCAGCCAAGCCACCACGTGTTCCTCGTACTCGAGACTCCGAAATCGAATCGGCCAAGTAAAAAGACTGGGATGCAGTACCGATTGGAAAGCCGTGCCAAGCATTCGTCAACGTGTGGAGGCTCAAATCATCCAATGAATATTCAGGTCCCAGGTAGTCCAGTTCCGGGATTCCAGAGCAATAATCCACTACTTTGAGGAATTAACCCCCGGCTTACCCCAGGATTCGTCGGATTTAGGTGCTAAGCGACACCCTGGCAGCCGTTTATGGGGCATCATTATGCGGAGGTGTCGCTCAATATGTCACCCCCATGCTCGCAACCCCAAACCCCCAACGGCCGGCCTCGCACCTCGGATGGTCGGTAGGGATTATTATGGCATGCTTCACCGTAAGCTGTCGCTCTTCTCTGATAACGCGAGCTGATTTCCTGCATCTGTCTCATATATTTCTCGACTTGAAATAGGAATCGGGTTCTATTTGGCAATAGCTAGCTACCCAACGCTGTCGCGGCCAATATAGCAACAAGATGGTTTTCACACCGCCAGCGTGGGTTCCTCAGTTACCCTTTGGTAAGCACTTCATCTCATTCTTGACCGCCGACTCTGTGTCTTGAAGGAGTTTCATAACACCGTTGCTTACGGATATTCACAGATCCCCCAGACTCAATTCCCATCCATGAGTTCGTCGGACAAGAGAAATATGGCCGGCACCAGTTCACCAGGTCTCAGAATCCCTTCACATGCGGGTTAACAGGGAAGACATATACTCACGCGGAATTTCGTGAGCGACAAGACCTACTAGCAAAGGCTTTGTCCAAGCGCATGGGATGGCAGCCAAATGAAGATACGCCCTGGGACAAAGTCATAGCGCTCTACTCTTTCAACACGGTAAGCATGACAGACATTCCTGGACTGCAATCTCGCATATGAGCCCCGATGAGCTGACCAATGACAAAGATTGACTATCTCATGTTCACATACGCGGTGCATCGCCTCTCCGGCATCGTGACGCCAGCAAACGCCATGTATTCGGCAGGCGAGCTAGAGCACCAGCTGAAATCCTCGGGGTCCAAGGCCCTGTTCACATGTCCCTCACTGTTAGAGAATGCCCTAAAGGCCGCACGGGCAAGCGGCATCCCCGAGGACAAGATCTTCCTGCTCGATATTCCGGGGCAAGCGCGTGACCAGCGGTTCAAGACAATCGACGACTTAATCACAGAGGGCCGATCGCTCCCCTCGCTGGAACCTCTCAGGTGGACAAAGGGGCAAGGGGCCCGTCAACCTGCGTATCTCTGCTACTCGAGCGGGACCTCGGGACTACCAGTCAGTACCAGTGCCCAATCCCTTTCCAGCCATCTGAAAAGGGTAAAAAAGAAGTTCTGCTAAAGACAAAGCTGTGGAACCCCACGCACAGAAAGCCGTCATGATCTCACACCGCAATGTCATCGCGAACATAATGCAGATCCGCTGGCACGAGGACCTAGGCCGGCGGCAGAAGGGCGTCGAGACGCAGACGAACATCGGTCTGCTGCCCATGTCGCACATCTACGCGCTCATAGTCGTCGCCAACACCAGCGTCTACCGCGGCGACGGCGTCGTGGTGCTCCCGCGGTTCGAGCTCAAGATCTTCCTCGAGTGTATACAGCGGTTCAAGATCAATTTTATGCACCTTGTAAGTCACCCCTCTTTTGTGCTGTAAGCCAACGTAGTGACTGGGCGGTTATACACATACGCACGGGCACACAAAATGCGAGAAGAATGCACAGCACTTATTCACACACAACAGGTCCCACCCATAATCATCCAGCTCCTCCGCAATCTCGAGCTCTGCGCCAACTACGACCTGCGCAGCGTGCGCTACATCTACACAGGCGCCGCCCCGCTAGGCGCGGAGACACACAGCGACATGGCGAAAGCGTTCCCACAAATCACAGTGGGGCAAGGGTACGGGATGACGGAGACGAGCACGGTGGTGCTCAGCACGGGGGAGAACGACGTTGTAGTGGGGACCTCGGGGTCGCTGGTGCCGGGGACGCGGGCGAAGCTGCGGGACGAGGATGGGCGCGAGATCACCGAGTACGGGAGGCGCGGGGAGCTCTTCGTGCAGTCGCCCTCCGTCACGCTGGGCTACTTGCATAACGAGCGGGCGACGGCCGAGGCGTTCGTGTGGGATGAGGACGGACGGTGGATGCGCACGGGGGATGTGGCTGTTGTTAGTGTTTCGCCCGCTGGGCATGAGCATTTCGCTGTCGTGGATCGCTTGAAAGAGCTTATTAAGACGAAGGTGAGCAGGCAAACAAGCAAGCAAATCTGTCTTGTTTCCTTTCCGATTTGCGATTACATTGAGTGCATAACTGACGCACATATGCACAGGGCCACCAAGTCGCACCAGCCGAGCTAGAAGCGCATCTACTGACACACCCGGCGGTGAACGACTGTACTGTGATCCCAGTGCCGGACGAGGGATCCGGTGAAGTGCCCAAGGCGTTTGTGGTGCGGTCTGCCTCTGTGGCCGGGAAGTCGGATGAGGAGGTCGCGCGCGAGATCTGCAAGCACGTCGAAGAACATAAAGCGCGGTATAAGTGGCTGAAGGGCGGTGTTGAGTTCATCGACGTCGTACCTAAAAGTCCGAGCGGGAAGATCCTGCGGCGGCTCTTGAAGGACAAGGAGAGGGAGGCGAGGAGGGCAGAGAGTGCGAAGCTGTGATGTGAAGATGTGCTACTCTTGTTGAACTCGTGCCGGTTACTGTTTCTAGCGATAGCTGTTAGCGTTTGTTTCAGTCCCTAACGTCGGATCCATGCCGTATAGATAGACAGACAAGATGCGCCTGAGACATATTTCGCAATGATTTCACAGTTAGACGCAGACGAGATGGCCCAAGAATGGATTGGTTTGTCCACATCTATTATTGAGAGCTATTGATACAAGACTCGCTACGAGTCATCTTTTTGCTCATGACTGCAGATTATAACTGAATTGCGCGAATAGCTTGTGCAGGCTTACGCCTTGCCCTTTCTCCGCAGGTAGTCTTCTTCTTCAGCCTGCAGCTCGGAATCGACCTTGGCGCCCTTGGAAGGCTCGTTGCCGTGTAGCTTGGCCTGGTTGTTGGAAGTTAGCAACTACGCATCTGACCGCACTTCACGGAGAAAGCGTGCCGCAAGGTTTGATGGAGGGTACTGGTACTGGCACATACAGGTAGTGTGGGGTCCTTCTTCGACGCAGCAGTTTCTGGGTCGTCTTGCTCCTTGCGGTTTAGCTTGCGCTGAAATGTGCATTAGCATTGTTCATGTGTCTACGGAGGACAATCATGCGATGAGAAGTCGTACCTCCTCATTGGCCAGACGGTTAGCAATGGATCTCTCGTCCTCTGTGAAGTATGTTAGAGCCGGTCTATTGATCTCTGAGACTTTGTAGGTGAAACATACTGGAGTCATTGGGCTGGTGGGAGTTCTCTACACCCTCCTCATATCGTGTAGGGCGGGGTGCCTCAGAGGCTTTGTAGTTTCTCTGATCGCCGGCTTCGTAGACGCCGCTGGTTCCAACGCTCGAGTTTCCAGACATTGTGTGGTATTATGTGGGTATAAAGATTGCGAGGAGTCGTGGGGTTTGTGTTGTGTTGAGATTGGGGTTAGATGCTGTGTGAATGTGATGTTATGTCTAGGGAAAGGAAACTTTTACGGAGGAGATCTCTTATATACCTAAGGTTAGGTGTTTGTTTTGGGTTGAAGAACCTCCTACGTCATAAGACAATGGGTAGGCGGCCCCAGATACAATACAATGTACCAACTCTTTTAGCTGCACCGTCACACAAAATCTGTCGAGAAGCGATTGCTACAATATTACATCTGACTCTCGATGGTATCAGACTCAGACGTCATCGATCTACGAAAAAGTGGAGAGTTCTTCTCGAATGTAGCTGTAGGCAGGTACGGCCTACCCATTGTATATATAGCGTACCTAGTGCCTGGGCACTAGGCCTCCTCCAACACCTCTACAACAACAATACACCACCACGACCGTTACCTGACAGTAGCGTAGCTGTCGAGGTAATGTAACAAAAAACGCGAACTCGATAGAGTGGTAGGGGTGTTAGTGAGAGTTCGCCTTTTTTGTTACATCACCTTGGCTGTTCCCTGCCGGTGCGGCTCGTAGCGTCGTTTTGGTGCGGCATGTGTCCCTAGCTACGGAGTCAAGTATGACTTGTGGGTTGTTACGTACACCCTGATGTGCTAATAAAAAGAGGCTTGGCTACTTTTAGCGCCATCTAGGACCTGTTATACAGTGCCGAAGCGGGCCGGGGGGGGGGGGGGTTCTGAAAATAATTCCAGGGAAGGTTGGTAGGTGCCAAGCATGGCCACTGCCCAGCATAATAGGTACATCGCTTTTATATGCAACCCCCTTATATTTCCGGTGTACCTTGTACAGCAGACCCTCTTTTAAGCTGCAATTTCTTTTGGGCTGCAATCTCTTTTGACGGGCAACTCTTTTGAAGTGCAGCCTCTTTTAAAATGCAGCTATTTCGAAATATAGCCTATTGTTGACCTGCTAGCATTTCGACAGCCTTTATAAATAGATATTTAGCGAAGGCCGCGAAACCTTCCGCTAAAGTCTTAAACTGCGAAGCGATTGCGCTAATCCCCCTGGCATTTAAAGGGGTGGTGGTGGTGGATTGATTAACTTGGGTAGGTGGCAGGTGGCCCAGGTGGGTGTAGGTGGTAGGTGTGGGGCCCCTACGGCAGGTGGCAAAAGGGTGTCAGGGACTATTGCCAGGAGTGGCAACCATTTTCAGCGAAATCTATTTTCAATGACAATTCTTTTAAAACGCTACAACTATTTTCATTTGACAGGCTTGTAGCCCTGCCTAAATGTTACCAGCCTTTTCACCTAACATAGTTTTAAGCCCTGAAAATCATTCCTAGAAATCATTTTTAGGACCCCCCCAAACCCGGTACGGTGTACTTCCATCGATACTAGGTAGGTACCTAAGCGCATAGGCAATACCGGTAGAGGGTCCCAATACGAGCGCCACCGCTGGCGGACATATGCAACCAGCTGTAATATTGCCGGTCCTACATAAGTACCTATGTAGTAATTTGCATCTGCAATTCTGCAATCTAAGCTGTGGTGTCGAGATCAACGTAACACCCGAGCGGCAACACTACTCAACGCAACTCCATATATGCCTCGCACCCACCTCACCGCGCTCCGATAGTGGCGTCAAGTGTACCAACCGTTCGAACCTTTTATAGTATCTTTAATGGCACAGCATGATATGATTTCTCCGCATTCTCAATGTAAACTGCACAAGCGTTTTCCCGAAAATGGGATTCGGAATACCTAACCACTAGTGATACTCGGCTCAAAGACAATCCCATCATATCATTGTGAAGCGATAGTAACACATTACTTTGGTAGGCTTGCGAACCCTCAGCCACTCACATGGATCATCCGATAAGAAACGAAACGAGTGGGTTGTAATTAGTAGAGAACTATAAAACCCTGGAAAACGCAACGAGTACTTCAATTGCAGCCGTGGTGGTTCTCCATCGAGTAATGCTGTATCCTGCCTTCTGAACGCTTCTGTTGCGCGAAATCAAGTCAGAGAAGATGGCGAGTTTCACAGATCTTTTGCTACAACACTACCATGACCTTACCATCTCACAAACCACCATCGACGGTCACTCCTTGACAGTTGCTGACGTTGTCATGGTCGCAAGACATCTCCTCCCGTCCAGTCTAGTCCCCGAGAGTGCGGGGATAGTTTCGGAAGGCGACAGAATTGTTCGCGAGAAATTAGCCAAAGGGGACGTAATCTATGGCACGAATACGGGGTTCGGTGGTAGCGCTGATATGCGTACGGCCGCCTATCGTGGATTGCAGCAAAGTCTGTTCTCTCATCTTATGTTTGGAATCTTGGCTGAAGACAAGCCGTCGTTTACGAACAAAGCCAAAAAGCCTATTGAGTCTCATTCTTTGGCGAAGAACAATGGCGTTGTTGGGATTGCCGGGTCTACACTATCCCTCCATTGTACCCCCAAGGTGTTGCTACCCATTAATGAATCCGTGGGGACCACAATGCCAGAATCCTGGGTCAGAGCGGCAATGCTAGTTCGTTTGAACTCTTTAAGCCGCGGGGCTTCGGGCATACGGCCTTGTGTTGCCGAGTCTCTCGTCACCCTTCTGAACAAAGACATCGTACCCCGTATCCCAACACGTGGCAGTATCTCTGCGTCAGGAGATCTGAGCCCCCTTAGCTATATCGGGGCCGCGATGCAGGGAAAACAATCCGTAACTGTCTTCACCGGGCCTCACACCAAAGGAAGCAGAATGGTTGTTAGGGCCGATGCCGCACTTGTTAGCGCGGGCATTACGCCTATCGACATTCAAGCCAAGGAGGGATTAGCGATTGTGAACGGCACTGCATTTTCCGCCGGAATAGCTTCTCTCGCTGTCCACGAGTGTCTATGCTTAGCTGGATTAGCGCAGGTACTGACTGCTATGAGTGTTGAAGCCCTCCTTGGTACCGAGGAGAGCTTCGACCCGTTTATTGCTCAAGTACGGCCTCACCCGGGCCAAGTGGACTCTGCTAAGAATATATATGCGTTCCTACGTGATTCACGGCTGACAGTGGCTACTAATAATCCTCTCAAATCAAAAGCAGGCGAGCTATGTCAGGACAGGTAACTTCCCCTATTACAGGTCTCACCGGGTGGTCAGACTTATGTTAATACGAGCTCAGATACTCTATCCGTACAGCGAGCCAGTGGATTGGCCCCGTGCTCGAGGACTTTGCATTGGCATATCAGCAACTCTCTACGGAGATTAATTCTGTAACGGATAATCCACTAGTAGATGTGCCTGGAAATCGGATCCTCAGCGGTGGGAATTTCCAAGCTAGGGCAGTGACTTCTGCTGTCGAGAAACTCCGTCAGGGATTACAGTCTCTGGGGCGGATGATCTTTACCCAAGCTGCTGAGCTTGTGAACCCTGCGACTAGCCGCGGCCTTCCACCAAATTTGGCGTCGGATGACCCTTCTAGCAGCTACTTGTTCAAGGGAATTGATGTCATGACAGCAGCTTTGACGAGCGAACTGGGATTTCTCGCTAATCCAGTTGGGAGTCACGTGCAGACAGCCGAGATGGGAAACCAGGCGATAAACTCGTTGGCACTAATTTCTACGAGATACACATTGGAATCTGTCGACGTGTTCAGCCAGCTTGCGGCTGCGCATCTCGTCATGGTCTGCCAGGCCCTGGACCTGCGAGCTCTCGAGTGCGAGTTTCGCAAGGCTCTAGCTCCAGAATTCTCTAAGAACCTTCGCGAGTGCATGACGTATTCCGAGGATGAAGTAGACTCACGAGCGGAGGCTCTATGGACGCGCTTCCTACGCAGCTGGGAGACCTACTCGAATATGGACTTGGATCAACGCCTGTCTGAGTCAATACACGATCTCGAGGGGGATATTATCAAGGGCTCGACCCGAATGAGCTTGCCTGATACACTTATCGCCCTCAGCAACTTTCGAAGAACGACACTCAAAACTGCTCGAGAAACGTACATGGCAATGCGGGCTCGCTTCAACGATGCGGGAGGGCTAAACGCGGGGGCATATTTAGGCTTAGCAAGCAAAAGGCTCTACCAATTCGTGCGGCATGATCTCGGCGTTCCGTTCATTGGAGAAGAGCTACTACAGGGGGTAGATAATATTCCAAGCGCCGGATTCTACGTCGCAATGGGCGAGATGGGCGCTCAGGTAACTGTGGCTCCCAGCTTGGGAACCTACCTCACGGCTGTATACGAGGCCATTCGCTCGGGAGGCCTCTACGAGGTGGTCATAGACTGCCTCAAAGATGCCAGGATGACTGTTGGCCAGCAGAATGGCAATGCCTAAGATAGAAAATAGCGACCACAACGCCTTTCAACTCCATAGTCCAGGCCCTAGTATAGTATTTGAACTTTCTACCATTGACTCCTAATAAAGTACTATCCAGTTGGTTCAACGACCCGGGACGGAAAAGTGAGGGAAGGGGCGCTTATTATACAAATACTTCTTCCCGTGCATCTAGTCAGTCCTTTTACTGCTCAATTGAAACCTCGTCTAGCTCCTAGAATCAGGCATTGGGTGGGGGGCAATCTTCTTGACGACACCTCCAAGTGTGCTAGCCAATTTCTTCCTAGGGCTCGCCATCTTCGCTACTGAATAAACTACCACCTTGTGTTGGATTTATCGCTGTAGATCACCTGTTTAGTGCTGTTCTGAAGCTAGCTTAATCTTCCGGTGCGCGCTAATTTTACTATAAAATAACTTAGGTGGCGTTTCAGCCACACTACACTGCCATGTAAGTTGAGCATGGGCTACCTAATTTGTCACTACTGGCTGGAGTTGTACTTTGGCATTTCATCACTCACCAAATCCGGCATCTAAAGCTGTAGGAAGTGAAGTTAGATCGACTCAGTCGCACCGCACTCCACACACACATACGAGCATCGGCGGCTATCAGCTTGACTCACTTGGCTACTGGATTAAGATGTTGTTAAGTAGAAGATTTCTAATGGACAGGGGAAAAGCACTGTGAGGGGTAATATAACCACCAGAGCCTTGAATATTATAGCTAAATTGGCTCATACCTTGTTTGTACATGGGGGTTCCCGACCCATGAAAGCCGTCCGACCGGCTCGACACGAGATCTCCATCAACAACGACAATACCACCTCAACGATAAGCCCCAACAACCCGTGTCTGTAGGATCAATGCTGTGTTGTTTATCCATCTACCGATATCAGTGGATTGCTAGACACTTCTTCGATGGCGCGGCAGAACGCGTCGATCACGAGATCAGCATCAGTGGGGTGCAAGCGATGGCTCGATACGGCAAGCTGCACGCGAAGCTTCGCCTCGCCTGCGACCTGCCACGTGACGGCGTACAACTGCGGCTGGATGCCAAGATCCATTGTCTTCCACTGCGAAGCCTCCGCCGCCGCCATCATCCCTTGACCGTCTCCAGTGGATGAACTTGTCTGGGCAGCGTCGGCGTGGCTGCCGACTGACCCACTAAGATCCGTGTGGCCATCTTGATGGACGACGACGCTGCCGAAATCCGTGTCCGACTTCCAGGCCGTGTCTTTTGTCATGATGTCGCGGAAGTCCATGTTCACGTAAGGCAAGCTTCGCATGTACTGTGTTTGCACGTGGTTCAAAAGGTCAAGCGCCGTTGACTTGTTGCTGTTTTCGTTACTATCGCAATGAATGGATACGCGGAATGGCGAGATAGTAATGCACGGCCCGGAGATGACGTCGATGTCGGTCAGGGGCGCATCGCGGCCGTTGATGAGATTGCCAAAGACGAGGTCTTTGCGACCCGTGGCGCGCGCTAGGATAAGGGCCCACGCAGCCTTGACTAACGTGGCGAGGGTGACACCTTCGGGAACTTTCGGTAGAGGGATATCTCGCAGGGGTTTCACGAGATACTCTTTATGCTGCACCGGGGGCGCCTGTCGGCGAAGCGCTTGGATGCCGATCATTTCGGCACCATCGAGGTACTCCTTCCAGAACACATGTGCTTCGTCAGACTTGCGATGGCTTAGACGGTATCTGAGATACTCGGCGAACGAGGGAGTGGGTTTGAGCTGGACTCCGTTATAGGCCGACGTGAGGTCAAGGGACAGCAAGGGGAATGAGACACCGTCATATTGAGCATGCGTCATCCGAACGATGATCATGTGTTCGGTGTTACATCGCGATACTAGGTATGGTTGGAAGTGTAGAGAGCCGAGTGAGACTGGCGAGTCGGCTAGTTGAGTGCACAGCATTTGAGAGAACTGCTCAAGGTTCTCATCGCAGTCCATCGTAACCAGTTTGAAGGTGACCCTACGCAGAACGACTTGCAATATCACATCTCGGAATGACACAAAAACCGAACGGAGGATAGCGTGGTTCTTGAGCAGAGCATGGAAAGCTGCTTCCAGGCGCTTTCGGTCTACGTTGGCGTTGCGCAGGTGGAGACGGCTAAAGGTCACGTTATCTGCATTGATGAAAGAGCTCTGCATTTCCGTAGTTGGGAGAATGTCCTCGACGTCATGGGACCCGTATGGCGGTGAGACTTGAGCTGAGAGATGCTGATCAAAGAAAGTCGCCAGGTTGTTCACGCCCAATAGTGACCCCGGCTGGTACTCGTCCACTAAGGCAGCTGATCTCAGCGTTGTCACGGCGGCGGCCTGGTCGGATAGAATGGGGTAGCGAAAGATGTCGGACACGGGAAGGTGTAGTCCCTGCTGGCGAGCGATGCCCGCGAGCCGCATGCCAACAATCGAGTCTCCACCGATATGAAAGAAATCGTCGTCAGCGCCAATATCCTCCGGTCTCATCTTGAAGGTTTGAGCCCAAGCAGACTGTAATAACTTCTCCCTTTCTGTTTCTGGCTGACGCTTGGAACTTGGGCCGCCCAAGTAAGCTTGAATGATGTTCTGTGTCAGAGCTGCTGCTTCAGTACGCAGCATTTGCCGATCTGCCTTCCCGCTGATTGCGCGAGGGATTTTGAATAGCTGCAGGTAGAGTGATGGTATCATGTAGCTGGGAACAGTACCGTTCAGTTTGCGGGTTGCTGCCTTGACCTGCGAGAGAAATTCCGCATTCGGCGGCTCTAGAATTGAATTGCTAGGACTACGAGCGTTGGCGACAAATGCGACGAGAATAGGAGGACCTCTGTGAAGAGAAATAACCTCGGCTACTACGCCGGTGGCATCAGGAAACGAGTGTCGAACTTGGTATTCAACTTCGCCTAACTCGATTCTTTGGCCGCGCAGTTTGACTTGGGTATCCCGACGGCCTAGATAGCGGATTGATCCGTCATCGTTATACGCGACTATATCACCACTATAGTAGACCCTTGATTGATTATCTTGCTGTCGGAATGACCGAAGCCAGCTGGGATTAGAGTCATAGACTGCAGCTGTCCTTTCTGGATCAAAAAGATACCCACGGGTCACTGCGGCTCCCTCGAGTACCAGTTCGCCTGGCACACCAACAGGAGCGATACGTTTCGGGCCAGACGGCATGATAATCCAGCCCACACCTGCTGTGAAATGGCCGATGGTACCGTGTTTCCAGCCCGTCTCGGGTACCGTACCCACGATACTGACTGTGGCTTCAGAAGACCCATAGGCATTGACCAGACAGACCTTCGAAGCCCAAGTACGGACCGTTTCTGGAGATATTGCCTCTCCACCGAGGACGATTGTGCGGACCGTCGGAATGCTATCCGGCTCGAGGTAAGTCATGAACGCAGGCGTCAACAAAGCCCAATTGACTCGAACGCGATCGATGAACGGCAAAATATCATTCATACGATCGATCTCCGAGGGAATGCAAACACATCCTCCATTTA
Organism: Xylaria sp. FL0933; assembly: GCA_022578765.1. Lineage (NCBI taxonomy): Eukaryota > Fungi > Ascomycota > Sordariomycetes > Xylariales > Xylariaceae > Xylaria > Xylaria sp. FL0933. The sequence goes on along the minus strand of MU389733.1, from coordinate 545,229 downwards.
TGAGGATTCCGAAGATTTCGTATATGCTCCCGTTGAACGCATACGAAGAGAAATGTAAACCACGAGTGTCTTGACTGAGCTGCCATGGGCTGCTAAACCCACGGATACTTGTTGCCACGTGCACATGTTCCATAATAATGCCTTTGGGCTTTCCAGTGCTTCCTGAAGTGAAAACGACAAAGGCAGCATCTTGGGAAACAACGTGGGGTGCTGAGAAGTCGAGGGCTTGACGCCGTTTGCCAGCTATAGGTATAATTATGAGCTTAAGCTTATCTGAGTTCATCGTTGGAATCTTGTGAGTGGCGCTTATTAGAACGAACTTTGCTCTCGTGCGATCCAGAATGTCCTGGATTCGACCTTTGGGATGCTTTGGATCAATGGTAACACACGCAGCACCAATGCGGAGGACAGCCAGCATCGCGACCACAACCCACTTGGACCTATCTAGTAGCAATGGTACAAGTGAGCCAGGTTGAATGCCATGATCCTGGAGTTGTTGAGCCATAATAACTGATGCCGACTCCAGCTCCCGGAAAGTCATGTCACCATCCCATGCCGATATGGCTGGCGATTCAGGGCGATCTAGCGCATGGCGAAGGACAAGATTATGAAGGCATGCATCATTGGCCGGGGGCATGACCGTATTCCATCTGGCTAACTGCTTACGGTCCTCTGGGCTGACAAGATCAATATCGCTAATCTTCAAGGGCTGGCGATCCACAGGGAGACACAGCTGACGGAGCACGTGTTCGAACTGCCCAACCATTCTCTTTGTTACGAGTGGCTCAACTAAGCTCTTATCGTAGCTGACCGTGATAAGAATATTATCTTCTCCCTTTGGGGGAAGATGGCAGATGATTACGAACGCATAGTTGGAAAACGTGCCCTTGTTTTCGTGCTTTGAGCGAGCTTCAACGATGAGCTCGTTGGTGACCTCCGTGCTACCTGGAACTTGAATGGCCAGGTGACACTGGAAGTCACAAGCTACAGCTGCCTCACGGCTGAGTCGACGCATGTTCTGCATACCATACTGCTGGTACGGCATCATGCTGACAGTCTTGCTTTGGATGGCCGCTAGGTCCCCTCTAACAGAATCTTGCGGGCGAACCTGAATGCGCCGGGGGAACGTGGCAAATGTCGGCCCAGTCATATCCTCGATGCCCTGTACAGGAGCACTACGTCCATCTACCGTTAGTCCGAAAACGACGTCTTCAGAGTTGGTATAACAAGACATCACTATAGCCCAGGCAAGTTGTATAGCTGTCGAAGTAGTACACTCCGCGAACTGGTTTTGGATTGCCTGTATGCTGTGCTCTAGCGATGAGGTTGAGTCAGGGATATATTGCGAGGATGGTAAAGCTGGGAAGATGGGAGCTTGAAGACCTTCGAACTCGGCTCTCCAGAACTCTTCTGCGCCCTCGACTGCTACTACGGATTGAACAAATACGTTGAATGGCTTCAATTCTAGTAATGACCCATTATAGGCAGCTTCGACCTGCGCCCAGAGACGGGGTAGCGATGCCCCGTCATATAGGGAGTGGTGGATTGTCAGGTGAAATTTGACATCTTTCGGTGCAGATCCAATGGGCTTGACGAGAGCAAAGTGCGCCAACCTTTTGCCAGGCTCCATAGCTATCTCTTTAGCCCAGGCCTCATGTTGGGCGATGTCTTCAAAGATTTGCCAGGGAATCGGCTCATTGACGACAACTTGGAGGAACCGGCCGGAATCTGGTTGAATGATGCGAGTACGCAAAATGTTGCTAGCATTAGAAGTCACGTCCCACGCAGCCATAAATTTGTCGATGTTGACATTGCCGGCTAGTTCGTATTCGATCGCGGCAACATAATGGCCCGGGCGTTTGGCAACTAAGGCGATTAATCCCTCTTGCAGAGCGGTGCATGGGTAGATGTCTTCAATCAGCTCTGCTAGTACGTTGCATTGTTCTGCAGCCATCTGTACTAACTCGTGTCTGCGGTTATCGCTACCGATGAGAGAAAACGGAGCGATCTCAGTTGTGACAGCAGCCTCGTTACTGGACCTAGCAGCTGCAGCGAGGTCGCAGAGCTTTGGATAGCTGAAGATGTCCGCCATATGAATGACGTACCCAACTTCGCGGGCCTTCGGGATAAGCGCCATTGCGATAATAGAATCACCTCCCGATCGGAAGAAGTGGTCGTCGATGCCAACAGCATTGATATGAAGGCCAAAACTTTCAGAAAAGAGGCGTTGGAACACTCTCTCGGCTTTGGTAGCTGGCATCCGCTTGACGGATTCTAGTGACGTATAAAGGCTAACTTGCTCGCGTGTGAGTTTGGCAGCGGCTGCTCTCACTGCATGACGGTCCGTTTTTCCCGTCCTTGTGAGAGGGACACGGGTCAAAGGGATGAAAATGGAGGGCACCATGAACACGGGTAAGACACCATCGAGCTGTTCAGTTGTAACCAATGCAGTCTTCTTGAACGAGTCGCTCGGGTCTGCGAAAATGCCCGAGCCCTCTTCAGAAGGCTTCACATCTACGGTAGGATGAATGAAAGCCATGAGAGTCGCGGGTCTATCGTCGTCTGTTGCTTGGATAACGTCGACAATAACATCGTGTGCTCCGGGATATCTTTGTCTTACGTGGTATTCGATCTCGCCTAGCTCTACTCGTTGCCCACGTAGCTTCACCTGCATGTCCTTCCGGCCAACATAGCGCATTGAGCCGTCGTCCAGGTATTGGAATAAGTCACCGGTGCGATACAGCCGTGACTTAGCTCCGCGGATCTCGCGCAGCCATGCGGGATATTCTAAGAATGAAGCAGCCGTTCTTGCAGGGTCGCCCATATACTCGCGGGCTATTATCGGGCTCTCGACTAGCAACTCGCCTACCGTTCCAATTGGCACAAGCCTCTCGTGATTCTGAGGATCAGCTATCCAAGTTAATACTGCGCTCGTGGATCGGCCAACATTATTTGGGTCTTTTTCATTTTCCGCGAGACGATTTATTGTGGTCGAGATGGCACATTCAGCGGGTCCGTACATATTGAGTAAGCTAAGAAAACAACCAGCGGTCAACAATGGTACAAAGTTCAAAAAGAATCTTGAAATACCTTGGTACAGGGTTGCCTTCAGGAGTAAGAAAATGCGCAGTGGAATTACGTACCGAACATGAGGTTTCCACTTTATTATATCGCCAGGGGCAATGGCTTCCCCGGCGAGAGCCAATGTCTTGATAGAGACTACCGTGGTCGGATCAATGATGCGCGCTACTGACGATGTCAAGCAGGCCCAATTAACCTGCAGAGAGTTGATCACCCCTGTCAGGTCTGACTGGCGATCTTGATCCGACGGCACGCAGATACAGCCACCGGCAAGCAGGGTTAGGAGCATATCAGCAATACTAATATCGAATGCATAAGACGCAAACTGAAAAACCCTTGACTGACTATTCAACGAGACCTCCGTGCGGATAGCTTCCGCACTGGTGCACCATGAGGAGTGGGACATGATGACGCCTTTGGGCTTGCCAGTAGAACCAGACGTGAAAACGGCATCTATTGATCGTTAGTCTGCCGTTTTCTTATGCTGGGGATGACCTATTCTAGCTGCTCTATATGATCACCCATGTGAAAAGCTGGCTGATGGTGGGGTGGAATCTGAAACTCACTATACAAATGTTATTTAAGATATCAGACTACGAAGAGTGAATGCTTGGGGACGTACCATATAGGGTCATCTGGAGTGACGGTGCACTGGAAAGGCGTCAGTTCTGTTGCCCGGTCGAACTGGTCATCGTCGATCGCAAGGACGGTACGGCCAAGCCCTGATGCTACAGCAGCTTTCGACGACGACGTAATTATGACCGGAGCCTGTGAATCGTCACATATGCCCCTGAGGCGATGGATGGGATGGGATGGATCCATCAGGATAAACGCGCCGCCTGCTTTTAGGATACCTAAAACGGCGACAGCAGTCCACCTGGACTTCTCAAAGTAGACGGGAATGAAGATCCCTGGATGGATATCATGTGTCTGAACAAGGTGCATAGCAAGCCGCGTGGCTTTTTCGTCAAGATCGGCGTACGTGAAATCGCCATCCCACGCGCAGATAGCTGTTGCCTCTGGACGATGCGCATTGCGTTCCTTGATGAGTTCATGGGCACACTTGCTGGTTCGCTCTGGCGCGTGTCGATTCCAGTCTAAAACCTGCACTCGGCTTCGTTCGCCGAAGAGGTCCAGATCGCCCACGCGCTGATCGACTTTGCGAGTGACTTCTGAAACAGCTTTTACCAACGTATCGATGACATATGTCGCTTGGAACTCGGTCATCGACGTGTTCCAATAGTGCAGAACAATCTCGATGCCGCTGCCTGTCGCCCATATGTTGAGTGTTACATCATACTTTCACAGTCAGCTGATTATAATCATGGAAAGGGAACTTTATGCGCCACTCACCTCTGTAGGGTTCTCCGAATTCAGCGGTTCAAACCGCACTGATGAATCCTCACCTGACTCAGTAGCCATACCCTCCCTCTGCATAGACAGGATGGTGTTAAAAAGAGGGATGCCCGAAAGATTAAGTGAGCGCTTGATTTCCACCAGCGGCAGATGTTGATGTTCCGTATTGTTGAGGTAATCTGTCTGTGTGCGTTCGAGAAGTTGGCCTAGCGAAAGATCATCTGAAAACTTGGTTCGGCACACGAGTAGGTTAATAAACGGACCGCACGCATCCTCAATGCCAGGAACGGGGATATCACGACCGGATGTCAGGGAGCCAAAACACACATCGTTCGAACCGGTATAAGCGCGCAAGACAAGACTCCAAGCCAGATGGAAAAGGTTGGACAACGTTAGCCCATGTGCCTCACAGAACTCGCTGAGCTGGCTACTGATGACGAGATTTGCCGTGGCTGCCTTCACCGTCCGAGCACCACCTTGCTCCATGTTGGCAGAAGTCGTGGGGAACAAGCAGGGGTCACTGTCTTTAAGATATTGTTGCCAGTACTCCTTGGCGCTATTAGTTAATAGAGACTGGATGTAGTCAACATAGCCGCTGTAAAGTAGTGCAGGCGCATTCGGCAGAGTCTTATCGTAAGCACGCTGCAGATCTCTCACCAGCACCTGCAACGACGCGCCGTCGATAAGCGCATGGTTGATTTCGATCAGACAGTAGAGTTCGCCGGTTGCAGTCTCAGACTCACTGCAGAGGGTCAAGTGAAGAGGGGATGGGCTCCTAGTCGGGGTGACTGATCCGCACTTGTCAAGAGCTTGCCGAGGGTTAGGGTTCGGGGGAAGAGTGGTGACCATGTCCTGGGGAATATTCTTGAGAACTACTTGGTCCTTGTAGCCGTCGCTGCTCTGACTTGGGATGAAGAAAGTCCGCAGGATCGAATGTCTTTTCACCACCTGGTTCCATGCTGTTATGAAGCGAGCCGTGAAGATAGCACCCGTCTCCGAGGTTGAGCTGATCTTCAAAGTAAACCGATTGTTGTACACCAGCGTAGCCTTAGACTGGCTAAGAAGCATGCCATTCTGGATGGGGGAGCAAGGGTAGATATCCTCCACTTCGCTTGCTGATACACCGTGCTCGGGAAGAATCTTTTGTACTAGTGCATCGAGCATTGGGTAATCAAGAGACATACGATGGTAATTTATGAGCGTTGCAGCACGTGGATGTGATGGCAAGATCTTCGCGAGTTCGCGGAGCGATTTTTCGTAGTTCGCAATCCATCGCTTGACGGGTCGTGTATTAGCGGCATAACGATTGTAGACAAAGGTAAATTGTAGCCGATTCTTGGTAACAGTTGTGGCGACATCAAAGATTGCGAAACGAGGAGAATCGTCTGCTACGTCGGACACGCCGTGTTGGAAATGCTCGACGGGGGAGAAGAGAGTTCCCTTCCGCTCAAATTGCTGGAAGTGGCCCGTAAAGTTGAAAACAATCTCCACGGGGTCGGAAACTTGCAGACGGTCACGCCCTAGTGGATTCAAATAACGGGATGTGAAATAAGCCCACCCATTGTCACAAAGCTGGCGGCGCTGGTCCTTGGTCCTGCGTACTATATCGAGTATATCATGGGATTGGATATGTGTAGGCGACATGGTAGTAAACCAACCGACTGTATTAGTGATATTGATGGCGGGATTCCATGGCTCGCGACCATGACCTTCTGAAAAGATGGTTGGTGCCTCTTTACGGTCGTCAAAGGTGCGCATGAAAGAGTGCAGTAATGCAGCCTGGAACAGTTCTACAGGCTGCGTTTGAAATGCCTCATTCGCAGGACCGAGAAGAGCCTGTGTCATCTCTTCGCTAAGTGAGAACTCCATATACCCCGCGTCTTTAACGAGGTTTCTATTGTCCAAAATTCCCCAGTATTCGAACATAGGCGGCGGAATATCCCCCGTAATTACTCTCTCCGGGTTTAGATGCTTGGCGGCATATTCGGCCTGTAAAGATACCCACGTCTGGAAAGGAATCGATAGCTGCAGAAGATTGGATCCGGGAGTTGTTAACATGTCCTCTAAATCCTGCAGGATGATTCGCCATGACACGAGGTCGACGATAAGATGGTGTGCTACGACGAACAAGTACTGGTCTCCTGACCGGGTGGTCATTAGCTCGACGGCAAAGACCGGGCCGGATTCAAAGTGAAGGGATGTTTGTGCAGCAAGAACGATGTCCCTTGAGTTTTCGAGTGTAGTGATTTGGTGGTCTCCAAATCTGAACTTGCCTTCCACCTCTCGAGGGATCAACTGCTCCCAGCGCGTAGTCTTCGAATCAATTTCGGTTTTCCTGAATCGCGCTCTGAGCATATGATGCCTCGCTACAAGTGCTGTCGCCGCTTGAAGTAGATCGGCTGCTGCGACAGGCATGTTGACGCGGAGGAAGAAACTTTGGTTGAAGTGATTAACACCATTGGGAGCCGCCGCGAAGAACATCTGCTGAATCGGCGACAGTGAAAAGAGAGTGTCTGTCTTGGCCTCCGAGCTGTACGCAGATACTTTAGAAGCCGTGGGGCGCTTGCTGATCTCAGAAATTGTCTCATAGCGGAAGATGTCAGCAATCTTCACCTCGAGATGTTGCCTAGCGCAAGATGACACGATTTGCATCGCGCTGATCGAGTCACCGCCAAGACGGAAGAAACTGTCCTGCATGCCGATCTGCTCGGGTGCGATATTCAATACATGGGCCCAAATAGCTTGCAGCATTCGCTCTGTGTCAGTGGATGGCGGTCTTTTGGCCACGGGGGGCGCTCTATAAGCAGATATTTCCTTTTGCGAAAGAGCTGTGACACATTGACGCAGGAGCGGACGATTGGTCTTGCCGTTAATGTTGAGTGGTAGGCGCTGGAGAGGAAGATAGAGTGTTGGGACCATATAGCTTGGTAGAAGTCCGTTCAGTTTCGCTTCAGCGCTCTGTGCCTGGGAACGGAACTCGGGGGTGGGCTGGGCAAGAATCACCTGGCTCTTAGCTGCGTCCCCGTCCTCTATCCAGATAAAGGCGACCAGATGCGATTGACAGGACCCGTCCTCGAATTCGACAAGTTCAACAGCGGCGTCGGTCGCAGTTGGATAGCACTGCCGTAAATGGTGTTCTACTTCGCCAAGCTCCATCCGCTGCCCACGAACCTTCACTTGAGTGTCTTTTCTCGAAACATAATGAAGAGTGCCATCCGCGTTGTACTTGACTAGGTCACCCGTCTTATAGAGTTTAGAGGGTGCGTCCCCGAACGCTCGAAGCCAAGCAGGCGGCCGAATGAAGACAGCGGCAGTCTTCGCCGGCTCATTAAGATAGCCGCGGGCAGCGGTAGGGCCTTCGAGTATGAGCTCACCGACAGCCCCCACGGGTACCAGTCTTGCGTGGTCATTCCGATCTACAATCCACGACCGGCAACCAAAGCTCTTGCCCAAATTCCTCCCTCCACTGCTCATTTCTGTAGTGACGCGTACCGTAGAGCTACAGATGTAGGTAAATTCGGTTGGTCCGTAGGCAAGATGCATATCGACCCTATCTCTCCACATACTTAACTCCTTGTCGGAAACCAACTCTCCACCACAGATTAGCGTCTTGACCGACGGGAAGTCCTCGGGTCTTAAAGTCCTGACCACGGACGGCGTCATAAACATCCAGTTAACCTGCATTCTTGCCGCGGCCTGAACAAGAGATTGCGTCCGTTCCGTGTCAGATGCGACGCAGATACAGCCGCCTATGAGGAGCGTAGTGAGGTGCTCAGCGATGCTAGCATCGAAAGCATACGATGCGAATTGTAGGACTCGGGAATCCCGATTGATGGCTAGAGCCGCCATCTGCTCGCGGGCACTGGTAACATAGGCGCGGTGTTCAATCATCACACCTTTGGGCTTTCCCGTTGAGCCACTAGTAAATACGGCATAGAGTATGTTCTCAGGTGTTGCAGTATTGGAGGGCGGTTTTGAAATAGACCCAGCCCATGACCGATGTTGATCACCCACAGTCACCGCATGATCTGCGAAGGTCGACGGTAAGTGGGCTTGTGCCTCCGATATTACGATCAGGTTAGCCTGAGCGATGTCACAAATCTCTTGCAACCTCTGGGGGGGCTGAGAAGGGTCGAGAAGGATGAAAGCAGACCCTGTCTTCATGACGGCAAGCATAACAATGGTCGTCCATCGTGACTTTTCAAAACATATGGGAATAAATTTGTCGGGACCACCACCGCCTTGCTGCGTTAGATGCAGGGCCAATTCCGTGCTTAGTTGGTCAACCTCGTGGTAGGTGAAGTTTCCATCCCACGAATCAACAGCAGTCGTATCGGGCTGGGCGAGGCATCGTTGGTGTATTAATTCGTGAACAAGACCAAACTCGGGTTCGGGCAGCGTGCCACTCCAGCGGTGCAGCATCTCGCGGCTGGTATCGCCTAATACAGGAAGACTTCCGACAGAAGATGTGCATTCAGCTACCATCTGATCGACGGTTCTGAGGAAGCAGTCGGCTACGCCAATGGCCATCTCATCTGACATGAATGAATGCCAGTATTCCAGCATCACGTCAATTTGCTCTGGTCCGACAGAAATGTGGATCACGATGTCGTACTCAGATGGGTCCTTGCCTCCAATCACGTCGAAACTGATGGCCGTTGGCATGGGCACTGAAGCGGTTCGATCATGTTGAAGAGACATAACAGTGTTAAATAGGGCATGGCCACCCGGTATTTGAGCTGCAGCGAGCATATCGGCCAGTGAGAAGTGCTGGTGCTCCATGCTTTCGACAATAGATGATTGGTTGGCTTGGAGTGTGCTGATGATGGAATCCGAATCATCGAGACTCAGACGACAAGTGAGAAGGTTGATGAAGGGTCCTATAGCTCCCTGTATGTGTGGGATAGGTATATCGCGACCAACAGAGAGGTAGCCAAAGCAGACGTCGTTGGTATTGACGTACGATTTCAGCACCATTCCCCAGGCAACTTGGAACAGGTTTGACAGAGTGACTTCACGCTGTGCGCAGAATTGACGAATTGCCGAAGCATCGCCCAACCCAACATTAATCGATCCGAGTGTGTTTGGCATTTGTTTCATATCGTCTGTAGCCATTTGTGGGAAGTGACAAGGGACAACACCCTGAAGGTAGTCGGTCCAGTATTTCTTGGTAAGCACCGGTGATCTCCCATGAAGGTAAGAAATATAATCCCGATACGCAAACTTGGAAACTTGGCCTGGTAAATCGGCAGTAGTGTAGAGGTGTGTCAGCTCGTCTTGTAGGTTGTACTTGGTTGTGCCATCGACGATAGCATGGCTGACCTCGAGGCCCAAAAGAACGTCACCCGCCGATGTCATACCAAGCCTCAATCTATAAGGCATCTCTTCATCGTTAGTCAATGGCTTCCGGTGATTCTCGAGTGTAGTGAGTAATCTGATCTCTTCGTCCGTTGGGAGCACGGTAACTGCGGCCGGCGCAGATTTAAGCACCACTTGCAGCACGAGACTATCGCTAGTCATATTTTGGACAAACACTGTTCTGAATATCGAGTGCTGGGCGACAATACTTTCCCATACTGCCTGTATGCGCGCCATATCAATCTTCACCCCGTCATTAGCGTGCATTCGCCAGATGATAAAGGTTTGGTAATGATCAGTTGATTTGGCCTGAGATAGCAGGATACCTCGCTGAATGGGAGAACAAGGATAAATGTCTTCGACGTTATCTATCGCGATCCTGTGTTTCTCCCTGCAGCGGTTCAAGAATGTTTCCAGAGACTCGTACGTGAAAGGCACAAGAGGGAAGTCTGACAAGGTCAGAGATGTGGTCATGATTGGCAGATCCGCTGCCATCTTGTCGAGCGAGGTTCTACACATCTTAACCCAATCGAGGATTGGGCGATTGCGAGACGTATGTCTGTTGAAAATGAATTGGAAGCTGAGTCGGTTACCAGTTATCCCTGCCACCACGTCGATGATGGAAGATCGAGCTAGCTCTCCAGAAGTATCCGACGCTGGTAATTCTGGATCCAGGTGAGCAGACCGGAACAGTGAGTTAGTGGAACTAGATTCCTGAATCCGACTAACATAGTTGAACGTGACTTCTGTGACACTGTTGGATATTGATTTTTGAGCTTTGTGATGTAGCGAAGATGCAAAGTGTGCCCATCCATTCATTGGGACTGACCTACGAACGTCCTTGGTTTTGCGAATTGCATCACATATATCGCCACCATCGACGGCAACGAATAGCGGCCATATGGTCGTAAACCAACCCACTGTGCTATTGAGATCAATGTCGGCGGACCAAGGCTCACGGCCGTGGCCTTCGACCCATAGCGCCGGTGGAGGTCTATCGTGGAATATACGAGCAAAAGAGTGCACCAGCGCGGCCTGAAGTAGTTCCACGGGCTGTGTATCAAACGCTCGGTTTGCTACTCCAAGCAGCAGGCTGGTGGTCTTCTCGTCAAGACTAAAGCTGACTTGCTTTTCATCTTTAACCAGGTTTGACTTCCCCTCTATTGCCCAGTAGTCGTTCGGGGGCTTAGGAATTTTGATATCCAGTCTGGCATGGTCCGGGTCCAGATTCTTTGAAGCATATTGCCTCTGCATATCACACCAGGACTGAAAAGATAAGGGCGGTTTGCGCGACATGAAGCCGTTTGTTAGAAACTCCTCTAGGTCTGGCAGTATCACTTGCCATGATACTACATCAACGACAAGGTGATGGATGGCAATGAATAAGTAATACCGCCCATCGTCTTCGGTGTTTATCAAGCTGGCTACTAACATAGGGCCATTCTGGGCGTCGGTCATCTCTTGACTGGCGGATATGATATTGCCAACAGTGCCGAGGCTTGATATAGAATATTGCTGACAAGAGCAACTGCCCGAGGTATTATCAAGGATGGTCTGCATCCATTTCCCTTGTTGGTTGCGTAAGAAGCGTGCTCTGAGCATGCTATGAAGTTGTGTAAGGCAATCAATAGCGGCTTTCAATAAATCGAGTGTCACTGCTCGAGTGAGTTGCAGAAACTGGCTCTGATTAAAGTGGTGGTTACCAAGAGGGGCTGCCTCGAAGTAAACCTTCTGGATAGGCGATAGGTCGAATACGCTGCCGGCTTTGACTTGGGGCAACTCTACAGCGCCAGTTTGTCTTCCGCAATTAGCAGCGAGTTGCGATATTGATTTGTATCGGAAGATGTCCGGAACTCTGATATTGAAACCAAGAGCTGAACACTGCGATGCTACTTGCATGGCCCCAATTGAGTCTCCTCCAAATCGGAAAAAATTATCATGAATGCTAATCGAGGACTTTTCCTTGTGTAAAACACGAGCCCATATATCCTGCAACAACACTTCTACTTCGGTGGATGGCATCTCCCTCTCTGCGTCCGAGACCCTGAATTGCCCAAGCTCGTCAAGTGTAAGTCCACTTGCTGTTAGGCGAAGCTTTTCACGGTCCAGTTTCCCATTCTTTGTTAGCGGCATATGGGAAACCGGGAAAAAAATGGCGGGAATCATGTACCCAGGGAGGGATTTGGCTATCTGAGACTCTGCGTCTTGACTCCATTGTGAAAACAAGCGATTGGGCTTGCCGAGTAAGCTAGCACCGCTTACAGGAGACTTCTTGTCGTTCTCATGGGATGCAGACGCGTCCAAGCAAACAAAAGCCACGAGCATCGGCTGCGCGCTATCGCCGATAGGGGTGATGATGTCCACCGCTACATCAACGGCATCGTGTAAGCAGGCTTGGAGATGCGTCTCAACCTCACTGAGCTCGATACGATTTCCGCGGACTTTGACTTGGGAGTCCTTGCGCCCAATAAATTGCAGTTCGCCGTTATCTATGTATCGCACCAAGTCTCCAGTCCTGTACAGACGGCCGGTGGACTTGCCGCGGAACTTGATCAACCACTCTGGTGGCTCCGGCCATGCAGCCGCTGTTTTGTCAGGCATGCCAATATATTCCCGCCCAACAATGGGTCCTTCGACGACCAGCTCGCCAATGGCACCTACTGGGAGTAGCTGGCTTGGATCTTCGGGACTCACGACCCATCCAGTACCACCTACACACAGGCCGAGATTGAGACCGTCGACGCTCCCTTCAGTTACATGCCGCGTGGTGGTCACGATAGAGCATTCCGAGGGCCCGTAGACACAATAAAGATCCACATGAGGACGCCATATGTTCAACTCTTTGGCAGTTATGGGCTCCCCGCCGATGATAAGAGTACGTAGCGTCTCGAATTCCGATGGATCCAATATCCTTGCAACTGATGGTGTCAGAGCCACCCAGTTGGCTTTCAATACAGCTGCGGATCCCGCGATGTTATGCCGTGCTGTATCCGAGGGAATGCATATGCACCCTCCCATAACAAGCGTAGTCACATGCTCTAGGATAGCTACGTCAAATGCGTAGGAGGAAAATTGTAGAACTCTACTGTTAGTGCCTATGCGAAGCGCATCTCCGTGCGCTATAGCGCTGGTTGCTAGATTTATGTGGGAAATGGCTATGCCTTTGGGCTCTCCCGATGACCCGCTGGTAAAGACGACGTACGCAGCATCGCCAAGGTCTCGATTTCTATTGTCGGAGATGAATTCCCGGGCTTCTCCATCTACGATATGCTCGTCTAGAACGAATACTTCTTCGGCCAGACTTGATGCAATCGTCTCGTTGCTCTTCGATGCGAGGATAACAGTCGCGCCGACCTTTTGGCATGAAGTTCGGATTCTTTCGAAAGGGTGCGATATATCCAATAGCATAAAAGCAGCTCCGGCTTTGAGCACACCGAGTACAGCGATAGGCGTCCAACGCGTCCTCTCGAAAAGAAGAGGTACATAATGATTCGATTTGACGCCTCGACTAACGAGGTGTGCAGCCACACGAGACGACAGAGCGTTGAGTACTTGATAAGTAAAAGAGCCATCCCAGGCATCGACTGCGAGGGCGGAGGGTTGCAAAAAGCAGCACTTCTCCACGAGTTTATCAACATACTCATCGATGGAGAGTGCTTCTTTTTGGTTATACTCAACCAAGCGACCTTGGCTCACCTGCCCAAGCATACTCACGCTGCCGACCTTCTGTCGCGGATTCGCCATGATGCTCAATAGTGTTTGTTCGAACGCATCAGCGATGTTATGGACCTGCTCATCTGATAAGAAGTCTCTTGAATATTCCCACGAGATATCAGTTGAGTCTTCCAATAGGCCGATGTTGACGAGAAGGTCGTACTCAGTGGAACCGGAGCCATCAAAGTCTTGGAACTGAAGGGTCGAACCTACGCCATCCTCCTCTATCTTTTTGTGCACAGACATCGCGGTATTGAAAAGCGTTGCCTCCGAACGCTTCGCCGCCTTGATTTGATCTGCTAACGATACATGTTGAAATGTCAAGTTTTGCGCAAATTCCTCCCAATTTCGTTGAAGCAAGTCTAGCACGACTTCATCTCCTTCAATAACCAGATGGCAGATAAGCAAGTTGATGAACGGACCGACAACGTTTTCGATGCCGGCAATGGGCACATCCCTTCCAGAAAGTATGTGGCCGAAGCATACCGCATCCATGCCGAGGTAAACTCTGAGCACCATGGCCCAAGCGACCTGGAAGGCGTTCGCTACTGTTAATCCATATTGGGCACAAAAGCTTTGAAGTTTCTCGTGTAGCGGGAGTGTCTTGTGCAAGACTTGTCTCATGGGTTCGGCTTCATTTGGCACCTCGAGTGCTGACGTGGATCGTAGGATGCAAGGTTCCGCTGAAGCAAGATATTTCTCCAAATGTGCCAGGCTGTCATCTGGAAGCGGATCTTTTCCCAAATGTTCGATATAAGCCCGATAAGCTTGCGACGGCGCTGTAGCAAGTTTCCCATCATATGCAAGACGAAGATCGCGCAGGAGAAGCTGAGATGATATGCCATCAAAAATCGCGTGACTCATTTGTAACAGGCACGCAACATCGCCAGATGGAGACGGACAGAAGGCCATTCTATGTTGTGGAGTTAACGGAGTTATTTCAATTTCGTATGAAAGTAGGAATTCTCGGGGGTCGTCCCGAGTTTCTAAAATGGTGCAAATGGATGGGAACAATCCCTTAAGCGCCAGCTGATCGTGGCGACCGCTACGGTCTGGTCGCTCATAGCTGATAGTGCGAAGAAGAGGGTGCTTCTGCAAGACTTGGTGCCAAGCATCCTTCAAACGTTCAACATCGACAGGGCCTGACTGTAGCTTCGCCGTCCATATCTGTCGATTCACATACTGGCCTGGATTCTTGGCCTGGCTTTGCATTATGCCTTCCTGTATCGGGGAACATGGGTAGCCGTCTTCAATTTCAAGGACGCATGATTTAAGTGCTGACACTACGGTTCGATTGAAATGGTCGAATTCGGCTGGTGAATAGCTCAACATGGGGAGGTCAGAGGATGTTAACGTTGGCTTGTGCTGCGCCAGAGTCGACACGGCGCAATTCAAGCAGGCCCGTGTTTTATCAACCCAGTCTAGAATTGATCGACCTTGGCGGCGCATGGCGTTATTGAAGATGAAGTTGACGGAGAGCTGAGAATCTTTGATTTCCGCGAGGATATCCACCAAGGCAAACCGCAACATCTTGGGTGACATTTGGGCTAGTTCATCCTCCAACATGGGGCATGTCTGCAGGACTGATCTCTTAGACTCAGTCATTCCAGGATCGTAGTTGAAAAGGATCTCAAAAGGTGTAGTCCCTCGGGACTTGGCAATTCCTCCGCAATAAACATAGCAAGACGTAAAATACGACCATCCTTGTCGGCTTACAACACGCCGAGTATCTTTCGTCTTCGTTACGATCTCAAAGATAGTATCACTGGGCTCCACTGGAATATGCACTGGCCATATAGTTGTAAACCAGCCAACAGTCCGAGTTAGGTCAATGCTGGGGTCCCATGGGTTCCGGCCATGCCCTTTACAGTGTGTTGTTGGTGGAGCTCGGTCACCGAACGTTGCTACAAAAGCTTGAAGGAAGGCTGCATGTAGGATCTCGACCGGAGTCGTTCTGAACGCCTTGTTCGCGTTACCAAGAAAAGCTTGCGTCTGCTCCTTCGACAAGACGAAGCGGCTCTTAGACACATTGCCGTATGTATTATCTTCTCGATTGATGCCCCAAGATGTAGACATATCCTTAAACTGATATTCGGGTAGAATCCTTGAAGGGTGAAGCTTTGTTACGGCATATTCAGTCTGCAGTCGAACCCAGGTCTGAAACGAAATAGATGGTTTTAATGGTTCTCTTTCGCTTGTCAGTAGTTCCTCAATGTTGGACAACAGAACTTTCCAAGATAGACTGTCAGTGACAAGGTGATGAGCGGTGAGGGAGATGTATGGCTCCGGATCTTGTCCAACGTGGATGAGTTGGCATAAGAAGATGGGCCCTTGCTGGATGTCGAGGCATTTTTGGCCGCACTGGATCAGGGTTTTTGCATCATCTATAGACGCTACCGTTTTCTCAACGAAATCGAAACAAGTAGCAACGTCACTGGAAATGACCTGCCCCCACTGGCCGTTCGAATTTTGGAAGAATCGAGCGCGGAGCATAGGATGATTTTTCACGATCCAGAGTAGGGCTTGCTTAAGCTTCTGTGCCGTGATAGGCAGCCCAATGCGGCATGTCAGGTTCTGGTTGAAGTGGCTGTAGTCCCGGCCAGCAGCCTCGAAAAACATCATCTGCGCTGGGGATAGTGTAAACTTGATGTTTGGCTCTTCAGTCGCAAACGGTTGAGCATACTGCATCTTCTCGGCTCTAATGGCCAGGCGGGAAACCGTCTTGGCCTGAAAAAGAGCTGATACCGATATCTTAAGCCCGACGTTGGCACACTGCGCGACAACCTGCATTGCACTTATAGAGTCTCCGTGAAGATAAAAAAAATCATCATCCATGCCAATAGTAGCCGCATCTATCTTCAGGACACGCGCCCAGACGTCTTGGAGTGTCCTTTCGGTATCTGTCGAGGGTGCTCGCTTCGCGGATTTTACTTCAGCAGAGTATGACTGCATTTGCTCAAGAGACAGACATATGCAGGCTTCTCGCAGTCGCTTTCGATCGGTCTTGCCACTTCGAGTCAAAGGTAAGCTTTGCAGGGGTAAGAGGAACTCGGGGACCATGAAAGGCGGAACAGAGGCCGACAGTGCAATTCGGACATCTCGCGCTCTCTCGCGAAAAGACTCTGATGGCTCGAGGAAAATACTATTACCATTTTCAGGGGGCCGTGACTCTGATACAACACTTGGGAATATGAATGCTACTAATGACGCTGTCCTTCCCAACCTAGGCGTGATAACGTCGGCGACAGCGTCAGCTGCACCAGCGAAACATGTTTTCACGTGATATTCCACTTCACTCAGCTCAATTCGTTGCCCGCGGAGCTTCACTTGAGTGTCTTTTCGTCCCACGAAACGAATGGCGCCATCGGTGTTGTACTGAACAAGGTCACCTGATCTATAAAGCCGGCCTGTAGTGCCGTTCGATCGAAAGTTCTTGAGCCATGTCGGAGGTTCGATATAATTGGCAGCCGTCTTCTCTGGTTCGTTCAAATATCCTCTTGTGACGACGGGTCCTTCAATAACAAGTTCGCCGACTGCTCCGATGGCTGCAAGTTTTGAGGTACTTGAAGCGTCCACAATCCACCCAACGCTTCCTACCATGTATCCCATAGTGCCGACTCTCCATTGAGAAGGTTGGATCACTCCGAGAGTACATATCGTCGCCTCCGCAGGCCCATATCCGTTGATCAAGGTTACCTTACCGGCCCACCCGTCAACTTGATTGCGTGATACTGCCTCACCACCAACGATGAGAGTTTTCAACGATGGGACCTCCTCAGGCTGAAGGATGTTAAGGGTGGAAGGTGTGAGTATGGCCCAATTGATTTCATTTTCATGAATAAATGCTCCCAGCCGATTTAGGCGGTCCTCATCGGATGGAATACAGAGGCAACCCCCGAAACAAAGAGTGTCAAATATCTCATATATGCTCGCATCAAACGAGTAAGAGGCGAAGTGCAGGGACCGCGAGCTTGGGTTGACATTCATCACTCCTTCATGCGAAGCTATGCTCGTGCTCAGATGCCCATGTTCCACTACCATTACCATATTAGCTTCACCTAGGGATGGCACGGGTCATGGGATTAATCACTCACTGATGATACCCTTCGGTTTACCAGTACTTCCAGAAGTAAAAAGAACAAAGGCCGCATGGTGAGGTTCGACGACAGGTAATGATTGTGTCGCAGATCGAAGTTGTTGTTGTATGAAAGCAGCCGAGATGAGAACAATCGTGCTCCCAGAAAGTCCGTGGACAAGGTGCGCGTGTGTTTCAGAAACGACAATGAGTTGTGGGGTTGTCTGGGCGACCACCTCTTGTATGCGGCCGCGTGGATGCCCGGGATCAAGCAGAACACATGCACAGCCTGCGCGCAAGATACCTAGCAAGGCTACAATGGACCATCTGGACTTTTCTAGGCAGACTGCAACCCTGGATTCCGCCTGGATGCCTAACCCAAGCAAGTGCCCGGCAAGCGAAGAGGACCATCCATCCAAGTCTCCGTATGTTAATTTGCCGTCCCAAGCGCACACTGCCATGCTAGATCGGCGTTTAGTGCCGTGGTGTAATACGAATTCATGCAGAGGAATAGGAACCGGTGTGGGAAGCAGATCGTTCCACTCCTTGAGCCGAAGCATATCTTGTTCGCTAACAACTTCGATGTCTGCCACTTGGGCTTTCGGTCTCGTCGCAATCCTATGCAGGACGGCCTGGAACTGCTGTATCAACCTGCGTGCCTCGATCTCCGATAGCACGTTTGGATCGAAGTTGACTGATATCTGGAGACGGTTGGACTCCCCTTGTAAGTGGAAGGCAATCACCAAGGCATAGCTTGCGAAATCAACGTATCCGTGGAAATAATCTTCTGGCTCTGCTCCTGCTAGCCCGCCCAGATCCGGCGGCGCTGTGACACCAGTGGGTTGGACAACCAAATGAGTCTGAAAGTCGCATGCAGAGGATGCATCTGCACTAATCTTTCGGATCTGGCGCAGTCCGTGATGAAGGAAGGGAATTGACTCAATCGTCTGTTGTTGCAGAGTGGCTATAGACTCCTCCACGGTCTTGTCTGCACCCAAGGACACGCGAACCGGAATAGTCGCGATGGTAGGGCCGGTAATGCCGGCAATACCCTCCATATCAGCACCGCGACCGTTAGAGGTGAGCCCAAAGACCACATCCGCGGTATCTGTGTAATGGGACTGAACCACCGCCCAGGCGAACTGTATCATGGTCGACAGAGTCTGATGGCCTTTGAAGTTGATAGGGCTGGAGATTGATTGGTTGAACGAACGATTCGGTGTTGGGACGAAATTGGCAGATGGAACCGGAGGGAATACTGCTGCTTCGATGCCGTCGAAACGCTGCCTCCAATAATCTCCACCTCCTTGAATCTCTGTGATGTGGCGGATGAAGGGGCTGAACGGTCTGGCAACCAAGATCTCTCCGCGGTAGGCCCGACGGACCTGCTCCCAAAGCAATGACAATGACCATCCATCGTAAAGGGAATGATGGATCGTGAAAATGAAGGAGTAGGGTCCGCAACCAGCCACAGACAGGGGTGCGAGAGACAGATAGAATAGGGGAGAGCCTAATGCCATTAAATGGGCCTTTGAGTGATGTAGCTGATCGTCAAGCGTATCATGCATTTCAAATTGTGCAGATTGTTTTAAAACGACTTGGAAGATGCCGCCATTCTCGACTTGAATCATGCGGGTTCGAAGAATGGGGTTGGCAGCGGAAACAGCGTTCCAAGCCTCTTTTAATAGAGTAAGATCTGTCGTGAGAGGAACCTCATACTTGTACCGAGAAACATACATTCCTGGTGTCTTCACCGCTAGAGCCATCAAGCCTTCCTGTAGAGGAGTAGACGGATAAATGTCCTCCACCATATCTGGGTGTACCTCGCACTGGCGAGCCGCGTCCATCAAAACTTGAGACCGATCAATATCTTTCCGGAATGTATACATTGGCTTCGTGCTTTGGGTTATATTGCTTGTAGGTTGGCTTGCCACCTTTGCCAGCGACGAGACTGAAGGATGCCTAAAGACGTCAGCCATGTTGAAAGCAATCCCACGCTCTTTCGCCATAGCCACCATGCTCATAGCTAGGATGGAATCACCACCAAGACAAAAAAAGTTATCGCCACAGCCAATCTCATCAACTGTCATCTTTAGCGCATCGGCGAAAAGTTGTCGTACAGTCCGTTCTTCGCTCGAAGCTGGCATGACTTTCATCTTGGAATTGGATAGTGTATCGTATTCGTCCGAAGGCATGTCGCGGGCCATGGTGCGAAGCTGCCTGCGGTCAAGTTTGCCAGACTTGCTATATGGGAAATAGTTGGCTGGAATGAACGTAGTCGGCACCATGTACACGGGCAGCAGAGCATGAAGTTTCTCTCGAGCCTCCGCGCTTAGTATCTTGAAGTGGCTGTCGGACACCTTGAACATCTGCTGGCGAAGTATGACAAACGCAGCCAAGACTGGACGCTGCGTGTCTTTTGGGGTGACGACTTCAGCGACGACCTGTTCTGCCTGTGGGAAGCTCCTGCGCGCGTGATACTCAACCTCACCCAGCTCAATCCGTTGACCGCGCAGTTTAACCTGCGTGTCCTTGCGCATCACGAAGCGTAAAGCCCCATCCTCTATATAACGCACTAAGTCACCAGTGCGATAGAGACGCGAAGAGCTCCTAGAACGGAAGCTGGACAGCCAATGCGGACGGTCCTCCTCTTTGATGAACGACTTGAGAGTGTGGTCAGGGTTATTGAGATAGCCGTGGCCTACTATGGGACCCTCAACATACAGCTCACCCACCGTCCCAATCGGCGCCAAGCGCTTCTCGTTCTTTGCGTCGACTACCCAGGTGACGGCGCTTGTAGGAAACCCGATGTTGTTTGGATCGCTGGAATCACGCACTTCGCGATGTACTGTGGTAAGAATGGCACACTCTGCAGGACCATACTCGTTCAGCAGATGAGCGTGAAGAGCCCACTTTGTGATAACTTCACTCGCAATAGGTTCGCCACACAGAACTAGAGTCTTCAACGCTGGAACTTTGGCCGGTTCGATGGTCCGAGCTACGGAAGGGGTCAAGCACGCCCAGTTAGCACCCAGACGATTGATTGAATCGGTTAGACCACCTCCTCGGATATCGTCATCAGATGGCACACATAAGCAACCGCCTGCCATCAGCGTCAACAGACTATCTGCGATGCTGATATCGAATGCGTAGCGAGCGAACTGAAACACTCTCGAATCAGCTCCTAAATAAAGAGCAGTCTGGTTTGCGATGGCACTGGTGCACCATGAAGTATGTGAGTGAACAATGCCCTTGGGTGTTCCAGTCGACCCAGACGTGAATACGGCGTACATGGAATTTGTCGGGGATGAGAGCGGGTTTGGAACCGGCGGGATTGGATCAATCGGTGTGTCTGAAGCTTTCCAATCGACGCCTACAACAACCAGACGTGGCGCCAACTTTCTTGCCACACGGGAATGCAACTCGGAGCTTATAACGAGCGGTGCCTCGGCGTCTCGGCAGATTGACTGCAGCCGCTGAACTGGATGGTCTGAATCCAGCAGCACGAACGCCCCTCCCGCTTTCAACACGGCCAGCATCGCCACTGTTGTCCAACTAGACTTTTCGAAGCAGAGAGGGATGAACACTTCGGGACCTACACCCAATTTCATCAGGTGCATGGCCAAGCTCGATGAGAGGTTATTCAGCTCGCCGCGCGTGAGTATGCCGTCCCATGCGCACACAGCGGGTGCATCCGGATTAGAGTCCGAATGCTCCCGTATAAGATCATGAGCGCAAGCCTGGAAAGGAGCAGGCAGATTTTCGTTCCACTTTCTCAGTTCAGCCCAATCCTCAAGGCTAGTCGTGTCTAACTCGCCAATAGTGAGATCCTTCATTGACGGGACTAGTTGTTGGAAGATGTGCTTTAGCAGGAATAGCATTCGATTGAGCTGTGTCTCACTAGTGACTTCCGCATCGAATGTTGCCTCAATACTCAGAGACGATGGCATTTGGCGACAGACCAAATTGATAGCATAGGTGCTGAAAGCATTCTGCGCTGTCAAGTCTCTTGAATCACAAAATAGTTTCGGGGGTGGCATAGCTTCCGGCTGGATAACCAGCAGACTCTGAAACTGACAAGCGGAAGCGGCCGCTGTTCCCAGTCGAGCGATGTGTTGAAGACCGATCTGTTCGAAAGGCATGGTATCGATATAGTCTTGCTGCACCATCCGAAGAGCCCCCGCGACAGTCATGGCTGCTGGGACAGTAAGACGACACGGGACAGTAGCGATTGTCGGTCCCGTCACTTCCTCGATTCCCAAACTCGATGCCCCACGTCCGGAAACAGTGATTCCGAATAGAGCGTCGGGATTGTCCATATAGAGGGATATGAGAATGCTCCAAGCCAGCTTCAGCCTATTGGGCACCGCAAATTCGTATGTTAGACGCGTGTGGATGGGTATTTCCATAGTCTTCATCGCGGTAGGATGGGCAATGTAAGAGGCCGAAGACACGGCGGGGAAGATAGCAGATTGAATATTTTCGAATCTTCCCGACCAGAATTTCTCGGACTCAGATCTGGTTCTCATAATGTGGCCGATAAATGGGCTGAACGGTCGAGGCACAAGTTCAGTTCTGTCATATGCCTCCTGAACTTGCTGTAGAAGCAGTGGCAATGACCATCCATCAGCCAGAGCGTGGTGGAGGGCGAATGTAAAGACAAGGCGACTATCCCCAGAGTGTGACTCGTGACTACTTAGACAGAGTCGAGCGAGCCGACAACCCAGTTCCCAATCGTCCCAGTTTCCCGCCTGGCCAGTCTCCCAGACCAGTGGGCTACGCACCACGGCTTGGTATAATGACCCATTGACTTGCACAATTCGCGTTCTCAGGATCGGGTTGACCGCCGTCACAGCGTGCCAGGCGCCCTGAAATTGAGAAGAGTCGAGGTGAGCTGGGAGCGTGTACTCGAAGACAGCGGTGTAAGAACCAGGCTTCTTGATTGTGTGGGAAAATAGACCCTCCTGCAGAGGAGTGCAGGGGTAGACATCCTCGATTTCATCGCCGTGCTCGAGATGACACTGCTGCGCGATAGACGTCCTGAAAGTGTCGTGATCATCTATCGCAGAGGGAATGAGAGAGAATGGTGAGACAGGTTGTGGCGCCTCCACTGCACACGTTCCGATGGAAGACGCCATATCTTCGAGGGTATGCTTGTCATATATAAGACGCACAGCTAGGTCCAGTCCCCGACGTCGGATTGCGCCAGCAAGCTTCATAACACCGACAGAATCCCCGCCGAGTTCAAAGAAGCTGTCGTCGAGGCCGATCTCCCGTGGCTCGAGGCGAAGTATCTCGGCCCATAAACTCTGAATGGCTCGTGCTACTGCGGTCAACGGCTGTCGCTTGCCGACAGAGGGTAGGCAAGCGGCGTAGGACCGAAGCTTTGATGGCATCAAATCGCCGGCCATGGCACAGAGACGCCGGCGGTCGCTTTTCCCGCTGGACGTCAACGGCATGGATTGAAGAGGAAGAATTATGGTAGGGATCATCCATCTTGGGAGGTCGGCTGACAATCGTTGCTGCGCAAGCTTCACTGCTTCGCGAAATTCGTCACTGGGGACGAGGAAGCCGTGACCGCTAGAGTTCGAGTGGTCATCACCATGCTGCTGCGCTCCATTCTGTAGGTCTGGAACGACGAAAGCCACCAAGGTCTCAACGGTGTCGATGACTGCGACGCCGACAACGATCCCACGGACGGTCGGGAGAGCACGTCGCAGGGAATGCTCAACTTCTTGGACTTGGAGTCGCTGTCCGTGGAGTTTGACTTGGTCATCTATGCGACCGACATAGCGAAGCGAGCCATCCTCAGCGTTCGCACTGACCAAGTCGCCGGTCTTGTACAGCTTTCTCCGGTCTCCGCCGCCGTTTGGATGAATGTGAAAGTGGGGATGCCAAGACGGCGGATCAACGAATGTTTGGGCCGTCAGCACCTTGTCGTCAAGGTAACCCCGGCCAACGGAGGGTCCGTCTAGCCACAGTTCGCCCACCTCCCCTGGTGCCACCAGGCGTGAAGCATCCTGTTGATCTGCCACCCAACAAGTAACACCGACACCATGTCCCAAATTCGCATGCGCCAACTGCTCAACATCATCGTCGACAGAGCAGCGTCGGACCATGTTCACAACGGCACACTCACTGACGCCGTAGGCTGCGAGCAGGTGATGTACGCGCGGCGCCCATTTGCGCACATCGTCAGCCTGGATCACCTCGCCGCCGAGCACAAGCGTGTGCAGCATGGGATAATCCTCGACCTCGAGAACCCGTGCGACAGAGGGCGTGAGAAGCGCCCAGTTGGGCTGCAGATGGCGACACTGGCCTGCCAAATCTTGTATGCGTCCCTCGTCAGACGGGATCGCCACGCAGGCCCCGACAATCAGGGCCGTTAACATCTCCATGATGCAAGCATCAAACGCATACGACGCGAACTGCAGCACGCGGGAGCTCGCGTCCATGTTGAGCGCCCGAGAATGCGCCACCGCACTGCTGCAGAACGCGCGGTGCTCGATGACGACGCCTTTGGGCCTTCCGGAGGTCCCTGAGGTGAATATGGCGTAGGCGACATTTGTGGGTTGCGCGCGGACGTCACGGCCATGAGTATAGAGCACTGGTGGGGCCCTTGTAAGCTCATCTGTCATCACCACCACGTCGACGTCGGGCGCCAATGTCTCGGCTGTCTTAGCCAATGTCTTCGATGCCATAATAAATCTAGCGTCGACAGTCCGACACAGCTCCTTTAGTCGAGCAGCCGGGTTGGTTGGATCCAGCAGTACGAAAGCGCCCCCAACCTTTAGAATGGCGAGCATGGCCGTCGGAACCCAAAACGACTTCTCCGAATAGACCGGCACATAAACCTCTGGGCCAACTCCGCGCTGCCTCAAGTGTGCTGCGAGCGAAGATGAAAGACTGTCCAGATCTTTATATCTGAGCTGTCCGTCCCAGGCATGAATGGCAGTTGCCTCAGGTTGACGGGCGACTATTCTTTGGACCAGTTCATGAATGCAAAGGTTGACCTTATGTGTCGTCACTGAGTGCAGCTCTCCAAGGCTCATTCTTAGCTCAACATCGTCGTGTTGAGAAGACAACAGCTCAGCGCTGCCGCCTTGCATCGCGAGCATCGTGTTCTTTTGCTCGGAGTTTTCTTCGCTCTGTGCCATCACCATTGTATAGCTAAGAGGCTATGAGGTCACCACAGCTCACTGTCTTGGGTGATAGTGCATGTGATAACCCTTTGCGTATTGCAGTGATGTAAAGCAAGAGAGATCTGGTATGTTCGCTCTGTCTTCTCGTCTCTCTTTTGCTTTCCTATTTTTCTGTCTTATTAAGCCTGCTTTTCTCGATATCTCCCTGGATAGATTTCTCTGCTATATTAAGACTTGAATAAAAAGGCGGTAAGGTGCAAAATCTCAACTGATTGTGTAAACTTCATATAGTAGGAACAATACCAGGGAAGGGGGAGGCAATTTCACATCAGGTTCAGTAATGAGATCTCCTTCGAGGGCGGAGGAAACGCTCCAATCATGAAATATATGAGGCTTGGGTATACATCAGTATACCAAGAATGAGTTTTGGTACTGCCACGTGTTGAATGGGATGAGGTCAACCGTGTCTAGCAGTTATGCCAGCCTGCAGCGTGGGCTGGTTATGCATGATACTATTTGGGCAACAAAGTGACAGTAGCCACAGTAGTACCGCTGTAATTTACTGTTGTGTTTCACGAAACAATGGATTCCCGTTCCTGCTTATACCAATATTCCTGCTTCTCTCTTTCCTTGGTCGCCCGTGTTGCCGAGCACTGAGGTAGAGTATTACAGTATGATGATCCTATATGTTGGAGCCTTTGCTGCAGTACCTAGCAAGCAACTCAATTCTCAGAGTGGGCGTCTCGTTCCTCCGCAAGCGCAGCACATACCGTCAGGTGACATGTCATATTTGGGTACAAGCCTATGACAGTTGGAGCGGGGTGATTTTGGGCGGGCAAGTATTAGAAGCCTGAGGGGTTTTGCTTTCTTTTTGGATAATTGTGCTTTTTGCCTGATGATTTGCAACAGAGAGAAACCTACCTAGGTAGTAGAGCGAAAGTCATATGTCACTTTCACCTGACAGTGCGATTCGCTTCCTGTCAGGGTTTTTGTTCTAAAGTGAACAGTCGGCTACAGTGACAGAAAGTAGTATAGGGGTTAATAAAATAATCATCGGTTTCTAAACCCCTTAGCCGAGGCTACACCCGGAGTCCGGAACGATGCAGGTACGGGAGCCAATCAAACAGTCTAAGATCGGATACCAATCCTGATCGTGAAATCTTCCTGGGCCTTGGGGAATCCCAGGTCGCACTGAGTACCGATGAGGACACGATCAGACATACAGGTGGTGAACCTCCAGTGAAGTGGTGTGATGGAAAATAGGAGGTTGTTCGTGTATGTGTGGCATTCGATGCATGTGTCCAACCTGCAGCTGATAATGGATAGTCTAAATGCATACGATCTTCATTCCGGTTTGCCGCTGGCAACCAGCAGCCTCAACCAACCGCTTAAATAAGGAACAGATATACTAGGCCGTAAATCTTCCGAAAGACATGGTATAATATACCACAGAATTCCCCCGTCATGGCTGGCCACCTTATCAGCACAAGGCACATCGGACTATTGACGTTGTGGGACTTAAAGGCTTGATCGATCGACTTGAAGCCGGGTTTGCATCTGACAAACAATTATCTATCATGCATTCAGTACAGTTCGTTGCCAATGTGGAGTTGGTTGTGGTTGGTTGAAGACGAGCTGTTGTGATAACCTGAACGATGCTCATTAGTGTAGTTGTAAAATTGTTGGGCAATCATTTTCTCATTGCTAACTGAGCAGTGATCGCGTAGGTCCTGTGTAGGAGAATATTAACTTAAAGCACCTCTCATCAAACGCTTCATAATCCATAATCAATATCCAAGATTGGAAGTGTCTACTTACCACAATGACAACTATTACAAATATCGTCACATTTGTGGAGTCAAAGGATGTTGCGATAATTGATATTAGGCAAGACGTCAATACTCTTGATCTACGCGCTGAGATTATCTCAGGCCTCCGGCCTGACAACCCCACGCTCCCATCGATGTTATTGTGGGACGACCGTGGCCAGAAGCTATTTGACAGACTCACGCAATGTCCTTCTTACTATCCATTTCACAGCGAGGCAGAGATATTGAGCGAAAGGGGATGCGAATTAGGAGAGAGTATTCCCGATCAAGGTGTATTGCTTGAACTTGGGTGCGGGTACGTGAGCACTTACCGTAAGTCACGAGACAGCCGATCAGGGACTAATGAGTGGCGTCTAGGAAAATCCGGAAAACTAAAACCATTCTCTCGGGCTTTCGGGGGGGACAGAAACAAGTTTACTACTTTGCCCTCGACGTAACGCATCAAGGGCTTAAGTCTAGTTTAGCAGAGCTCAGACAACTATTCGAGGACTGTCCTTCCATCGTCATAACCGGGCTCCTGGGCACATACGACGACTGTGTGGCGTGGCTGCCTCATCTGCGGCAACGCGGGCACACATCAGTAACAGTTCTGTGGCTAGGCAACAGCATAGGCAACATCGGGAGCCATGACCAAGCGAGCGCATTCCTGGGGCATTTCGGCGCCATCTGCAAGGAGGCCCACCTGGCGTGCCAGTTCATCGTCGCGACAGACACCTGCAGCGATGACAACAAAATCGCGAAGGCTTACGACGGCGGGTTGCCCGAGTATCGGGATTTCATGCTCAATGCTCCGGAGGCTGCCAATAGGGTCTTGGGCCACGAGGCCTTTCAGATCGAGGACTGGGAACCGGACATCTGGATGGAGCAGCACGAGCGCACGCTCCATCTTTACATGGCTGCCCAACACGACGTCGTCGTTGCACTGCAGTCAGAGAAGGAAAATGGCATTCGTGTGGCGATGGCGAAGGGGCAGCGCGTGCAACTCGCGACGACGGGTAAGTGGAGGGCGGATGCCGTCACCGACTTCTGTCGCCGGGCTGGGTTCCTCCTTCAAAGGCAATGGACGGACCAGGCGGGCAACTGTGGTAAGTGCATTGATTTCGTCTCCAGCTTCATTTAAGTCAGTCCCGATACCTTGACCCCTTGTTCATTAGCCATTCTGGCATGCTGGACTTACTGACACTCTTCGCTAGCTATATTCTTACTCGTGCAAGAGGATTGATGACATCTTGTTATAGTTGACATAAATAGTTGGCATAACGGCTTCTTCGTTGTGAAGTTTTTGTTCTACTACCTAGGTAGTTAATAAAATTGAATTGTAATCCTACCTACCTACCTGTCATACCTGCCTATCGTTATATTCATGTGACCAAACAAACGGGAGGCAGTCGCGATAGTTGGTGGCGCACATTGAACAAAAGTGTACCTACCCAGGCACCAGGTACCCAGACCCCAAGCACTGTGTTCATTACGCCTGCCTACCTACCTAGGTACCTACCTACATACTAGGTACCTACTATGTAGGCATATACCTTATGTAGGTAGTAGGTAGGTAGTAGGTACAAGGTATTTGTAGATACCTTAGGTACCTGGTAGCCAGACACCTCGGGTGCAGCACGTGTGTTCTGTGCAACATCAGTACCGCCACGAGGTTTTACCTGCGTTACCTATCATCTCTTCACCAACTCTCCTGTCTACCTAAAATTCTCCCATCTCCTTCCGTTCTCAACTCCTTGAACCGCCCTGGTGAACACAGCTTCCGTGACGAACTTAACCGCCATGACAAACCCAACTGTTGAGGTGGACGGGGCGGCGACTCCACCAGCTGTTGCTGCCAATGCTGACGACGAGTCTCAATATCCTCACGGCTTCAAATTGCTTCTTGTCACTATCGCCCTTTTTTCTGCCATGTTCTTGGTGTCTCTAGTGAGTGTTGTGCGCCGAGATGATACTTGTTCGTACCTACCTAGGTACGCACCCGAACTCTGCTGACTTCCGCCCCCTCTTCATCGCCGTTCGCAGGACGGCACCATCCTGGCCACCGCGATTCCTAACATCACGGACCATTTTCATTCGCTAAATGACGTGGGCTGGTACGGAGGGTCATACTTGTTCGCTGTCGGCGCGTTGCAGTTGCTCTATGGCAAGCTCTACACCATATACAGAGTCAAGAGTGTCTTTCTTGTCGCCGTAGCCCTCTTTGAGCTCGGCTCGCTTGTCGCAGGCGTGGCACCCACGTCAGATGCGCTCATTATAGGAAGAACAATTTCTGGAACTGGGGCCGCGGGCATTCTCGCGGGCTCTATCATCATCATCGGTTCATCTGTGCCTCTCCGCCAGCGCCCCATCTTCACCAGCATTCTGTCCGCCGTACATGGTATCTCAAGTGTCATCGGTCCCATGTGCGCTTCCTACCCTCCCCTTTCTTTGATTTCATACAGATCGTCTGACTAGGTAAATCATATTAGCTTGGGTGGTGTCTTCACAGACCATGTTACCTGGAGACTGTGCTTTCTCATCAATCTGCCCTTCGGCGTAATAACGATTGTTTTCCTCCTCTTCTGCCTCCCGCAACAACCACCAACACAGCTCGCTTTGCCGTGGAATGAACAAATCAAGCAATTCGACCTCCCTGGCACGTTTTGCATCGTCCCGTCCATCATCTCACTACTTCTCGCCCTGCAGTGGGGAGGATCCATGTACCCTTTCAATGATGGTCGCATCATCGCCCTTTTCGTCTTGGCCGGCGTGTTTGCTATCGCATTTGCTGGCGTCGAGGTCTGGCAGGGGGATAACGCGACCCTCCCAGGGCGCATCATGAAGAACAAGAACATCCTAGGCGGTGTGTGGTTCGGCGTGTTCATAAGTGGTGCTATTCTAATCTTTACTTACTATCTGCCTATTTGGTTCCAAGCTATTCAGGGTGTTTCGGCGACCCAGTCCGGTATTCGTACCTTGCCTGCTGTCTTGGGTCTCGTCTTGTTTTCCATCATCGGCGGTGGAGCGGCTACCGCACTTGGCCAATATGTTCCACTCCTCCTCATTTCATCCATCGTCGCATCAGTTGGCGCCGGTCTTCTGAGCACGCTAAAGGTTGATTCAACCATTGGTTATTGGTTCGGGTACCAGGTCCTTATGGCAGCTGGTGTGGGCCTGGGCGCTCAGAACGTTATGCTTGTCGGGCAAGTGGCTGTTCCACATGCGGACATGGCAATGGCTATTTCAGTTATGTCATTTTCTCAGACTCTTTCATCCTCCATTTTCCTCGCTGTGGCCCAGGCTGTGTTTCAGAATAGTTTGAAGTCTATCCTAAGGGCCCATACCCCCGAGGTCGACCCGGGGGACGTGATCAACGGCGGAGTCACGGCCATCCGAAGGCTCGTTACTGCGGAGCAGCTACCCTCGGTACTGCGGGCGTACAATTCGGCCATTATGCAGACCATCTACATTGCTGTCGCGGCGAGTGGACTGTCTATTGCGGGCGCCCTCATCATGGACTGGCTGTCTCTTAAGAAGAAGACCGAGACGGAAAAGGCAGAGTCGCTCCCACCTACCACTGACTAGACTGCAACCGCTGACGGCGCATCCGCTAAGTCTCACCTCACGTGAATCATGAGAAAAAACGCGCGACACTATCGATAGAAACAATTTCGCGTGGAGATTAGATCTAGAATAAATAAACCTCTGCTCGATATTCCGTATTCCTTACGGCTCAAAGTGATGTGCCTCTGCTGTCAGCTTTGTTCCCATGATTGCTGCCGTGTCGGCGCACTCTAACACTCTCACGGAGATCCACCGGGGATGTGACAAGGGCTTGACTCTGTCATTGCAGGACTCCCCACTGGGCGCAAGTACTTAACTAAAGGCCTCCAATCCTAAGATCAAGTCTCAATGTACTAGTCCTGTCTCACGGGGTGTCCGGTTTCGGGTATTATCTACAGGTCTCTAGGGAAGGGTTGCCATAGCCTCTTACTAACTGCGTATACAGGCAGGGATTTTTAGGAGGACAGGTTCATTCCGATACCTTCTATGACTTTCACGACGATTTCGCCTCAGTGACCTGTGAGGTGTTCAACAGCCAGTCACTGCCTGAGTTTTGTCAGGGAAATGCATTGACGCCGTAATTGGGTCTCTGCCTTGAAAATGGCGCCCGCCGTAGCGCAGTTACATATCTGCTTAAGACAGACAACGGTATGCTGCAGTATATCTTCGGTCTCTTTACTAAGAAATATCGCACTCAGGTGGGGCTATATAATAACAGTTAGACTGCACGCTGTCTAACGGCGTCGTTCTTGACAAGTGTGACAGGAAAACCGTCGGTCGAATGTAATGCAATTGAACTAGACTAAAAGAACGGTTCAGTGTCCCGACTTTATGAGTGAAGCCAGCACAAAGGCTCATAAACACGGATAGTAGGTAATCCGAGACGCTACTGATGCCTGATTCCACCTCCATCTTGGCCACCTTTCCCCATACACTAATTACTTCACTACGGAATAGCGCGAAAACTACTCTCCCCAGAGGTTATAAATAATTCCTTAGAGACGGAAAGGGGGCCTAGGTTAACAGTTACCCCAAGGGTGAGCCCTTGCTCCCCCCTCCAAGCCCCCATTGGCCCAACCAAATAGCCATCATGGACTTGTCAATGGCGCTCATCCTAGCTAGCCGTAGGCTAAATCTCCTCGTTACCTCCGTTCGCAAGAGCGTCTGGCCAGCGCCCCGCTGCCGGCCTTCTTCCAACTCCTTAAAGAAATCCAGCAACTTCAGCGCCGGCAGCGTCGCTGCCGTCTTCTCCCACTGCTCCGGCGCCGAGCTCTCCAGGAGCTGCAGCCAGTCAGGGAATGGCACGACTCTGAGCGGACGGCCTATGGACGACGACTGTACCACTGCCGGCACTAGTGTTTCCCAGGGCACAGTGTTCGGGTTGGCGACGTTGAACAGAGTCAGGCTGTGCCGCCGTGGATCCGCTTTATCAGTCGGTGTACCTAGCGCCAGCTCGACGATGATCTGAGCGGCGTCGTCGGCGGGGATCCAATCCACCTGGTTGAGCAGCGGTATTGTGGCCGGGAGTTCCCCTAGCGTTTGCGACGTCCGGACGAGACTGGGCAGCCATTCGCTGGTGTTCCAGGCACCCGCGTCTCGTCGCACGGGTCCAGCGACCTGCCCGAGCCGAAGGATGGCGCCCCGCAATCCGCAATGCACGCTAGCGTAGTACAGCAGGTTGGATGCTATAGCTTTGCTCTGCCCGTAGCCACGGCTGGCGAGCGAGAGATCCGTGGAGTGTCTTTCTGGGACGACGTACGAGGGGTGCTCTAGACGAATCTGGTGCCGCCAGTTATTGACCGCTGCGATGGACGAAACGAAAAGGAACGTTGGCGCGTAGGTGGCTTCAACGGCGAACCTGATCAGATTCACTACGCCCTCGAGCTGAGGTTCGAATGATGAGAGCGGCAGGTTGAAATTCACGGGCCATTGAGTGTGAAGAATCACAGTCGCCTTGCCCAGCATATAGTCGTAATCCGCTTGTTCTAGCCCGAAGTGGCGCCGGGAGAGATCTGCATGCATGAATCGAACCCTGGGGCTGCCGGTTGGGACGGGTAATCCTTTCTCGGCGTTCAGCTTCCGCTGACGCTCGGCACCATCTTCGCTGCGGTTTAGACAGATCACTTCAGCAACGTCGTCTCTACTTAGCAGGGCGTGGAGTATATAAGAGCCGACATTGCCCGTGCTCCCAGTCAAGAGAACCGTCGTGAGAGACGCTGTTGCTGTGGTGGGCATATCCTTTCGGGTAGGAAGTCGCCAGCGGTACCGCTGGTAGACTTCTTCCAGGAGCCCCGCCTTTTCTAGTAGTTGTTCCGTACTTGAGTCTTGGGGACGTCCGAGATTTCCGAGGAATCTACTCATGGTGCGTGTGGTAGGATTTGCATAGACAGTTTTTTGGCTGATACAGCTTGTATCCACACGAAGGTCAGGCGAAAAAACGGAAGCTTTTAGTGTGTGAATGGCAGTTTGGATGTTTAAAGAGTCTGCGCCGACTAGGAAGATATCATCATCTAACTGCAGGTTCCCGAAGCCTGTTGTGTTCTGATACACCATGTGGACAAATTCTTGAAGCTCGTCTGGGCGCGAGATATCGACGCGGGTCACAGGACCGGGGGCAATGACTGGGGCTTTGTAGATGTCACGGATCTCAGATTCGAAAAGCCGCGCAGTGTCGAGGCGCTTCAGCGAGCCCTTGGTGGTTCTGAGGAACTTTTTGCGGGAACCCGCGATGATGATGTATGACTTGTGTAATTGGCCGTGGCTTGGAGATAGTGCATTGGCACGCTCAATCAGTGGCCAGATGGCTTCCGCCACTTGTTCCGCGTCTAGGCGTGTGCTTGTCCCATCGGCCAGTTCTAGAATGGCGGCCAGCTGAGGCTTTCCATTGCCAACGTACATGACCGACTTGAGAAGCGGATGTGTGCTTATCAAGGCTTCATTCGGAACGGGATTCAGCTTCTCGCCCTGAGATAGGACGATGACATCATCTACGCGACCTTGAGACTTCCAGTGATGTGGTTTCGAGGGGTGCTTGGAGTACAGGTCTTTTGTTGAAAACTCGGAGAGCTCATTATGTTGGAAGATTGCTTGAAAAGTTCTCTTGCTATCGTCTCTCGTTACGATCATTTCGAACATTCCAGGTAAACTTGTTGAGCGAAAGTCATAGCCAGACTGTTCTGCGCCGAAACAGAAATAGTCCCAATCACTTCGGTCCGTCAGATGAGTAGTGAACACCACGCATTCTGTGGATCCTATCTGGTTGCAGACGTGCGTTCTCGATGACAGTATCCGCCCTGCCTCAGATGATAGCGGTGCGCCGCCATAAAAGACATACCGCAGTCCCGCCAGTTTGTCTAGGATTGGGCCAGAGTCCAGTGCTTCTTGGAGTAATGAAGGGGGTATAATGGCGCCGCTAACCTCTGTACTGTCAAGAGCTTGCTCGGTTGAGAATAAGCTTAGCGGCATCGAGGGATTAGTGAAAATCACATTTACGCCCGGGTTCAAGGGAAGCCATATACCCATTGAGAAGCCTGCCATATGGAAGAATGGCAGGGCAACCAAAAATGCTGGACATGAGGCGATGGCCTGGAGAAAGACTTCACGGCCTTTCAAAGGGGGTATTTTCCACTGCGCGTCAAACACAGCCAATTGTCCGTGTGATAAGGTGATGGGCTTCGGAAGCGATGTTGTCCCAGAGGTGTGCAGGACGATACACGGATCATCTTTAACCTCGTTGAATTGTTTCTCATAAGGAAAATGGGGTACATCTTCACTGCCCAGCAAATCCTGTAGGTTTGGAGCTGGGATGACTTTCAAGTAGGGTATTTGGCCAAGTGATCTGAGGTTCGACATGGAATCGCACAAGAGGGTCGTGCAGCAAGCCGCTTTGAAGAGTTGGGCATGGCCTTCATGGCTATTTCGAGGAGACGTGAACAAAAGCTACTGAAGGTTAGCGGCTGTGAGGACTATGCGGTTGAAAACTACCTTGTAACCACATTTCACAGCTGCGCAGAAAAATATAAGATATCGGATGTCATTGGGACCGATGTATGCAATTGTTTGGAAGTTCTTGCTCGTCCCTAGAGTATTCTTGAGCCACCAACAGGCAGCATTAATAGCTCTAGCGCAGGCGCCAAACGACACACGCTGAACATGGTCACCATCGATGGGGAAGCTTGCCCAAGACTGTTTCCGGAATTTCTGTGCAAACTCGTCAATGGCGGATGGTACGGTCCGTTGACCAAAAGGAATACTATCCATGATGCGCGTATGATTCAGCTTTTGTTAACAAAACACCAAAGTTTGTCTTTTCAACGCCGAGGAGCAAGAATAAATCAACCACCTTTCTAAGTAAGCAGGGTTAAACAGGCAGTACACCCCAGATAATCTAGGCATATTTGGGCAAGGTTAGGTCTGCAGTCCCTGGGTGTTTTCATCTGCGTGTCACTTGATCGCGAGTTTGGCTATATTGTATCCCTTCAACTCCCACGAAACCTCCGTGACCTGCCAAGATTCTGGGCATGCAATCAGAGCCACAGAAGTTCTTTGCGCTTGTATCCCACCTAAACCGACATGCAAGTACAAAATACTATTCCAAATCAACAAGGTTTTTGCCGAGAAAGACGACTACCTAGGTAGTTTAAGGTATCAAGAAGGTTGTACCTGTAAGGACCTGTGGGTCATTTGCTAAGAACCTAATTATGTCAGGTGGGTGCGCCTGATAGCTATGATGACACGATGCCTTTTGATGCATGTATGTTTTCGTGATGGGTGTAGTACATGTAAGGTTATAAATTGGGTCTTTTACCGAGCTTGGTCTCCGAACCGGCCATCCAGCTGTTGGTTAGTAACAGCCTCTCAAAGGAATTGATTACATGGATGACAGCCTACATTCGTATAGTAGTATTGGGACTTCCGACAATTAATGGATAGATCCTAACACTAATGACGGCGTGTGCATATGCACTGTGCATCCTTCAGTCACTTGTGTTCTATAAGAGGTCCGAACAAGAACTCTATATTCTTCATTTTAATAGAATAAAGAGAACGGCATTAACGAAGAAAGCTACTGACGGACATCAAACGCTCACCTTCTGACGGCAATGGATCTCGCTATTGATAATATCACCGAAAGTGTCATAAATCGCTTTACTGAGGGGCAAGACACGCGTATGAAATTCATATTCGAGCACTTGATCACTCATATCCATGACTTTGCACGAGAGACAAGGCTTACTACGGATGAATGGCGTATTGGCCTCGACTGGTTAGAGGCTTGCGGTCAGATATGCACCAAGGACCGCAAGGTATACAATCACTAGGTCTTCTCTGACTCAAGTACAAGCTAACAGACTCCCTTCGTAGGAGTTGATCACTGTCAGTGACATATTCGGTCTCTCAACACTTGTCGACGAGATCGATCACCCAAAGCCGCCCGGGGCCACTGAGGGAAGTATCCTTGGCCCCTTCCACAGCCTCGAGGCTGATAATAAGATGAACGGCGATCACATATCCAGCGACCCTAATGGCGAGCCACTTTTTGTTCATTGTACCGTCAAGGACACCTTTGGGAACCCAATCCCGGGAGCCCGGGTGCACGTTTGGGAAGCCGACTCCCACGGCCAGTACGATATCGAAAATGCAGACCGCACGGGGCCAGATGGACGCGGGGTTCTTCACACTAACGAGAATGGGGAGTTCTACTTCAACGCCATCACCCCGGTTCCGTATCCGATTCTTTGTGATGGCCCTGTAGGCACGTTTTTCAACATAGCGGGGCGACACCAATACCGCCCTGCTCATATGCATTTCATGTTTGAAAAGGAAGGCTTTGATAAGCTAATCACGTAAGTCCAGATGTGATGCACGGAACAGGTTCACGACTAATTGCTCCCTCGCGTAGTGCGCTCTATCTCCGGGATTCCGAATACCGTGACTCTGACGCTGTGTTCGGTGTTAAGCGCTCGCTAGTCGTAGACCTTTGCGAGGTGGATCCCGAGATGGTCGCTCGTTACAATCTGTCCGGTGTGAATAAGCTTCTCAAATATGAGTTCGTCTTAGCGTCAGATACCGAAGCCAATGCGCTTAGAGCCAAGCAATATGCTTCTGCTATGAAGGTCTTGGGGCTGGATGCTAACATGGTCGGTCATGTTCCAGCCGCGCTTTGAAGCTCGTTAACAGGGACATCAGCCAATGGCGAAAGGGTTCAATAAAGGCAAGACTTCAGGCGTGACATTTAGTTTAGCGAGTCATACGCAAATTGTTATTACATGAGACGTTGTCTTTACCTTCCGATATTATCGTCCGGGGTAGCACAAGAATAAGATTGACTCAGGTAGGATCGTGCTACTAATTCGTGTGATATCCTTCGCTTATTAATGTTGGTGGACAAGCGAGCCGTCTCACCAAGCGCGTGCACGAACCAAAGTATGACCCGATTCTTCACCCGGGGCACAAGTGTGTGAGCCGAATCAGCCCCCACGGGGCAGACCGAGGCCACCTGGCGTAAGACATCTATTCTACACTACTTTAAGCTATCGGAATCGCACTAAAACCTTAGCTCCTAGGGGAGGAGAATGTCTTGGGAGTGGATCACTATAGAAGCGCGTCCAGCTTCCGAGCGGAATACTATGTATGTAGCATTCTACTATGCTGTGACTTTTATCGTGAGAACACGACCAAGTTTCCGATTTCCGACGTTACCCATACACACGTACATCGGATCGCATGAGGGCCAATGCTCCACTAGATGGGATAAGCTTGCTCTCAACGCCTGCTTCTCGCTTGTCACGCACAGTGTGCGAGCTTTCCAGAACTGCGGCGACGTCGGTGGCGGCACTGGGCGACTTGGGGAGATCATGTTGTCTACTGAAGTAGTACACTAGATGCGGAAGAGCAGTATCGGCTGCCTAGTTGTGTATGAGACGCTGAACGGTCCTTGGGTGTCTGATTAGTAGACTATGATAATTTGAACTGTAGGTCCCCAATTATTGGTCTTGTGATGCACCCTCTGCTGCTCGTCCGTCACGCAATACGAGATAAGCAGGACTGCGTTTCCACGGGGTTACTCTGGCAGGCCCTTCATGACTCTAGAAGCGAGAATAAGCCACATAATGCGCCCGAACCGTCCGGCAGTGGAGCTCACCGGTCCATACGTGTACTTGCACTACCGTATTGCAGTACCTTGCACAATCGCTCCCGCCGTTCGACGATAATCGTGGCGTCTGCGTGATTAGGAAAAAGCCTCAAATTAGAACTCTGTGGAAACTCTACAAGAGTGATGATGCAATCAGTATTAAATTCTTGGTAGCGAGGCCTAGAATGGTAAAGCTCTCGGGCTGTTCTTCGCCCCTTTACTTTACAACATAGACGCCACAATTGTCGGTGGTTTGGAGTCATGATCCAAGGGCACCCGGGTACTACCGTCGTATCCGCGGGCTCCGAGCCGCCCCACACCTCGCGGGCTACTGACTGCAGTCAGTTCCGGGGCGCTAACCGCCTGCCGAACCCCCGAACCCCGGCCGTTGTCTCTCAGCCTCAGCTTTCATACGCCCAGTCATGGCGCCTGGCCAACGGTATTCTTACTTTTGCCGCGAACATGAGCCAAGCCCTACCACCCTTTGGGTTTTATGGGGTGTAGAACGTCGAGTACCGCTCCGTGGATGCATTGACACGCCACCTAGCATGTAGCCGACGTTTTATTAAGCCCATGTTACTCGTAATATCGTTGCCCACGTAGATATGAAACTTCAAGCTGTCAGGAAGTGCGGCTTGTACGGCTGTGGCACAAAGCATGTGTTGCTTGGTTTCTAGCAGCCGACAGGACACACCGGGTGATGTGTCATATGTTTGAAGCCGACTGGTCCATAATTAACTGCATACAGTTGTGTCCCTACTTCTCTCAGCCTGCTGCTGCATGAAAAGACTAAGGCATAGATGGCCGTATCCCATACCTTTCACCGCATCACTGCGTTGTCCACATACATGATATACTACATAAGCTAAAGCTGTCTTAGTCTTGCTTTTGCTTCTGCAGGTTTGGAAGCTATCATTGCCACCTCTTGGTTGCTGTTTTTTTATCCTGTTACGCCCTGGACCTGTCAATGCTGGGCAGCTTTGCATGCAAGGGAGAGAAACCGTGACGTTTTGTGACTGATATTGTTGCACAATTATAGACAAGAGCGAAGTGTGACCAAAAGGCAGTCTTTTGGGGGGTTTTGTGATGCCCACCACCTTGTAGCACTCGGAGTCTCCCTTCTTTCGCAAACTCAATCAGCTACGTAGGTTATTCAATTAATTAGTGCTCACGGTAATTAATACTTTCTCTGTACCTTTGTTGGCGAATAAGCCTCATATACCTGCCGTGCGGAGTCAAGTGCTGGTGCAAGCACCTAAACTGTAGGCTAAAACCTGACTGCAGAGTGACTTGCAGTTGTCGGGCTGACAACTGCAGATTTAACTCTTCTCGTAAAGGACCACGAGTCGTGTCCCGCATCCATAACCACTCTCTCGACTCCATCTTTGGCCTGGATGAACCTCGTAAATCCCGTTCAGACTTGTAATTCTATTGAAGATGCAAATTGGTTTTATAGGGCTTGGTATAATGGGCACGCCCATGGCCCTGAACCTATCTCGCCACTTCCCCGTTACAGTGTGGAATCGCACCCCATCTAGATACCCGCCTCTCATAAAGGCCGGTGCCAAAGTTAGCGCTACGCCAGCCCAGGTGGCCGAACAGTCCGAGGTCATATTTACAATGCTCTTCGACGCCACCGCAATCGAAGATATACTAGAAGACCTGAAGAAGGCACTAACTGGCAAGATCTTAATAAATTCAAGCTCTGTCTCAGAAGCATTCAGCTGTTATCTTGCTAATGAAGTAAGCAAGGCGGGGGGCGAGTTTATCGAGATGCCAGTTAGTGGAAGCAAATTGCCTGCTGAGAAGTACGTATTCTAAAACCTTTTTATCTCATATCTTGTAGAAATGGGTACTGCCTTTGCCTTTCCAGTGTTGATTACTAGTATAATCTATCTAACACGTAATATATCTCAGAGGCCAACTTGTTGGTATGCTAGGTGGAGATGTCCATGTCGTTAACAAAATACGACATATCTTGAAGCCGATCACCTGTGCTGCCATTCATTGCGGTCCGCATGGTTATGGGCTAAAGACCAAATATGCTGTGAACCTTTATGTAACCACTCTCGCCGTTGGTCTTGCTGAGTCAATGAATTGTAAGTAATCGCCGGCCCCCACCCTCCCGTTTTATCATTAACCCGCAGAATGCCAGTGGCCAAGGCCCAGGGTCTTGATCTCGCTATATTGGGCGAAGTTATTAGCGCAGGGTCAGCGGCTTCGGTATATGCCCAGAATAAGATTACAAAGATTACGACGGAAGATTGGTCGCCTCAAGCAACTACCAAGGACTGTTATAAAAGTAGTAAGCTTATTTGCGCCGCTCTTAAGGCGACAGGGGCGCGGTCGCCTTTGACAGAGATTTGCTGCTCGATGTACGCGGAGGCAATTAATTCTGGGTATGGGGATGAGGATATGATTTCTATCATAAAGACTTTGTCCCACTCATCACCAAGCTGAGGAGCGAAGTCGATGGTGAGTTTGATCAGGACGATGCTGAGAAAGGAGAAGAGATAGTAGCAAACAGCATCTGATCTGGATATTTTATTCCTATTGCGAAAAACAAGTAGGTAGTTCCGTCTACCTTTGATGTATCTTGCTTCAAATCGGAAATATCTCTGCGCGTTTCAATTAGCAAACCAGTAATAATGCCACGACCAAGTTTAAAAAGTCATAAGCATATACTCCTTGTTAGTATACTTTGACTGTTGTAAGCCTATATTTGTTAGATTTGAGTCAATCATATCAAGTCTGGTCAGAATTGTCTCTGTATTTTTTTCCTGTCGAGAACCTCTGTCTTCTGGCTCCCTCCTTTAACCGTGAGTGGTAGGGCTCTTTTCTCTTGTCTCTATCCCATCCTTTTCTGATGTCCGGTCCTTGATCCTCTTCTGAATATTTACCAAACCCAACTGATCCAGAAATTTTGACCACTTTGAGGCCGGTAGGGCCTTTGTCAACCCATCTGCCTTCAACTCGGCTGAAGGTGTATATTTCACATCTATCGTTCCCCGATCGACTTCTTGTCGCAGCCAATGGTTATGTATGTCCACATGTCGTAGCTTAATTCGTAGTAGAGCGATTTCTGCCGCTACTAGCTTGATCGTCTGTGTCTTGTCACATTCGACCTTAATCCGCTCTTGATCAAGTTGAACCCCTAGTTCGGAGATCAGTCGATTTGTGTATAGGATTTCTTTTACAGCCTGAGCTAATGCGACCAATTCTGCTTCTGTGGTTGAGGCGGTAACTATGTCTTGCTTATTTGCCCTCAAACCGATTAGGCCGCCGAAGAATGACATAGCAAAGGCCTGAGAGCTCTTTCGGTCAAGTGTATTATCAGCAAGGGAAGCATCGCTTGAGACTACCAGATCTTCTTCTCTGCTGAACTGAAGAGCAAGATGCTTGGTCTTGTATAGGTAGCAGACAACTCAATCCGCAGCTCGTTGATGTTGCTGGCTTGGGTTGGTAAGAAACCTTGCTAGTCGGTATGTGGTAAAGGCTATCTCTGGTCTCGTAGAGACTGCAGCGAATAGAAGGGAACCAATCTTTCTTTGGAACTTCTTGATCTCATGTTGGGTAGCATGGTTATGCCGGGGCAGTAGTTCTTCCTTGCCCATTTGAGTTTTAGGGAACCTATCATTCAGAGTTATCAGCTTAGTGATTTTCTCGAGTGATTTTCTCGATATAGAAAGTCTGGGATAATCAAATACTTCGCTGGGGCCGGTCTCGGATGATTTCCATGCCGAGGAACCATTGTATTTCTTCGTCACCAGTGATTTTATACTTCTCTTTGAGCTGCTGGGTAATTACTTCTACGTCTGATTGTTTATGTTTTCTGTAGGCTACAATCACATCATCGACGTAGAAGAATATCACTACCCCTGTTCTTGTAT
Source organism: Xylaria sp. FL0933 (assembly GCA_022578765.1). NCBI lineage: Eukaryota > Fungi > Ascomycota > Sordariomycetes > Xylariales > Xylariaceae > Xylaria > Xylaria sp. FL0933. The sequence goes on along the minus strand of MU389733.1, from coordinate 504,106 downwards.
AGCAGCATGGCTTATGGGGAACAGATTTAAAGCCCAGGCTTGTCAGCGTTGTTGAGAACTCATTTTACCATAGCAAGGGCGATATCTGTAATCTATAGAGGGTCTTGTTGAGTTGTAGTTTTATTCCTTTCTTGCGATAGCTGTGTGGCATACGCATGAAGATTTGCTCGTTGATGGGGGCATGTTCAAAGGCGTTTACGACGTCGTATTGGATTATCTCAAGATCAAACTTCGCTGCTAGAGCTATTAACGTTCTAAATGATCTTCTGGCAAGGGTTGCCGCATAGGTCTGTTCCGGATGTAGCCCCTTTTGCTGATCTCCTCTGACGACTAGTCATGCCTTGCGCTTGATAAACCTCCCATGTTTATCAAACTTGTAGACATACACCCACATGCAGTCTAAGATTTGATGCCCTTGTGTTGATGGGTCTTTTCTTCGAATCTCCGTCCAAGATCGCATTCGTTGATGACTCTTCAGGTGATCCTTTTCTGCTTGTCCGAATAGGTGCCCCATGGAATGGTTGGCTAACTCCTCACGCCGTTTTGGTGCGTCTTCCAGGAATCTATGGTGAAATTATTTACCTTTCCGCAGTGCTCGCTCTACACCTGTTGTACGGAAGCCTACGCGCTGACGGGAGGTCACCTATGCGAGGCCCCGCGAACTTCATGACCCTTCGTATAAGCATGTAGCCGAACTGCAGGATGTCTCGGATGAAGCTATTCAGAGACTGAGACAGACGGCTAGACCTTCTTATGAAGAAGGTTTAGGTCTGCAGGACTCCTGTATATAGAGACTAGTTAGCCCTCCAAAAAATAAAGAGTCTCTGGGGGGGGCCAAGGGGTCATTGCGCTCATAGAATATTATTCTCATATTGAGTTATTCTCCAAGCCCTATATTCAGCCCTTTTGATAACACCGGCTCGATCTAGGGTGCACACTCCTGATCGTTCCATTGGTGAGGCTTTTAATCCTGCTAGGGAGGCTGCTTTCCATGATTCGAGATTTCTTAGTCCTGGGCCCTCCAGAGGATTATGGGGTGCCTCTTTCCCGTTTTGTATTGTATGGCAGAGCAACGCCGACGGAGGGCTTGACGGTGGTGAAGGGAGTAGAACGAATTTCGACGTGGTGTACGGGTAGTCATTTCCCATGCCTACGTCTACTGCTTCTTCGACTTTTTGGACTGATATCCTCGTCGGGACCACCGGGCCTCGCGTCTATTCTTCGTCCGTTCTCCCCGTCAGAGTACTTGGACTTTCTTCTTGGCATGCTTGCATCTCATTTTCTTGCTCCTCGTCTGCAATATATTCATTAGACTCGGGTCGAGCGTACTTACTAACTATTGCCTGTATTCCTTCGACAGTTGCCATCTTCTGATCGTCTTGGCAACTTGTTTCGTTCCCGTCAAATACCTCATCTTTATTGAACATCACATCTCGTGTGCTGATCACCTTGTTTAGGTGAGGCACCCAGATTCGGCAGATGTTGGACGATCGGTCTCTTACCAGGTGTCTAATCTATGCCTTTTGGCTAAGGCGATCTGGCCTTCTGCGATGGAGCTTTGTATCCGTGGTAATGATATAGGCCTTACACCCGTATACCCTCAGATGCGTCTGGTCTGGTCGTTTATCGGGAGAAATCGGGTGTCCTGTCTTTCTGGAGACTGCTTCAAAGAATACATCGAATGGTATTTCCATCCATTCTTCCTTCTCGGTGTTTGATTATATAGATAAGTGGCGGCTTTGAGTATCTCTGGCCACAAGTACGTCGGCAATCGCGATCTAATTCTCATCGCGCACGCTTTGGTTTTTAATATACCCCCTGAGTGCTTAGCTAGTCTATTCTGGGCTTTAGTATTTGGTACTGAGGGCTCGAGTTGGATTGCGCGGGCTTCTAGCTATTGTCTAACCTCCGGCTTGTTGATTGTGATTTCGTTGTCGTTTTGATGATATTCACCTTAATGTCATATTGCCGTTCTAGCCATCTTAGGTGAGCGTCTAACACTCTAATTATTGTGTTTGATTTGTGGTCTTCTAGCACATAGTCCCAAGAGACTCCTGAGTTGCGGCACGTGGAGATGAGATGAGACGACTCGTTTAATAGTGACTTCTCATAGTCATGGAAATCCAGTGCCAATCTCTTTTTAGGGTCGCTGTAGTTTGCTCTTGGGGCCCGCCTGATTTGTTGTCTCGTTTTAGACATGCTACAGGCTTTACATTCGACACCTGATGGACTACGAATGACCACCCCCTGAGATGAGCGCACTAGATGTTCAAGCGCCTTTGGTCCTGGGTGTCCCAGTCTCTGGTGCCACCTCCAAGCGTCTCCCGTTAAAGGTGGTCTCCGGGTCCAGGAGTTATATTTATGTTTCTTGCAATTTTGTGTGATATAATTAGAAGGTCCCCTTTTCTGGTTTCTTGGGACAATATTCAATCACATATTGCCTATGGACATCTTTAATGTGTCTAACTAGAGTATTATCGCTTCTTTGGATGCATGTTTTCTTTTCTCGGTTGTCCCACCAGTACCCTCTACGTCGCAGTTCTCCAAGTGGTTAGGAGAGTAGGACAGTATGCTGTATTTGGGAAAACGAGTATTGTGTCCCTAGATGAGCCCTTATGGTTCCGTACGCCTTGATCGGAAGTGGCCGATCTCCTGGCTACACGTAATTACCAAGGGGAAGCTATTCTCCAATTTGTAAGTCTCCAAGCTTGGTTGGTAATTGTGATGGTACTTCTATTATCTAGGATTATGGAGGAGGCTAAAGGATAGTTAGCTGTAGGTATAGCGGAAAATGCTCCTGGTATGCTCCCCATGGTTTGTCTATAGAGTCAATCTCGGATCTTTAGAACTTTTTTCATTCTTAGGTTGAGGAGTCTTGGTTCCTGATTTGACTCTTTTTAGCGCACGGACTTTTGCCTGTAGCTGAGGATCTTCTAGTGCTTGTTTAGTTTTCTCAGCTAGGTGTTCCCGCGCTTGGAACCCCGGATATGCCTTTTTAGGGAAGGCATAGAAACCGTTCGGCAAGGAGTGGTCAAGGCTGCATGTCACACTACTGTGGGTCGTATATAGCCGTTGAGCGCTTCGCGCTTCAACGGCGTCGTTTTTGGAGCGCGACACTGCAGGAAGGGCAATCGGACTGGTCCTTATCTCTGTTACTGCGCCGTATCCTGCATTTTGACCCCCCTTTCTGTTTCTGTTTCTTGTTTCCATTTGTAGACCCTTCATCTGCTTTGGGCTCTTCACTATTGTAGGTTGTTCCGAAGGCTCCTTTAGTAGCTCGGCCTGCCTTCTGTGAGGCTCGAGTAAGGCTTTTTCTAAAGTCGTTTGCGAGATCTCGGACCTTTAAGGTCCCGCCTCGAATCTGTTCATCTTTTGTGATGCTATATGTGCTTGACCATATTGGAAAGGTCTCTGATACTGTATCTAGGAAGTCTGATGCCTAAGAACTAACGCTTAGCGTTTCTGGAACTCCTTTTTGTTCTGCTCTAGAGAATGCAATCTCCTAATTGGATATCCAGTTAGTAGCATTCCTAGCGTTTCTTAACGAATGAAGAGCTGTCTTATAGGCTTGTCGAGCTTTCTCCTTTTTATTTGAACTTGCCTTTCCATATTGAGCCTTGATTGTTATACGATCTCTAAATAGGATGTCCTGGTAAATAGCATGTGATGTTGTAATGGTTCGCAACCGTCTTTAGCACATTGATTCTTCTACCAACAGCCCACACTAATCCTATTACGGTAGCATCTATCGAGACATAACAGGGATGTGGACCAGCGGGGCTTGTAGCTCAGGAACTAGAGCATCCCAGACGCCAGCTGTAGAGCGAGAGTCGGTCTGATACCAGGTGTTGTGCGTCCCCAGAGCAGCAAACCGCATCTCCAAAATTTACAGTTCCGAAGCCGCAAGTCGCGCGCAACGAGGAGCCATCATCGACAACTTCCAACCCGCAACCGCCCGCCACGATGTCAATGTTCCGGGCGAAGAAGCTTGACATTGGCTGCTTTGTCAACATCAAGACCATCCGCGACCACACTAAGCGGAAGGTGTTCGCCGAGAATGAACCTGAGAGGTGCGCATCCTGTAATCACTGCCAGCCCTCGTTCCCTCACTTCCATCACCAAAAGGACGATCAGCGCAAACGCCATCGACGCACAGCTAACATTCCTCTCTTGAATTGAATAGACAAGCTCTCCGATACATCATCCGAAACACTACTCTCCCCCCGCGAACCCGAGCCGAAGCCCAGCTCCAGCTAACCCAGATGCACTGCTACACACGGCCTACGCAGATCCGAGGACGATGTCTGCTGGGCGGCAAGGGAAGGGGTATATTCCGGGACTTCAAGATGTCAAGAGTGAGTCCACCATACATCAAAATCGGTATCACTCGTATGCCGGTTACAAAGGGCTGACGAAGGGCTGACGAAGGGCTGACGAATTATGCAGTATAACTTCAGGATGCAAGCTTTGGCGGGCAACCTCCCGGGTGTAAAGAAGGCTAGCTGGTAGCGTCGCTGCAATTCTGGGCTGGGCTTATGGTGTACGATATGTTAGCTTTGCATGATTGTCACGCATGTCAGCCTCATGCGATTGTATGATACCATCCACCACGTATATACAGTATATACAAGAGAGTGTAGGACCAAGCCAGCCCCTCTTCATGGAGTGACGAGGAAATCTGCTCGCGCTCGACACGCATCCCATATTTCCTGCATTCCAATGTGAGTGCATTTCTCCAAATAATCAGTCTGGCACGCAGTTTTCAATCTCTATTACTATAAAGAACGAGTGCTCTCCAAGGGCAGCTGAGGATGCCGCTGCATGGTTGGGATTGAATGAGAATGGACATGTGGTATTTCTTGTAGCTGCATCACCGGTATCGCTGGATTTGAGGATGTCCCAACTCACTCCTGCCGTCGCTCCTACTTCCATACCTGTAATTTCCCTCGCCTACTTATTCTCCAGGTAAGTACTTACCTAATGTTGGTGGCAAACTGTCTTCGTTTGTTCCTTCCCACTTTTACGTCTTATTCCGTATTTCAAACAAACCACCGCCTGAAAAGAGTGTGCATACAGTGCCAAACTCGGTATATTTGCCTGCATTTTTTCCTCACCCACTCACTCACCTTCTCCCGGTGCATTCATTGCAGAATCTTCTTCAGCTACTGCATTGGTTCTTGGGAAATTCAAGGAATTGACAACTCATTGTCACAGACACCACAGACACGTCTAAGTGCCGATACAACTAGGTTACGAGCGAAGTCTTCCAGGCCCGAGCATTTGGTTTGACTTTGGAGTACTTTGCGGTCTGCCCTACGTACGAGATCAATGCCTGTGATGTCCCATGAGACGTCGCAGGAAGAATAGATCAGTCATCAGTGCTTCCTGCTTGCCCATCCCTCACCAAATACCAGTTCGCCCTTCAACATCTACTTACCTCAGATCCTTCATCGTCATTCCCAAAGTTTCTTGCCTCTAACTTCTCAGCTCTGAGTTTGTCTCGATTGCCATCACGCCTGGGCCCGCGCCTCTTTTCATTCTCTTCCTGTAGGATGTTCAGACGCAAGTGGTCTGCTCTGCCGGCAGAGGCCGAATTCCCCAGCGATCTGCGGGGCCTCGGGTATGTACCGTCTCTCTCTCAATCACCCCGGGCATCTTCGTTCGTGTTCTCATCACGCTTTCCATATAACAGATATTTCGTCAACAAGGATGACGAGGTGCGCGCGATCGAAAATGAAGACAACTACTTCAAATATTTCCTTAGCCGTAATCCCCGAGTATGCGAGCGCCAGCGCTTTGCTATGAACCGTGAGTCGATCGACCCTTTCATCCAACTTTCAGCCTCTTACCGTACCATGATCTGTTGTGAGAGTTGGACTATCTTGTTCTTACCTGTAACTGTTTTGCGCCATATCTCTCCTTTCCAGCAGAACCAAGTCTATGCTAACAGGAATCCCTGAAGAGGCCTGCCAAGCCGAGGTCCTCGAGCGTCTCAAGGCCCTCGGCCTCTTGAAGCTATCACTGCCCCTCGGCGCAACCCCATCACCCCATTCTAACGTTCCTAATATTCCGATATTCATAACATCCAAATTGCGGGTTAATTCGCGGGTGGTAATCATTTTCGGCGAAACACACCAGGATCTCGGTGTCCTCGCGCACCGTGTACTAGGCGGACCCGGAGGCGTTGACAAGGGCTCCCTAGTCTCGGTCGTCAGGGCTCTGCTCGAGAAACAATCCTCGCCCACAGACCCTTCGTCGCCAGGCATCATCCTCGCTAACATGGGCGAGCTCATCTGGTGGCCCGAAGGACTGCGCACCCTCAACAGATTCGCCTTCGATGCAGCCCCGATGCGCAGCGCCGCCCATGTCGGGAACTACGTGGACCCTAAGCTGAACTATGTCTATGAGAACGAGACCCCCTTGGCCCATGTCAAGTACATCTTTGAAAATGTCGTGCCCGCTATTGTGAATCCCAATGCCGGACTTGATATCATTGGCCTTGGCGATGGTGCCGACGTCGTCGAGTCATATTTGAATTCTGATACGACGTGGGAGCGCATCGGCGACCGCATCAACTGCCTTGCGTCTGTCGGTGGCCAGTTCCCAAGTTGGGATATCAAGTGTGATGGTCTGCGAGAGTTTTTGAAAGACGTGAGTTTACATGGACTCTTCTGCTCTCTCTTTTCCTTTTTTGGTTTACACAATCCCTTCTGATCTCTGCTTCTTGACGTATGTTTTATACATTGAAATACGCCACAAATGCCTCCGTTCTTGTGATGATTACGATTACCCCCCTGATGTGGCACGGTTTCGATCATGTCAAATTGTTTTGGTAGCTAGCTAACAAATGCCGCAGAGAGCACGAGCTTATGCCCCATCCACAGAACCCTTGGGCCTAGTCCTCTCTGGGCCGTCTGGAAACCCGCATACTACGACGTTTACCTCGCTCGGTTGTCCGGTCTTCAGCGCCGGCGAGCCTGAGCACGTCGAGACGCTTTTTATCGCCTCGCACGCGACAGTGCTCGACTGGCTTCAGGAAGTTGCGGATACACCAGCCGAGAAGAAACCTTACGTGAACCCCGCCTTCACAATCGATTTTTCGGATGCACCTGAAGAGAGCAACGATAGTGATGACTGGAATATGGGGCATTTTCAAGTACGTGCGGAGGAAAACTCGGACCAGAAGCTAGGCAAGAACCCAGACGAAGAAGACTCGACCGAGGGCCATACTGCAATTGATGGATCAAAAGATCCGGATGAGGGGCCGGCTTTTGCCGAAGAGGAGCGGACAACATATACGTCCGGAGTAGCACAAAAAGAAGAAGCGGTGGACCAATACGATGGGAAACAGGCCTCACAGTATCAACATGATGAAAAGGTCGTGGAAGAAAATGGCGACAAACAGAGCAATGGTACAGGTGGACAGAAACCAACCGCCAGGGATGATGCTGTTGGCAACGGCGATGTGGATGGGGATGGGCCTGTTCTGAAGAAGGAAGGCGAGCAAGTCCAGGAGGGTCGTAAGTACGTGATGCGTCCCAAGGGAAACAGCGCGAGCGACAGTGACGGGAGCGACAAGCAATGTTGAGTTCGCGCCGGTAATACAGACATTTCCGGGTCTTTCTTATTACCATGTCAGTTATTTTCCACGGTTCTACGATGCGCGGTCACCAAGGCATAGTATGATGATCAAGATTGGGTGGGATACGATATCACGACAGGACTTGCTGATCCTAAGGCCTTCGGTTAAAGAGCTAGAGAGCTCACGGTGAGCATACATTCCTAACATGTACGCCGTACACATTCACCACGCACGCAAGGAATAGGCAAGTAGAGAAAATCGTTGTTTTGATCATACATAGATTGAACGCCTAGTAATTTGACGGTGACCACTTTTGATGTCCTAAGTCCTAAAATTCAACGTGATATATATACAACATTTAAGACAGACGACGCAAGAGAGACGGAGCATCTGACTGTACGCCCTGCTTGGTATTGGCACACAGAGCCGTAGTGTGCTGCTTTTTATGTATTGGCAGTATCATCACTGCAGATATCCCGTATTTCGCGCCATAAGCCGTTGAAACGCGGCGCAAGTCTCATTTTCCCCGGATACCCCTTGTTATCCAGGGACCGTCCCCAAACGAGCGTAATTTGCTTGTTTAACGTCCAACAGGAAAGAGAGGATATGGTGGGTCGCGTATGCATGTAAAAAAGATTAAGCCCAGAAGAACGAGCTCAGAGAGGTACCGGGCGTCTCCAGCTCATCCAGAGTCTCCTGCGCCCTCCGCATCCTCTCCTTAACCACGTTCTCCTCCGCTGCCCAGCGCCCGGGTATGTCCGTCTCCTGCGTGCCGTCGCTCCAGAAAGAGCCGAACCAGGAACTAGCACCGGCAGAAGAGGAAGAAGAGGTAGCGGTGGCTTCTTTCTCCCTCTCCTCGCGCGCGAGCCGCGCCGCCATTTTTGCCCAGTTCTGTAGTCCGCTGCTTAGACATTCTTTGCAGGTCTGCTTTGCGGCTGCGATGTCTGAAGGGGAAGAGGGAGAGGAGGGGGAAGAGTTGAGACTGTGAAGCTGCTCCTCGGCTAGGTCCACGGCCTCCCGCGTCCAGGCTAGCCCGTCCTCGCGGGCTTTACCCGCGGCGTAGATGATCTCGCCGATGTACAGGTTCAGCGCGGCTTCCTCGCAGCGCTCCTTTGCGTCGCGCACGGGGGGCGATTCCCCGTCAGGGGGTGGTGGGGGGTATGCGGGGGGTGCGGCTATGCGCTTTATGGTGTGGAGGACGTTGGTTGCTGTCCAGGGGGAATCGGAGGGTTTATCTGCTGTGTCAGAAGATGTGATGGATGTGAGGGATGCTTTCGCTTGTGGTTCGGGGAGAGAACGACGCGCACGGAGGATAGAGAGCAGAATGGGGAGGGCGCTGGATATATCTTCGTTGCGCGCCTTGTGCGCTGCTAGAGCCGTGAGCGCGTCGAGAACGTTGCTTGAGGGCGCAGGGGCGTCGTCGCGGAGGACGTAGGATTCGCGGTCATACGGGATCTCTGTCGGGGAGACGTTCTGGGAGGCGAGGGAGAGGGCCCAGTCGTACATGCGCATCGCGGCCTCGGGGATTTGTTTGAAGTCGAGCCACGACGCGTACGCCAGTGCGGCGTCCATCTTCTGCCGCGACGAGAAGCCCCGCGTCGTCAATATCCGCATGTAGAACGTCTCTGGCTCATCGTATGCGCGCTCGCAGTTCTCTTCTAGCGGCGCCTTCTCGGCGCCAAAGGGGATAGGCTTCGGGTTTGGATTTGAAGGCCCGATGACTGTGCTCGCGGGGAATACGAGATGTCGTGTATCCACGACATGATCGTCGAGTTGTTCGGCGGCTTTGGCAGCCAGCATCAACGCCTCGTAGTAGCCCCTCCTCCACGGTTCGCTCTTCGCCGTGATGTCGTAACCACAGTTCCCAATACCCTCAATCCAGACACCGCCCTCGGTCAGATCCTGTAGTCCTGCGCCCTCGATATTCCTGTCTTCAAGCCTCGCAATGACATTCTTGGCATATTCCCCAATGACGACCCAATCCGTCTCGACCCAGTCAGTCCGGTCCGGCCCCCATTTCGCTATGCGGAATCGCAGCCTCGTTATGAAACCCCATTCGTGCGGCGTCGGGTACTTCCTCTCAAGCCATTCCTGCTGCACGCTCCAGTAGGCGATCACCGAGAACCCCACTATGGCCCAGATGTAGATGGTGTACTTGAAGCCGAGGTACACCTCATATACGAGCCATCGCTTCCGTTCTGTCGTCAAGTAACGGTACTGGTTATTTCTCGCTAGCGGGGTGGAGAGGAAGGGTAGTTGTGGCCTTGCCTGGGAGGCGAGTTGGGCGTGTCTTATGAGGAAGCCGGTTGGAGTGGAAGTCGGCTTTTTGGATTTCAGAGAGGGGAGGAGAAAAAGTCGTTGGAAGAGAATGCGGCGCTGCATTGTTATTTGCAATGGAAGCCGTCTATGCTAGGTTGACCTCCCATTAGAATAAAAGAAGACACCTGGGCTCGTCTTATTCACTTAGGGTCCGCGCAGCATATTGCCAGGTCCGATCCTGGTGTTGAACAATAGCTGAGTAAGTACACAATACCCAAGGTATGGTAGCTTAACTCATGGGGCAGGTTTTCTTGACAAGGGAGGAACGTTAAACATAATAGTTACTATTTCATATTACGTCATCAGGCGGCACCCAACCGTTCTCGTAAAGCTGTGCTAGTGTAATGGTTATCATTCTAGCCTTCCAAGCTTGAGATCGGCGTTCGATTCGCCGGCACAGCAAAATTCTTTTTTACTTTTTCCCCTTTTGCACTCCTGCTGCAATTCTCAATCTTCACAGATACAGGTCCAGATATCGCATACCTGTTCCCACCTCAACCTACTTATGCTCATAGCTCTCTTTAATCTTTTCTCTTGTCTCTGGTAAAATTCTATCACGGAGTATTCATCACCAGCAGCAATTCAGTTAATGTCTCGGGGTATTTGTGGTTACCGTGGCATAGCCCATCTAATAATCACTATATTAGACACCAGTACTCATAAAGAAGTTACCCGATAATGAACGTATTCATTTTTTATTTCATTCTTGTCTCATTCCAGTAGCGGACATACGTAAGACGAGAGAAAAAAGGGGCGCGAATCGTTGTCCTACGCCTATTGATATCTGAAAATAACTAAAGGAGATCTGAAGGAGTGTTCGCTCAGTTCCACAATCAAAGCCATCAGCATAAACGCCACCTGTAAACTCATCGCCCTTCAGTTGGGCCGCAGATGATAGTGAGAGCTTGAATATTATTACAAGTGGGAAGAGTGGAAGGGTTAAATCCCCCCGACTGGCCACGACGGTTATCTCTCCAGCCCTTTATGCCTCATCCTCGGCCTTCTTATCCTCAACGACCGTCACGTTTGATTCCGCGTAGGCGGGTGGCGCTTCAATATCTTCGTGTTCATTCAATAAACCGGACTTCTCTTCTTTAGTAGCACTCTCATCTTTGGCCGCCTTGTGGGCATATCGACATCTGTGAGAGCTGCGAGCAGACGAGCGGCGGAACAATAGGCGCCAGACGAAGACGATGAAGGTACCAACCAGCATACCGATACTGCTTACTATTAGTATATATATAACTTATAACGCGACGTACGAGAAACTCACAGGCTAGCTGAGACACCAGCTACGATGCCGATCATAATTGGGAACAGGATATGTGTCAGGAAAACTCTGAAGCCGTGGCCCCAGCCATGTCTGTGGCCCATGTGATGAGGGTGAGGGTGATGGTGAGGACTAGGGCCGTGGCCGTGGCTGTGGTCTCCGTGGTGATGACCATGCGGGGGCCGCGGCCGAGAGCCATTGCATCCCTTAAAGGAGAAGATTCGACCAAGCTGTTGGAAAAACATGGCCTTCCATTTGCAGACCGTGGTGGAACATTCCTTCTTCCCCTCAGGGGAGCCGGCTGCTTGGGAACGGATGGTGTCGATAGTTCCGATAGCAAGTTTGCCGGACGGAGTCTTGACGAGTTTCACTTGGACATTGGGAATTCGTTCGATGAAGACATCGCCCACTTCGATAATTTGAATCTCGACGTTGATGAGTTGCAGATCTTCACCATCGTCGGTGGGTACTGCCTCAGTCTCCATCGCAAAGCCAAGAGGCTGGTTCCTCTGCGGTCGGTTCATGCCTCCTCGAAGGCGTGGTTTCGCATCGGGGTGTCTGGAAGCCATGTCGGGCAGGACTGGTGCCATGAGAGTGTTCCGCAGGAGATCCGGGTTCGGGTACAGTTCGTATCCGTTGACAGTCAGACGGTCGGCGCCATCGGTCGACTCGACCCTGAAATCCAGCTTCAGGTGGCTCGGGATCTCTTTCTGATGCTTGTGACCGACTCGAAAGCAGCCCGGACATTCCAGGTCCAGGGTCTGAGTGTCGGCTACCTTCGAAAGAGCGACGTCGGCATCGATCTCGGTCGGCACAGGGAGGGTCGTGACAGTGTCGTCGACGATGGAGAGGTCGGGCGGGAGGAGGAGGGCGTTGGCTGTCGCCACCAAGCCAACGCCGGCAATAAGAGACTGTAGCTGCATTCTGGCGTGCGTTTGCGTCCGCAGGAGGATGTTGGGTTCAAGTGCTCATGGGCGCAGGTGTAGGAAGGAAACAATGTAAAATAGTCGTGTCGGCTCGTGGAAATAGAGGGAGGAAATGTTCTGTTTCAGAGGTGATGACGACGCCTCTGTGGGGTCCAATGTTGGTTCTAAAGATATCGGTACTTTAGGGGTACCACACGACTGCGCTAGGAAGCCTAGGCGCCCGCCAGTAGAATGGGGCCTGGCAGGCTGGCCCCTTAAGTTTCGTCGCGTACCTCCCATGCCACCTCATCCAAGCACGCCACCACCACCGTACGAGGGATCTGATAAGGTGACTAGTCTCCCAAAAGATCACCCGACCAGACCCCCCAATTAAGCTAGTAAAGTGGACCCGATCGACAGAGCTAAAACACTAGTACTGGTCGGGTAATTAAAAATTCCCAGGGTCTCGGCCAGGGTTAAAATAAATTATTTTTTAAAAAATTTAAAAAAAATTTATTTTAATCGATTAATAATCGATTAAAAATTAAATGATAATTAAATAATATATATATTATTTAAATAAATTTTTATATTAATTAATTATATATATAATAATAAATATTAATTATTATTATTATTTATTTAATTTTATTTATTTATTTAATAATTAATTATATATAAATATTATTATAATAATTTTTTTATTTTTATTTTTATTAATTAATTAATTTATTTAATTTATATATAATTAATTATTAATCGAGTATTAATTAATTATATTTAAAATATTATAATTTTTTTTATTTTTGTTTTTTATTTAAATTATAATTAAATTATTAATTATATTTTTTATATTTAATTAATTTTTAATCGATTATTAATCGATTAAACTTTTTTATACTTAAGCGTAGATTTTTTTAAAGTTTAACTAGTTAGCTAATTTAACTAGTACTGGTGGGATGGGGCTAAATTCTGTATTCTGATTAGCTGGTGTGGGGCCCTACTGGTCGGGTGGGGGGAGGGTCGACTGGTCACCTTATCTGACAACTCCACCGTACCAGCTGTAAGTACCTGGGTACTTGGCCAAGCACACATGTCAACCTTGCATCATGTACAGTGGCCCGATCAATTCCCCGTATCACTACCCCATTTTATGCAACCTTACCATAATGTAGGTATGTACTTAGTACGTGCAGCCCCGCCGGTCAACATTACACTAGCGAGAGGGAGGGGGTATAGGAGACGGTCACCATGATGGTCACTAATTTGGTGACAGTCATAGGTTTTTAATATGGTTTCTAGAAATTCGATATGGTCTTTAAATAATCGACATGGTTTTTAAAAATAAAAATGATTACAGCTGCGCTACAGCTATTAAAAACTCTGTTTTGGCCGTAAAATAAAAGGAAAACGGTGCTGCTAACGGTTTTAAATATAATATCTTACTATGTCGCGAAGGCCATAGAATTTTCTGTTAAAGTCTTGAACTACGAAGCGATTCTGCTACTTTTTCAGGCTTTACAGGTGGTGGTGGTGGTGGTGGTAGATTGACTGCAGCGATAATTCTTGTACGTAGGCCGTATGGCCAAGTCTGTATAGCCACTCCGTATGGCCAAGTCCGTATGGCTAGCCTGTATAGCTAATCTGTATGGCTAATCTGTATGTGGGCTATATCTAGGTTCTGGAGACTATTTTGAAAGCTGGAGATTATGTTGGTGGCCTGAGATCATTTTAAAATGGAGACGGTATTGCCAGAATGATTATCAAAAGAGTATTATACTTTTGAGACCATTTTGAACGGCCGTGACCATCACGGTGACCGTCTCTTATACCCCCCCCCCCCCCCCTCTCGCTAGTGTAGATATTGAGAGGTGTATTCCCTAGGTGCCTCCTACTTATGTAGGTATTTGCATACAATAAATTACAACTCAAGAATGAAGAACAGCCATGGACTAATAAATCATGCTCAGGCAAAGAGCCTCATGGGAAGCATCTTGTCGAGTGAGGGGATGTCGGTAACGGGTTAGGTTAGCACATCCAAATGAAGCCTCCTTGCACTCAGCCCCAATGCCGATCTTGGCACCTGGTGATCTTGTCTCTTAAACCACTCACCCGTAACAACGATGGGTTTGTTCTTCGTTCAATAGTCTGAACGAAATTCTAGCATAATGTACATCAGAACCAGTCTGGTTCTCATTGATGTAACTTATGATCTAAGAATGTTCGCATGCCAATATAGCCCGAGACATGTCATCAAAGGAACTTCCCGAATATGCCATTCAACCTTTAACAAAGAAAGTTAGCCGCTCCCTGGCATCGGAGAAGTGTGCGCATGAGAAAGACGATGAAGGCCGACGCCCCTCTGAGATTGTCTCTAGTCATAATGACGATAAAACGGTGTTATCAGAAAAATCACCCTCTAGCGACCGGGTCAATGTTGTCGAGCTAACAACAACTGTGTCTCCTGACTCGGCAACGCAGGTTAGCGAGACTCACATCCTTGACATTGCGACTGCAAGCTTTCCTCCCGTCCCTGAAGATGCAGATTTCCTGCCTCTCCTCAAGCCTGTCGTGGTCCCACGCTTGAATCCAGGGGGCGCAATCCCTTTTGCGCGAGCGTGGGCACCGGAGCTAGCGGACCATGCCATCACGAGGGAGGACTTCGTAGCCTTCGTCGACAACTTGAATATCATCATCACCCCTCACATTGCATTTCGCGTGCTAGAGCTCGCAGGGGCCGCCGTCGGCGTAGTGCCCTACGATATAGCCGAGGGTATCGGCGGCGCCCTAGAGGCCATCGCCATCCTCGGCTCGAGTATCGTGAACTACAAGCGGACGAAGGACTATAAGGCTCTCATGAATGAGAAGTACTTTCATCCACGCAAGCTGCACGTCAAAATCGTCAGCACCAAACGGCTTAAGAAGCTGTTCGGGCTTGATAAGAAGGATCCCTGCCTCGCGCCGCTCACTGAGGACACGCTGGAGCTGACGTCACAGGAAAGATGTCTTCGGTATTTATCAAAGTACAGCTGTGAGTTGTCGTTCGACGTGCCGGCTCCAAGCCCCGCAACGACTATGCTTGCGAAACTCACGGCATGGCGAATCAACCATAAGGTCCGCAAGGCCGACAAGGCTGCAAGAGCAAGTCGCAAGCGGACATGGAAGAGGCACCAGAAAGGAAAGAAACTCCAGGGTCGCTGGGAGAGTCGAGGGGAGAAGTTCAGGGTCAAATCGCTGGACTGGATCCTGGTGCAGAATTTGGAAGAGTGGAAAGCACAGAAAGCCGAAAAGGAGGCGAAGAAAAAGGACAAGACAGGGAAGAAGGGAGGAAAGGGATAGGCATCACGTTGGCATGGACATTTTCTAGCCCGTCTCCATACGACGTGATCGTGTTGCCCTTGGTTGGTTATAAGGCATTCGAGTTCAGGTTACAACAGCGTAGTTATCGTAGCTCTGTCATACTCAGTCGGGTCTTTCCGGTCTATTCGAGTAATTCATATTATAATATATAATGACCATCTTCGGGGGGATTCACCCTCCCAGCTCGAGTCTCTACAACTCTCTTCTGCAATTCTTCCCTTTACTCTCATACAACCCTTTCCTCTGTTAGAAATCTAGTGCAAAATATCTTGAAAGATGCCGCACATTGCTGGAAGCGGTAAAAGGAATGGAGGGGGTAAGAGAAGCCACCATAGCGGAGGAAGTCACCATAGCGAGAAGAGCCATCATAGCAAGAGTCACAGCAGCACGAACAATCATGGCAGCCAGAGACCTGGGGGAGACGGCGGGGCTCAAGAAAATCACGTAGGCGAAGGAAGCCACGCGGCCGAGAGGCCAACGGGTGGTGGCCACGAGCCGCCTGGTGAAACTCACTCACCTAGCTACGGGGATAGACACGAGGGAGGACACAGGTCTAGTGGAACTCACCGGTCCAGTCACGGTCACGGATCAAGCCGACACCACAGATCCGGGGGCCACGGTGGACAAAGGAACTGGAGAACTCAGCCGCCCGGAGTTGCAGTTGTAGTCCCCAACTCGTGGATGTCAGGGAACGACGGATTAGGGCTCAGTCTGCTCGGGAGACTGATGGTGCGGTCGATCATCCCCGTGCCGACTCGTTCCAGGAGAGTTGAGATCGACAATTACGACGAGCACCACAGGCTCTTCGACGCAATGGGCGCTGTTTCCCGGCTGCGCATTCGCCAGAGACAGCAGGAGTATTACTATGATGACAGCAGTGACGAGGATGATCATGAGAGGAGAGAAGGTGGCGGTGGCGGCCAACACTGACATAATAGGCAGCATTAACGGACATGGCTGAGTTCTGACGGGGAAATGAATTCCGGTAAGAGGAATCGGTATCACCTATGCTGAAGTCTTCATTCTGTCTTCGGCTATTCCGCTCCTTACTCGGGATCGACACAGGACCTCGGGGAATTCTCTAATGATGATAGGGTGTTATGGTCTAACCTAATCACATTCGCTTCGATTTGGAGACTTGTTTGGCGCTATCGCTATAAACTGAATAGGTAGGCTTCTTTCATGACTCTTTGACTTAGTGAGATCTTACAAGTGACAGTAACGTAGTGAAGTTGATGCCGGCTGATTTAGAGTTCCTACCCCGATACGTGATCCGACCCCTTAGGGCAAGCCACGGGTGCGTTTTAGTGTCTGTTACAATCAAGGCCGACGCTGCCAAAGCTGGTGGAAGCTAAGCAGATCATTGAAAATCAAATAAGAAGCCCCCCCAAACCCCAGTTGTAGTAGTTGTGTCCGTCTATTATATTTTCATGCTTATATATTGGACACAAAGTCAGCCCAGAAAGCGGGGGTGGGCCATCAAACGGAACAAATACAGGGTAGCACCGGTGCCCCTTTTTGCCACATTAGTCAGCAGCTTCTAATGCCGCCCGAGAGCAGAGTTCAAGATCTAATAGAGACCTTACTTCTAAAGCGGAAAAGATAAAACAGAATTTTTTATTTTTTCCAAGTCGGTTCTTGTCAAATCTTATTGCTCTCACGATAAATGACATATCACGTAAATAAGGATAATATAGATTGGCTCTACTAAATAATTACGGCACAATCCTGATCTAATGCACACTTGCGAATAATCATACAATAATGGGACCTAGGAGGATAAAGCTTTTAAACACACTACTTGAGAATCATACTAGTATGCTCTCCTCTGGCCGCAGTGCGGACATGGTCGCACGAAATTACCGAACACGTTCCCATCAGCAAACTTGTGAACATTATGGGGCTTGCAAAATCGTGCAACAGACCTTCGACAGTAACGAAGGGAATGCAAGACTCGGGCGAAAGGTAAGGGACCTAATTCCGCGCATCCTGACGGCCCTGCAACCGCTCCAGCCTACACGGCGTCCGTATCGAATACCACTTTATATCCTGGGGCGAGGGGAAATCAATCCAATTCCCTCGATTCGGCGATTCCAAATAGTTGAGACTCATCGTTATTATAATCGACTGTTCTTTTCGTTCGGAATGCTAATCCGAATCTTATATCAGCTACGGCCCACAAGCATTGAAGCAGTGCATAAGAGATCGCTCGAATATCTACAGAAAGTCCCACTATGTACGTAAATCCTAGGGGGTTGATTGGTCCATTTATTTAGTACATAGTGTCTAGATAGCGGTCAAGGTCGGGAACCAACTTTTGAACAAGCTGATCTGCTCGGCGTTGGCGATAGGAATGGGGCCCCAGCCATCTCCAAGCTCCTGAGTTACCGTCGAGTCAGCAGACACGCTATCCCACTGGGTCAGACCGTCTCCATTAGGATTGCCCGTCTTGATGAAGTTAACCCAGTAGCCATTCATAGTAGCCGCGATCTGGTAGTCCTCGGCCTCCCACTCGTCGTAGTAGACGTTGTACAGGTTGTTCTGCGTGTACTGGATCTCGGTCATGTGCGCCGCTCCGGCGTTTTGTCCCGGCGGCGCGTGGTCCCACAGGTAGGTCCATACGGGGCTGGTCCTATTGCTTAACCAGTAGGAAGCGAAGTTCTGCGTGCCGATCTTCGAGCGGTCGGTATACTGGGCGTTCTCGGCAGCCGAGGCGGAGGCTGAGTCGTTGGCTGGGTACGCGGCCAGGAACTTGTCGACGAAGTCCCCGGAATAAGTGGAGTTTACGTCGTCGAGGTATTGGTTTACGGTGATGTTGAGGCCGTACGACGCGCCGCTCTCATCCTTGGTATTTCCAGTTATGATGGGGACGTCGTTGGCGAGACCCAGCTTCAGTGTGTTCAGGTACGTGTCGGGCATGGCATAGTAGTCCAGAGTGCCCTTGAAAGACGGGCCGGTTGAGCCAGGGTGGGCAGAGTCGTCGAATGTGCTCCACGGCAGGGCACGCATGCAGGCAATCGTGCTGCAGTTCACGGATTCCATGTACGACAGGCTATAGTTCAAGGAAACGTCGTAGGTCTGGTACCCCTCTGCCAGGCTGGTAGCAAGAGGATCGTAGGGATCTCGGACACCGCTTTGGATTATGGCGCCGACAAACTTGCCTTTTGTTAGTTTACTGTTGAGGATGTGGTACGTGGCAGCCGAACCGGCCGACTGGCCCGAGACGGTGATACGATCCGGGTCACCGCCGAATGCGGCGATGTTGTCGCGGACCCATTGCAGAGCAGCAAACTGGTCCAGCATGCCGTAATTACCAGAGCTGTTAACACCAATGCTGGCCAGATTCTCCTCGGTCAACTCTGGGGTCACAAGCCAGCCGGTCGCGCCCGTGCGGTAGTTGTAGTTGACAAAGACGACGCCCTTGTCGGCCGTGCCGGCACCATCAAAGCGAGGATCAGCATTCGAGCCTCCGGCGGGATAGCTCCACATCACGACGGGCAGCTTGGCACCGGTCGAGTTGGCAGCGCTCCAGACGTTGACGTTCAAGCAGTCCTCGCCAATGTCGGCGTACGTGGTGCCGGAAGCGACGCAGGACAGTCCGTATTCCTTGGCGTCAAAAGTCGTATTCCACGGCGTGACGCTTTGGGGAGGGCGGAAGCGGTTCTCTCCCGAGGTGTCGGCGGCAAAGGGGATACCCTTCCAAACCGTGATATCCTTCCAATTGGTGAGGTTCATGTTCGCGGGGCTGCTGTTGAAGGCCGGATAGCCTTGGACCGGGCCATTGGGAGTCTGGAGCACGCTTTCGTAGAGTGCTGCTTGAGCCGCCGGAGCCAGAAGGCCCAGGGCAGAGGCGAGGGCAACCTTGCGGCATCGAATGATGCCCATTATGGATAGTAGTGCCAAGAAAGGCCAAACAGAAGAAAGGGGGGAATGGATTCCGATTGGAAAGAATGTGAGATGGCACTATATCAAGAACCATGGGGCTCTGCGGCAACAATCGCGAGAGGTGATGGGGAGATTATATGCTCTCCCTCCGTTCCTCACTTCCATCGTTCTGGCACGTTCAAGGATATGGTTTTCTATCATATCGAACCCGGTGCTAAGGAAAACTGCGCTTGCGCCTGTGCTTGACTCAGTGTAGGGGATACAGCAGTACGTGTTTCCCGCTCTGTTTTGCCGTGTATGTGTTAGCTGACCCTGACGATGATGCACTCGCGGGCTACAATAGATTGGCCTGCGTCACTTCGTCTCCATGCCGGTTCAATGCCGGCGAGCACTAGCTTGGTTCGGTGCCGGGGTGACGGGTGGGGTTGACAGTGGGGGAGGTGGGCCGTGGAGAATCTGGCTGTATGGCTGTAAGTGCCGGCTTACGCGTACCTTTCGCGTCCTGGCCGGCTGGGGAAGTTGAGCCGATGGCCGCGATGTGACGGTCAGTTTGCCTGCCTGTCAAGCCCTATCATCTCTCTTGGCATGCTGGGCTGATTGTGGGCTGAGCCGCCTCAGCACGTGGGAAATTTTAGTTCCGACGTCAGCTCCAATTCAAGCCACTCTCACTACTTAAGTACTTTAGGGACTGTGTTGTAGGTTGTGACGACTCATAATGGGAGGTGGCTTTCGCCTTCGCTGTCACTAGCCAGGAACGCGTACAATACCCGCAGCCAGCTGGTTGCAGGTAAATTATGTGACCGCGAAGCCTGCCCCCCCATCGGTACTTGTCACTTTCAATATTAAGCTAGCCATGTATATCGCAGTACCTAGGTACTACGTGACAAGCATTCCGCCCGGCTCCGGCTCCACGTGATACAGCACCGGCATCATCAGCTCCGGGGCTAACAGCGCCGCAAGTCTCGTGGCCAACTTCGTCACAGAACTGACCACCAAAGCTTAGCTGCTACAGCCGCGATGTCTCGGGGTAGAAGGATGGCTGCGCTTCATGCACGTTCCCCGCGCGGGCCCGGGGCGCGGAAGGCCTTCGGATTGGGGTTTCACACGGTTGTTGAGAATCTCGTGATCACAACGACATCAATCGATTCAATCCATGAAAAAGGTAACACTGACATGTCTGCCTAGCTCTTTCCTCTCGGAATACTTGGCTTGTCACATGAACTCCCCATCTCCAACTCAGCCACAGGTGGCTTTTCCCTCGTGATCTCTCCCGTTGAGCTCACTCACCCCAGCCCAGTATATATAAATAATGGAATGGTGCAACAAGCAGCGGCCCCTTAGGCACCACATCGCCGTGGATGTCAACACTACGTTAAGGTGGTCCCAATTGACAAATCTTAGCTGATTTACTTGCGGATGCGTATGAGAAGCCGAGGAACGACCTTAGAGGATGACAGCACAGTGTCTAGTTCCTCTCAAATGTAGAAATCCTGCCCCGGACAGGCGTTTTTCCCTTGATTTAGCTACAGGTGCTATAGACATGACTCAATAGTGCAGTCTGAACTGAAAATATAAGTTAGAAGAGGGGCAACCCGATGAAGAAATTAGTTCATTGGGTGTTTATCCACAGGATGAGCCTCGATAGCCTCAATATAGAGCACGCGGTGTAGGAGGCTTGTCCCTTCTCCAAATGACAAGGTCGATGTGGTCCTTTATCATGGGAGGACGTCTTAGGGAGTGGACCTAGATCACCGGTAGGTAGCAGCTGGGTCGTGATTTATAACGTGGTTTGGTTCCTATTGACATGCCCTCAGCTATTAGACATTCTAGTTCTTTGTATAGTTACTTAATTGGGAGCTTTTCCGTCTCAAGATCTTCTGTGGTTGGCATCATTGTGCCAGGACGTGCAGCCTGAAATAATAGTTGCCTTTATCGAGAAAAACCAGAACAGAATTGTTGGTATCAATAGTGCAAAACGCGTCTTGTTATTAAGCCCGGTTAATCATTTTCACCACACACGCGGTTTCTTAATACATCCATTCAGTCACTAATACATTGGTACATCGGTACGTGTTGGCATGTCAATGGGTTTAGATACTTGTTTGCTTCGGACACGGACCTTCTGCCCTACATTGAGTGTTCACACATGTATTGACTACCCTCGCCACTTCCTACACCTCTGTTCATGATATCCTCATCACATCACTGCCAACACCCAGTCTGTCATCTACTGCCTCGCGTCTTTTCATCTCCTCCACTCTCTTCATCTCCTCCATTCTCAAATCGATCCTTCGGACTATTCCGAGATGTTCAACGGTAAGATACCAAAGCCCAAATAGCTTACAAGTTCACACCTTGACAACGTGCTATAACATATATCACTGTTTGTCTGGATACCCCGCACATCTTTTCACTGCCTAGTGCCTATCTGCACGAATATATCGAGCACACAATTCCACATCTTCGCAGCTTCCATCACTCACTTAACTAAGAAGCTGAACGATCTGTAGCAATCATGTCTGTCGATTCACTCATGGAGCTTCAAGAATGCAAGTGGCTTGAGGAGCCAGAAGAGGAAGGAGAGGGATCCAAGAGCAAGAAATCCAAGAGCAAGAAATCCAAGGGCAAGAAATCCAAGGGCAAGAAATCCAAGGGCAAAAAACCCAATGGCAAGAAATCCAAGGGCAAAAAACCCAATGGCAAGAATTCCAATGGCAAGGATTCCAACGGCAAAAACCCTGACGGCGGACAAATCGAGCGAGGAAGTGTTTTCCATCGTTTCATGGACCTCCCAGCGGAGTTGCGTCTCGGTGAGTAATTTCTACATCAACTTTTGCTGTTTTGGTTAGCCTGAAGTAGAAAGCTTCTCTCTTTCAGACCAACTTCCTTGCCCAGGGGCCTCTCACTATCCTGAAAGCTGCTGACACGAATTATTAGAGATCTGGGAGCTTGCTTTGCTAGAACCATACAGGCTCACTCGTTTCTACCCAAGAAACTCCTTGACTTGTGGACCGGGTTGCTTTTTGTCTATCATCTTCAATTCAGACGTGTACGACATGCCGCTCGCGTAGGTCACTCCTTGTTTCATGTCTACCCGCTCTAACGGAACTACTCCATGCTTCTAGGAAGCTTTCCAAGTTCCTAATGCTTTATATGTCGCGCTTGTATCGGCGGCTACTGACTTCGAGTGCCATAGTCACGTCTGCGCGGAGTCCCGCGCTTTCGTCTTCGACTATGGCTATCTACCAGCTGGGCCGCATATGTGGCGCTATAGCAAGTCTTACCCTCAGTTCTGCCGCTGTCTTGACAACATCGACAACTTGTCTGACGATATACAACGCGCATATTACTATGATGATGACTGAATTGTCTCGGCTTTTGGTTCATGGTGTTAACGAGCACCGAATCCTCGGCTGACTGGGACACTATCTCAATTTATGTCATGTTGCTATCATAGCTGGATGGTTTCTCACGAGGAGAAACTCATGTATGTATTGAGGAAATCAAAGAAGAGAGAGAGAGAGAGAGAGAAAGAGAGATCCTCCTGTGCCGTCAAATTATCATCAATTGGTCCCAAATTCATAGCGCTGATTAATTTCCGTGAAGCCTCTCACATTCACAGTGCCCATGGTCTCTTCCACTGACCCTGGCCACTTCTAGATACTGGATTAACCTAACTAAGTCGATCGCCTGCATGATCCCGGATATTTGGGGTCTACACGTCAGGTACATTTTCTACCATACTTTGTCTGGGTTATTAACAATGCAGGCATTCCGAACCCTTTCTTCGACCCAAAGAGCGCAGATACAATCGAGACCCTACAACAGGGCTTGTTAGAGACTCATAAAGGTAGTCTCAACGTCCTAGACACCAATCTGGCTGCTATCATTGGTACATCGAGTGCCTTCCTTCATCTACTCCAGAAGGGCAATGTTCGACGTGGCTGGCCAGCGAAGAAGCTCCAGGCGACCGACACCAACACACGATCCCTCGGACATTCACAATCCAACGTCGATCCGGGAGACACGCGAACCAGCCAGAATATCACCACCTCTTCCATGGGAGGCATACAAAGGTCGGGTCTAACCGGGCTTGCCTACACCGCGAGCAAAGCTGGAGTCGTCCATCTGGGACAAACGCTATCAGCGATGCTGGCCCCTTGGAATATCAGGAGCAACGTCTGCATCCCTGGATACTACCACAGTGAGATGACAGCACCTCTGCCAGTTATGCAAAACATGCGGTTCGGCAACACACCTGCGGGACGAGCTGGCAATCCTCATGATGTGGCTGGGTTCTTCTTGTTCTTGGTCGGGATGAGTGGGTCATTCGTCATGGAGCCATGCTACTTACTGATGGGGGAAGATTCTCTATCAATCCGCCGTGGTTTTAGAAATTGAAGTACACTTCACGTGTTGTGGTCGTGCGCTTATACTCTGACGATCAAACTTCCGATACAATCGCCGGCAATGCCAGCCACGAGCCTGAGTTTTCAGATGCAGCTTGCATCGAACCGCTTTCGCAAAGTCTCTCCGTGCCTGTTTGGAAGAAAAGGAGTCGGGGCTAAAGCCAGTGCAATGAACCCTAGCAAGCTGTTGCCCCATCCGTATCCCAGAACACTATACATACGCGCCCCTGCGAGCGGCAGCACCGCCCCAAAAATGCTTCTGACGACTAAATTTGCCGCCAGAGCACTGGCTGCGTACATTCCAAAGGCATCAATGAAATAGGACATGATGCAGAGGAAAATTGCCAATTGCCCGAAGCCATATATGACGGTGCCGATGAAAGGTACAATCCAGTGAACCTGGCACTGCATTGTCCACCCGTAGAGGAAAAGTCCAACCGGTAGTGAAAGGGAGCTCCACTCGAGGGGTATGAGGCAAGACTCTAGCTTTCGTTCACCGTCGGGGTCGGCTTCGATGACCTTGGACCTATCTTTGAGAAGCTTGTCAAGGCTGCTGATAACCGCAAGGCCAGCTGAGTTGCCTACTCCGACGCCCAGGAACGTCAAGGCCGACGATGGACGTAGAGAATCCGTACTGATCCTGGAAGCCTTGGTGAATGTGCTGAATAGAAGATACTCTGTTCAGACTGCATTAGCAACCGCCCATTGGCGCAGGTAAGGAAACGATCAACATGATATTATGCGCTTGAAGGTCCCTGGTGAAGCCCGACGAGACAGCAAAGGTATGGCCAGCAATGGCGGGCTATCTGCCCGGGCACCTAAAAGCAAAACTTGCATTGCACAATTGACGGAATGAAATGAACTTTGAG
This sequence comes from Xylaria sp. FL0933, assembly GCA_022578765.1. Lineage (NCBI taxonomy): Eukaryota > Fungi > Ascomycota > Sordariomycetes > Xylariales > Xylariaceae > Xylaria > Xylaria sp. FL0933. The sequence continues at coordinate 479,507 of MU389733.1, read as the reverse complement.
ACGTACGATATCCGTAAACCACGCCCGTGTAAAGTGATAGTGCACTGACAATCGGTGAGAACACGAGAATCCTGAAGGGACGAACTATAGCCCGCAGGAAAAGCTGCTTGACATTCAAGTTCCGATCCATCTTGGAACGCAGGCCACTGTTGTTTGTTTGTTTTCGGAGACGAGCTGCGCCTCACGTTTCATCATCAGCTGTTGGTTCGTCGCCTTCTGCCTACATGATACTGTGCAGCATGGCCGGGTTTGCTGTTGAAGACGCGGCACCTTTGCACCGAGCTAACAGCGCCATTCCCCGATTAGCCAGCGGCCACAGCCTTTTCCCGCCCCAATGTTCTTGCTGCTGTTGGTCTTACATGCTTGCCAAAGGATGTCTCGGCGTCATATCACTCCCGAGTCCATCACTCCCTTCGGCCTGTCTCTTGGCCCGTTGCCTGCTCATGAGAAGTCAACCAACTCTGTTTTCATTCAAGACTCTTTACATGCATCACGACCATGCCGGACATCTACGCAGACAAGCTCACCAGGGCCGCAGCTGAGGGACGCAGGTATGATTTAGATGTCATAATTGTCCCCAGCTTTGGAGGCCTTGGATAGGACTCATTGCGCGCATGGCCTTGTGGAACTGCATCGAATAGCTGACTCAATGACACAGGCTCAATGAACAGTTTGATCTCCTGAATAGGTAGATATGACCCAATCTCGTTCGCCATCTGTGCATAATTACAGTCTTGGGCTCACTCATCCATGATTATAGCAATATCGGCTAACTCATCCACCCTCGCATCGCCGCTGCCCTTCCTCCCCGTCCTCGAATCGCAGACATCGGCACAGGAACCGGTCACTTCCTGCAGTGCGTACAGGACTCGGGAGCATTTCCCAATGCTACACTGGATGGATATGATATCTCTGCGTCCATGTACCCGCAATCGGTCCCCGAGACTATCAACCTGAAAATTCTGGATATGAAACAGCCAGTTCCAGAAGAACTCCATGGAGTCTACGACTTGGTGCATGCCCGCATGCTGGTGGCGGCTGTCCTACCGACAGAGTGGACAGCCATTGTTCGTAATTTGACGAAGCTGCTGAAGCCTGGCGGGTGGCTGCAATGGGTAGAGTGCGACTTCATCTCATCGAAATTTCTACGGGGTGAGGCCTTAGAAGCTTCGGCGACTCATACCGTCGTTGCGCTGAGTGATAAGTGGCGCGAGGAGATGCGTGACCGCTTCCAGTGCGGCTGGAGTACTCTAGCAGGGGATATGCGAGCGGCGGGACTGGATTCGGTCGACAGCGACTGTGTCAGCTCTGACAGGCTGCCGGAAACAAGGAAAAAGATAGGAGAGAACGCCATGATGTCTATTTTCTCTTGGTTGCGCGCGTTGGCCTCGAAAGATGTGGGCATGACAAACGAGGAGCTAGATCTGGCCCAGAAACGAGCAAGCGAGGAGATTGAGGCGGGTGCCTATGTCAGGTATGAGGTTTACATTGTCACAGGAAAGAAAGTCCTATGATATGCAACATGTTGCAGGTATGTCTGGATGCTTCAGTGCGTTAAGAGGTCTATGTGCATTGTCTAACTTGGGGCGGGGGCAAGGGTACTACCTAAGTGTTGGATGGAAAGTGTCGTTACTGAAGTACCTAGGTATGGAAGTCTCACAAAACACCAAGCCGACACGCGTTGAGGCAAGAGTCCTGATGATACAGGCGAATGCCTCGAATGAATCTTTTCAGCCAAAACCAAGGCTGGAAAGAAGGGAATCCGGAAGGCCAACGATGCGGCAAAAGAAATTCCTATGTAGAAAGCCTACAATTATTAAGAGGTCGAGTGTAGTAAAATAAAATCAATTTTCATAATGAGCGGCATCATACATATGAAATTCAATACCGGTGGAGGTATCTACATACATATAGTTGTCCCTTTTAGGTAATACTAACCCAAAAGATTCTCCCCTTTCCAAACCAACTCTGACGTCAGGTTTTCTGTCTTCACTACTTCGTAACAAAGACAACCTCGGGTCGTAAGACATAACAGGCAGGCCCTGAAACCTTGCAAAGCACACACCAGTATTGGTAGAAAGGCGTCGCTTTCTTATCTTTCATGTGTAGGGATGCTGCGACCGCTATCGGCGCATAACAAATCATATTTCGGGTCCGTCACAGATAACAAATCCTCGGCACCAAGTACCCATATAGGAAGTATGTCAGACCTGGGTGGGGTTGTTCGAATAAATACCTTGATAACCACACTGTTGGAGAGTAGGTGGTGGTGAAGGCCTCACTCACAAAAACAATTACGAGGCCGCAATGTCAGTGACAGCCGCCGTACAGAGCCATGGCGAGATGGACGAGTCGCTCGTCCCGGGCACCGTCCATCTCGTCGACCTGCAGCACACCATGGCGACGCGCCACGCCGCGAGCCAGGAGGACATCGTGCTCGTGCCGACGCCGTCCTCGGACCCGGAAGACCCGCTGAACTGGAGTCCGAAGCGCAAGTACCTGGCGCTCGCCTGCGCGCTACTGTACACTTGGTTCAACGGCATCGCGCTCTCGGTCGTGTATTCGGTCATCGTGCCTCTGTCGTCGGCCCTCTCTGTCACCGTCGCCGACCTCAACGCCGGCACGGGCTACATGTTCCTGCTGCTCGGCTGGGGCCTGCTCTTCTGGCAGCCCTTCGCGCTCCAGTACGGCAAGCGCCTCACCTATCTCGTCTCGCTCGCGGCGCTGACGGCCGTCACGGTCTGGGGCCCCTATGCGCGCGGCAACGGCCAGTGGATCGCGAAGTCGATCCTGACGGGTTTCTTCGCCGCGCCCATCGAGGCCCTGCCCGAGACGACCATCGCCGACTTGTTCTTCGCGCACGAGCGGGGCACGTACCTGGGCTGGTACGCCTGGACGCTCGCGGGCAGCAATTTCTTCGCGCCCGTCATCTGCGGCTTCATCAATGACGGGGTGGGCTATAGATGGGTCTTCTACATCCCGGCCATCTTCTGCGCGGTGACGTTCGTGTTTCTGTTCTTCTTCATGGAAGAGACGAATTATGACCGCAGGACCGTCGGCGTGGTCGCTACCGCGGGGAGTCGGAGCAGTGTCGAGAAAGAAGTGGCAGTGGATGTAGGTGAAGAAAAGAAAGGATCGGATGATGGGCTCGAACCGAAGGCTCGGCTTGCAGTACCCGCAGGCGTGACAACACCACCCGAAGGAACGCCTACCAAGACTTTTTGGCAAAAGCTCTCTCTCATTGACAAGCCGAGACCCTTTGTGATGCACTACCGGGCTTGGCAGTCTCTGAAGCTTCTCTCGTGGCCGGTGGTCTTCTATTCTGGTTTCAGCTACGGTACCTACCTCATCTATTTCAACATCCTCAATGCAACGGCCTCGCTCATCTTAGGCGGGCCGCCTTATAATTTCCGGCCCGCGCTTGTTGGCCTAGCCTACGTATCCTGCCTTATAGGTGTCACTGCCGCGTAAGTTTATTACACACACTACAATCGTCAAAGCAATGGGGGCTTGTTACTCACGATCTTTAGATCCGCCTTCACGGGTATATTCTCTGACCGGTTCATCATTCGCTTAGCCCGTAAGAACAACGGCATTTCCGAGCCGGAGCACCGCCTCTGGCTATTCTCCATCTCCACCCTCGTGATCCCCTCATCTTTGATCCTTTGGGGCGTCGGCGCTGCTCACAGCGTCCACTGGTTCGGCCTCGTGTTCGCGATGGGCACGACAGCGTTCGCCAATACGATGGGCGTCACCCTATCAGTGGCCTATCTCATTGATACGTACCGCGACATCTCGGGCGATTCCCTGACGACCTGCATTATCATACGCAACACGATGAGCTTCGCTATCGGATACGGAATCACACCCTGGGTAGAGAATCTGGGGTACCAGAACTGCTTCATTAGCGCCGCTTTTGTGGGCCTGGCCATCTGCAGTGTCTTCCTCATCATGGTGCGCTGGGGCAAGACGTTCAGGGAGAGGAAGAGGGTGCAGTACTGGCGCGAGGTAAAGAAGAGAATATACGCCGGGCTTGTCCATTAGGCATGGCGTGCTCTCTCGCGGCCGTCGCAAGTCAACGTGACTGAATCCATCTATTGACAGGTTATTAAGCGCGACATCTATGTACGGACTTCTATAAATGTTGAGAAGACTGATAGAGAATAGAGCATGTCTACGTAACCAGTCATTATCGTATATAATATGATATCTTGCGACGTTGGCAGGGAACACCGTAGGGAGGCCTGCAATGTGATTGGACATGATCTCGGACGTACCCCCCCTCCCCATGAGGAGGGCTGTGTCGGGGGTATATGATACTGTGCAAGGGCGAAGCTTAAGCATACATCTCACCCCAAAATTAATGGAATCACTGTGGCTACCTCACCGCAACAAACTTCCCAACGAGTGTCGTTAGATGCGCCCGCTGGAGGAAGAGAGATTAACATCTACGACCTTGAGAGGTGTGTTGCCACAACGGTCCAAGTGAAAGATTTGAAAGAGTCAAGTAAGTTATCACCCCGCGTGTCATTTGTTTGAATACTAACGATGTCCGACAGATTCGACGTCCAGCATTCACAAGATTCCAGTTCAAAAGTGGGAGACGCATGTCGATGTCATACTCACCAGCAACGAGAAAACAGGGATATTTCCGACGCCAGTTGCCCGTGTCCACGTTCGCCTCTCGGTGGCTACACAGAGATCGATCTTTGGCAAGGACAAAAATATTTACGTGAAGTCACGAGAGGAACCCTATCCTTACATGCTATTTGGGTTGGAACACGTCGCTTTAAGTCTCAGGGGTATAATAAGGGATTGGAGTAAAGGGTTTAGGACAGACTTCAGATGCGGTAGTCCACGATCGTCTTCACAGTTCTCATTTTCCTCAATCTCGTCACAGGTCAGCTCAACATACTTACACATTCACCTTTGAGCATCGGTGTGGTTTCACTATGTCGCATTATCTAATCTGTCTACGATGCCCGCGATCAAGATGTCTGAGTATGCGTACTTGTCTGTGTATCTCATCCACCCCTCTTGGATGTCTGACTGAACTTCTGCTCTAGTTATTAGGGTGGTAATCTCTATCCATCCTGCTTTCAGACAGTGCATGATGCTCTGTTTAGATAGCTTCGCGAGCAGCCATGGTACTCCATAGCTCTGCTAAGGGGCTTCTGGCCGCGCCTTGAGCCTACATTGCGTCGTCTTAGACTAGTAGAATTTCGAGCGATGCGCCGTCACTGACCCGTTGTGAGACAGTGCCTCGGATTCTGATTAGTTGTCCACTGATGTCCTAGGGGCACTACCTAAGAGACTGATCTGAAAGGCAGATGAAACGCACTTCAGCAATGAATATATGGGATAGGCCTGCGGTTCTCGATGACCCCGTTATTGTATGTAAACAAACAGCAGAAGAAGGCTCAGTCCAACAATGAGTCAGCAGAGCACTACGTACCAACGTATGGTAATTGCAACTCCCAGTCCGCCGGTAGCCTTTAGTGTCGGAGATAAGTCTTCTCAGAGACTATGGCTCATTGCATGAGAGATTCCTTGAGCGATTAGACTTTCTGCATATTCGGAGCAGCCGCCATGTTGACTTGGGAGAAGCGCTTCAACCATTAGCCATCTGTCCTAGTCTGAAACGGTGGGTCTGAGCAAAGTCCAAACGTTATGCCCAACCTGAACGTATTACAAGGGCTTTATAAGTAGGACATCGCGTGATACTATATGCTACCGGATTTCACGCAGCTAATCTGAGTACAAACTCATCCATTTGACACATACTGAGCTTCATTCAACGCCCTAGCCTTGCTTTTTGAGATTTGCACCCCCTTTAACGAACAGTTCCTGGCCATCCTACCTCCAAGTTTAAGGCGCAGCCTCAGCCAAATTGGATTGGAAGTTGGCGTCTTTGAAAGGAACATTCGCGTCGCCAAAATCCGTATTCTCTAGCGCGGTCCGTGCAGCATCTGTCAAATTCTCCCAAGAGATTAACGGCTGCTCACCGCCGATAGTATCAGTGGTTCCGAGCTGGTGGTCAAGGGGCCAAGTGCTGAAGTACTGAATCTTAGGGCGTGTTCCGTCGAGCGGGAAGCTGCTCGTAATAGTGTCAAAGTCCCCGTGAGCTGACGTCGAGAGCCCTACAATCTGCGCACTGGCGGCAGTTGCGCTGTCGAGCCACACCACGATAGCTTCCCAGTCGTGGCGGTGGCCGAGGCCTGAAGAGGGAGAATCCTTCGGCATGTACCTTAGCACATATGTGTGAGCGTGGGATATCAATTTTTAGAACAATAAGCGGGTTTGTTTACCAACTATACATGAGGCCATATAGATCGCCGTACTGTGCGCCTCGAGTATAGACTTGTCCCGTGCTGCTTGAACAATCGCCGCTTGGATCTCCAGTTGGAGCAAGTCCGCCACTTCAACTCGGAGATGGTTAACTTTCTCTGCTTTGCTATACGCGGAAGGTATTGATGCCATACCCCGTGTTGCCAGCAGCGTCGACAGCAGGAAATGGCACGCAGCCATTTACGACCTTGAGCCACGGTTTGAACTTCAAAGCGAGGGCGGATGCTGACTGGGCAAAACCAACAACTGCATCATGCGCGACCACTGCCCGTCGTTCTAGGGGTGCCGCATTGACACTAACGCCAGCGGCGATGAATGACAAGACAAGACTGGCACGCATGGTGTACGACTCGTGTTCAGAAGAGCAGAACGAAGATGGGTTCAATTGTGACGGCGCGGTCTACAACGGAGCATTGTGGAGGTTTTATACCCTTGTTATAGAGTATTGATAGCAGTTTATAGTAGCATAGTTTCGGCTTCGCGGCGGGACCTCTTCCTGGGCTTAGTCGCCGGGCTATATCCCAGATCCGGGTCAGTGGTATGGCAGTGTCGCATTCAGATCTTGACTACATACGTAAGATCCTATACACGGCGCCCACTTATAACTCCACCCCAAGGCACGTTCATCGGTCGTGATAACCCGGAATCCTGCTGGTCGACGCAAGCAATGATTGGAGAACAGTTCCACGTGCGTCGGGCCACGCCCCTAGCCTTCCGGTATCTCCGGTCCCACACTTGTTGATGGATGAATGGAAACAGAAATTAAAAGGGAATATCCCAAACTATTGGCATTGAAGACTGGGACCAACAACTTTGGAACTGAAGTAGAAGAGTAATGCAAGCGAGGTTCAAAGGGTAGCACAGCTAGACCGGCGTTTTCTAAATTTCCTAGGACAGGGGACCTGTATGGCGTACCCAGCGTATTATGGGTGTACTCAGACTTCACAAGGCTCTCACCCTTAGAGTAGGCTAGATCCCAAGCAATTAGATACTCGACAATATTGAGATATTAAATTCTCAAAAGGAAGTGCATTAGAAGCCAATGCAAAAGGTCATCGCTGTGTAGTGCATGTTATCTCTAGTCCTATATCTCGTAATGCCGCTTGTTTGTAACCCCTGTATGCGAACTTAGCCACCAATTGGCTAAGTTCACCCCTTTCCGCTTGACTCATATTATTCATTATGCTTCACGATCGAGAGAATATGGTGACATGAACGAGTCAACATTGTTTTTAATGAGAACAAATCAAGATCTCCGACTTTGGAGTCGTCCATATAGGCTTTTGAGGCAAATCGGCGTACTCAGTATAAGTAACATGTCAACCTCAAAGCAGGAGAAGACCTTGCCGTCCAGTGAATTAGTGTTGTCCATGAACTATAATACCGAATAAGTTTCATTTCTGTAGTGCTCTTCCCCGAAGAACAAGAACTTAATGACCCAATTTTGCATTGTATAACATCGCAAGATCATTGCTTCGACACGGCGTGTTGATATGGCGAGCATTAAACCAGACACCTGTAATGCTATAGAGGTGACAGAAGAACCGAGCGAGACCTATGCCAACGAGGCAGCTACCGCCTATCAGTATATCAACAGCTAGTCTCTTACTTCTTTATATTTAGCCCTGATGTTTGACTCCTTCATGCTCGCACGCGACAACACCATCCAAGGTAGGTTCAGACTCCGCATGGTGGTAATAGTATGGCTAATGTATGAAGCGACCGCGATACCACAGATCACCAGCGACTTCTCGAGTATCAATGACATGGGCTAGGATGGCTCCTTATAACTCCTTGCGAAGATGTCCCCTACTTCCTCCTCGTGGCCGGATATACACATTCTACAACATCGAATGGGCGCATATTGCATTGCTCCTTATCTCTGAGCTCGGCTCCGTCATTTGTGCCGTCGCAACCAATTCGACTACCCTTATTGTAGGGAGGGCCATAGCTGGGTTGGGCGCTGCCGGCTTGCAGCTTTCAGCGCAGTTGGCCTGGCTCAGATTTGGTTTACACTGAGAGATCCACACCACCTGCGGAGGCAGGATTACCACAGATGCAAAAAATGCGTCAAATGGACACCCCTGGGGCCGTGTTACCGACCGAACCCATAACATCTCTCCTGCTGGCTCTGCAATGGGGAGGAGTTGTTTATCCCTGTTCTGAAACCAAAGTCTTCGACACCTTTATTAGCCTCATCTTGATCTTGATTGGGATTTCTAGTTCTACAGATACGATACCAGACAAAGTGAGTCTGGTGATCCTCTCTACACATCTCTCCGATTCTCTGACACGTCCTAATTTCAACTCAACTGTGCTATTCCCCTCCACGTATTCCAGAGTCTCACGGTATGTGCAGCATGCAGTTTTGTATTGTTTGTCCAGTTAGCCATCTTTACTGGCCTCTTCATTTTTGATCTGTTAACGGCCCGAATGCCAAATCTTCACACTCCCACTTGCAATCTCCAACACCCTTACTACGCTGGCCGCTGGCTGGCTCACCTCCAAGATTAGGTACTACATACCTGTTATGTGGATCGGTGGTCCTTTACTTGCCACCGGAGGTGGTTTGTACCAACTCATCAGCACTTGTAGTTCGGATGGGGAGTGGATAGGCTACCAATTGGGTAATATGGTATGTGTAATCAGATGGCAATACTAGCAGTTCAAGTTGTACTTGACAAGTCAGACGTGCCGACAGGCTGCGTAATGGCAATCAGATAGGTGACACCCTAGTGCGTGCCTATAAGGCCGGGTCCATATATACAGGCCATCCCCCCCAACTACCAGTTAGAAGGGCTAGGGGCCATTGACCAATACACCTTCATGGCTACTGACCCATTTCTACCTACCTGGTACGTGACTGTAGGGCTATTCCATTCATTCTGGGACAGATACACCTGACAGGTCTCCATAAGGAGCAACGGATATTCAAGTGAAAAGGGTCAAGGTTGGTGTGTAACCGATCTCCTCGAAGCCTGGAAGCAACATAATTACCAGTTGAGTTGATCTTGGCAAGAGTATAATTCATTACTTATGTCGAAGCGTTCACAACTACGGCGAACGCTATTTGCGATGTTCAAATATGTAAAAAGGCAGGAAGCACGGGCCGGCTTCCTTACGAACGCGATGTTGTTAGAGCTGCGGATCCAAATGTTGAGAACTAAGAATGGTAATTGCAGTTGCGACGGGGGTTTCAGTTACTTTGTGCACCAGCTTCTGACTCGGTCACTCTCTCCCTCGTGTAACATTTGCATGTCAACTCACCCGGCTGAGTTCCGAGGCTAAGAGGTTACAATATGATACAATTTAGTTCCCAAAATACCACGACATGCCAGAGGATTGTCTAGTCCGGTATAGTGTAACGGCTAACATATCGCGTTTTCACCGCGGGGCTCGGGGTTCGATTCCCCGTACCGGAGTTTCTTTTTTCTTTTCTTTCTTTTCTCCAATCACGCAGACACCCTCCCTGACTTAGTTCTTTTATATAATTTACGAGACATTACCTAAGTATTTCAGGTTCTTGTTTCTCCTCTCCGCAAAGGGAGGCATGCATGGCTTTTCGCGAGCGACTGGTTACTTACCGATGAGACCTGTGAGTACCTATTATTTTCCGTAGGATTGCGACTATACGATATGTAACAGACGAAATCGCTATTGGAGGACTATATATAAGGGTTACAAGATGTGGCTGGATGCGCTTCGTGTGGTAGCTAGTTTGTATCAGCGACTTGCATCTCGAATCCCACAGGCAGTCGGAAGGATGATCCTATCTGCTGCTAAGGCGTGATTAGTCTCGCTACAGTATGATACGCTTTCATTCATACGCAGCTATAAGCGCCCAGAAGCCGACTAAGTAAAGTGCGGCAGTGTTCAATATATTTAGCACCCACTTTGGTTTACGTCCTCCCGCCCTGGTCCTTGACCTTAAGCCCTCCAGCCAGTTAATTACTACACCTAGCTACTAACTAGCAGTAGTCCGCTAACCAGCGCAATTAGGAGGTGCTATATCTCTTTACTTCTTGGCCCACGTTCCAAGTTCTCATAACCGAGAGCGGCGGGAAGAAGGCCTTAGCCAGTCTTGCAATGCGACACACAAGAAATTCTGATAGAGTCTGATAGAGATTACCAGAAGAACTTGTAAGGAACCTTTGTAAGCTTCTCTTGGTCGATTCTGACTATGAGTGGCTCCTGGATAGCAATAGATTGAAGGAAACTTTACTGTAAATCCCCGCCTCGAAAGGAAACTCAACGTGTGAGTATTTATGTGATGCACATGAATGCCCACGATTAAATGTGTTCGTTAGATGAAACATAACATACAAATGTTATGCTAGAGAGGGTCTGCGAATATAACAATGTCAAAGGAAGATGAGACTCGCCACAGTCGGGAGACTTTGACCGTACCGAGGAATTTGAATGTGCTGCCAAATCCGCAAGCTGGCATTTACACCAACTTTTACTTATTCAATATTCATTCGGCGACTGCTAGCTTTGTCTTCTCTTAATCACAATTTCGACTCCCTCAACGAGTGTCACCAAGAGTTCGTTAATGATTCTACTCGCGAAATTCGTCATACATGCAGAGCTTGCTGTCCCTGAGATGCATTAAACAAGCTCGCGTCTACAGAAACAAGCGAATCTCCACGTAGGGATATGTTTTTGACACTATTGTACGACATACCGCGAGCGAGTGCGCGAGCCATGGACAAGAAGGCAATGGGATAGACCAGCCACAAATTAGACGATAAACTTCTCGTTGAGAGAGGGTACCATGTGAGCTTGGAAATAGAAGCCAAAAGATCTGATGATTCTAGAAGCCTAAGGGCTGGTGGTTCGACAGCTTCAGATTGTGTGAAAGGAAGCTATGTATCGTAGGATTGTATGTCTTCCTCAGGATCTATTCTTAGAGCCGAGATTGTAACATGTCATCCTACTTGGTGTAAGCGAGAACATGTTTGGCCCCATATGCAGTATCTGCTTGCTCCTCTTGACCTCGCGTCTCGGGAAGATTTTCATCGTTTTAGCTTTTTTTCCGGCTGCCATTGCAGTATTGTTGCGATGTGCTCCTAGTAGATGCTCGTACTGATTGGAAAGATGATGTTGAAATCATACATGGAGGTAGGGGAATTGAAGGATCCTTAGTATTAGTATGTGATCAATTTAACCTGCCGTCTACGATTTATTCACTACCACGCAATAGATCTTCCTTATGTGACTATAGGGCTCATCAGAATGCTGGCAAATGAGAAAGTGCGGTTGTGGTTATGATTGTGGTTGAATGAAGTTAGTTGTAGTTCACTTTCTTTCTTCAATTGCGATTGGCTAATCACTTTGTTGAGACAGAGTTCGAAATCGGGAGTCTGTTATAGTAGTATTATCCGGATATAATTACCTACCTAGGTAGTGTGTGACAATAACGTGTGTGATGCTCCTCTTTGCGACTCGGGCTGGAATGGTTAAATTGGTACTTAATAGATTGAGATTGCGTAGCGACAACCCCCACGGGGGCGAGTTTCATCTACTCGCGAAATGGCCTAGGTTTCTAAGACATGCTGATATTCCTTTTGTCTTTCCCTTCCCCTTCACCCCCTTATCACACATCACACACACGTGGAGATGTCGATTAATGATCCAATGTCTCGATTATCTAGCGTCGTATTACTAGGGTGTCATTAGGGTTAAGGAAGAGCTGGCGTCCAGGTCTGGCGATGAGGATGACGTGACTCTTTATTGCACATGCGACACATAGCAATAAGATCTCGGTAGTCGCCAGATAAGTGTAACTTAAGGCTATAGACGAAAATCACGGTTTCAAGTTATACATATGTACAACTGTTGCCTCAAGCCATTGAATTCAAGAATTAACGGGTGCTAAATACGGGAACGAGTGGGGTAACTCTGCCACTGATGTCTTAACACTGCCAAGTGTGTTTTTACCACGTCCTTGAGTAGGTACTTCGGTATCTGCTATGTGTAGAGTTACATACAGAGGTTTAGTTGCTGGAGTTACAGGCGCATATTGTGGATGGACAAAGGATCCCATTTTTTATAAGTGCCCGCGCCTAGCCCCTACTGGTAAGTAAATAGGTACCTTTCCGGGGTATCTACCTCTCTGTAAGACGAGGCCCATAGGACCCCACTCAAGCCACTATATTATGTAACCACGCCCGAAGCTCATGGCTGGGCATCATTGGTCCATCTGCTGGCCTCATTCGTTAAAAATGCTAGACATTTCAAGATACGTGCAGGAAATAAATAATACTTACGTAGTATCAAAAAGCTGCTGGCCAGGTATCTACGGACACCAACTGGTTCTACAATTGCTACCTCATCTCACTGTCGCATGATACCTTGATACCCGAGTTCCAATACTTACCTGCAATAGAGAGGATCTGGACAGGTATTCATACCTGTAGGTAAGTTTGCCTGCATTTGCTAAACCACCACTTACATTACCAGGTACCGTACCGTCCCGAAAAACGACCCCAATTGATTCAACGGTTAATTCCACGATTGATCCAAGCGCATACGGTCTGTCAAACAGAGAAGAGGCAAGGCATCTTGTCAAATCAAGACAGCGCTGTACACGTACGTGCAATAAACAGCGAGAGAAAAAAAAGAGAGAGAACGAGACGCTGCCCGAGCTTAACCTTCGGCTTTGCATGGATATTCGACGTCCTCGCATGTTTCACCCTCTCTGAGATCGACCCGACTGAGTTGGCTGCTTAATGCAAGATAGCCTTGGACAGCTCGCCTTTGCCCATCGTCCTGTTTCCTGCGCACTAGAACCTACCTGACCCCGACCAGCCCACGTCGCCCGTCCACCCTGCTCCGACCAGTCGACGACCATGGCAGACTTTAGCCGGCCTTCTTTCGACAAGACGTCGCCTTCCCAGCCCGACCACGACCCGCCCGCCAGCATGTCGCCTCGCCACATCCCCAGCCCGTCGCCCGAGAACGGCGGCGCCGGTGGTGCTCCTACCAACGGACGGCCTGGGTCTTCCGCTGGTGCTGGAGCTGGAGCTGGTACCGGAGGTCCTGAGCTGTATTCTTCCGCTGCCGACGGTGCAAGGTCCGATACGTCCCAGCGAGTCCAAGACGTCTTGGGCTCCGAAGTACGAATCCCAGCAGTGCTCTGTTCCCCCGACGGCGGTGATCACGACTGACCGTCATAGATTGGCATAACAACTCTACTGAACCGCTTGAAGCAAAGCGTCGCTTCGGCAAAGGTTAGCTACGGGTCGCAGTTTCCCCCCCTTGATGGCTCAAGCTGTCGCTGACTCGGTACTTGTATAGGAGTTCGCTATATTCCTGAAGAAACGATCCGTCCTGGAGGAGGAACATGCGAAGGGAATGAAGAAGCTCTGCAGATCGAATCAGGACAACATTCACCACGCCGACCACCGACAAGGAAGCTTTGCAAAGTCGTATGAGGAGATGCTTGTAATACACGACCGTATGGCCGAAAACGGTACGCAGTTTGCCCTCTCACTGCACCAGATGCACGAAGATCTCCTGGAAGTGGCTGCCGTGGCAGAGAAGCATCGAAAAGGGTGGAAGCAGAACGGGCTTGCTGCTGAGCAGCGCCTGGTCGATATCGAGACGGCCATGCGCAAATCCAAGGCCAAGTACGACGCCTTGGCCGAGGAGTACGATCGCGTGAGGACTGGTGAGGCTCGACAGGGTCCCCGAGTTTTCGGTATCAAGGGCCCGAAGTCTGCTGCGCAGCAAGAGGAGGACCTTCTACGCAAGACCCAAGCTGCCGATACGGACTATCTAGGCAAGGTGCAAGCATACCAGGCCGAGAAGGCCACAATGGAGTCAACAACTCGCCCGGAAGCTATCAGAGCCTTGCAAGATCTCATAAGGGAATGCGATTCTGGCACTACACTACAAATGCAGAAATTTGGTGAGCGATGGGAGCAACCTTACGTATTCTCAAACTCATGACTAACAATACATGATAGCATCCTTTAACGAGAAGCTACTTCTGAGTAATGGCCTAGTCATCAGTCCGTTAAAGAATGCCATCTCCCCGGGCCAGTATTCGCACAGCCTCAAGGAAGTTATCCACGCTATAGATAATAAGAAGGATCTTGAAGACTATATATCCAGTTTCCATTCCAAACTACCCTTGAAAACATCCGAACCAAAATATGAGCGTAATCCGGTATGCAGCCCGTCTTTTTCCTGCTATGAGAGCCTTGCATGCTGACGGATATAGGTCCTCAACCCCCAACAAAATATGTCTATGAATCAAGTGACACAAATGCATCAGCAACCAGGGAGACCAGCATCTCAACAACAACCTCTAGCTGGGACTTTACCACCTCTTCAAACTCAGATGCCACCTCCTAGTTCATTAGGGCGAACAACTACTTTCGACACGGCCTCTTCAATGGGACAGGGCAGTCCGGCCCAAAATTTCACTCAAGGCTCCATATCAGCTGCTCCCCGACCATCGTCCGGGCCAGGACACGAGAGAAGCTATAGCCACGGAGCTATGCTAACTCAGACGAATGTACAGCCACAACAAACATACAACGCGCGGAATTCAACTCATGCCCTTCCACAACAGTCGCGGTTCAACGGCAGTGTGAGTAGCCCTCTGAGTAGTCAAAGTGGCCCTCCACAGCTTGGGGCCCTCCCTTTCCAGACTCAACCGCCGCGGGCACAGTCTCCTCCGCAAGGGGGCCCAAGTAGCTATGCAGGGCCTCCTCCCTCACAGGAACTGGCTGCTCGTTCTGCGTCTCCTCCAAAGGCGTTTGGTAATCCAAATGCAGGCATGAAGCAGGTATTTGGTGTTTCTCTCGCACGGTTGTACGAGAGAGACCAGTTCGCTGTCCCTATGGTTGTGCATCAGTGTATACAGGCTGTTGATCTGTACGGTCTCGCAGTAGAGGGAATTTATCGTCTGTCTGGTTCTTCAACGCATGTGAACAAGCTAAAGAATCTCTTTGATACCGGTTAGTTTACCTCCGTGCACTGCCTTTCCATTTGGCCAGTTGATTGACTTTTTATTAGATCAGGAATCGCACATCCTGGACTTCCGTAACCCCGAAAACTTCTTCCACGACGTCAATAGTGTTGCCGGTCTGCTGAAGCAGTTTCTTCGTGATCTTCCTGACCCTCTTCTCACCTCTGAGAACTACTCGGCGTTTATCGACGCAGCGAAGCAAGACGATGACATTGTACGAAGGGACAGTATGCATGCTATCATTAACGGTCTCCCGGACCCCAACTATGCGACTCTGCGCGCCCTGACGCTGCACTTATACAGGGTCATGGAAAACAGCTCTGTCAATCGCATGAACTCTCAGAACCTTGCTATCGTTTTTGGACCCACGCTCATGGGAACCGCCCCAGGTAGTAACATTGCGGACGCCGCTTGGCAAGTACGCGTCGTGGACACGATATTGCAGAATACGTATCAGATCTTCGATGAGGATTAAATTAGGGCTTGGTTGTGACGACTGCTTACAGAACCAGTTAGGTTGCTGTGTGCAGGTAGCCGAAATTGCTGGGGCTGATCTTCGTAACTTCTACGCTGTATAGTAGCTAGGGGAGCGACGGGACGATATAGTACGAGAGGCAAAATGTATGATTAGGCAGTGAAGGTCATTCTTATTGGAAGGCAAGAGCGAGTAGGGCGACTTTATGCTTTCGCTGTTGTTTTCTTTCACGAGCGAAGCGTGGGGCGGAATTGGGTTGGCGCAGGTGGCATTTCTTGTTCGCGCCCGAAGTTGGTTTCTTCGGGATGGAAACAGAATACAGATGGGATAATGTGATGCAATTAAGTCTTTGCGCTTTCCCCCGCTTTATCTCTGCTGATTTTTGCGTAGACAGATGAAATGCATCTTTTTATTATTTGTGTATTACTGGTAGTACATTGTCTGTTCACCGTCTGTGGCGCTTCGCTCGATACTAAGGTCAACTGAATTAGGCTGTCCCGTGGTGCGCCGAGTATATGATTCCGTAAGATTTCTCTTGCCGTCGCCTCTCCTCTCTCTCTTTCTCTTTAGGCCTGCCGTACTGCACGTCCTCCGTGGTAATTTTGGGAGGCTGGTATATGTATATTAAATAACCCATTCACCGCTACAACAGCTTCTCTCTATCCTCCGTAGTTCATCTACATCTATGCACTGGATTATATAGAGACGAGTGATGATGGGAGCGAAAAGAAGCGGGTGTTCTCGACTGTCGAGTGGTCTCTTCTACGTGGCGAGGACGGGCTGGGCTTGGCCTGGTACGGGGGGCATGAAAATGGGGAGGTAGGTCACGAGGAGGGCCATGACTGTCGCAATGAAAGTGGGTGGTTAGTCTTTGGATATATGACAGATGGCATGTTAAGATAAAATTTGAGAAATGCTCATGGATGAGGTGCTTTGCTTGTGTGACTTACTCGACATGCCCACGCTGAAGTAGCCCGGCGTGCTCGTGCTCTGCGTCGTCGCCTCGCTCTCGCCCAGCCAGCTTTGCATGCTGAAGACGACCGCCGCCCTGCCGATACGGTTCGCGTTAGCTGGCTCAAATTACACACACGCGCACGTGCTCTCTTTCTTTCCCTCTTTTTCTCTCCCCGTAGCACCAAAGCTCGCTTGTTCGCCCTATTGCCATCTCTATATCGCGGCCCTAGAACCACTTATCGCATTCCCTCGGGCATCTGTAGCGTATGAAAGTATAAGGACAGAACGTACCATCCAATGTACTTGTTTCGCGTGAAGATGGCGGCCATGGGCATCGTGGACGACAATGTCGAGGAGAACTCGGGGCTATCGCCCGACTTCGCAGCGGGCGGCTCCTGGTACGGCACAACTGTGTTTGCGCGAAGATTAGCCTCGTCCTTATCTCATCCTGTCCTGTGCTGTCCTATTTTGCGATTTCTAATCCCCGTCCGACATGCAATGCGATGTGACGCGATGCGCCGCGCGAATGCGATAGAAGGCGTGATGCTGTCTTACTTAGGTCCGGCCGTCGCATGTCCTTTTTCGACGCCATTCTGGATTCGAATTCCGTCTGGGATTAGAATGCGGTGAGGTGCGTGTTCCTTTGGCGTATCTCTGGATTTCTTCCACCGAGACAAATGCGCAGGTGCGAATCCGAGGGCGAGTTGGGTTGTCTGAGGCTGAGTGCGGCCGGTTTGGGAGTCGTCTAGAGTTCCTAGCCGACCAATCAATTAGGGGTGTAAGCTGAGAGTGCTTCCAATTAAATCTACTACAGTACGCCGGCTGGTACTTATCCACTGTACCTAATCCAATTGTCTTATGTACTCCATGGTTTCCTCAGCGGGGTTAGCATTAAGGTTCTACATCGGGTTAGTCTTCCGTTACATACCTAGAGTACCTAGGTACGTACTGATGAGGACCCTTTTCCCAGCAGCACGGGACATTCAATTCTTGACCTTGGACAATTACGTAGTGTGTACAAGATAGTACGGCCAAAGATTACCTAGTGTAGGGCCAAACCTCCAACCGCTCTTATCATGCCGACATACCCCAGGTTGAGACTTTTAAATACTGTTGCGTCACAGCAATGCAACGTCGGTTTCGGGGCCACCAATCGACAGATATACATGCGTTCAATTAATGGCAGACATAAGACACCTGCGAGGTTGCAGTAAGCTGTCGACTAACGTACTGCGTAGATGGATCATGCACCACACGCCAAGTACGTTGGCGGGCCAGTCGTCTTCCTTCCGTGAGGCAGTCCCTCGAACCCATATCTAGGGGTTACCGCCTCTCGGCATCTTCATGCCGCAGCGGGACAACGGGGCACAGCATTTGTTGCAGATGGGCAAAGCTGCTTTGGGTGCTTATGAGCAACCTCCTCTCCCTAAGCGATCCACGTTTAGGTCGAAGCAGGCACCTCCCCGAGGTAGCCGTTAAAAAAAGCGCCCTCTCGTTGATAGGCCGCCAGTTAAGACGTATATAGAGCGTCCCACCGCCCCGGCGAGACAGGCATCACAAAACGAGACAACAAGAATTGCGTGGCATCTGTCGCATCTAAATAGTGCAGCGTCGGGCGTGCACATTCCCAGCTGATCAACGAGACTAGAAATCACGGGTTATCGGGACAGTTTACGCTGCAACGACACCTGATCTCCTTGTAGTTAGGTTAGTATTCTTCCACAGGTTGGCAAATGGCTGGCTGAGCTCAGACGCAATGCACGTGCTCCTCATTTGTCAGGATAGGCTATCTCGAGTCGGCTTTCTCTTAGTTTGGAACGACATGCACCATTGGAGTACCGGCAACACGCCAGCAGACGACAAAGGCGATCGCGATCTGCGAATGATCAGATTAATAAAGGGAGAAGACACAAGTTTGAGTGAGTAAATAAGCCGGCGGCGGAAATGGCTTCGTATAAGTGTAAGCGCGCCAAGCGATACGAAGCCCTGCGCTACGATTAGCAATCGTGTCAACGGACTTTGCCCTCGCAATGTGATTAAGGACCATGTATCCGGACTGCCGGCGATTTGCGGAAATATATATCAGCACACACCAACACCGAAATCGGTAATAGTGACAGTTATCGCCATGTGCTCATTGGAATAACTAGGGAAGTAGGCGAGCGCATCAGGAAATCTGAGGGGAAATGGCCGGCTGGTCCGAAGCGTGATTACCTAACCACCTGATGTGTCACCACGCGTCTCCTAGCACCTGGCTTTGTCGTTGACTATCATTCCACAAGCGGAGCCCCTGGCGGCTGGAATGACTGCCGAATGAAGAGAATGAAGTATTGGGAACTCGAGCCCAAAAGACAGAGCTGGGCACAGACGCACCTACAGTAGGTAGGCAGCCCGAGTCTTCCATTTCCAGTGCCGTATTTGCTAATTTACGAATCGTGTACTGCCACTGAGCCCTTTGACCCCCAGGATGAAACTGGAATCCCGAGCAGGCAGATGTGCCTTGTGGCGCGGAGCCAGTAATGTGGACGATTACTATTCCTTGGCTTGTGTCTGATTGTGGGTTGTTTGTGCGAACGTTGCTGACACCCGATCGTCATTATCACCAGTCTCCCAATTGGTGCGACTTAACCGTGGTGGCATGTCTGGATGCTATTAGTGTCTGGTACATGTAGGAATATGCATCCTCCTTTTTGGGGGATTGACCCAATATAGTAATATCGTTTCCGGATAAGCAGCGACTTTAGGTCTTCGCGTGGTTACCTACCTGGACTGGGTAGTGACTACTAGTAGACTCATAGACGAGAGAACAATCAAATTCCCGTCCACTTGCGGGGATACCAGTAGCGTACGTGGCGATGCTCTCGGACACCTCCATCTACTATCGTCTCCGTCGACTTCCAGAAGCTTGGTAATCAAATTCACCTAAAAGGTTACCCATTATGAATCGGCTCATGAGCGTATGCGTATAGCCAAGGGGCGGAGACTCCCGTTATGATGGTCCAAGTTCCCAGAGAATGTACTACAGAATGTAGACAACTGAATAAAGTAAGTACCCGTGTGTCGAACGGAGCCCATCTTACTTCCGTAGTTACACAGGGCCTTCTGCACGGGGTTTCCCGGGGTCGACCAGGTTGTGCTGGTGTCAGGGAGAGGCACGGCCAGCATGGACTTCCCATTGTTGGCACATATTTGTCTAATTTATCTACCTACTTTGATAGTCGGCAGTTTGAGTTACAGTAGGTCTCATGTTCGTCTGTGCAGATATACTTAGGTATACAGTAAGATTGTTTACCCGATATCGTGTATGCCTGTGTGTGGTTGGTTTCCGGTCATCACATTTATAAAGCAACGTCAGTATTAGATATCTAATATATAGTTGATCTGGAGCTGGAGTGACAGGTAATAATGCCTCAGGGATAACAAAGTCCCTAGTTGCCTCCCAAGTAGGAACTATACGCCTAACAGAACAGCGCAGTCCCTACTTCCTGGATAAGGCAGGCCCGTCAGCTGCGTGTAGGTACACATGTGTACACTAAATTTGGCACCGGCTCACATAGTCTCAATCCGCGGTTCCGATAGTCTCTTTTAGTCAGTACCGTGCACAGTATATCTATATGCGCCGCACATTGCTGAGCCACCACTGGCGAGCTGGCAGGACATGCACAGAAATGCATAGTAGGCAGATCACGCTAAGCCCAATCGATGTTGACTTACACCTGCCTAGCCTGCATCATTCGACTTGCGCCTGCGTCGGCCCTTCCACGTCTAGACTAAAATCCACTGTACTCCGTACTGTGTTGCCTCCTGTTGGCATACCGAATCTTGCCGCGGCGCAACCATGAGACTCACAGCTGGTTGCTGTACATAACAAGCCTGCTGGAGGGAACAACCCTGGGTGTTAGCTGCTTACCGCTAGCCATTCGTCCCATCCCATCCCCATGCCATGCCAATGCCATGCCCATGGCATTTCTAAGTTATTCTTCAGTCGATGGTGCTTGCATTTATTCGTTTGAGCAGATAGAAGTCTCAACTAATTGTCGTCACTTCAGCGTTTGGCATACGCAGTACAGCATTTACACGGAACAAGGGGGCACATCACCGCCAGGTACATCCCATCACCGTACAGAGCGCTTGGGACCAACGGCGTACAGCGGTACATACAACATTGGTCCTGGGACCGGTACGTACCACCCTTCCCGCCTCGTCAGGTACCCAGGTTGGCCCTATATCTGGTCTACTATACATGAGATCCCTGCCGGCCTTGAGGGTATCCCCGATATCATTGTACCAATCATTGCCGACTGTGGTTCGTTTATCCCCCAAGCCTCGTCGCACCCTCTCTTGCTAGGCCGTATCCTGGCCGTTAGCTGCTACTGAGTTGTATACTGAGTATACCACACGACTCTCAACTACACCTCGTCCTTTTCCACCGCACATGGCCTCGATGTTGTTGTTATTAACCACCCGCAAAACATAGCATCGCAAAACACAGGGGGACACCATCTCCACGACTTCAACTAATACTCTCGTATACGAAGCCACTACGCATCTACTGGTCCCCGTCGGCCCTCGCCCTCTTTTCCCGCAGCTTGCTTCGGGCTTGGATCCTGCTTCGTCACAGTACCGCATATCATCCTTGGCCATCCGCTCCAACTGTTCACCCTGGCCACCGGTTCGGCCTCATCCTCGATCTCGCCCTCGACCTCCCATTTTGCTGAAGATATGGAGTACGTTCCGTCCCGGCGTCTGCGATGACCTCCCGGCCCCCCTTGGCCATCTCTCAGCGACAGCCTCAGAGAACACTAAGCGGCTCGGGGTTGTCGCAGAGACCCGCAACGCAGCGCTCGTTGTCCCAGCAGCACCTGCCGCAATCCCCGATCCGACGGTCCGATAGCTTCAGCAGCGAGCAGGGCGCCGGCGATGGGGGCGATGGGGCGCAGACCCGATATGGCACCACCCCTAGGAGGGGAGGGTCCAAACTCAAGCTGGAGCTGGCCAACGATGGCATCGTTCACACGGGCTTCGTCGAGTCGCCCCAGAATCCGGACCCTTTATCTGCCAACAAGGTCTTTACTCCGTCGCGGGTCATGTCCATGACCGATGGCCCTGACCTGGGTGACATGAGTCCGCAAACGTCGAGATGTCAGACCGTCGATGGAGACGCGGCCCCTCTCCCTATGCCTCCTCGCCGGGCCCGGTTCGCGGCACCGACTAAGCGGTTTCAGCCGCCGCCGACAAGTGCGCCTGTGAAGAAAGACACGCGCCCCAAGCCTTTCGTGCTCGAGGCGCCGCCTGATGCCCCCCGATATTCCAGTATGGGGAAGCAAGAGCCGTGTGGTAGGACCAAGAACAAACGAAGGTGGCACTCGACGTGATACTGACATCTTTCCAGGCCATGCTGACTTCTACCCCTGGCGTGGAGGGCATCCCGAAGACCAGTTCTCCGATAATATCATTCGCGTTGGCTATTTCGATAAGGCTCCAGCGCAGCCAGCGCAAGAGGCAGCATCTGCAAAGGCCGCCTTGTTTCCCGCCCTGAAGCATAAGAGCGGACTACACGCGCTGTCGACAATATTAACCGGCGTTTTAAACCAACGGCGACATATCGGCCAAATCACGTCTCCATCTACGTTCAAACCTCCACCCCGCGTAACTCTTACAGATACGAAGAGAGAAGCTTGGCTGAAAGACCTTGCTAATTCTACTATTCCCCTCCGTCGCCTCAGCAGGACAATTCCTCATGGCATTCGAGGCCGCGTGCTGCTTGACCAATGTCTCAACAAGAACGTCCCAACTGACCGAGCTGTTTGGCTCGCCAAGTGTGTAGGGGCGAATGAAATCAGGGCTTTCAAGCGCAAAGGAGTCAACAACACGTTTGTCATGGGCGGCGAAGTGAAATGGATCCGAGACTGGACCTTGTGTGTGGAGCAGTTCGTGGAGGCCGTCATCGGCGCATTTGCCGAAGAGGACTGGAAGGCTAAAGTCACATATGCGTAAGTCTCAACGATCCTCTCAATAAATGCTTCCTACTAACCGTGGCCAGCATCCGGCTTGCCACACACCTATATGCCGAGCATCTTCTCGACCGCGACCATTACATGGAATGGCTGATTTCTAGCCTAGAAAATAGCACAGCGGCGAAGTTACCAATGTGGCTCTTGTTGGTTCAAATCTACTGGAAAGATATGCTCAAACTCAGACGCCACGGGCGACGGCTGGTTACCGCTATGCTCAATCATCACTGCACTGTGAGTTATCTGACCGGCATAATATACACTTATACTAATTTCTCGATCAGATCTACGACAGTCCAGACAGAGATATTCTATTACCATTATCGACGCAGCTAGGATCACTTGTTGAATCCCTCGTCTCAGCAAGTCCGGACAGTTTCGTGCATCCTACCACATGGGCTCGATTTCGAGACTCATTACAGTCGTTCCTTTCGAGCCAAGAATCCGCATACGCGATGTTCAAGACTATAGATTCACGAAATGATTCGTTGACCAGCTCCACGGTCAGAACACGGCCAGCTGTCCGAAGCACTTTAGTCACACTACTCGACGACATGTTGCGTCTGCCATTCAAGGATGACATTCCTGGGCAAATACGCAAAGCTACTCAAAATACACCGGTTCTCATACGCACTACACTCGAATGGTGTACATCACTTTACCGATTTGGGCCTGCGAAGGTCTACGTCGCAGCCACAATATTACGCTCAATATCGGATCCAAACACCGATCTTACTAGCGAGATACTTGGCTTTTTAGATGCGGATGCGCTTCAAGAAGCTCCACGAAAACATAGTGTTTATCATCTTGTCTCAGAGCTTGTTCGCTCAGACCACTTTTCCGTTCCCTTGTATATTCAGTGGCTCATCGCTCGGGGCGGTCTTCTCCATCCTTCAGAGGCGCAACCCGACGGTCCTTGTTCTATGAGGCTTCTGGCCGAGATCCCCGCTCGGTCGTTCAATGATTCCATGAAGAGTTTACGAGCTTCTCTACTTCGAAGAGCTTCATTCTCCGTGGATGACGAAGCAAAAGATATTGGCACAGCAATTAGATGTATCAAACACGCATTATCGATCCCCCTTGAGCCTGATGACCCAATATCACAGAAGCCACCGATGAGCGTAAAGAAATTAGCCAAGAGGATAGGCCTAAGCAGTCGGTCACTCAAATTCGAGGTCTGTACATGGCTCGCAAACGGCTTCGTCGACAGCACTATTCAAGGGCCCCAGGCGGGCAAGACGCATCTCGGGCCACCTGAGAGATGTTTTGATATAGTCCGAACGTTGTTAGAAGCTGGTCAAGATTTCAGCATGCTTGACACGACCCTTATTTACATGACGCAGTCCTCCGACGTGGAGACACTATCGTACTGTGTGAACACTCTCAACCTCCATCTACCAGTATTTTTCGCAATGGGCTCCGCAAAATCGCTCTTCCATTCTTTCTACGACCGTCTCAGGACGATCAGCGTGGAACAAGGCCATGGAGTGCGACCACTTCTTGCTTCACTCGCAAGCCTTGCCCCTCGACTTCCAGGGCTCGAATCGATGGCATCGCAGCTCCAAAATGAATTGCTTCTAACGGATCGAAGTAATGCGGTGGATGCTTCGTCCCCACTGTCTGACAACATGGCAACTCAGCTTCAAGATGATGAGACTGAACTAGGCGAACAAATTGAAAAGCTTGCTAACTTCACTAGCGCTGACAAGCATACCATGGAGCGCCTTTTCCATACAATAGTGAGCAAGGTTGTTGCTTGCTGGGCTAAGGGCGATGAACGGCAACGTCCCTATTCTATCTTGCTATCAAGGCTCCGAGTCTTCGACACGCAATACTTCGACTCGTTGATGAAGGACTGGGTACAATATATTCGCAAGCTAACGAAGCGAGCACCGATCGCCCAGATGTACCCACTCCTTGTCAGTTCCGGGTGCCTCCCTCTCAGAACACTTCTCTCAACCGCTCTAAGAAGCCAAAGCCAAGTAACGCAACCTCAGCCTAACGCAGTGGGCTCGGCCTCTACTTACATGCAAGAAATTTTACAAATGTTGATAAAACCGTTGGTTCCGGACCGTATTATAGCCTTGGATGACTGCTATCGGTTTCGAATCATCCAAGGACAAGCCCGCCTTGAATACGCCAGAGAGGTTATGCTATTAGTTCGTGGGTCGCTAGCGGAGTATGCCGCCTCTAGAAACCAACAACCGCCTAGACCGCAGCCTCTCGATGATGAAAAGGTCAAGTCCCATCTTTTTGAATTGCTCAGGGACTTAGTTCTTATCGATCCACAAACTGCCGGTCAGACATTATCACTGAGGAGCCCAGATGCTAAGCTGGCTACACTCATCGAAGGCCTCACAACCAAACTGTTGGTACCCCACTGCGGAGGTGGGCAAAAGACTTTCGAGCAGGTCTTAGAGTTGGCGAATGAGTTCACTCTACCGTTCTGTCAAGTCAAGCTTTCACTAAATTTGGCAATTCACGATCCAAGCACTCCCGAAGGGGCTGAAAAGCTTCAGGCGCAATTCGAGCAGCTTTCAGTTGCAATGGATAACGCGATCGAAGCAGATAATGTCATGTGGACAGGGATGCTGTCCTACTTGAGCTCCGATATCACTCTACATCTGAAAAATCGAGCAGAAGCACGATTCTTCGAATTATTTCCCTCAATTAAGAGCTTACCCTTCGACGAAACCAGATCGAACAGCGACATCCACATGGCGGAGAATTTACTTACGGTGGTTGATTCAGTCCTCCGAGGCGTGATGGCATCAAAACTGTTGCCGTTTTCCGGTGGAATGCCCGATAGGTTGACCGACCTTTGGGAGATTCTTGCATCTACTAGTGAAGAGTGCGCAGCCTTGAAAGCAGCCGTACTTACGCATTGGCTCCCCTTACTGTTGTCATACCTCGCTCTTCAGGCCTCCCAGCTTTCAACAGTCGTAGATCCTTCGAAGTTTTCCGGAAGTGATACACGCGCTCGCGTTCTCGTTATCTTAGCAGGGATCCTTTTAGAACTCGACAAGTACCCGGCATCGCACCTAGGGCCACGTGTTTTCGACATTGCGTTAGTCCTCGCTGATAATCTACCAGAGGAGGCTCGTCTTCAATGCGTGCGTGCCGTGAAGGACTACACCGCTGATCCCCGCCTCAGATACCTATTCAGCTTTTCTGCCGATCCAGCGGAAAATCTGATGTTAGCACACAGGGAAAAGCCACCTGCTGGCGTCTACGAGCGCAGGATGATGGCGATGAATCTAGGCATGGGGATGCCGCCAGAGAAGCTGACACCGTTCACATTCAGACGCTGGGAGATATTAAACGAGCCTACACCCAGCATAGGGGATAATGACACAAGCCTAAGCTTGACGTTGTTTGACGCTAGGAAGATATAGCAGTCCTCGTGTTTGCGGATACCCTTTCAGTTCTTAATCCATTCATAGCAATTACTAGAATTGCAGAGCTTTTTAGGTCCTTTCTTTTCTATTTTCTTATGTAACGTATTAGACATAGTTCATGACGGAGCCTGGCATATTCTTTTACGGTCGCTCAGGCAGTACCCGCGGTTTGGGAAGGTTAAACAAGGGTCGGTCTGGTCTGCATAGGAGTCCGGTCATGTCTTAACCGGGCTTATTCATGGAAGCGCGGCATACAGCTTCAGCATCTCACTGTTCTTATTCGTCGTTAACATCGGTTTTATTTTTATTTTTTGCCCCTTTAGCCGCGTTTCCCGTTTATCCGCCACTGTTATCAAATCCTAATGAGGGTGCGTTGGTATGGCCTATCAGCCTTCCTATACGCACGCTAGGACAATAGATGAAATGAGAGAAACGAGGCAATGAATCAAACATTCTCAGTACGTACTGGTGGCGCAAGTTATGAACATTCTACATACATACATTTTCACGTACATACACGCATATATACATACACCACACACGCACATGTTTACATATTCCTAGATAGTGTATAGCATTTATATACATAAGAGCAGGCTGCCATGATCTTGACCCTGGAACATACATGTACATAGTTAAGGCCTGAATTTACAATTACATACATACCCTACACTTGACCAAGAGCGCCTGACGTAGACAAGGTAGTGTAATAAAAAACGAACAGTCCCGTGGTGGTAGAGATGCTAAGCGGGACTGCTCGTTTTTTGTTACATCACCTTGGTAGACTATAACCATAATTATAGTATGCTGTCACCCAAAATTCTAGACACGTAACGATATAGCTTTAGTGCACCAAACAGAGAGCCATGCGAATGTGAAGCCAGACGTAAATGCTCCTAGCAGCGACCACTTACCCGTGAAAACCCGATCTGCCCAGTTTCAGTTTATAAACCGGTAGCACCTTGACTATTGGAAGCTCTGTGGCATAAATCAAATTGCTGGTACTATCAACTCAGTCTCACACTATCTAGAATAAAGCATTAAAAGGATATGCGATTCCGGGCTAACGTCACGCGTTCAAAACGCCAGACAAATTCCCCGAAACAATATGAATAGAACGTGCAAAAAAAAAGGCTCTTGCAGTCCGCCACCGCGAGGTGCGAATCAATATATTTCAATCAGCCTATATATCTCCATATATAGGTATTCGGTAATTAGCATTTATAAAGGTGCATGTGGTCGGCGATTTAGAGATAGTTGTTATGTACACTGATGTAGACGGCGAAGGCCTACGTGGAGACGTATACACTTCCGGAAGCCCAGATACCTTCTATAGACTGAATGTTATTGCTCGCCGGAACCTTCTGGAGATTTGTTCAATGGTATATGGGCTAGCCGTTGGGACGATTGCGGTCCCCAACCCATGACAGATTCTGAAGTTTTGTACGTATATATAGACCTCCCAGAAGTCCTAAGCGAGCCATACCCGTCTCCTGAGCAGCTCGCCCACGAACCGCGTAGACTTGTCAAAGCCGCATAACCCATGTGCTCAAACCCAAGTGTATACTTATTCATATTGCCCCTCACCAGCCACGTCTCGGTGCCGTACAAGACCTACAGCCGCTCGAGATGCCACCAATGCACACTTGGTCGCCTGCATTCCAGTCCATATCCAGAATCGAACACGGTATCTCCAAATTGCAGCCATTCAATGAACACACAAGTTGGAGGGCATTGCAGATCTTTTAGATGTTGGCTCAACAAGGATAGAGTCTCCACAAGACGGGTGCCCTGGAAAAACATGATACCTTATTTCTCAGGAGCGAAAGGCTGTGTACCAAAGAATCAGTTTCTAGCAATTTCTTATGAAAGTGACAGTCACGTGTGAAAAAAGTCATACATACAAGCATACATTTGCTCGCCAGTAATTTCTAGACTCCTAGTGGTGTTCTAATCTGCTGGTAGTTGCAGCAATGGCCTATACTTGAAAAACATCGCTATATGGACTCAGAAACCAATGGGATGTATGGGAGATCCAATGAACGTTGTATTTCCAAGTCGGGCAGACCTGGCATGTAGCCTCTCCCACACCCCATCAAGCCATTACACAGACCGGTGAGGATCGGCCGATAGAAACTGCATGGGAAACAAAATCTCAAGCCATTTGCGTGCGGTGACGTTACGAAGATCTTCGAGGCGTCCTGTAGCAACTGCTGTTGACTTAGTATGCCCGGTATGTGCGGTAATATCATAGTATTAGCCATAGCCAGCGTAAACTAAACGAAGGGCCGTTTATCAGATTTATGTAACGTAATCCCATGAACTAGTAACGGGTTTTTGCCTTGGTTATTCGTCTTCTCGTTTCAACTCTCCACGTGTTACTATCAGCCGGTTGGCAATGATGACAATGATTGGAACACTTTCAACCAAATACAACGAGTCTTCGCCTACCATGTTCATAGATAGCCCCGATAACTTCAGACGACCAAAACATGCGGCTTGTAACAGATGTCGGGCGTCTAAGGTACTGCGCAGCGCCAGACACTGAAACTCCTCGTGCTGCTGTTGCTAATGCTCGAGGTGATCAGATTCGAGGCGATGGGAGAAGGCCAAGCTGTGGAAAATACGTCTCCCAGTCTAGAACTTGTACCTACGTTGCCGGTCGAAAGAAGCGGAACTCTCAAGACAGATATCCGGCTGCTGAGTCAGAGAACCAGGGCCATCAATCTTCTTGTTCAGCAGACGGTAGTCAACATCAATCCACAGATCCGGCAACACAATCCTCGCCCATGGACTGGGGTAGCGTGTTATGGGACGGCAACCTTCCGCTTGAGGGAGTTCTCGGCCCCGAGTTTCCCGGGCAGCAGAGTGGAAGCGACTGCATACTAGGTGCGGAAGCTGACTTCGGCCCCGAGCCTATTTGCAGCTTCGACACTGGTGATATACAGGAGACGGTTTTCCCACCGTTACTGGTGGAATCGCTAGAAGGCGGCGATCCGGGGGTTATTCTCACGTCTGAACCCTGCTATCACACCGCCCACCCTAGGTATACTGGACACTACGATGAGCCAGACTCCGGAAAAGACACACACTTCAGGTATGAGGATGCTGCAAGGTCCCTGTGCATGTATCGAGGACTTGACATCCAGTCTCCTCACCTACGATCTCTAGGAGGCTGCCGAAGTCACCGAGGTTAACGAGACCCCCGGGACTGCGAGCTCAGGTTTTCTCACCAAAGGGCTTTCAGGAAGCGTGTCCCACGATCCGAACACATTATCCGGGACCGATTGCGCTGATGGTGTTTCGGATATGACTTAATTGCAATGGCTCCCGAGGGAAGCCGGGTTCGGTTGGGTTCCCCATCGATGGCGTTTCTCCACGAGGAGACGCCCACTGAGATTGGGCCGCCTCTTATCGAAGATTTGCTTGGCCACAGTTCTAGGCTTGAGGAACTGGTCCATGGACAGATAGGCCGACTCCAGATGTCCACCCAATTCTTGCGTAGAGAATGGATAGCAGCAGGCCTCAACGGCTGCGCCGCTCAACTTGATCTAGTCTCATTGGTTTTGGATGATCAGGCCGCACTACTGCACGATGAATCAGCTGGTTTGCACCCCGATCTATGATCATTACTCCGCACAAGCCTAGGAAGCGTCCATAATCTCCCGACTGTATATCCTAGGATGGGAGCAACGGACTTAGGGTCACGGATATTCGAGGAGAGTGAAAGACATTGAGAACAGCCACACCCGCCTAACTGAGTATCAACAACGACAGTACGTAAGGTTAGATACAATATACCTTCTTTCAACGCGGTACTCTTCCCACAGCTAATTCCAAAGTTGATGCATTAGATCTATGTGATCCATGCTATAGGCACTCCTCATTCCGCTCGTCCATTCGCTCTTTTCGAGCACTTTTACGAAGCCCCGAGACATGTTCCTCGCTAACCCGGATCAATTACGGCCGCCGACGTAGCCGTGATCGAGCAGATGCAGAGCTCCCCCATGATATTAGTTAGCGTCGCGGTGCATGTATTGGTTGCTATGGAACAGCGTCTGTAGCTACGTTCTGCTCGTTCTTCACGCTACCTAGCCCCTACAGAGTGGTTATAGTTCTAGACTTGGATTCACGCCAGATCTCGATCCAGACTGTAACATGTAGTTTTGAGGATTAGTAAGCGACGCCAGGCACGTGGACACGGTTCGGCCTTTGGGGCGCCGACGTCCCGGTCAAGTGGCTTGGGAAACTTGCGCGCTGTCGCTTTGGAACAACGGTCGTGGGCGTCGGACATTACAGCAAGAGAGGGACATTCAGCTCAGCCAAGTATCAATCCACCCCATCTGATGATACCTAGCTTCCCAACTGCAAGGTGTTTAGTCACATCGTCCCTTTAGCACGCGGTATGATGACTCATATGTGTATACGCGAAGCCAGGACCTCCGGCTAGTCTACAAACCCCGCGACAGGACGCTAGATGCCATCTGGCCGGATTGTCTCAGGGCTCTGAAAGCTCGTGGCATGTACGTACAACAACCAACTTGCCTCTGGCGTTTATTTCTTTATCAGCGGGTTCATCATCGATGATGTGTGCGGAATCTCCAGCTGGCTGGTCCCTGCGCGGCTTATTCCATTCGGCACCCTGATGCTTTCGAGCAAAAAGAACGTTCGGTGTCGTCGCTACGTAAGTGCAATAGTGCTGAGCGCTGCTGATACGGCTTGAATGCGCTGCTCACTCATCTTACTATATTACGTTCCCACAGGAGTACTCGACTAAGGCCTTAGAAGAACTGGACAATACAAAGCTTGCGTATCAGGGTCTTAACGCGATTTGACTATTGGCTCCCGTCACGATTGTAGCCTAACGAAAAGTATCAGCAGTAACGGATAGTAATGACGCTTGGTGCATCCATATAATTGCGGCCATTGAGAAGGCTGCTATTGGGCATTGTCTACTCAAGAATTCCGACTGACCCCGGTGCCGGATTCACCATCACAGCTCGGCTTGTAGCTGCTCGAGTATTACCCCTAGCTTATTCACAACTTGTAATAATCATTTAGGAGAGCCAAGTAAACGGTAATAAAATACGAATGGGTACTTCCTGCCATTAGGTATAAGAGCCAGCTTTTCCTGTATTACTAACAAGCTATCAAACACCGACTTCGAGCCCCTAATCATAGACATGTTGATAGCACTCACTTCACTAATCATTGGACACGCGAAGACCCCTGTTCCAACAAATTACGAGGAATTGGTACCTTAGTTAGGGGCAATGGAGGTGGCGTATCCTCACTGCCAACCCAGAGCGCATAGCATTACTCGACCTCCTGGGCCTGCGATACCTACATACGCCAAGGGTCACCCCAGGCATAGTCGCAGCCGTATCACTTGCCCTGTTCACAGCATCACTTAATCTTAACAAGTAGTGAACCCCGGCTTCATCTCAACAGGTGTGAGACTACAAGGCTTGTAGAGTCAACCTCATCGTGTTACTGTCAATGTGAGACGCTTGGATCGTGTAACTTATGGAGAATGGATTGTGCATTGATATTTATAAAGCACATTGTTTTGATGTCTTACAGCTCGAAGAAGCTAGACGTCACGAATCTACACTACAATCTCGCTCTCTTAATAGACTTGCATGTGGGTTGGGTATATCACTTAGTTGTTAAGTAAGCAGTACGGCGTGCACAGGCCATGTCCAGCCCCTTCAGAGCGCTTCGGGGGGTTGTTGTACACCAGGGGCCTTCTCCACTTAAAACACCGATCATACAATCCGTGTTGCGCCAGAGTCCTCCGTTTGCAGCCTATCCATCACGACTCTGCACCTAAAAGCCATTCCTACGACAATTGTACAACCACTTAAAGTCGAGGTCAAATACTACCTAGGTAGTGAAATATCACAGAAAAAGATTTCGAGAAATAGGCAAATGGCATGCGCGTTTACTTATACTGCGTATAGAGTCAAGTAATGTTTATGAATGCAAGGTGTGTATGATTTCAATCGAGATACGGTCCCAAGCCTGAAACCGGTTCCGTGATGTCGCTACCATCTGAAAACCCCCCCTGCGACAACATTCCCAAAACGTCGCAGTCGCAGCCGCCGGCCCCTGATTTCTCGCCTCGAAGTGGACATCGGCTACTGGCATCGTACCATGATCCAACTACCGCAGCACCCCAGTTCCGCTCAGTGAACACCCCCACACTTGCTGTCATCTCTCCCGTCTATCCTCTCTTTCCAAACCAAACCTTCTCTCTTTTTTCCCTCTCAATAGGTATGCTTGATTGCCAAGTGTGATCTACGCTGCGCGTTGTGTTTGTGTGTGTGTATTCGATTCTCATCTCTCTACCACTTACCCAAGTACTATTTTTTGGTTCTATCCTATTATCGCTTTTAGCCGCCTTTCCGCTAGCATACAGGGACATTTACGACTTTAGACAGCTGGTCTGCTTATTTGACGCTCATTCGTTACGACGCCACGGCCGTGAGATACAATACGACGTTTAGTTAATCACGTTACTGTCTAATTTAACAACATCGGCACAGAGGAAAAGGAGTGAAAAAGAAAAGGCCAAAAGGACGAGAAACAAAAAATGAAGACCTCGACGTTCCTCGCTGCCCTCTGCGCCTCTCTCGCTAGTGCCGGCGTCGTCAGAACGCCCATCTTCCAGGACCAGGTCGTCCCCAACGTCGAAGGCGACTGCTTCTTCGGCGTATCGACGCCTACGGGTTGCGGGTGAGTTTTTGGATGTCCATCTCTTAGAGTCGCTCATATCTCATATTTCTCATCTGATTCTTGATGGATGCCTGGCCCCCTTATTACACGAGCTCATTCCTCTGGATGTCGACTAATAGCTATACTAGGCCACTTCGCGGCTAGTTGGGGTCGAAGCGTCAC
Source organism: Xylaria sp. FL0933 (assembly GCA_022578765.1). Lineage (NCBI taxonomy): Eukaryota > Fungi > Ascomycota > Sordariomycetes > Xylariales > Xylariaceae > Xylaria > Xylaria sp. FL0933. The sequence goes on along the minus strand of MU389733.1, from coordinate 446,438 downwards.
ATTCTACGAACCTCTGTTACTTGACGCAACACCAACTATTGAGACTGGACTCATCGGCCTTCACTGATGTTCTCTCTGGCCATGGCCGAGCCGTGCACCGCTACTTGGAAAAGGAAATCAATCAACAGGGGCCGCATGCGAGGAATGAAAGCCTCAATTTGCTGGTCAATAGGCCGGAACGAAAGCGTCTCGTCACAGATGGTGAAGCGCGAGCATATCTAATCAAGAGTTAATTTTGCTGGAACCCGCCTCTCAACCGAAGTCCGTCAAACTCGGCTCACGCCTCAAATTTCAAGTACAATCGTGTTAATAAGTTGATTTCGGGTGTTAAAGCGTAGGAGTTGAGAGCAAGCAAGGACAAAAACAAATCTTGATTTTTTTTCTATACGCGACAACCACGCCTTGAATCTGGCAATTAGACATATATTCAATTCACACCTATACACACACTGTGCCAAGGTCTTACCTTCTGTCATACGAACCGTCGAATGCACGACTGCAATATCGGCGGCTCGCTAAGGCTCTCACTTTCTCGCGTTTGAACTAAGTAAATCCTGAGGCACTTGAAGTAAACGAGCTTATCTGTAAGGTCCTTCTTCGTGGCGCCTGCGCGGCTCATGCCTCGATAATTTGATCTTACCTCTGGACCCTCGGATTCATACCGCCAATGGAAAGGAAACATCCAAGATCCATGTCAATATATATATATATATATCCAGCTACACATGTTCGGGTTAAAAAAAGTAGAATTAAAACGAGATGTTTAAAAGTACATGCAATTGAATCGAAATCGATGGAAAAATGCTTATAGCCCTTGCCCAATTTCTAAACCGCAACGAAGCGCAAAAGACTTAACCAACAACACGCAGAAGAATACCGGGACAGATAGACAAGCGGGTAAGTAAGTAAGTAAGTAAGTAAATGATTCGACAAAGTCAAAGACACCCCAGGAAACCTTAGTATCACCAGCTCCGCATCAAAAGCGTCATCTGCACAACTATCTCACTGCAGACAGAAATACTTAAAGCAAACAGGCAAGCAAGCCCTCTCTGGATGAATAGCGGTGTGCTCTGGCGTACGCGGCGCTTCCCGTGGTTGAACTGGATGAGAAGCATCAGATCAACAGTCGTCAAATTAAGGGTTCTGAGAAGCAAGGCTTCAAGAGTATGCTGTATATTTTACTAGTTATAACGCCATGCCTGTTGATGGGACTGCAGATGCATGTGCACGTGACGCCAGGTCTGGGTGCGTTTCAATGGAGCACGTTGACCCCCAATCCTCGGCCCGCAGACGATCAAGTAGACAGGTGGGCGTATGCGACGTGGGGTAATTCTAGTTCTAGATGTAGAATTTCCAGTCCTGAGAACTTCCACACCTATACTTCAACGATTGTACGCACAACTGTGTTCACGAACTGGCAGCGAAGCGGAAATAGACTGGGCGAGGCGCTGACGATATCATGGTATTCATCATGCTCTTCTATGCATACCTATGGCGGATCATGATAATCCAGCTCAAACCTGTATCCAACCGAAACCCAAACCCACAGGGCGCTCATGTCATAGCGCAAGTATCTGAGGCTGAAAAGATGCGAATAAACAATGCCCCAAGACCGAACGCCCAAAGAATGCCCTATAACCCAGAATGCTACGGTAACAATGCCGAGAGCTCAAATATCAAAATGCTGACCACGCTTCTAACATCTGCTGTGAGCTTCATAATCCCCTTACGCGGATTCGTGAACACTATTAACGCCGTTTGACCTATTGGCGACGTTGTCTCCGTGCGAATAGATCCGAAATTGGTAAAAAATGATGAAATCTTCCACAATTGTTCCCAATGATCCAAGAAGCCAGGGCGCAGCCTTGGTCAGATAATCGGCATCCTGAGAGTAGGAGAAGACGCTCAACCCATACGTTAGGTTGCCTGTCAGAGAAAACAGGAAAAACAGCAGTGCAAGGCCTAAACTGTGTCAGCTTATCGGGGCCTGCGTACCGTTAAGTACACATGACTTACCTTCGCAAGATTTTTCTTTGTAATTCTTGTAAATTTGAGGGATCCGAGCGCTGTATACACGTTAACTCAATGCCAGGGTAAGTGTATTTGGGATTGGCCATACCACAGATAGCAGAGTGCACTGGCATACCCAAGAACCATGCCACTAATGCCAGCTGGTGAACTCGGATCCGGCGCATCGGCGCCATCGGGCTTATCCCATGCTCCAACGCGATACGAGATGAACCACCCTGCAGCTCCTATCAGGTAAATGCCAATGATAGCCAAGGAATTGCTGAGCCATGAGCTGGTCTTTGATGGTTCGCTCTCTCCTGTTACAACGCGCTTAATGGCATCGGGGTTCGATGGCTCCTGGCGGGAGCGCCGGGCGTACGAGCCGGAGGCCGTCGAGTTTCGTCGTAATAAGGGTCGTTCTTCAGATGACTCGGTGCCAGAAGAATGTCGTCGTTGTCGGGCGATGCGAGCATTGCGCACATTATAGTATACACATTGCGAAACGAGGATAAGGTCTGAAAGGCAGAAGTAGCCTGCTAATGCTGTGGCGGTAGGGGCAAGACCAGTCACAAGAGCGCCTAGACGGAGAGTGTGATGTTAGCCTGGATGTCTGAGTCTACTGAAGCACTGATATGATGAAGACCCCCGGGCGATAAGGGTCTACGATTGGATTGCGCGATGAGCAAAGCATAAAGACATGGGACGCAAGGAACCGCAGTTTGAAATTGTAAAGGCGGGAATAAGTGAGATCATACCACTTAGATTAGTCACATCACCAAACAGCCAGATAGCTAAGAATCCCATAGACAACCCCTCGGCACTCTTAGCTTTGTAGTTCGTGATGAGCTGGGGAATCTACAGAAAGCATTGTCAGTTCCGGCGAGGTGGATCCGAGACTGTGCTCTCTTTTGTTTCGGCGATCGTACCAACAAGCAAATCCATGCTGTCAAGCTCACGCTGCCGAAGATGCCCGAGAGGGCTTCGTTGACGGACAGACTCTGCGATAACATGATATCAGAGGCTTGAATGCCCGAGTTCGGTATGGGAGGAAAGGCAGAGGGCGGGAGCATCTTCGTCTTTGGGAAGCGGCCCTTATCACAGCTAGGAGCGACCGGTATATGAAGACGAAGGCGGTATCATGTGGGTGGCTTAGAGAAGAGACTGGGGAAGAGATACCTTATCATCGGGCGAAGGATAAAGGGTCAGCTGAAGAGGAGGAGGGAGTGGTACAGTACAGGCAGGTCACTAATAACAGCGATCTAGCAGAGGGGGTGTCGGCATCCATGGTGGATTGCGGTGGACTGGCTGTAGGGGGGGTCTGAACAAAGTGTTTTCTTATCTCTCAAGCTCCTGACTTGAGTAGTGTAGAGATAAGCGGACATGACTGTGCTGGGTCGTGTGCATTTCATTGCATGCGATGCCGAAAACAGCTTAGCGCTGATCATTTAGCACTGCGCTTTCGGCCTGAGGTGTACCTACATCTCGATTATTGATGATACTAAGTCTGTTGCTGAGAGTGAGTTCACAGACTTACTGTACTAGTATTCTCCTCTCTTTTCGTTGATCAATTGACAATAGCCTTGCTAGCCGCAGACGTTTAGTATCAAAAGGGTGCAGGCGTACTCTGCATGCATACCTAAAAACGTAAGGGCACATGCTTCGAACCAGCTGGGAGCCTTGCCGTGACGTCGCTTGCATTACCAGCAGCCAGGGTCCCCCTCATTGACTCACCTGCAGCAGTGTTACCAACAGATCTATGGTAGGCTTGTCCCAATTTAGGCCGTAGGCTAACCCGCCTAAGCTACAGTGCATGCCTATCCCGCGCTGGGTTAGGTGCAGTGGAGAGAGGACTTCAGCCACTGAAAGGGAATTAATTACCTACCTACACTGGAGTTCGCTATTGGTCGGGCACAGTATGAGATCTGTAATGTACAGTATATATTTTACTGTAGCTGGAAAAGTGTCTATTGTTATTGGACAACCGTCTCGCCGCAGAGAATAAGTAAATAAAACAAGAGGGTAGATTTTATTTTAGAACGAGTACTTTATTATCCTTGAACATTTCAGATGTTTTGGCGGGTGATGAGCAAATCGTCAGCGGAACCGCAGCAGATCACCCAGCATCAGCTGAGCCTTGCAACGGGAGCAAATCATGACCACGCGCCTGAGTCACGTTCCCTTGCCAACCACTATAACTGACCCTCTGCCAATGATAGAACGCCATGCGTGCACCATCAACCGCGCATAAGGTCAGAAACATGGCCGCGACTGCTACACTCTATTGCACCTTTTCGTATTTAACTTTGTTTGGACTACAGAACTTGACTCAAATGTTGTAAGCTAAAAAATTGAATAATAAAGATCCTGAATCGATCGCAGCTCGAATTAGAGCTTGTGATCTTATCAATTTTTCGGTCGAGGTATCATCGTTATAAGACAAAGCAGCCATGCGACTTGATGTCCGAACTCTCCTTCTTGGCGCCTCAGTCGCGCCAGGAGCTATTGCCTGGGGCAGTAAGTGCAGCAAGAGAACTTTTTTAAAATGTTGAAGTGCGCCACGCGAGGTCGCTAATCACAGTGATGCACAGGTCTGGGCCATATCACCATCGCCTACGTCGCCAGCAACTTCGTGCAGGAGAGCACGACGACCTACTTCCAGGAGTTGCTGCGCAACGACACAGAGCACTACCTCGCCGGCGTCGCGACGTGGGCCGACAGCATCCGGTACACCAAATGGGGCCGCTTCAGCAAGAACTTCCACTTCATCGACGCCAAGGACGACCCGCCGACGTATTGCGGTGTCGACTTCGTTCGCGATTGCAAGGCTGAGGGCTGCGTCGTCAGCTCGCTTCAGAACTACACTTCCCAGCTGCTAGATCCGACATTGTGGCCCTGGCGGAGGAACCAGGCCGCTAAGTTCGTCATTCATTTTGTTGGCGACATCCATCAGCCGCTGCACGTCGAGAATGTCGCGCAAGGCGGTAACGGCATTCATGTGAACTGGGAAGGGCATGAATTCAATTGTGAGATTCTCCTCATTAGTTTCTAATGCTTAGCAGTCAGGAACGCAACGCCTAATGACATTGTACCATATAGTGCATCATGTATGGGACTCGAGCATCGCGGAGAAGATGCTCGGAGGCAACCGAAGGAAAACCTATGATAATGCCTTTCGATGGGCCACGGACCTCACAGATGAGATCAAGTCGGGAAAGTACGTGATAGAGAGGGCATCATGGATCGACGGGATGCTTCTCGACGATCCTATCGCAACATCGATGGGTTGGGCAAACGAGTCCAATACCTATGTCTGTTCTCACGGTAAGTAATCAGAGCGTTTCCTTCTCATGCCTCAGCGAGATTTCAGTAGCTTATCTCAAATCTATCAGTTTTCCCAGAGGGACCTGTAGCCATTGCCGGTCAAGAGCTCGCGGGCGAGTACTTTCAGAAAGCCGCGCCTGTGATTGAACTGCAAGTCGCAAAAGCAGGCTATCGCCTTGCGGCGTGGTTGGATCTGATTGCGGGGAGGATGTTAAGGGGTGAAGAGGATGTAGGCGAGTTGTAACAGCAGCCTCCGGTGATGTATCGTTTTGGAGCAGAGTCACCACAGATATCTATTGTAAACATGCTACACTGCTTTGGTATGAGAATTCTTCTGGAAGGGAGGCCGGCTGTGCCGGGTTTACCTTGAGAGAGATCTTTACACGTTGGTCCCCGCCCCTTCCCCTGAAGGAGGATCTCGGCAGTCTTTCACGAACACTCCCTTGATGACCCTGCAACGTAGGAATTTGAAGAAAGGGACGGAAACCTGGGTTTAGGAGATCGTCTCATCCCAACCAACAAAACAATCTGGAACCTCCATAGTGATTTCTTCATACGGTAATTCTGTTCACAAATCTAGCGCTCGCTCGAAACCTACTATTGCGGCGGCGTTAGAGAAGGGATATAGTTTGCAACATCTCATCCAGCAAAGCTGACATTTCTAAGAAGAAAGAGGAAGGTTGAACGGCATATGACTAGGGTATACCGGAGAGCGGTTAAATATCTGGAATCTTGGAGAAGAGAGGAGGGCGTCTACTACATCTACACTAGCAATGTCGAAACAACCAGCTCAGCTTCATGTTACAGTAGAGGTTGCCGATTGCCGACCCTATCATCTGAATATTTGAGAAGTTTCTTCATCAGATCTACACAGGGGAAGTTGAACAGCTCCGCTTGCAAACTTACAGTACCTGAAGTACATAGAAAGAGATGATGCCTACTCCGTACCGAGGCAAATGTAGTGCAGCTATCTACACTAACTTAACCTAATGTCTGGTACGCTAGTGTAAGCGATGGTGACGGGTATGGTTCAGAGCAAAGGCGGAATTGGTACGCGGGTAGGGGTTGTGGTTTCACCCTAAGTTTGGGATGGGCCCTAAGCGGCCATTTATGAGGTTCGTGATCAGAATTTGACGGTATAGAAGCGATTTTGAAGCGCATCATAGCCTAAGTCTTCAGAGTGTAAGCTTTTCCTTCGCGGGTTTATACCATTGGCATTGTAAAGGGCGAATAAGGCCCTTTCACCAGATATTGTAATACTTCTATTTACACTTTTTACCTTACGAGCTTTACCCCTAATACGTTTGAGATGAAAGAGCACGAACCCACTCGTAAGCAGCTCATTTAGTCCCCTGCCTGGTCGGCTAACTCAACCGAGCGAATAACAGGGGTACCCAGACCTAGAAAGGTGGCAAGCTGAATTACGAGAGGAGGTAAAGGAGGCTGGGCCTTTAAGGCTTCCTTACGTAGGTGGGAGATGAGTTGACAGCCTCGACAGCGGCGCAAGGTAACGGCTCCGGAGATAATGCGGGCGATAGACTATGTTGGTTTCATCGTCCTGACACTACCGGTACCTGCATATCGAGATGCTTACTAATTTAAAGGGTGTTCAGCCACGAGACGGCGCTTGTGGGACTGTACAACAACTACATTAAGCCTCGAGGCGAAGTTCACGGGTTCTGATCGGTGATCTCGAAGGAGACGGACCAGCTAATTCAAGATCAGGGGCCTTGATGACGGTTGCTGGAAGAGGAAAGAGGTAGACACCAACAAGTTCAGCGTAGGCACCGAAGAAAGAGAGAACAAAGAATACAATTATGCTCTATCATATCATGTCCGTACGCTCTACTTAATATGAGGGACGATACAGGTTTAGCCTTGCGCACATTAACACACGATGCGGTGCGTGCCAGCGATGCGGCAGTATCCCGCACGCCAGCTCTCGGCGACCGCGTGAAGAACATGTTTTGGTCGGCCGGGAGGTCATGGCAACGTCGATCTCATGTCTGGGCACAATGTGCGGTAAATCATCGAACAAGCGAGCACATACACAGAAGCACAGAAGCGCGAGTGACAGTTTCGCAATTTGAGATGGCATTCCGTCAAAACAAGGGACAGCACAAACAAGTTTCCGACCGGCTTTTAGGTATGCCAGCGATCGACGACAGCGATAATCGACAGAACGCCAAGCGCCAGATCGTGTCTTGGAGACAGGCTGGGGGGGGGGTCAAGTAGAAACAAACGACGTGACTTGACGATATCATGGTGAAGCAGCGAAAAGTCGATCATAGCCAGGTCTCTCTACGCGCCCGTATTCAAGTGCACTACAATACATGTGTCACTGTAATTTTAACGCGCTAGCAGAAAACAAAGTGCTGGGAGGCAGGCTCCTCAGGGTGTTTCGCATCAGAGTCCCCTGTATGAGACGCTATAGTAACCCCGTCGGCCGGGGAGCGCCGTCTTCTGAGTGGCTGGCCTACTGCAGGGTGGAGTCTGCCCAGGCGGATCTGCGACGTCTGGAGCCTCAAGAGACCGGTCTCCTGGCGCCCCACCCCCAGGTCACCCCGTAGATGCCGGGTCTCGGCAATCGATAAGCTATCTGTCTAATGCTTGCAGTAACCACATGGAGTCTACAGCAGTCCCCTTCATTCCTTCATTTTAGCGTCGCTAAACAAGGAGGCTTCGCTATCCGTAGTAACAGTGCACTACACGAACCAATACCAAGTTGACAGCTCCAAGGTCCAGGCACCAAACATCAATGATGAGAATGATGACATACCCCGATCTCATATGCCATCCATTCTCCTCAGATCCACACATCCTGCCGCTACGTTAATACGATGTACCTGCGTGTAGGATTGAGTCGCGCATCTGATCTGAAGCTTCCTTTCTGCTAATGCAACCAAAACGAACACTACAGCCTAGGTGTTTCGCTTCTCGTAGCAGTTGATCTTGGCCAAGCGGTCTAGTGGCATCGTAGTATTGGATAGTGTAATCCAGCAATGCAGTCTTCTACTGGCTGTCAGACGGTCTTCAGCCGCCCATCTTGGCCTGCCAACATGGCCCGTCTGATACCCCAAATCTCCATCTCAACTTCTCGAGCCAATCAACCGGTCGGCCGCTCTGCGTGACGTGCGGTAGTGTCCCGCCAGCACAGCTGTATACCGGTACTTCAGAATGGGAGGGCTCTCGAGTGCTCCAACCGGTATCCCCGCCGCAGTCTATACGGCGGTCTCCTCTGTACGAGCTTCGATTAAGCTCCTACACCCCTGCCCGGTCTGATGCAGCTTGGGCTTCGAGAGAACTCCTCCCGCTCTGCCCCCCCTGCTCCTATAACCACCGGGATCCAAAGACTCCTTGGCGGACCCTGTCATTTGCTCGCCTCAGCTACCGTGCTACCGTCTGCCATTTTGTTTTGAGTCTGTGGATACTGCTCCTTTACTAGTCCCTGACCTGCAAGGGGATTATGATGTCGTTCCCTGGTCGCGAAGCACTGGCCGTCCGAGGAGCCTGCCTGTCATGTCACGCCAGAGTCTCTTAAGTATAAGAGAAAAGTCTTGGCCGTCTCTTTGCCGTTCATTTTAATCCAATCCAGTTCTCTTCTTTAAGCCGTCTTCTCACCTCGGATTCCTATCCTTTCTTTTCCTTCTGAATAATGCGCTGGTAGTGTCTCGTTCATTCGTTCCTTTCGATAGCTACTGTGGTTAGCCTACTTCGATTCACTGTCTGTGACACATTCTTTTTCAATTATTCGAAAACGGTCTGGAACCATTTCTACAAACACTTCACTTCTTGCCTCCAAGCAGGGTAGTAAAGGGACTTCACCGTTGCCAAGTATCTCATCGCATAAAAACTCGCAACCATGCAGACTAAGAGCGTTCTTCTCGGGCTCCTCAGCCTTACGGCTATCGCCGAAGCTTCTGCCATCCACCGTCCTTTCGATAACATCGTGAACCGCCGAGCGCTCCGATCCCTTCAAAGCCGGCAGGATGTTCAGGCCAATAAGTTTGGTGGCAGTCAGTAATCAAGACGTACAATACACCAAGAAGGAAGCTGACCGGTTGCTATAGATGGCGGAGGACAGAATGGTCAGAACGGTCAGAACGGCCAAAACGGCCAAAATGGTCAAAACAATCAGAACAGTGAGCTCATCTTCTCTACAGCTCTCTATCCAAATACTAAACAACATCATCAGATCAGGGAAACAACCAGGCAAACCAAGGTAACAACAATAACGGCCAGAACAACGGCAACAGTAAGTTACAAGCATCCTCAAGAAAGAGGCTGTGATTAGTTAGCAAGAGACTTGCTAACGCTTAGCCATAGACGGTAATCAGGCTGCCCTTACCTTGAACGCTGATGCTGTCCAAACTGGTTCCGCTTCTGACGGAGACCCGGACACGGCATCTGGCGAGTCTGCTTCCGCAACGTGAGTGACGAATTCATGGTTATTATTGAGCCGAGAATATATCCTAACATGAAATAGGGACGCTGCCAACTTCATCAACTTCTGCTCGGGCAAAACCCTGACCAATGGTCTTCAAAACACGGCAGGCTCCTGCAATGGTGTCGGTAAGATTTACCAAGTCTCTATTAACTCTCATGGTTTATCTAGGTTCTGACGACTTATAGTGATGGGTAACATTCCTGCCAAGAGTAACATGGTCTCGAGCGTTTTTGTGAACCCACAGAACGGTGACGACATTGCGGCCAACCAGGACTTCCAGATCCAGGTTCAGGTCGCTAACTTTGCTCCCGGCACTTTCACTAATGCCGATACCACGTACTACACAGCACCTCAGGATCTAGATGGCTCCGGAAACATTATTGGTCACACACACGTAACTGTTCAGGATCTCGGCAACTCATTGAACCCTACTACGCCCCTTGATGCGACTCAATTCGCTTTTTTCAAGGGTATCAACGATGCCGGTAATGGACAAGGTCTTCTGTCAGCAGACGTTGCTGGTGGGCTTCCTGCTGGTAACTACCGCCTCTGCTCCATGTCCTCTGCTGCCAACCATCAACCTGTTCTTATGCCCGTTGCCCAACGTGGTGCCCAGGATGACTGCGTCCGCTTCACAGGTATGTGTTCACCACGGGTCCTTAACGGAATCTCTGCCTTTCTACCATTCCCTTGTGGTGAGTCGCTAGCTAATGAACCTAGTCGGTGGTGGTACTGGCGACAATGGCAATAACGGAAACAACAACCAGAATGGTCAGAACGGTCAGAACGGTCAAGCCAACCAAAACGGCCAGAATGGCCAAAACGGTCAAAATGGTCAGAACGCGCAAAACGGTCAGAATGGCGCGCAGAACGGTCAGAACGGCGCGCAGAACGGTCAAAATGGCCAGAATGGTCAAAACGGCCAGAACGCTCAGAATGGCCAAAACGGTCAGAACGGTCAAAACGGTCAGAATGGCCAGTTTGGGCAAAACGGTGGCCAATTTGGTCAGGGCCAGGGACAGAACAACAGTAATTCCTCAACGGGGGCGCAAACCGGCAATAATCAAGCTAACAACTCGCAGAATAGCGGCGCATTAGGCGGCATAGCTGCCCCGGCTGTCACCAACTCGGGTGACTCTTCGAGACCCTTCGCGGTTAACGGGAACACCTTCGTCAATCAAGGAGCTGCGATCCAGCGTAGTTGTGATATACAGCAGAACGCTTGCTCTGACGCCGCCAACTCCGGGCAAGCCGGGTTCACAGTAGGCGATTGCCAGCAGCAGCAACAGCAGTGTGTCTCATCTGCTGGGCAATAACCAAGGGACCTCGTGGGCAAGGTTACCGGCGAGTCTGAGCGTCATACCTTAATTTGGTGATGGGCGTTGTGGCGGCCAACTGTCTAGGTCGGCTGTATGTATTCTACTATATGTCCGTTGAGAAGCATTTATCACCACCCTAGTTTCTCTCTGGCCTATCTATCAAAGAATCTAGAAAATGGGGGATGCGGGTTTGACGAGACGACTATATTCCTAATCACGGGGGATGGCTTCGGCACTGGATACCTGCCACCACTGTGTTGCATAACATATACTTTGGTTTTTAGAGGGGCTATTTTATATCTTTTTCAACGTTTTATTATTTTTATGTTTATTTTGAGCGGGAGAGGTGTTGATAGTTGGAGTGGGTTTGCCACATAGTTAATCAGTTAGGCACGAATTTGAACAAGCACACTTCCAGCATATAGACAGTTCACCTTCCCATATTATTTGATCAGTGAGCCAACAACTCTTCCATGAGCAGATGCATAGCAGCTTACAACTTAGAATACCCGACATGTCTACCATCTCTCTTTCCCTCGCTCTCTCTCCCTTTCATTTAGTTCGCTTGAATCAGAAACTCTGCCAGCGCCATCTGGGACACGGAAGATGCACATCGCGTGTGTCAGATCGCGTCTCGGACGGGTTGCCCCCTGCTTTGCCGCTATGCGTACAAGATCCCGGTTCCTCCCGCGGCACTGTGGCGGTGGCTTGCAGGTTGGCTGCAGTAAGAAATGCAAGTAAGCAAGCCACTTGTCGGGGTCCTCTGTTTTAGATCTTGCGGGGTGTATGATATGGAGGTTCTGTATATGCTGTTAGGTAGCTAGGTAGGTAGGGTAGATCTTCGAAAGGGAGAGAATAAATGCACGCGTTTCGATCTTTAGGTTGAACATGAAGTTTTCTATTTTTGGGAAATGTTATACAGATATGTATGCCTGCATGCATATATGTGTGTATATTAAGATATTAGTTCTATACACATCGGTTTCTCGATCCTACCGGTTGAGTCTTCGATGATGCTTAAGTAGGTAGTTATCAGATCCTAAGGTGAGACCTGGTTTAAGAGCACAAAATATAGAATTTAGATATGCTTTTTGAACAGAAGAACAATTTGTAGCAGAGTGTAGGTTTGTGCTACCGGTCGACGTCTTAGACACAAATAAATATAGACGATAGCAAATGCCGAAAGGCAAAGACTTCATCGCGCCGTATGGTAATCCTGACGGCCTCTATCTTTGGACTCGGCAGACCAACGGCTAACTCACCAAAAGAGCTCCTTGCGAGCTAAATAGAATCTTCTCTCAACCTCGTGCAGTACAGCAAGTAGGCTAGGTTTTACAAGTCTCAACAGGCTTGCACGCTTGATCAAAAATTAGAAAGAGGAAGAGTACGTCCGTGTATAGCAGCCTCGTTGTGTGCTATGTCAGCTGATATAGGTATGGGATAAACAAGGGCATAAACATGGTGGGATAATCTTGTCAACCCTGAAAAGCTTGACTGTAGGTGGCACGATATAAATCGTTGGCAGTGAAGGCATTTCATGCCAATACCATCCATCCCTTTTCGGCCGCGCTGTTTCTCAGCTCCAAAACCTACCCAGGTGGCCAATAGAGCCTTCCTCATGATGTTGACTCTTGATGGAGTAGATATAGAGTCCAATTGCGTAAGCCGTGGGTGGTGGGAAGTAAGAGAACATGAGAGGAGAGATAGAGGAATATCTCGCCAGACATAAGTTTAAAACTACCCATTCTAGTTGCGTCGCTCAAGCTCAGTCAAACCTAGAGCAGAAATCCTGCTAGACTAGGAGGTTTGGGTCCTTGAGCAGTGAATAAAGAGTAACACAGCGTTGAGCATCTGAAAGGTACTTGAACATAATTTTACTACTACTGTAGTACCTAGAGAATGCTGCGAGCATGAGCAGTTCAGATACGTTTGGCACACCCTACATATTTTTACCTCGGACTTTTAGTTCCACAGAGGGGCGATGAATAACGTGTAGACAATCCCGTGTCTCGTGCTCGACACACGATTATCGCAAGATGGACGAATGGTAGAAGGCATATTCTCACAGGACATAACAAGGCAAATAGACCAATATTTGACTCAACCATGAAAGAACTTCATTCCTCATTTAGCTGCTAAGTATAATTATTGCACATTTAGACTGGAATATCGAACAGTGATTTTGGTCACTCGGACAGAGAAACAAATCATTATCTTCTTCGTGACAGCTAAGCTGTGCTGGAATTGTACAATAGACCTCACAGGTGAAGACCGTGAATTGGAATAGTCATTTCTGTCTGATGTTTCGGCCGTAGAGTGCGTAAATTAGAAATTCAGGATATTCATTTTTATTCTCGCTGTGCTCATGCGACCAGGCTGTAGGCCGCTGATGGCAAGAATGCCGTTTGTATCGCCGGAGAGGACAAGGAAGGGCAACGAAGCGGAAAAAGGGGGGAATAGTAGATGCATCAATTAATAATGCGAATAGTTGTTGGCAGAAGACGCCGCATCACGGACCAACAGAACTAAAAGTTACGAGACCTAAAGCTCAAAACATTAAGAAAACAAGAAAACAAGAGGATAGAATGATAAATGCCATAACATGTCGTGTTACACATTACGCAACGCAAAGAGCCGTAATGGAATATACAGGGTATCGTCTCCTTCATTTCGTCAAAGTCACGACTTTAATTACCACTCTCTGTGACTAAGAGCCCAGTGGTGGCAAGGGCAGCCATTACTGCTCATTGACCACTACTGCTCTTTACAGCTCGATCGTCGTTTTCGCGCTCTTCTGTATCAAGTCGCTTCCTCCAGTCGGCCAGGCTTTCACTAAGTCCCAGGCCATGGCCCTCGTCATCTCTCTTGGGCGTCTCAAAATCAAACGCATTTGAAAGGCGATAGCTTTTGTTTCTCGTCTCCCAGTGGCTTCGCAGCATATCAAGCTCACTGGCTAGGTTTTCTAGAGCTGCACTGTTTCTGGCATCGCCAAACTCCTCATAGAGGCTCTCAGCTTCTGAGCTTTCCTGCCGGGCGTGTCCTTTGCCATTCATGGTCGGAGTATTGGCATTCGGATCAGAGTTCATCCGACTCCGCCTTCGGTAGTTTCCCACTGAAGTTCCAACTTGGTCAAGAAGTAGACTGACTTTCTCTTCGGCCTCTTGGGCTCGTTTCTCGACAAGTGCGTTCTCTTGCTGTAGCTGATCAAGCTCTTTCTCTCGAGCTGTCAACTGTTGCAAGTAGCTCTCATTCGATTTTGTGACGTTGTCGCGCTCAAGTTTAACAGTGTCGAGTTCTTTCCGCAATTCGGCCAGCCGCTGCTCGAGGTGTGTTGAAGACGCTTTCATCTCTTCTTCAAGCGTATGCACTTTTGCTTCCAGGGTCGACCGTTCGGCTTCCCAATCGGCTGCAGCTGAGTGATCGGGAGCACTAACTCGCGCTTCTAGATCGAAATTCTCGTTCTTCAAACGAGTATTATCCGCCTTCGATTTGGCTAATTCTTCCTTCATCCGCTTGAGCATCTTCTCTGTGCCTTTCACATAATGAACAGCAGATTGATAGTCGTTTTCGAGCTGCACTATGCGTTCACGATAAGCTGCCTCTGTTTCCTGTGCCTGGGCCATGAAACTTTGTTTCGCCTCCTCATGCGTCGCGGCTGCTTCGGCGAGTTGCCGTTCGAGCTCTGCAGCACGAGTTACATCTGGAGAATCCGTACGCGAGCCCATGCCTCGCACACGAGAAAGGCCCGTAGGGCTAATACCTCTCTCTTCGAGGATGTTTTTGAGCGTGTTGTATTGCACGGTCATGGCGTTAGTTTCAAGCTGTTGGTTTGCTAGTTGGTTTTTGAGGTCTGAGTTTAGAGCCTGGAGTGACTGGGTGTCTTTCAGGGCAGATTGCAACTGTCTGCGAATAGTGACACCCTCCCTACTCGACTGCTCTTGGTACGCTTCAAGCCCAGCAATACGCTCCTCAGCACTGCGAAGCTTATCAGCAGCGGCATCAGCCTCTTGCTGATACTTCTTGACTAGGATGTTGGCCTCGCCGACTTGACTCTGAAGAACGGCGACGCGTTCTGCGTCCACTCGACTGACCTTGCCCGGATCGCTTGTGAGCTTCTCCAGCCCAGAGAGTATGGCTTGGCGGTGGGCTTGAGCTTCTGCCGCGCTACGTTCAGCAAGTTCTTCGGCATCTCGTAACCGCTGGCTGACCGCAACTAACTCAGCTGTGCTTGCTTCATGCTCAGCCTTGAGTTTGTTTAATTTTGTCTCGGCAGCCTCTCGTTGGGATCGCTCCTCGTCGTATTTCCGCTCAAGATGATTCCTTATATCAGCTGACATAGCAATAGCTTTGCGTAAAGACTCCAGCGCATCCTTTTCTTCGTCGTTGCCAGCAGCCTCGTTGTACTTGGCCTCGAACTCATCCTTCTCAATACGCAACAGATTCGTAGCTGCAACTGCATCAGCAGCAATGATAGATTGTTCCCGTGCTTCGCGTTGGGAAATATGCAATTCCGCTCTGAGCCGTTCGATTTCAGAAGAGGTTTCTTGCTTATAAGACTCCAACTCTGTCAACCGCTTTTGTGTCGCACTTAGTGTCTCGTCTGCAAGCTGACGTGCACGCTTCTCAGCCGCAAGATCAGACCCAGCACGTGCCAAATTGGCCTGGAATTCCTTTTGTAGACTCAACGCTGCAGCAAGCTTACGATTCAGTTCAGCACCGTGATCATTGACATCCGCATTACGGTCCGTCTCAGTTTGTGGCGTGCTCGCTGCACTTCCAGTATGAGCAGCCATCTTCGCTTTAGCATAGACCGCCTCACGGATTGCGGCATCACGCTGTCGTTCTGCTTCGGCAATCTGCTTCGCAGCTAGGACGGCTTGCTTGTCTACAGAGCTCTGAACGTTAGCTAGTTCTTGTCTCATAGCTAGAAGAGCTTCGATCAGGGGCTTGTCATCGTCATCGAACGTCTCAGCTCCTCGCCCGTCAAGCGCAGGACTCAGCGAAGCATTAGATGTATATCCCGCTTTACGGGCCAATTCAAGCTCTGACGCATACCACGCATTTCGATTGCGTGCGGAATCTAGCTCTTTCAGCAAAGCAACTGTCTGTGAATTTCTATTAGAGCCTCTCCGCGACAGAGGATTGCTTGTCTGACGAGTTGGAGGCGGAGGTGAAGAAGGGCGGTTGGCGACACTTTTAAGGGTCGGTTCAGTATTGCTGTCAACTGAACCTTGACCACGAGCTTGCCGAGACGGCTTGGACTTAGACAAATCAGTTGAGACAACATCTGCTCTCGAACCGCTTCTGGGCTGCTGATTAGGCGTCCTACGGCCATTGGTGATTGGGCTCTCTTCTTTAACAGCTTCCCGAGACACGGGTGACTGTGTCAGGCTACCGGCAGAAGTTGGCCCGACGCCAGCAGCCTCCCTTTCAATCCGTTCGATTGAGGTATTTCGCATTCGTCGGTTTGCACTGTTCGTGTCGACTGTTGGTCGCGGAGGTTGTCCCTGTGGAGGTGGGCCAGAAGGCGTGGAAGTGCCTGCTGCTCGTGGAAGCTTCGAAATACCATTGCTGACCGGAGGCGGCCCGCTCATGTCCGCTCCGCTTGCGCCTCGGGTAGTAGGGCTTGCCGGACCACCGGGAAGCCTTTTCGGATCTGGGCCATTCGACCCCTCTCGAGAGGGTGGTCCACGACTGGGAGCGGATTCACCGCTCGGCCTCCTTGTTTGCTGTGATTTTTGTGTGCTGGACTGTATTTGTGCATCGTTAGGATAGCGGATTTTAGTTGTATCAAGAACATAGACAAGAGAAAGATCGTTGACTTGATTCGTAGCGGAACTCGGTTCTCCTCCCACAACGACAATCGACTTTCCCACGGCCGTCATGCTGTGACCAGACCGAGGCGAAGGCGTTGGGCCCATGTTCTGGAATGTATACCAACGACGCGATGAAATCCGAAAAGCGGCCAAATCTCCAAGATCCGCTCCCTCCTCGGTCCGGCCGCCAAAGATGTACATGACATCATCTATGAGAGCGGCCGAATGTCCCTCTCGCGGTGATGGGATATAACCAATACAATCCAATTGGGACCATTTGTTCGTGGGAGGGTCATAGCACCAAACATCGTTAAACCATTGGAAGCCGTTTGTCCCGCCAAAGCTATCACCGTTAGTAGAGGCAAGCGAATCAAGCCGAAAGGCAACTTACAGATACATCTTATCATTGTAAGTAATCATGGAATGATTTGTTCTCGCCGGGGGGGCTTTTCCTGTTGAGGTTCCCCCATTTTCAGAATTTTTGATTAGAATTTCCCATTGATTATTCGGCATTTGCAATTGATTCAAGTCAAATGCAGAAAGATCGTTCATGAAATACCCTTCCACCTGGCCTCCAAAAATATATATCTTTGATCCTACAATGTTCAGTGAATGCCCGTAACGGCCAGATGGTCGGGGGCCGGCCGGCAACGCTCTGGACCATTGTCTCGTAGCTGAATGAAAGAAAAGGTGGAATGTTAGCGTTGGTTGCTAGGCGCGGCGTATAAGGGGACGAAGCGAGGAGGCATGTCGCTGCAGCAAAACAAGAATTGACACCTACATGTATTAAGCAGATATAGAGTCTCGTCCAGAACGTCGTTCTCGTCAATCTTCGTGTCTCCACCATAGACAATAAACGCGTTGCCGACGAGTAAGGACGAATGTCCAACTCTCGGGCCGGGAGCCTCCGCGGCGGTTGCCAGGGGATAGCATGCCAAATTACCTCCAGCCTCAATGATCCAGAGGTCCCCCTTAACCGTCGAGCTATTTATCAAACCACCCATGATATAGATATCGCCTTCTTTCGAAGAGATAGAATTGACTGCGGCGCCATATCGTGGGAACGGGCTGGGGACGTTGGAAGTGAAGTTCAGCCTCCGCTGCGACCATGGGTATAACGATGCGTTGACGTTCTGTGGAGGTGCATTACGGAACTGGGAAGGATGTCAGTCAGTAATAAGTGAGAAGACATGGATACACGAGACATACAGGCAGATCACTCGTCTGTTGTTGCGGTTGTGTCTGTTGCGGTTGGTCTTGCTGAGCAGCCCGCCGAGCAGCGTATTTCTCGACATCAGGGCTCCCGCCGCTCTCCTCCAAGGAGTGTAGACTGCCAGTGGGTGTAGCGCGTGCGTGTTTTTCGTCTCTCGCTATGCGCCCTGCCGGGCTCTGGATCCCCGCTGGAGGACCATCTCGACTCGCTATGTTTCTATCCTGATTTTTCTTCGACTTGAAAAGGAAAGCCATGTCGGAACCAAAGCCGAGTCCCCGGAAAGGACCTCAGCGAGCTGTCGAGATCAAGCCTGCTATCTATCCCGGGAGAGCAACGGTGCGGTATTGATAGCGTTGACCCAGGACAGGTCAAGTCGATGTAGGGTGGCAGCACAATGTGTGCGAGAAGGTTGATGAAACGCGAATAGGAACTGAGAAGTGGAATGGCTGGGATTCGGTAACTGCGAGGTTGGATCACGAGCCACAGCCGAAGGCCCGGATACGGTCTGTATTAGGGGCCAGGTTTCGACAGCCGAGTCCAAAGCACGAGTTAAGCCTCGATATTATTGGCTGTAGCGTCTAAACCCGCGTGGTAGACGCCTCCGTATCGGCTCGGCCAGTCGCAGTGACAGGCCCGGGTAGCGCGGGTGATGAGGGAGCGTGACCAAATCCGACGAGGCGCAAAGGATCGTTTGCCGTGAAAGGGGAGAAAGACAATCGGGCGACAATTGCATGCTCCGGACCTAGGAAGGTATTGAGCAGCGCAGTCGATGCGGGTTCGGGCCAAAAACGACTGGAGGTAGGGAATCCGTTCATGGATAGATCATGTCAGGTCACGTCCGGGCGCGTCGCTTCGCGGCAAAGACAGACAAAAATTGCAGGCTGGGTCGGAGGATCGTGGAGGATTGAGAAAGTAAGGAGAAGAGGCCGGCGACGAGGTTGGTCGGGGACTGCTGCGACAAATTTCCCAAAATTCACCAGCGCCAGCCCAGGATGGTTGGGGTGGGCTTCAGAAGGGAGCCAGCGGTGCCCCAGCGCACTTGCTAGTGTAACGTCCGGTGGTCCCCTCCCCTCGCTCGGAACAATGGGCGTGCTCTGAAAGGCACCGCAACACACCTGGGCAGCGAGTACCTACTGAGCGTGTGCGCTACAAGTACCTAGGTACTATAAGCCTCCACCTACCTAGCTTGGCCGAGTTCCATTTTCGCACTTTCGGGGGCCGGGAGTCAGGGGGACTTCCCCATCTAAATATGGAGCGTCACTGCAGATGCTTTCCTCTTAGCGCAAAAACTTCTGGCTGTGATTGGCTTGACGGTGATCCAGGCTGGGCCGAACGGGCTATTACATTGAAATATACTCGTTATGCAACCTCTTGGAGGGTCCTGTCCACACTACATTGGTGGGAAGGGAGAAATATGGCAGGGCCAGGGGGGAATAAAAAATAAATAAAGAAGAGGCCAGGGAACGCCTTGTAGGTGTCGAGGCGGTCTGAAAAAAACTTGATAGACTTCGTGGTTATATTAGTGCTGTAAAGTCCATCAAGTTTTTTTCAGACCGCCTCGGGTGTATCGAGTTGGTTCTTTGAGTATCGGACGTTGTACTATTTTATAGTATGAGTTGATATAATAGTAGAGATATTTCTCAATACAGACCTAGGTACTTACCAACACGTTGCGAGGTGCTTTAGCCCTCACCTATCCGACAAGGAATATTAGGAGAGTACAAAAAGATTGGAATCAGTGCAGGAACAAAGCGTTACTTGACTACCTAGCTTCACATGAGCTTGCTGATGAGCGGGATAGTATAACTCAGCGGCAAATCTCGCCAGTTTTCTATAAGGCGATTCAATTAGGTATGAACTAACCTCACCATTATCACTGCTGTTATAGAGTCTGTAGTTGCGTGCACATGATTCTTTGTTATGCCCTTGCGCCAGTGTATTCATAGCTATATGTAAGCAAGTCCCGTAAGACTGAGAGAGAACCAGAGGATTTAATACATAGACCCCCCAACGATTTAAGGCAAATTTGTTTCAGAGAACTGCACATGTATATGTAATACTATAGTTACTGTGCATGAAATATAATAGACGAGGAAGATGGTGATCTGCTGCTCTCTCGCATGGAAAGGGAGCGTCCCTTGAAAACATTTTGGGTTTGGCTGGCTCGGCTGGTGCTTATTTTGGGTTAGAAAAGTGCCGAAAAGTACCACCAGAATCTTACGTTTCGTGCTGCACATGCTGGTCTCTATTCACAGGGTTTGGTACATGCGCAGGGAGTAGACGATGGGCTCCATTGTTGTGACCTCGATGCATTTCCTATCTAGTCGCGATGGGGCTCTACAGCTTCTAGTCCACCTAGGTTGGCCATGAAATGGGCCTATTGTGGCCAGCATGTACCGCATGTACCAGGGTAATTACAACACCTTTTCTTTAAGCCCTCTTTAGCTACACATATCGAATTATTACTTATAGAACTAATAGAACAGAAGATTTATAGATTCTTTTTAAAAATAACATATCTTCTGATTGTAGCAGTAGTACGCTAGCATCTGTAAATAGTATACAATGAGTTACCTTAATTTAAGCGTGGCGTTCTTAGGCCATACCAAATAAGCCGTGGCCTTACCTGCTTTAGGTTAGACCTGGCCACAATAGGCTCTTTTTATGGCCAACCTAGGTGGACTAACAGCTTCGACAGGTACATCAGCTTTTGGCCCAGATATCAGACAGCCACAGCCTGTCAGCTCCTTGCACTTTTTCCTAGTGTGAACAGATGAATTTGGTACTCAAGCTTCTGTTTTATGTCATGTGACAATGTAGAATAGAGTATAGATACTCTGTACATACCTGCTTGAAATATTTCTCTTATCCCTTTGGGGCCCATCTCGGCTCCGCGACATGTTGCAAGGATAATTCAACCAATTATATTTGATATTTTTTAGGTACCTAAGGCACCACCTGTTCTATATGGTAAAAGATGTCACTGCGTAAACAGTTGTTACATGGCGCTACATGATGCTCGCTACAGCTAAACGTCAACTGGTGCTAATAGCCTTTTGGTAACGCTTACGACTTTGTGAATTTCGCTAAATATTGCACTTTAAAAATTAGAAAAAAATACCAGAAGAAAGAAAGAAAAACGCATATCAAGACAGTATAATTTTCTTTAACGAAGAATTATTATTTCGAGTGAAATTTAATAAATTGAACAACTGGTTGGTCATTATGTCACGTACCAAGGCGTTACTCGTGTTAGCAGGGGCTTTGTGGGGCCCGAAAAGGTCACGGAGCCGAGATGGACCCCAAAGGGATACAAGAAGAGGGCAAGGGTAGGACAGCTGGTTTCTCCCATTACCATTCACCACAAGCCTTTTGAATAGTAAGCCTAGTGCGTAAAATTGGTTGCGTTGGATAGAATTTGTCTGGTGCCTGAGATAGGTTCTTTATGCTCATACCATTATACGCAGCGACGGCGCACACTTGGGCACTATCTACATGTAGATAGCCTCACTTACACCAGTGCTCCTACTATCCTGGTACTTACTTACTTAACTTACAGTAGCCACTTTACCCAAAAAGATAGCCTGAAACGCGGGAGATTATTAGCACGTGGGCCCGTTTCCGTTTCCCTTGCTGGAATACACTAAGGTTACTAACATCCCCAGCCAAAATAAAAAGTACATGCCTACCACTCCATACACCTGAGGTGCCCCGATGGGCTAATAGCATTGGACAGCCTTCAAGGTTTTGGCGAATGTCCGTGTTCATTGATTGTATTTAAGTAATCAAACGCAGTATACCACCTAGTAGTGTATATATGTAGCACATATATGCATGTGTATATACTAGTGCACGTTTGTGCGTCCTATTAGCAGTGCAAATTATTATTCGTCTGAGGATATAGAAAGTCACATGCCACTCAAAGTTGAGTAAGGACTTGACTGGTGTGGATGCACTTGGGACAGAAAATGGCTTAAAATACGAGCTGTACTAGGTGCTAGGTCTGTATGCGCAGTCATTTAGACATTCAGACAAACCTAATGTGCCAAGTGCGATGTGATGTCACCTGATGAGTGGCTCGCGATGTTCTACTACAAGGAATACGCAGGCGAAGCTACGGGAGGCACAAGTATCATACCCTACCTTATCATCGATTGGTCTGAGCAACCCGAATCTGTGTTGTGTTGTTTGGATACCGAAGGTAGCCACTGCGCACCTTTTCAGTAGTTCTCATTGGCAGAATGCGTCTAGAAGCCCCACATGCAACCTTGACTCTTGATTGCTACCTGGGTAGCTCCTTGCTGCACTGCAACTCACGTTGACGTTCTGAGGCCCTGACACCGCCAACCTTACATACTACCTACCAACCTACATCCTCCCTTACATACGTCCACATACATACATCCACATACATACCGGCCTGTATGTATGTATATGTACAGCGCCTCCTATAGAACTCACTCCGGTCCTATGGGATCCCAGATCATTCGCATTCGCACAGGTAGGTACCCATACCGTAGGGGGAGCAGGCTGGTCGGCGCAGAGAGACATACCGCACCTAGCCCGGGAAGTAAGATCTCGTCAGAAATCTAGGTCGCCTATCCTAGCGCATTCAGGCCACCACGCCAGGCCGCGCCAGGCCATATGTCACGTCGACTCGGGCGGGCGAACCGGCTCTTCCAGCCCTCACACCGACTCGGCTCAGCCTGACCGATCTATCTCCTCCCCGAAAATACCTCTGTTTGCTCTCTCGTTCTGACCCTCTTCTCGTCTCCCAAGGCATTATTCACTATCGCTCCATGCGACCGCACTTCGCCCAGCGGTAGCTTGCTACCTTCTTTTTGGCCCCGACCAGCTGCCTAGCACGGCGCGCGTGTACTTGTGCGGCGGGCGCAGCGCTTCTTCACCATGACCGCCCTCACTGCGCATCATTATCACCCGAGCGCATATCCTCCACAGCAGCAGCAGCAGCATCACGAGCTGGCACCTCCGTCTCCCTCCAGACCCCCGGCTGGCTCGTCCACCTACTATACAATCGAAAATCCCGCTCGCGGTTCCATGACAAGCTCCCCGAGTCGCACTACCTCACGATCAACGCGCAATAGCCTGAATCAAGCAGCCTCCGGTGCTATCATGCCTTCGCGGTTGGGTACGAATGGCACGCCTGCCGCCGAGCGTGGCGATACTCACCCAACTTCTACTCTAAGCAAAGGAGAGACTGAATCAACAAACGGTCGAGGAAACAGCACTGTGGACAGCAGCGATTCGGATCGTAGGGGCATCGAACATCCTTCCAATCAAAAGAAGCTCTCTATTATAACCTCCCAGGACGATGGTGTTGACCGCTCCCAACGCCCAAAGCCTCCCTTGCTACGATCTAAGAGCGACTACGTCGTACGACGTGACGACGCAGAATCTGTTAGTGAGCCGATTCATGAATGGGGCGCCCGTCATGGATTCGAAGATCACTATCAATCAGAAGATATCATATCGCAACTGGCAAACGTGAGTGATCCTGGTTTTCCTATGACAAGTACTATCTCCATTGTATTGAGCCCCGTCTGCCCAACCTGCTATTCTCTGTTTTTCAGCAAGATGCACCTTTCTCCACTCGTCCGAAGCACCAGCTCTTTTGAACGATGGCACTTCATATTTTCTGTGTGCCACGGATTTTTAATCCATCCTTCCTGATGCGACGTAGTTAATTAGCTCGCTTAGTCCAACACCTGGTATACCGCTGACGCATTGTAGAACTGGTATATGTATTTCACCGACAAACGTCACGAAACGACCGGGCAGCCCAAGGCGCCAAACTACGAGATTGAGGACTGGCGCATGAGAGATCGCTTGAAAACCGTCTCAGCTGCTATCGCGGTGTGTCTCAACATAGGGGTTGAGCCACCTGATCAGTTGAAGACTAATCCAGGCGCCAAGCTTGAGGCTTGGCAAGATCCCTTCGTGCCGCCAGCTACGAAAGCCTTGGAGAGCATAGGAAAATCTCTACAGGCGCAGTACGAAAACATCTCTGTCCGCACACGGTACAAGCAGTACCTCGATCCCTCAGTCGAGGAGACCAAGAAGTTTTGCACTTCTCTCCGGAAGAATGCGAAAGATGAACGAGTCTTACTGCACTACAACGGCCATGGCGTTCCTAAGCCAACGGCATCGGGTGAGATTTGGGTTTTTAATAAGAACTACACTCAATATATTCCGATATCACTGTACGATCTTCAGCATTGGTTGCAGTCACCAACTGTCTTTGTCTGGGATTGTTCCGAAGCAGGCAACATTCTCAACAACTACCATCGCTTCGTAGAAAAACACGAAGAGGAAGAGCAAGCCACTGCAGCCGCAGACCCAAATTATGAGCGGGTTAAGTACGACTCGTACCTCCACCTAGCAGCCTGCTCTGTTAAGGAGAATCTCCCAACAAACCCTCTACTTCCCGCCGACCTTTTCACTGCATGCCTCACAACGCCAATAGAGATGGCGTTATGGTTCTTCGTGTTACAGAATCCCCTGAAGACTAATCTAACACCCGAGCGAGCCAAAAAACTGCCCGGCCGACTACAAGAGCGTAGGACACCTCTCGGAGAGCTGAACTGGATCTTCACTGCAATTACCGACACTATCGCATGGACTTCTCTACCTCGGCAGCTTTTCCGGAAGTTCTTCCGGCAAGATCTTATGGTAGCTGCTCTCTTCCGAAATTTCATTCTTGCCCAGAGAATTATGATGGTTTATGGGTGCCACCCGCAGTCGTATCCAGCACTCCCGGACACCCACCAGCATCCTTTGTGGGAAAGCTGGGATCTAGCGGTTGATTTGGCCCTAGCTCAACTACCAATGCTAGAGAAGAAGGAAAGTGAGGCTATAGAATACGAATATCAGAGCTCGACTTTCTTCGCCGAGCAACTCACCGCATTCGAAGTTTACCTCGGTCGGGGTGACGCTCTATTGCAGAAGCCCCCAGACCAGCTTCCTGTGGTGCTACAGGTGTTGCTTAGCCAGCAACATAGAGTTCGTGCTCTTATCCTACTAGGTAGATTCCTAGATCTTGGCCCGTGGGCGGTGCAGCTTGCCTTAAGCATTGGTATCTTCCCTTATGTTCTTAAGCTCTTGCAATCAGCTGCGTCGGAGTTAAAACCGGTCATGGTCTTCATCTGGACACGAGTTCTTGCAGTCGACATCAGCTGCCAACCAGATCTCATCAAGGATAGTGGCTACAATTATTTCGCTGCAATACTCAAACCGTCCGAAGGCCTTCCGGTGGTCAATAGCGACGAGCACAAGGCAATGTGCGCCTTTGTACTAGCAATGCTGTGCAAGGGATACAAGCCTGGTCAGGTCGTCTGCAACCAGACCGACGTCATGACATACTGTCTGGCTCACCTTAACAATGAAGAAAACGTTTTACTTCGACAATGGGCTTGTTTATGCATTAGCCAGCTGTGGCATGATCTCCCTGATGCAAAATGGAGAGGGATCAGGGAAAATGCTCCCATGAAGTTATCCACACTTACCAAAGACACTTGCCCTGAAGTCCGGGCAGCGGTGGTCCATGCCATGACGACCTTTTTGGGCATCCCGGACTTGACCGACGAAGTAGCCCGGATCGAGGAGTCCATTGCGTGGACACTACTCGATATGGCTAATGACGGAAGCCCCCTTGTTCGAAAAGAGCTGCTGGTGTTCTTATCCAACTTCGTACTTCGATACGAGAATAAGTTCATTGTTGCGGCCTTCGAGCAGCTGCTAGAAGAGAAAGAGTATACACAATATCCTCCTACAGATGATGGCATGGATCATAAGATGGGTATGCACTACGCTCGCCCTGAAAACCGAGATGAAAGTGGTTACATCAAAGCCACTGCTCGGGGCTTGTCTTTCAACACAGTATTTGCGGCTTGTTGGAAGCATGTCCTTGTTCTAACTGTTGACCCCCACCCAGAGGTCCAGCGAGATGCGACAATCATCAATGATTATGTGCACAACGTACTGTTGGCCTCCTCGATCGGCTCTCAAGCCCAGACTTTGATTGACGAAATTCAAAAAAGGGCTCGGAGGACTCGGAGCCACAAGAAGCAGTCGTCCATATCCCGAAACAGCATTTCTGGTGCACCAACTTCCTATAACAGTCACTCCGAGTCCTCCCCTGGGCTCTTAAAACGAACTGCCAGTCTTCTGTTCCAGCTGCCTGGTATATGGGGCACCGATGACAAGTCTGCCAACTCAACTCCTTTGCCGTCTCCTGAGCTCACCCGAAGTCTATCCCAGAAGATCCGGTATCCGGCTGACTGGAAAGCTCCTCCGGAGCAGAATGATCAAGCATATGTTCCTGCTCATTATCATGTGGCTGGTGAACCGGTATCTGGCAACTTCAAGCCACGCAACCCGCACGAATTACCATCGCTTCCCCTGAGCAGCACCTTTCTAGACTGGTCCATCGAGTATTTCCGCGAACCACAAATGAAACCCAGCGAGGCTGAAGAACCTGGAAGCACGGAATACAATGCACGCCTTTGGAGGCGGTCTCGCAACGAGGCTATTTTGAGAGAGACACAGCCTCAGAAACCGTTTGCCGAGAAGCATGGGTGGAACAACCAACTCTGTATCATGAACAACGGTGCTCAACCTACCAAGATGACCTTCCACCAATTCGAAGATCATCTCGCTGTTGCCGATGATAGTAATACTGTTTTTGTATGGGATTGGAAAAAGCAGAACAGGCTACACCGGTTTTCCAATGGCAACCCTGAAGGCTCGAAGATCAGTGACATGAAATTCATCAATGAGGACGACACCGCGTTCTTAATGACAGGGTCATCCGATGGCGTACTGAGGATCTATCGAAATTACGATTCCGCAAAAACTGTCGAGCTGGCGTCTGCCTGGAGGGCACTGACCCATATGGTTCCGAGCAATGTCAATTCTGGCATGGTATTTGACTGGCAACAAGTAACGGGCAGAGTCCTTGTTGCGGGAGATGTCCGCGTCATCAGAGTCTGGGCTGCGGCTTCGGAGACATGCGTGACAGACATTCCCGCTCGATCAGGCTCATGTGTCACCTCACTAACATCAGATCAAATGACTGGCAATATATTTGTGGCTGGGTTTGGAGATGGAGCCGTAAGGGTCTTTGACACTCGCTTACGGCCTCAAGAATCGATGGTCAAGAAATGGAAAGATGACTCTGACAGGCAATGGATACGAAATGTACACATGCAGCGCGGTGGCCAGCGGGAGCTCCTTTCTGCCAGCCGTAACGGAAAAGTAAAACTCTGGGACATTCGAATGGACAACCCTCTCCGCGTCATCGAAGCTTCGCGTGACACCATACGAACTGCTAGTGTACATGAGCATTTGCCCGTTTTCTCGGTGTAAGTTGAACTCTAACATTAGACACGAAGATGATCACTAACCCCTTATAGCGGTACCTCTGCTCATACTGTCAAAGTATTCAATCTTGAGGGTCGCCAACTTTCTCAGATGGAGCCCTACTCGAGCTTTCTGCAACAGAACCGCAGTTCTCCCATCGCCGCTACCGCATTTCACCCCCACCGGATGATTCTAGGATGCGCCGCCAGAGGTGATTATCATATCAACCTCTTCACCTGTTCCAGCGAGAAACCAGAAACAATCCTCAAATCTC
Organism: Xylaria sp. FL0933; assembly: GCA_022578765.1. Taxonomy (NCBI): domain Eukaryota; kingdom Fungi; phylum Ascomycota; class Sordariomycetes; order Xylariales; family Xylariaceae; genus Xylaria; species Xylaria sp. FL0933. Next base: position 418,660 of record MU389733.1, on the reverse strand, counting down.
TCTGAACTCAGATATAATATCCGGCCGTGACTCTGTCTATCTCCCCGCTGGCTATTGACTAGGAGGGATTTGCGACTTAGCCACCAGCCATGCAGTTAATGATGGCATTTTTCTTTTATTCATGACGAATTGCATAGAGCGGGACGTGAAATATTATATGATTTGTCGTATACAGGTCAAACTAGGCGTTGAAGGGTTGGCTCGGTTTGGCGGTCAGGACTAGAGGGTATCATCTTGGCGTTTCATCATGGTCTATTCTGCCTCTATTTCCTGCGAGGAACCATATTCATACAACACCGCTTTACAAGTGCCTTATCGAATCACACAGATTACTCATTGGAAGCGAATCATCTGCTCGCTTCTCGTGATATTGGCGTGTGAGTGTCTCTTCCATCAATCGATGGAATTATTGAGGAAAGGATGATGCCAAGCGCCATTGTCGATGGGTTGCTTGGGAGGAGAGATAGATGGGGGCGATGATGATAATGATTCAGCATCTATGCCTCGTCAATAGCCATGATGTATGTATTGTACTAATAGTCGCATTAATTTACAGCCAGTATTGGCTGAGAGTTCGTCCGATGAATTAATACGAGTGACCTGTTCTTGAAGAGCATAAAAGCAAAAAAAGGAAACACGGGCAAGCACTATACGTTCCAAAATGGCTCAAAGGTGAGCTTTACAGCGTAAAAGTCCGAAAATAGCCCGAAACACATATGATACAAGGCAACAGCGTGTAAACATAATTGTATAAACTCTCTGTCCTCCGACCACCTTGAATGGCTATGACCCTATTCGCTGTTTATATCATATACCGAGAAAAAAAAACCGCCCCGCTGTTTGATAACATATTCTACATAGAACCCTTCGTCTCACCCCCTTCACTTCCACTGCATAGCGGCCGCTTGCTTTGCTGTTCGACTCAGTGTACTTTTAAGCATTTTAGCTTTGAATTGCGGTACGACGATCAGCTTCTCAGTATACTTGTCATGCATGTCCCTAAATCTCCACTCCCTATCGGGCCGCGTCAGCTTGGTAATCACTCCGACATCCTCTGTCCAGAAACCTGACATGGTCTTGCAGATTCGGTGTATTCTCTTCCAAGGATATAGTTGTTCCCATCGCTGAATCGTCATATGTTTTTGCAGGCCCTCTTGTGGGAGCAGCTCTAAAAACCTGCTTCCATTTGCACCATTGGCCGTTGTGTCAGCTGCGATAGCGTAGTCGCTGCGTGGAGAGTGCTTGGGCACCCTTCGTAAGTGAGTTGCGACGGGGACCCGGTATTTCTCAGGTATGCGAGGCCGTTCCGATGTGGAGGGACCTGTCGAGCACCAAGGTGTCAATAAGAACAATCATAGTAATAATAACAATAGAGACACTGGGGAGCACTCCGCTCGTGGATGGGAGGGTACGTACGAGGCTGTTCTTGAAGCTGATTATGCTTTTCACTTTCTTCATCTTCTTCAAGCTCTCCACTCGCTTTCTTCTTCTTTCTCCTTTTTAGCTCCGCTAGGATTTCCAATGTTTCTTCTATAAAGCGATCAACCACGAGTCTACGTCCCATGAATTCTAGCCCATGCAATTCATGCTCGACCACAGCTCTCTCCTCGGCCGTCCGACACTCCATGGTAGCCACGCCGAAGAACTCTTCGTTGGTTAAAGTGACATACTCAAAGTTCATTGGTTCTGGGAGGTTCATATGAGACATCGCATCTCGGAAGTGTTCCTCTTTGCAGTCTAAAGGAATGTTTTTAATGATAATGCTACAGGGGTGCAATTCCGGACGAACAAACGAAGAAGGATGCTTAGATCGAACTGGCATCCGTTTCGCCGCAAGGCGAGTCAGAGGTAGGTGGTGGTGGGATGGAGGTCCCGAAGGCCCCGAATCCAATGTCGGATATGAGCTTCCCGAAGAAGGTGTCAATGGTCTTTCCGGAGCTTTGCCATGGGGTCTACCTGGAGAACCACACCAGGAGGCGCTCACGCGTTCGTCAGAGGTAGAGCGACCCTTAAACATATCACGTACGTGGTGTTGTCCGCTTGTCAGGAGACGTAATGGTGGCTCGGGCGGTGGCTGCAGCGGCTCTATGCCCCATGCCCAAAAGGTGGCATCTGTCTCGTCATGTGGCTCATGATCTGGCCTGCGAACTGGCTTAGGACCTGACCATGGGCTAGGGCGCGGCAAATATGGAGACCGCACAATCACTCCTCGCTCGACGCCTCTTGGTAGGGTGTTCTACATACACCAAACGGGCGGTTCCAGGCAGGGCTGGCGTGTCCCTTTATCCGAGGCCGTGGAGTATTCATTGCAGCACTAGTGCTCTGGACATCTGAACGAGGCTCGGAATACGGCGTCACGAGTTGGCTTAAGCGCGGCTGGACGGGGAGGCTCTGGGTATCCGGTCATCCAGGCGAGCCACAACTTCTCCGATCGTTTCTTCCGCTGGTGTACCCGATACCCGGGCCCCCCAAACTTGTACTTTTTCAAATGAGCTTGGAGCAATTCATCGCCGGCTAACGGCCGCTCTTCATCATTGCTGGCGAGGGTTAGCATTGGGTAATCATCAGAGGAGTCGGATTCTTCTTCGTGTTGCTCATGCTCTTTGTGATCTCACCCAGAGTGCTCTATGTTGGCCCCGCCTTGTGTGCCACCTGATTGTTCGGCGCCCCTCGTAGAAGTCGTTGCGTCGTCGATCCCGGAGGGGAAGATATTATTCAGGAATGACGACCATCTCGATCCGCCAAAATTCTCGATATTCATCTTTGCAAAGGGCGTACTAGACCGTGAAATAGTACCCAGAAGCGTTGTTAATACAGAAACTGCCGGCGGAACTGTATAAATTGTCCGGTTAGTGATGATACAGTCTCAACATCGACTAGTATATTGCAATATTACTCTGGGATTGATGTGACGAGACGGGTTGCTGGACTGTGTTACATCCGGTCAGAAGGCGTCGTAGGAGAAATAGTCAGACGGTCGACATTGGCAAAGTCTCTGCCCGATTCGAGCCTTCCATATACCCGTCGTCTACGCGGAACAAGGTCGCGCTTTGTCATAGTTAGGATGGAAACTTTGGGCTGATAACGCAATGTCCCTGCCTCTCCCACTGAGCCCATCTCTCATCGCCATCGCCCAAAAACCCAAGTGGCTATGAAGGAGGCAAGTCCAGGCACCTAATATAATTTCTGCGGAAGCCACGAGCAGACATCTACTCTCGATTCGTCGTTCGCCGACTTATTTCAAGTGAACTTAGGTTAGTTCCCTTTTTAAACACTGCTGTCGTCGAGATCTGGCGCATAACGGCGCCCCAGAAACTTCCTAAAGCCTGTAGGCTGTAACATTCAATTCGTAACTGTACCTACACCAATTCCAAGCACAGCCTCGTAATTATCAGCACTGATTCAATCCAGGATAATTCCGGAGTTCGTCCCTTATGTCTGATACTAGCATTGTTGTACCCAGCTGCGAAGCTTTTCTGCACGCTTCTGGGGTGGCAGCACATGTTCATCCGCAATTAGACTCTTATCTCTTTCCGAAGACTACGAAAGTTTTTGGGGGATGTTACACTACTACTCAGAAAACAGGTGCTCGTTGTCTTCAAACGTAAAATAGCAGTCATATATTAATGGCGACACTGGCAATCGATCTCAACACTTGCACTTCACACATGTTCAATTCAATTGCGAGCTCATTGCCAGTGTAAATGCGTGAAACTAGCAGAACATTCTAAACATGAAAGCTGATTGGAATACCGTCCTTTCCGTAGAAAAACGCGAAACATTGGCTTTGATGATAATCGAGATTCACACTACGTAGTAGCCCCGCGAGCGTATTGGAGCGGTTGATTGACATATGACAAGCACACTCGTATATGATCCTTGACATGCATTCACACGAGCATAAGACAGCGAAACTGTTCCCAATAGCTATTAAGCAAGTCAATTGGAATGAGAAGTAAACCTCTCTTATATATATACCGCAGATGGTGTTACCAACCAAAATTTGACATGAGCGGTTCCAACAATCCAAGCGATGAATATGTTTAGGCGTACTGCCAAACGTGATCTGGGTTGGGGGCGTACTATAATGATTGGGGTCAGCTACCACCATTTTGAACATAATCGGTGAGACTTCGAAAAGCCATATAGTCTTGCGATGATGGGTTTTGCTTGTAAATAATCTCCGATACTACAAAAAACGCCAGGAAGGAAGAGACTTTAGAAATCACTCACTGTCCGGATTCGTGTGTCATAGCAGCCATCCAAAGCCTCATCCGACGCGAAGATCTGATAGATCCTCGTTGTTGGCTCGCCGAAGGTGACGGGGCAGAGGTACCAGCTTGCCAGTTCGCTGTTCAAGTAGAAGGGAGTGCTAGGCTCAGTACTTGGGACACGCGAAAAGCCGGTAACGATGCTGCCGGGGGGGATGTAGGCAGAATGCGCTTGCGTGTAAGAAAGCGAACCATCTGGAGCAATGTATACTATATAGAGGCGTAATTAGTGAATTGGGCCTAGAATTTCGAGAAGGAGAAGCGGAACAGATACTTGCCTTGCTGGCCACCAGGAACAGTAACGTCCAGAGACATCGTGGTGGTCTCAGTGCCAAGGACGAAGGTAGTATCCTTTCCATCGTACTGTGAGCAGTCTAGGCCCGAAACGCCTGCTGGACAGTAAGTACTGGTGTCTCTGTTGACATAGAACTTGCCGCCACTGGCGTTGATTGGAGGACCGAGAAAGATGAGTGGTTGATCATCAGTCCTCCAGGCGCCGGTGATAAAGGTCACGGAAGACGCATCCCGCGCTGGGATAGATACAGCGAGCGCTCCAGCGGAGGAAGCAAGGAGGGCTAAGATAGTCTTCATGATTCCTGAGTTCGAATGATGAAAGCGAAGTGCTTTATATGATAGGTAGGGTTTGGTCTGATGTAGAGGCAGTTGTTACTCGGAGCAGCAATGCGTGTATGTGTAGAAACATGTTGGTCCGGTTCTTTAACCTTTATATAGTAAATGGTGGCGTAAAGTTGGCAAGCCTCCTTGATCCGTTTTCGGTGCTTCTTTCGCCTTCTTCTCGATGTCAGAGTCAATCGGAACAGTATACAAAGATTATTTTCGTTTTCAACCGTCGCTACAGGAAATGCTCGCCGACGTAATCGGGTACGCTGCCCAATCATGCTTGAAAAATACACCACCGATAGTGCACGGGATCGAGAGCACGAAAGCCACCTCTCGTGATTCTCGTATTGGAACATATACGATGTGGTATCGTGCGGTCTCACTGGATCGGCTAAAATCCAGACGCCTTTGTGCGAGACGAGTCGATGGGAGTCGCGCCACCATCGAGTTAGTTATCGTCTATGATTCGAGTCTGCATGCAACAGTACAGCAGTCGAAGAGTCGCTACTATTCATACATTGTCTATTATTCGATTATACGGTTAAGGTCATTTGCACCTCCGGAAATAGTGATAGAGCTTGACTTCATGTCTCAGACGCCTTGCAACACTGTACCTGTAGCCTACCATTCTGTGTGGCTCTTGGTAGTTGGTCCAACAGGCATTGTAGCTAAGCATGTCCAAGTTTGACATAGTTGTCTCTCAGTATGAAACCATTAATCTCACCATGATCAGATCAACCACTTAGGACAGGCGGTGAAGCGCTCGGGCCAGTGGTAGAGAGATGATTAAATAGCATTGTAGTATCATGAAAAAGGGCCCGTCTCGTTGCGCTCCGCCAATTAAGATTCTATGCGCTGGTTCTGTAGGTGGACGCAACGAAGCGCAACACCACTACTGATAGTATGCCTTGTAGTTCGTGGCGTTGCACCAGATAAAGAAAAACTTCTGTGGGGGGGGTCTATATCTGAACGCACTCATAAGATCAAATACAAAGGAACTACGGCGCCTCGAGCTCGATTCTAAAAGCGACACTCCGGATTGAGCCACTGCAACCTTGGAAGACACTCTCACCCTTAGCGACTATGTGGTTTACCGGTACAAGAAACTCGATAGGGCCCTGACCAAGACCTCATATATTTCATCGCTGATCAGTCTATCTATCACATTAAGTATTCAATTATATGAGAATGGAGGAATATCGGCTCGAGTTCATGAGATTGCTTGAGTTTCGACTCTCATGTTTCACATCATATGTGGAATGGGAAGCTGAGCCCATGTGAAGAGACATCTTTGCAAATCCTTGTTGAAAAGCTAGTAGGCTCGTTCAGAGTGCTTTCCCGTCAAAATCTTTGGTATGACCATCCATTTTGCGTTCATTTACATAGTTTTACTGTCAGCAGATATTGGGACTTCGGGTTTATGAGGGATCTCATAACTTAATATGCTGGTGAATGAGCCTACCGATGCTAAACACTCTAGCCACTAGTAGCTAAATGACCGTTAATGTCGGGGGCGGATGTACCCCAGTCGGAAATAAAGCACCTAACCAACCTATTTACGGATAATTCCTTGAAGCTACCTACATAAGTATGTATGTTATTGATCGCTACCGCGGTAGACAAGTAGGTCAGTACTACATAGGTTGGCATATGCAAGATCGCTTTAATGACATGCGATTGCAGAACTACTCAATTACGCGGCTTCATGATTGGTGCTTGGTGAAGTCGACGACGTCGTGTATCGCCAAGCTTTTATAGATCTAGAACGATGCATTATTAGGTTGAACCCCGATATGACGATGCGCTTTGCGCATAATCAGTCAGACACCATCGTGTACTCCGAAGTCAATCTCAGTCTCCTCTGAGGCGTACCGAGCCACGGGCAGAGAAACCCCTCCGAAGCATGTGCCGGGCGGGATCTCGGCGTTTGAATGAAGGACGTGACATCGGAGATACACACGTACGACGGCGGCCGTGTTTGCTCATGAAGAAGCTTAGCATGTTTCACCTCTTGCCTATGTAGTCCTACCAGCGCTTACGAATCACGGCTTCCCTAAGGTAGCTGTACGAGTAGGCTATCGTTTGATGGTAAGTTTGTTGCTTGACCGACTGCCTTACTCCGTACTTACGCTTACATGGTTCAAAATTGCGAGCGACTGTACACTAATAGCGCTAAGTAAACAATTACAGTACCTTAATTCAAGATCACAAACATGCAAGATTCGGAGGAAGAGAGAACCGGTGTGGCAAAATCTTGTGATGGGGCACATGAAGCGTGCCATCCGCTTCCTCCGGGTTATTTGTTGTTGTTTTGCGCGTCTTCGTCAGCCCTTTGCGAGTTGGTGTCCAACGTTCACGGGTTGTCCTGGTCTGGGCGGGTCTCTTCATTTCCCGAACCAGCCACGCTGAGCGACAATTCGTCCGCGCGTCTTGGGTCATCCAACCGTCGCATTCCTGCACAGATATGCCCAATTGTTTGTCTATTTCGAGGCACAGAAAATTTTCATTACAGATCCCTTGAGGACCCTGCGGCTTTGCGACCTGCCTCGGAGGATCGTCTGACAGTTAGGACAATCATTATTACAGGGGCGAGTAAAGGGGGAACAACCACAATCTAGGGTACAACAAAAGTCAGACTAATAACATTAATATAGCTGACCCCGGCGTCCTATTGGCCATGACCCCTGTTTCGGCGTGCCAAATTTACCTAGTTAGGCACGTTAGGTAGCAAACGCCAGCCCAATTTAGTAGGTTCAGATTGAGTTTTGGAGGCCCGGAGCCTTCAACACTGACTTAAAAACCAGCCGGAATGGCTGTTAAAGCTGTCACAATGCTAGCTCATTGGCGAACCTGCTCTACAATATTCCGCTCGACATGCCGCACTCATCGTCAGGTATGGCCCGGCCGTCCATCGTGGATTTCGAGACGGCTGCGCTCTCGGTCGTCCACCTCATGCGAGGTGTGGCTGAGCTGGCCAACGTCCGACTTGCCCTCGTGGGTGATCTGGCTGTTATGAAGTACCTATCACAAGCCGGACCTTGCGAAGTAAGTGGAAAGATAGGCTCATTTCAATAGGACGTTAAGTGCTAATCGAGCGCCTTAGAGTATCGAGTTCGTCATCAACAAGGCGTCACCAGGTTCCGTGAAGAAGATACTTCTCTCTCATCCTCACGGAAAGAAAACTATCGTCGAGAAAGGTCAGGCCATCTTCTACAGGCATCCGGCTGGCTGGGCAGTCGAATTGAAGATTACGCCTGAGTGGCTTTGCCCTTACTTTCCCGGCTCAGCTCAGCTAGTTAAAAACGTCGAAAAGCTGCCATATATCTCCCTTCCAGATCTTATCGTCTTCAAGGCCGACGCCTGTGGTCTTCACGAATCGGATGGGAGCAAGTACAGGGAAGTGGCGGACGCCTGTGCGCTTCTGGAGCTCGCATCGGAGCACTTTCCTCTGAAACTCGAAGAGGAGAAGTTACAGAAAGTGGAAGAGGCCCTCGAGACCCTCCTCGAGTATTCACCAGCTGGGAAAGATAGGAGGTGGTGGGAGAGAAGGTTAGGCAAACAAGGCGATAAGCGACGATCGGCCCAGGATATCCTCTCCGAGCTTGGCGAAGGACTACGCCTTGAAGAAGAAAGGCCGCGAGCAATGAGACGGTCCAGCATTTTCTCCCTTAATAACACTCGGGGCTCCGATACATCCATCGGTTCTAGTTCCTCCGCATCGTCGCAGAGCACGACCCCGCTGTCGTCGCCACTACCCAAGACGCGACCGAGAAAGATGAGCGTGAGCGGATCGTATCCGCGACCACGCAGACACACACAGACAACTGCAGACGAACCTCCATTATCTCCACTTGAGAAGAATCATCAAGAGATACACCGGCTGTATGCCGCGTCGATAGATATGCGTGGGCGAAGCTCACCAGGGATATCCTTAATAAGACTTCCGGGAATGGGGAAATGAGAGCGGGATCCACGGCTCCGGTTGATGAGTTCTAGAGAAAAGTTCATTTGCGTTGCGTATACCCCTATAGATCATTGGTTTAGATATTGAGCAGGTTAGATTAATAAAGGATCAGTCCCTTACCACATTGCAGGGTCGTCGACATTGGGAGCATGGCCACACACCCGGCCAAGTGCTGAAGTGAGGCGAAGCAGGTCTAAGTGAATCGAGCCTGTAAGAGTACTCTAGCTTTAGGAACGGATTCAATAGAGCGAGAAGTTAACTACTGGTTATTTCCATGGTCCGCAACTAATAGCTCTGGCATCCGCCAGGCAACAGGCGATTAAGAGAGATAGCCTACTCATGAAGGACTTCTTACGAACTTCCCTAATTTACTCACAAAAACTTCGTTCTCCTACATAGGAAGTCTAAGAAATTCTCGATTAGGCGGGATTAACGAACATTCCTTAACATCCTAGATGGTACAGGTAGTTAGTCATCTGCTGTGTAGAGCCAAGTAGTCAATGCAAGGCTTTCTAAATGCAGCTTACAGTGCTGCTATATCTATAAGTTATTATTCAAGACCCTTACAGCTCAACTGTAACGGCACGGAGAAAGGAACTACAGCAGAAATCCGACTGGAACTTGCATAATTCTCTGGGCGAAACTTAGATTAGGGTAATGTTTGTCAGGTTGTTTGGTATCCAGAGTGGGGTTAGACCACAGGTAGGTCACTGTTAGGTAGAAGTATGGGGTAGGGACTCAATATTATTGATTCCTAGAGCTCCTCTAACTAGGTCTAAGGGGGGAACCCAACTATTATATACGTGAAATAGAGCTATGACCACCCTACTGGGTCCCTTCTTACTAGCTGTGACCCTAGCCCCTGACAATGTTCTACAAACTACACATTTAGAGCTACTGCTTCCACTACAAGGCTCACGAAATTGTCGTCTGCTTCACTCTGCGATAAATTATACTTGGGAGGGTGAAAATTTTCATGACCTACTCCGAAATGGTCGTTCCCTTATACAAAAACGGCGGCGTTGGTGCGCAACGGCGCTTAACGACCTGTAACTATTTGGGCGATTATAGCCATTCTAGCTCGACATCTCTCCCTGAAATAGATAGCTGCGTTCACCTCACAAGGGGCACAGTTCGGTGACTGTGCGGTCACTATAAATCTGCCATTGAATTGAAAAATTGAGCTCACTATGCTCGTATCAGGCCCTACTGTCGTCATTTCATCGCCTTCATTTTCAAAAAAGGCTTGGTGGTCATTCCCGCCGTTCACCTCCAGCTTACTTTCCGAAAGCGAACAGACTTTACATGCAGATAAATTTTCTCGTCCCTATGCTATATCATTATGACCTTCTTTAACCATACCATAGATCCCACTCACTATAGTCATATTTCTAGTTTCATCTAATATATGCTGTTACCTAATTGCGTCTCGTCTTTTAAACTTCGCTTTATCTAAGTCGATACATTACTGGCTAATCATCAGATGCTCATTACGCCTACCTCATCGGATGTCTTGCAAAGCACCCCATATATACTGCATATTGGCGCACGCACGTGCTTCAGATGGCTGGCTCTGGTCCCGTGCACCGCACTCGACACCGGGAAACTACACTGGACTCCGTATATTTTCCCTTGAGTCTATTCACCGCTCACCTATTCGGCCACAGTGGCATAGAATTTACGGGCGTATATTTACATACCTTGCTTCAAAAAGCTTACCATGCCCATTTAGAGCAATCGTTATCTCGCTCGCCTCCCGACGCGCACAGGCTGAACAGCGAGAAGGCAGGGGCTCGAATCCCCTTATCATGGTAGCTCCTTTTTGTCTTCTATGACATGCATTGTATATTGTCTGTCTTATATTTCAGTTGACCCTCTTTAGTCTATTGGCTTCCAGGCACAATCATTACCCTATCTATTGTATCCCTCACGCTTTTAGAACTACAATCCAGGTCGGAACTCCCATATTTATTTCGGAGTGATGTTCTACAAGTCTCATGAAAGTAGTTACAAAATGACGAAAGAATATTTTAGTTCCTGAATGCATAGAGTGTTACTATTATCATATGAATTTGACAGCACTGCTGCACATCGGACCAGTCGACTCTTGTATACTCAGGTCTTTGCGTAATATCCTTGCATGTTAACTCATTTAATGAATAGTAGGAGGCTGGCGATAGCTTTACCCCACTGCATAGTCATGATCCTTCGGGCTTGTTTCGACGTTATAGACGCGCGCTTAGTAACCTGTTAATAGATGCAACCCTATATACAGGAGGTCCGCCAAACAGCGTATATCCCGGTATCCAACAACCTTAAACGATATAACTATATACCAGGGATCAGCAACTACTATCCTTGTTGAGACGACTTATAGAACTTATGATATGGCTATAGCGTCCTTTTCATACCGCACTAACCCCCTGGCAGCTATCGGCATTACAAGAAGCTACCTAAGATCGTTATTGGTGAATATAGCATGCACTAAGGTACTACTGGGCGGGACGTTCCGCCAACGTGGCTGGCTGCGTTAGCTCAAGCAACTAAGATTAACGCAGCCGAATGCTGTCCTTTGAGTGTGTCACTTATCTCTGGGAATTGCACCATTCGCTAGAAAATGGCGCGGGGTTCAGGAGTAAGCGCCTCGCATGCTGTTAAATACGCCATATCCATCTTTTTCAGAAAGTCCTACGAAATGTTAACATAAGATACTCTGATGCTCTGGTCTGTAAAATCAAAATGACAGCTTCAAGATATCTCTGGGAAGCTGTCTGCGCTCATACCACGTTAATAACATTTTCAGGACCGGGTTGTTCCAGTAAACCAAGCACTTTATATTTTTCTAAGAGAGAGTAACCGTCACTAAGTTCTGGAGCTCTCGCGTAACAATCATGGTGCACATAGGCCGTCATATATATCCCGCAGTCTGATAGAAGCCATCTTACAAAGTGTTCCGACAGCAAGCCGCGACCAGACGCAATCCAATCCCTGCCTGTGTTGGACGCCTCTTGACTAAACACAGGCTCGTTGGGTTTGTATTGTAGATTGGTGACCGGCACTTGGTATGTATGACGAAGGCGAATTATGTCGCAAGACTACGATGAAAATCTTTAGATGGCTGCGTCGTAGTATCTATGTAACGGCGCGATTAGTCGTTAGAGTTTCATCAATGAGTGATCTTCAGTACTTTATTCCTTATAAGAGATTCGGGGATTTACCCCGAAGTGGTCTGGATGCCGTTGTGTAACCTCAGATTCAGCCGATGAAACTCAGGGGTGCCCCGGTGAATGATCCGAATTACGTGATATTTTGAGTGGGCGGAGGGAGGCTGAACTAGTAGCCTTACCGTTGCGTGGGGGAGCATCAGTGGCTTGATGGAAGTTTGCGTCATGCTATATAGACTGGGGGACTTTAGTATAAAGTGCAGCCGGTTTCGTGGGATATTGTCAAGCAGTCTAGATAGATGCACGAGTGACCTCAGGGGAAAATTGCATTTGCATATGCATGCGCGATGACGAACACAGTATGTCATATGGTTTAGATGTTAGTCACGGAAATGGTGTTGAGAGGAGTGTGGCTGCAGCACAGACCGAACGTAGTATGTGCGTGGAAGAACGCATCCCATTGTCTGTTTCGTACTAGAGCTTGACCAATGACTAAAATGATCACGTGGGCAAACAGACATACTCATAGCAAGACTTTTTCTCACTCTGAAAGAGTCCTCCGGTTTCATATTGATATAATTGTAGTGCATGTAACTCAATTTAGCCGGTAGATAGCTCCTTGAAGTTCGATTCGACGGCATGTAAGGCTGAAAGGAGGCGCTAGAAAGAGGGTTGCTGACGTAAGGGCAAGCAGGGGCCGACAACATCAAGCATGATATAAATCATGTCAATTGCATTACCAGCATTCGATTCAAGTGATATCAGACCTGTTAACAAAGCCGGCGATGCCAAAAGGTGGGATAAAGTCGTAACGCCAAATGCTACTAAATCGCGATCACATTCAGGTTCTGTAAGAAACTATGTTTGATCCAAGAATATTTTCATTAAGCTATCCATAGACCAAGATTTTCTAAGTTAACTATGCATTCTGGCTCCATGCGTCCCAAGGTCTTGGTCGAAGTAAAACCTCGACCAATATCCCAAGCCAGCACCACCAGGAAAATCCAACCCCTCATTACTCCTTCGCTCCATCCCAACCACGATATAAACCTTCGTCATTATATACCATGATGCCCGAATATCACAGGTGGAGCAGCGGCGGGCTCCGGGGCTGTTGAATGGATATCAAGCATTTACTGCTCACCGAGACCGGCAGGGGTCTCGCAGAGAACGGCCTGGCCAAGCTATTGTGGATGGCATGTCAGCACAATGGGTTTATTGGGCGTATCTCAAGGCGGACTTACGACGGGGACGACGCAGCAGCGGGCGCGCTGGCCACCGGCAGCGCAGATGCTCTTGAAGGTAGCGGCGCTAGAGGGAACAGCGGAAGCTAGAATCGTCAAATTAGCCCACAAGTTTCACTGATTGGGTCTCGGCTGATGGCCGGCGCATAGAGAGTGATGATAGAGCTGGGAAGAGGCTACTCACGAGAGTGGCAGTTGAGGTCAGCAACGCCGAGGACATCAGTAGCGCAGCATTGGGGAACGCTGTAGAGACCAGAGGGGCAAGGCACGTAGGGTGTGCTGTTATCGCCGGTGGGAACAGCAGAGACGGCGGTGGCGATGAAGCCGAGGACAGCGACGATAGAGTACTGCATTTTGAGATTGGAAGTTGTTTGTTTTAGAAACAAAAAAGCGATTGAAGACTGTTGAGTGAGAGTAGAGACTGGAGGCTTCCTGAGATTGCTGCTTGGGATGATGAGCAAGAAAAAAAATTATCTGTAGAGGGCGATGTTGGCCTCCTTATATAGACGTTTGGGAGTCGATGTTTTGCTGGATATCTTGGCCGTAATCCGTTTTCCTGAATGAGGATCGTCGCTACACCTGTACGTACCAATTGCTTCTCGAGACGGCGTCCTTGATTTACTACTGCATCTGCCTTGGCCATACCTCGGTGGCTTACTGGGTGGCTGGCTTTGTGCAGCTGTGCAGGCTGCATCCTCTAGTGCACAACATGTCGTGGTGAAGTATACACATCACGATGGGCATCCCAGTAGTCACTAGTTGGGCAAAGGGCCTTGGACAGCCGCCGGCCAGAAGCCGCACGAGGCAAATTTGTGAGGATCACTGGTCCCAGCGACTACTGAGTGTACATGTTCCCTCGCAGCACGCTTGGGAGTGGTGCTACCGACAGGGTAAGCCAGGTTCCGGCTGTCGAATCTTGCCCACAACCGCTCCCAAATCCTTGGGTTCATGATGTACCGTATCTCGATGGTTTTGCTTGAGAGGCCGAAGATCGATCTCGGTTGCAACCTTCACCTCTAATTTGCAATAATCCTACCCACCATCTCCACAGTCTTAAATCCCCGTCCTTGTTCTTCCCGGGGGTGTCCCACTACAGCAGTCAGCGGAAACAGCAATTTTCAAAGTGACGATGTGGATTCGCTGTTGCTTCTGTATCTTGGCATGTCCGGGGGGTATCTGCTTTGGGACGATCGAGACGAGTTGTGATTGGTAAGGGCGATTTGAATCTGCCAAACTAGATCGGTGCAGAGGATGTGCACGCAACATGCGTAGTAGCATATAGCTGTAATGTTCATGTATACCACTCTCAATAGAGTACCGCTTCGCGTGGCGGAAGCGAAATATGCTTAACCTGTTGCATGTGTACAGCACACTGCGCTATTGTAATTATAACATACTTTTTCTCCACTTGATCTTTGACAACTCGAGCAATAGAAATTTTGTTCCGTATAGGGTAAATTGCCAACTGGTATGGTAGCTGTTACCGATGCAACTCCGTAATACGTAGAATGTGCAAATCAGACCATTTCAGTCAGGCCATCCCAGTTAGTCATCCTTTCTTCTCTGCTTTTTGGTATCACGTACGGTAGACGCCTGACGAAAGAAAATGAATTACGTATTCTAAACGTAGTCGCCCTAGGAAGAGGAGCCGGTGCTTCTGGCGTGCGTCTCGTAACTAATCGCAACATGGGAATAGTGTCGACAGCCACTTTGGCTCTCTGCCTTGTTTTGGGAGCCAAAATGGTCTGCGTTGGAGAACAGAGGATTTCGTCTTCAGCAAAGTGGCGGGTCTCTTGGCACGAGTCTCCAGCATTAGTGTGCCCCAGCCCTCATTTCTGATTGAAGCGGCTGTTGCTCCCAAGCTTCCTGCTTTCTTGTTTTTGTTTTCGGAGACTCGGGCGCCTGCAGACGTTGAGTTGTCTCGCAGCGGCCTAGGGCTTATACTACGCTCGATGGAGGCAACGATTTGACGGCGCGCACGCACATTACCCCTGCATAGAAGAGGCGCTTCCCTTCCAGGGATCATGATCCGGCCCCGGTGATCTTCCCTATGAAGAACAGCCGGAATTTACTAGCAGACCGGGATGAGAACGGGACTCGGAACAGCGCATGCCACACTAGGTGGCGGGATCCATTATGGCCATTCCCGAGGCGGCGGTCAGGATATTGTGTTTATGCCTATACCACGCAGAACAACAAGCCGATTCGTCTTGATCGGCAACGTCGACCGATATTCTAATGGAGAACTTACGAATCCGATCCACATCGTGAAGCCGTCGGTAAAGTGACATGTACTTGTATGAGAAGAGATCAGTAACCCAGCACCCGGTCCTTTGGTGGAAATTCTCCTACCTTCACCACCCTCGGTGTCTTGCATCTGCACTCTACACACACATAGCGGCAATTTTCAAGCTCGGCGTCGTCGTAGATTACTTGGCTTTGCCGCATAAGTACTGAAAGTTACCGCGTACCTGTCGAAGAGGCGTGGCGATCATCTCCAGATCCGTACTTTAGTGTCCCGACCAGGGGTTAAGCGACCATGCAATACTGGATTTGGCCGATAGTCAGTTGGTATTATGACGACCTCATACCTAAACCAAGCCAGATTGGGAGCGCGCGGCTGCTGGCCTGTTGACTCGCATCCTCGAGCTGAGCGCTAGAACGCCAGGTATGACGCGCAAAGTATACGAACCCCTGGCGACAATCGACAGGGCCTGCCTTTAATCCGATCCAATTGCTGAACTTTTTGGAGCTAGGATCTCAGCCCCTGGTCCCAGCTCAGCCCCGAGCATCCACTCAATAGTCCTTAACTAAAATCCGCGTGCTGCGTGTAGTTTTCTTGGATTGACCACCCAAATCCATCTTAAGTTCGTTTAGTGTACTATCGTAGCGTAATTACGCGTGGGCTAATTTCATACAGTAAGTTTCATGCTGTTGGTATCGTATGCGTAGGTATTTGGCGCGGTGGAGAGAGAAGAGCGGAATTGCTTTTTACTGCCTGTGCTGTTGTCTGTCCATGCTTTCTTCCACTTTTGCGTTGGCACCTCGGCACCCTCTTGCTTTTTGTTGGCATCATTCCAGTCGTGAGAAGCCGGTGACCCCCATCTTGCGACCCCCATACTACTTGTAAATAAGCCAGCTTAACCTTGCAATACAATACCGGTATGCATACTGAGTACCGAAGCGAAGCTTACATGGTACCAGGAAGACTTCTTAGCGTGAGAGGGCGATAGTATAGTACCTACTGTCCTCGCGCATGTCTTTAAGGCTCAGGCCTTTTTCGTATGGCTAAATCGCATTTGGACTCCTGAGCCGGCAGCTTCGCCAACACAATAAGCGCATAAAACGGCTCTGGAGTACCAACACTAGCGCCGGGCTAACAACATCATCGCGGAGACATGCAGTTAGCGTTGTTTTATTTTACACGTATTCCCCAGCATACATCATTAGTAGTCTCCATGCGTGCCGCTCCGTTAGTGTCCATGTGATTTGGGCGGAATTTAAGCGTTCCATCGCCAAGTCTGAGGCAGTCGGGCTGATGCTGCTCACTACCTCTTTCGAAACACCAAAATCGGTGATGCTTCTATCGCTTCTGAGAGGAATAGAACCCGTGCGGCTGGGGTAGCGCAGATAGAAGTCGACTAGCCCTATCCCTGTCGCCTTTCTGCAGAAGCAGATTCGGGTCATCATACTTACTTGGGATCTTCAATGAGAAAGGTTCCGCGCCTGTCAGACGGGTAATGAGCCGACCTATGACAATATTAGCGACGGCCAGTTCCAGGATATCAACCCCGGTAATTTTCTAGCAGCGCCTTCTCTCACGGAAATTGCCGTGATAGGCCCATGAAGAGACAGGTAAGCTTCAATTCGCACGCTGACTACACCACTATTAGGTAGATATGTAGACTACGATATCTTCGTTCCGAGACAGCAAGACCCTCGCAACGCGCCCCCGAGGTCAGAGGCTGAAGAGTAGGTGCCGTAGATGGCATCTTGATAGGCTTCTACCACGGAGATAGAGTAGAAATTGGGCACCATGTGATACAGAAGCAATGCGGATGGTTAATTTCGTGGTAAGTGTTATGTACCAAACTATGTGCTTTTGGAGCATGCTTTTGTTTGCTCAAACTTAGACGTCAGAGGGTCATCATGCTCATAGAGCCAGGTGTAGCTTGTCGCAGGGCGCTCAATTCTCAAATAACTGTCATGAGGAAGAGGCGCTTGATCGGACCGCTTCGATCGCGAGTAGATTTACGCTAATGCAACTGGGTCATGTGTTCAAAGTTGCCTCTGCTGGTATGTGGTATTGTATCATAGACAACTATCCTGGGCGTTGGTGGTTCCTTACTGTTATAGCTAGCTTAACCGTGGTGTCTTGACGTCTCGTACGACGTCCACATACGTGAGAGACTCGCGCAACTGGATAGCTGCCATGACAGCTGTCTCTATAGTAGTACCGACGGAGCTTGCTGAGCTCCCTAGATTGTGTAACGGTACACGGTCGACGTTATTGCCATACCTATACTAGTAGTAAATTAATGACACGTGATTTCGTGGTTCGTGTAAGGTGATCGGATGACTGCAGAGCACTGTCGGGTTGCTGCATCCTCTGAAACGCAGACCAAGATTTTGCATGAATGCCTACAGCGTGCTCGGTCAGCACAAAGCGATCGAGATGGGCCGAGGAATTGCGATGTTGATCGGATACGAACCGGTTTTCGGAACAGGAGCTCACAGCCCCCCCATTCTCCCCAGTGCCTCAAACACCTGCTATTGACCTGCCTAGAATATCGTCAGGTCTACGGAGTAATCAGGTCAGAATCAGGTTATAAGGAGGCATCTCGGGTTAGTGATCGTAACCCTGCAGAGCGAGGTGGGAAAAGAACCAACATCTCCTCTTGACTGGATGCATCGTGTCGACGGCCAGCTCCCCGGAACCCCCGGCTTTATCCAAGAGAAGTCCTGCTGAGTCATCGTAGATTCCACATTGCATGGCTTCGCGCTTAGCGCACGCCACAAAATCACACTTCCTCGATTGATACTAGGTAGTGGGTAGTAGAGTCACTTCCATAGTATGGCAGTATAACGATGACCCGACCACGTGATCCACGACTTGGTGTGAAGACCGTGGCGGTAACATTTGAGAATAGAACTACACTCTTTAGGGAGCACTGTAGATCCCTCTCAATCCCTCTCAATCTTCATCCAATTCCGCGTTGATGGCTAATTACCAATTCATACACTTTTCGTTCTCAACCTACTAGTATGAACAACTTCTACTACATATATGAGTAGCCCGGCATAATGTTAATTAGCCCATCTTCAGAGGTTTATTGCGACAAGACCAACAGGAGGTAATTACACCAGACTACCGGTAGTGTACACGTTATAATCAATACCCGGGTCCCGAGCACAAGCGGGGAACTGCACTAGAGGAAAGATCCATTGATGGTGTGTGTATGCTACCTGGGTAGTCTACCCGGCGGCTTGGCAACGACGAGCCGCGACGAAGAACCGCAAGCCGTGATTCGAGAAGCTCTCTAGTGTGCAAATTCTTTTGGCGACAAATTCACCTGCATGTCTCAAGTCCCCAAAGGTTGGGCAATCCACCTTCTGTAAGTACCTCGCTGAGGGCAACTCAGTCGCCCAAGCCCCTCCCAAACCGTCATAAGGCACTGCACCCAGACCTTCTCATTTAACTTCTTAAAGTCTAGGCTCTACCTAAGGCGGTGCTGGGTGGGTTGGGTTTGGCGACCCGAAGCGAGTCGCTGTAGGTACTTACGTGTATGTCCTGCTGCATGGTAATTAATCTTCGCGGTGGGAAATGATAAGTGGAGGTGTAAGCAGACAATATTATGACCATACTATTCCCACTGCCGGTACGGAGTAAGTGAGTCTGAATATACCATGTGTATTCTTCTTACCTTTCTACCTGTATACAGCTAATTTTCCCCACTGGTATTTCTGGTGGTCAAAGCAGTAGAGTGACTGTGTTCTGGCCACACTGGGCATTCGAAAACAGCCATTCAGCCAACCCACCAACCATGATCGAGCAAGTAACAGTTTCATGCTACTGCAGTAGTAGCGGCAATTTCAGTGCCACACAGATACTCAGAATTATTGCCACTTCCAAGATATTGTACTAGTAGAGTGGCCATTACCTATCAGAAATTATGTCCGGTTTCTAGAGATTTGCATTCTACGCTTATGAAATATACCAGAGCGAGCTGAGAGCCAGCTCATGAATCCTTCAAGCTTCCCTCTCACGCCGTACTTAGTACGCGCGGGGTAGGCGGGATCTCGTTTCATTGGTCTATATTATTTCCATCTCCTTTCATAATCCTGTTGGGTGAGATATTATCTCACTCACCTGTTTCAAATTTGAGAGTCTCGCTCTTGGAGTGACGACATGACACACCACTCATACGGAGTCACCATGAGATGAGCACGGGACGCAAAAAGAACAAAGTCTCCCCAATAAGGTAAGCATTCTCTTATTAGACCTGTACGGGAGGGCGGTGGCTGCCTGCATAGGCTCGCAGTACCGCGTAAGGATGTAGCTTCTGTAGCCAAGAATCTGTGAACTTCCTTACGATACTACTGGCAAGCACCACCTAGTTTCTTGCACGGACAGAAGTCCGACATGCCCGAGTTGGCAGGGGGCTGGAACATCTGGTGGCGCTGTTTCCATCCTCGCAAGCGGTGAGTACTCATGATGCTGACCTTGGGCCACTTGAGTATGTGCCGGCAGTCTGCATGCAGTGCTCATTTCAGCATTGGTGAGTATTATGATGAGTATTACCACACTCTTCACGTCCTTCCGTCCCTACGAAATCAGTAAATTATACTCTGCCAGTTATTAAGTACTGCTACATTGCCGTGGCAACCACCAATATGTGTCCTAGAAGGCTCATTGATGCCGTGTCCGAATCTAATATCAGCGACGACGATTTCGATCGCCATGGACGCATACGCCGACGACCATGGTACTCAGACAGCGAAGACGGCGACGACTCTGGCTCTTCCCGACTGCTACAATCCCCAGCTGAAACGAATGACAACACAGAGCAGCCGTCCTATGACCCTGGTCAGACGTCTCTGGCAAACGGCGGTGGAGTCTAGGAGCTAGATGACCAAGCCAGTCAGACGTCTCCCCCAATCCGCCCCCCAGGATGGGAGGGAGGTGCTAATGCGGGCGAAAGCCGTCAAATTCCCTCGTAGGTCGCAAGACGGTGTTGACTCTAGGCATTATTCGTGTATTTGCTAATTACACTGTTCCCTCGAAGCAGCACCGGCACCGTTAGAATATTCCTCTACTTCAACAGAAACTACGCGCCCGCCCTCCCGGACGGAGAAGGCCTCTATGGGTTCATGAGCTACCAAATGATACCCGTAATTCGTGTGCTCAGATCATGCTTACGTCTAGCGGCAGACGAAGGATCATCCCTAGTCGAATCAACAACCGAGTATCAAACTCTCATTGATCTCGCGGATCATGTTCTAAGTATCGAAAGGCTAGCAAGGTACTTCTCCTAGAATCTACGGCGTAGTAGGCTAGAAATGCACTTCTTAGTGTCGTTGCCGAGCAGGGTTGGGGGAATGGAATGTTCCGAGAAGGATCTTTTTATCCCTTATTACTGAGATGACTCAGTGTGAAACGAAAGAGATCGGCATTTTAGATGATGAATGAAGCAGAAGTTGCAGGGCGTCCGAGATCTGTTTTGATTTGAGCTAGAGCCAGAGCGACGATAGCAGGGTATCCTATCCAAAGCGCAAAGTAGTTCACTTCTACGTTACCCTCTTACATAAACTATCCAAAACAGGTTTTCCAGTTCCTCTACGGTGTGCTAAATGTAACGTGCCAAGGAGTCGCCTCACTACGCACCTTGACAATAGGCGAGCCTCTAAACTAGTTGCTTCTCAAGCGAAGGGGTCAACGCTAGAGTCTGGATTCCGGACATATTCGGCTCTATTTGCGAGCTGCGTCGCTGTCTGCTCCCCGTACTGATCTGCAATGAAGGCGAACATGAGATCGATACCCGCCGATATGCCAGATGACTATGCACGAGTTAGCCTCGGTTCTCGGCCATGCCAGGTCCGGCTAAAGAGCCATGACTCCGTTCTCTCGCAGGATGAATCCTGATTCCAAGGCGCTGCTCGATGATGATCAGAGTCCAACACGTACCGTCCAAACATTTCCGTCAACAACCCATCGTGCCTGACGCACCCATTGTACGGCCGGTCCTTGAGAAGTAGCCTATACCCCAATCATCAGACATGACCGGGTATCCGGGTATCACTCCTTCCAGAGGGAAGGTGCTAGAGCAGAAAAGCACCATGAGCCCGGTGACCTACCCATTCCCAACTTCTCTTGTTCGTGGTAGCCCTCCTCCCATCCAACAGCCCCGACTGCGCGAGAATGGCGCTCCCCGTGCACACTGTCAACAAGAAGCGCAACCTAGGAAAAACCCTCTTCAAGAACTCGACTATGGGCGCCGTGATCGCCGGGTTCCGAGTTCCAGGACCACCGGGCACAAGGAGCACTTCGAGGTCCTCGGGACACTGATCGAAAGTGTGTGTCGGCACCACGCTCTGCCCTATGTGGCCCGGGCCTTCTACCTTTGTGCTCACAGGATCCAGCGTGGCGGCGAGAAGCGAAAGTTCGAGTGGCGTCGTCCGAGATAGACTGTTCAGCGCATCCAGCGGCCCAAAGACGTCCAGCGCCTGGAAAGCTGGGAATATCACCACACCGAACTTGGTAGGGGCTTGCTTATCTTGGGCCGACATGCTGCCTGTCTTCTGCGTGACTTTATCGACACGATAATACTGGGAGTACAGGTTTCGCACGTGGATATACTTACTCTGTCCTCTTCTGAGGACGATACTGGCTTTCCGTATATCATAAGCGTTGTTCGTGTCTCCGGACTGATGAGTGAGCGCAATGTTAACTTCCAGGCGGTAAATCATGTGGGCCCCCGCCGCTTAAGGGCGCGACAGCGGCCGGCGCCATGAACCGAAGCAGACCGCAGACCGCAGACCGTGTTGACTCCGATATCGCCGAGCATCAAGCTCGAGTCGCGCTTATTAATATCCTGCTCACATCGTCTCGTGCGGAAAACATGATGCGAACGGCCTCTTACACGTTACGCAAGGTAGCGATCTCACCCATGTATGTCTGCTGCTATCCCAACAATATGCGGTGTGAACTTGCACGACCACGTCAAGTCTCTCTTCAAAGAAGAGTACTACCCTGGTCCCGGTTCCAGCTGTCTGTCTATTTACCTAGTCCAGGTAGTGTAAGATAATCCCTACTGCAGGTAAGGATATCGTATCCGAGCTACGGGATCCACTCTTTAGCCCCAGCATCAACGTCCGCGCTATTATAATTTGCATTTCGCGACCCGCTATCTATTGACTTTTCGCTGGGAAAATACGATCTTCAAAACGACACTCGCACCATAACGCTCAGAGAAAGGATATACCTATAGGTGACGTACGACAGCTAAGGACAGACCGCTTCGCAGCGTTGACGTCAACAAGTCGATCATCTCTTCCGCTCGCTTGGATCGTAGATAGGATACCCCGGTTCAGATTCTAAGAAAGAGGACACAAAGCAGGAGCTGGGGGCTGACAGCGGAAATTATGAGTAGACAATTTAAATGGAGCTTACGTTGATGTGAAAGCGCGAGGCGAAGTCGTGAGAAGGGGGAAAGGAACCCTGTTGCTCGACGCTCAAGATTTACTGGGCTTGATGCTGAACTGGGCGTCATGCTCTTGTACGATATGTTGTCTCGGATCCCTGGCTGCTTGCTCGTCCTTTGGTGCAGCTGTAAATCGTGCAAGTTCGCATTAACTAGCTCATAGTACTTACAAAGTCCACATTGCCTATCGTTAAATATCATCACTGTCAATAAGAGTTAAGTGTAAGTAGGGATTACAACTGATATTGTTGCTCAATTGGCTCTAGCCCCCCATTACGTCGAGCTAGATACGTATATGTCGTTTCGTTGATTGAGGTGTAATAGTATCGGAGTGCAAGTCAACAAGCAAAGTTAATAAGAGAGTTTGAGGAAGTGGTATGAAGACGCTTACGTTTCGTGTAAAATATAGTAAAGAAGAATCCAGGCCTACTACACACACTATATGTATCAATGCCGTTTTGCTTGTGTATTGATACGACCCCCTAAAGCATCTCGTACCAACGTCAACATATCGTACTTTGCAGCTAATTCGTGGCGGAATGCAGGGCTTAGAGAATGACTCAATATAAGAATAATATTATATGAGCACATAATGACCCTTAGCCATCCAAAGGACTCTTAGTCCCTTAGAGGGCTAACTAGTCTCTATATACAGGAGTCCTTCGGACCTAAACCTCCTCCATGAGAAGGCTAGCCGCGTGTCTTAGTCTCTGAATAGCTTTATTTGCCTACTATCCGAGACATGCTGCAATTCGGCTCCATACCTATGATATGATGAATATGAATACGAAAGGTCATGTGGTTCGCGGGGCCTCGCATAGGTGACCTCCCGTCAGCGCGTAGGTTTCCGTACAGCATATGAGAGTGGAACCAGGATTTTTGTGAGTATGAGTTGCTACACGAAGAACCGGGAGCAACATACTGACGACAACTCTGCGGCATTATACGAATTCTCATATGTGTTCAGCTAAAGATTTCCAGTCAGCGTGATATACTACTCCTATCTACAACCTCCAGTAACTCACGAGCATAATAGCTACGAATAAATCTCTAGCAGAAGATGACACTACTTTTAAAAAGAAAGCAATTGGATGGAATTAAAAAAAAACTATTATGCATAGGCCCACGATATCAAATAAAAAAAAAAAAAAAAAAAAAAAAAAAAAAAGAGGAGGAAAAAAAGGAACAATTATATGCAGAGATGTTGATGAAACGGGTCACGACTCCCTTGATAGATATCAATAAGTTTTATAAGGTTCTTCTTCGATCATGCCGCATAGAACAATGGCGTCTCTGATTTGCTTAAGAATAAATTGATAATGTGATACTGTAGCCGATCATATCTCCAACCTTGAGCTTCCCTATTCATTGCCCCCAAGACAGCCTAAACTTCCTGAAGCCAATCTGACAGAGAATGGCTAACTCAAACAGCATTTTTACCATGAATCCCAGTTGAGGATCTCCTAGCAAGGCTTTTAATAAACGATTCACACCTATGAGCTATAGTAGTCTATATATTGATGTGGTGTGGGTAAGCTCAACAGTGCGTGGGAAAGCCACGTGTGGCTAAGTCGAAGGTCCGGGAGCTAAATAAAGCAGGGCAGGCAGCTGAACGTCGCCTTACTTCATGACTCGAGTTGATCAATTTTCACGCCGTCACGAAATTCTCCAAGAGAACCTCCGTGGAAATCCGTTCTGAAAACCTAAGGGAATGTAGAATTAGTCTGCCTTTTCAAGGATTAAAGCTCTAGATCGGCACTGGCTCAAGGGGTTCATTTCAAGATTATAACAGTGGAAATCTCTGATAGAAGTTTCACGGCTCAAAGAGACATTAAACAAAGGCTTATCAACTGATTTCCCAAAAACAAGTGAGGTTCGCATGTAAAATTCTTAAGGAAATGAAATCACAACATCTCTCTGCTCACTAGGCATTCACTCTATCACGAGCTCCAGGTTGACGCCCGAAACGGTACATATCGGCAACTAGGCCCAAAGCAGAATCCGGCTCAATCATATACACTTCGGTTCGAATTAGATCTGTCCTATATACTAGCTATGTCCTTTCATCAAGACGAAAATTTGTAGATCGCTGTTCGTTCGCTGATGCCGATGAACTATCTCGGGCTCTGCGGTGAAATAATAAGTGGGAGACAATGGACTCTGCGACACATGAAATAGTGCACCAAAAGAAACCGCTCGAACTGCACGAACTGACTCATCCTTCCAGCAAAGTAACACACCAATCTCAAGCCAAACCGCACATCTCGGGTATCATCCCAACTTGCTAATCACGCTTCCCAGCTTGGCTGGCCATATCAAGCGTTTGCGTCGTTACACAAATTCGCCCTCTCGCGCCTCTTCCGAGTCCGCTGCTGCTTCTTCTTGTTCTTCTTCCGCTAGGACGTCTATTAGCTGAAGTGAAGCGGGTTACCTTGGCTCTACCGTCGCAGACTTGGAGCTGGGCTGACTCCCAGTCATCGTCATCTGCTTGGGCCTGGTGTTCTTCAAGTGCATGTGATAGTCGTATTTGCCCGTGGCTTGGTCGTCAAATGTGCCAAGCGTGGTGTCCCCACGCGTGCTTTCCGACTGGGAGCTATAGATGGTGCGGATGAACTTACGCATCCTAGTCGAGAAGCTTGTCTCAGTGTCGGAGACGGGCGGGAGCCGCGGCGGCCCGCCGTTGTCGGAATCGCCGGCGAGCGGCTCGGAGCTGCCGCTGGCGTGGTCGCTCTGGTGCGGGCTCGGGCGCGGGCTGCGACGCTCGCGGATCCAGGAGCCGAGAGACTTACTTAGCTGCGTGAAGCGACCGACGAATAAGATGAATATAACTGGGAGCGATAGGCAGACGATTCCGATGTTAAGCTCGACCAGCCTATTCAGTTGATTTTAGTATGAGCAGGTGAAATAGAGGCGATGTGCCTGCTGTGACATGAGAGAGGGATGACTGACGTGGTGGCGTACACGGGGACTATCGTCCACGTGAAGTCGCTTTTGTCGAAGACGTTTTTGTCCGATCGGATGATGAGATTAGTCAAACCAGCACCGGCGGCCCTTGAGAGATACTGGTTAGCATAGAGACCTTATTCATCACAAGTGGTTCCCTACTTACAATAGACCTGTCAAGAAGATGAGACTGACACCGATCTTCCTCCTCTTAGACAGTCCAAGGCTCGGCATTTGATGAAGCGGAATGAATAGGATATAGAAATCTGTTACGACCCTAATGTAGGCACCAACAGTGACCAGGTTGACCGAGATGCTGTTGCAGCGCTCTGATACCGATGGGGATGCATATGTTTCGCCGGCTCGCGGCACACAGGCAGCAAGGTCGACGATTGAAAAGGCGACGGCGAATCCGACGATCACCGTCAGACCAAACCAGATCATCCATCTAACATGGTTCACGAGTCCGAAGAGTCGAAGATAGAACACCAGGAACCCGACTTTGATCGTCGCATTTGTGACTTGAGCAAGGAGTCCATCGGCAAGGGAAAGCTATCGAGAGCGCGCCTCAGCACTACCGCCTCAGGAGTCGTGAAGATACACGAGGCTCACCTTTTGCCATTCAATAAACTTTCTGAGCGTTACATCCCATAAGTGAATGCCAAGGATGCCGCCTCCTGGATAGTAGAGAACTATAATTGCACCTTTTCAGTACAGGCTGTAATGGAGATAGGAGCTTGTGAAACCTTACGCCTCAGTATGAGTCCAGAATAGGACAGCACGAGAACCTAGATTACCCGAGTGAGTGATCCCATTGACTAAGATCCGTACAACAATTTCTCATAGACAGGCTCACCGTTCCCGCGATACAGAATACTGCGATAGTAGTTAGCTATCATCGCCTTAAAGGCAGGTGAGCCAAAAGGCGGCTTACTGTCATCCGTTCCAAAGGACTTCGTGACCCTCAGTCGTGCATAAAGGCGCATCAGAATCACCACAGCAACTAGGAATGAAAGCACCGAGATCAGAATGATCAACTGGTAAGATCTCGACTCGGGATGGTCGAAATTCGAATGCTGACCGGGAGGCGGCGGCCTCACCGGCGTATGATCCAGATCATAGGTAACCATGACGATGGCAGCGGCCAGAGAGAAGACGCTCGACTGGAATGGGCTTGAAAGATCTGGGAACAAGGAAGTAGATTTCGGGTTTACTATGTAAGCCAATCCGCTAAGTAATCAACTCTATCAGCGAGTGTGTAGGTGGGAGCCAGTCTCGGGCGCGTGGCATGATCAACTGCGCCGCACATGTACATCTGCCTAGCTTATCAGGGGACAGGCAGAAATGAGGGTGGTGGGTGAAGGTGATACTGAACGATTGCAGACTGTAACCGATAGTGCAACGTCGGACTTGGCTACCCCTCACGTTTTGGCACCTTCATCTGACAGCATACATATATTGTTACTAAATTTATTTCAAGGACTCCAAAGGTCCAATGCATTACCTAAGGTGTTGATAGGGCAGGCAATAAGACGGAAAAAATTAAGGTCCATAGCAGAATGGGACATAGGCGCGGTCAACGATCCTATGAAAACCTATAATACAACATTAAAGAAAGCAACTCTTTAGCAGTAAATGTTTGTGTGCCTTTCTCCAATAGCCCCCATCCCTAAAAACTGCAAAGTGTTAAAAATAATCAGCGCATCTCTTACTTCGATGCGGCAGTAAGACGGATAGAATTAAGCCCAGCCTGTATAGCGTAATCAAACACGGGTGCTGCGTGCTGTCAGAAATCCTGTAGGAATCTTGATACGACGTTGAGCGGACTGCCCCTCATTTCTATACTTTGCCCCGACAGCTTTATCCATTGCTACCAATTGCAAAGGGGTAGTCAAACCTGGTATGCCTCTTAGAGCAATAATGGTAGGGGAAAATGCTTGGTCCCCATATTATGATAAAGCATTGTTGCAATCAAGAATCCTTCAGGAGCTTGTGTTACAACCTTAAACGGACTGTCGCTCACAGTTCTCCGTGCTCTCTAAGTACTAGTAGAATGCTTTAGTTGTTGCTATGATTACCCCAAAGACAGTGGGGGCCGTGAGGTCGAGTAAAGAGTCGGTATCAACTAATACGCTTTTGAACGCGATAACGCGAGAGCCGGCACGGAAACCCGGGCCTTTGACTCTCAGTTCCTGGGATCTAGTCATGGAATACGCAATAGTCAAAGCAGACAGGAAGCTCGGCCATGGGTCACTTATCCTTCGCAAGAGGGCAGTAGTAGGGAATTAATGACGCGTCTTGGTTGAGCTAGCTAGAAGCACGTAGGGCAGCGGGCCATTAACTCCTGGAAATCCGCGGTATTAGTTCCACTCTGTCAAGACTGTCTCTCCCTGGGTGAGATGCGCGTATTCTATGCTCTTTTTCCATAGCCAATCCCGTTTCTTCACGTCTCTCGACTCGACACTAGTATCTATAAGTTGATCGTCGAAGTAGTACGCATCTTTGGGAGCCTCGCCCTCAGGGGTCATGCGGGTCGCGGCTTCGAGCACCTGTGATGCCGACCTACTTGGACTTCGCACCAACCCATTTGGCGAGAGCCAGGTGACTATTGGGTAGACAATCTTGAAAATTAGTACGCGGATGAGCCAAGGCGCATGGCGTTGAAGACCCGTCGGCATTGTGCCAGGATCCACGCCCACTATACAGACTTTGTTCAGAGCGGGATCTCGGTCAAGACGGCGCTGAAGCTCGTGCATCATCATGATTAAGAAGAGCTTGGCTGCGCCGTAGCGACGAAACCCGCTCTTCCACGACGGATCTTCTTCCGCTGAGCTCCAGGTGCCTTTCGCGATTGCCTCGATGCTGTCCTCGTCTTGCACAATCGTTTTGTACTTCTCATCTGTGAAACACCCGCCTGATTCGTTCCGTTTATCATGGGGACTAATAGCCAGGGTTTAGCGGGAGATCACAGTGCAATGCTATGTGTTGGGTCGCCGAGGACTAGACAAAGAGAGACTTACTCATGAGATTGGCTTCCAATGATAACAATGCGCCCGGATTCCTTGTCCATGCTCTTTAACAAGAGCAGAGTCAGTAGCCAGTGACCCAAGTAGTTTGCGCTGAACGTCTTGTCAAAGCCATCTGAGGTCCACGCCTGCTTGCCGAAGTCTTGGAATCCCGCGTTAAGC
Organism: Xylaria sp. FL0933; assembly: GCA_022578765.1. Taxonomy (NCBI): domain Eukaryota; kingdom Fungi; phylum Ascomycota; class Sordariomycetes; order Xylariales; family Xylariaceae; genus Xylaria; species Xylaria sp. FL0933. Next base: position 389,564 of record MU389733.1, on the reverse strand, counting down.
ACCAAGAGCTGGATTGGGGGAATGCTCCCTGAAGCGATGCGTGTATTTACGGTCTCGGCCGCATGACGAACACTGTCAAGATCTGCGAGATCTAGATTGACAAGGTCGTGAGGATGAGAAGGGGCCCTAGAAAGTGTCGCCCTCAGCGTTGTCGCTGAGTTCTCATCACGGACCGTATACAACCCGTAATACCCAGCGAAAGCGGATTTCGACGTGATCTGTTCAATCAAGGCAGTGCCCAGACCGCCATTGGCGCCGGTGACGAGAAGGGTGTTTTTTGGTTGACTCATATCGTCCTTGAAACGAGAGGACTAAGAACGCCCTTTCCCCTGCGTATCTTGGAACAGTAATAGCTACTTACGTATAGTTGAAGACAAGGAGAGGAGGCTACTTGGCAACCCGAGGATGAGATACCCTGATCGGATACGCGGGCGCTAATAGCACACTATGTATTCTTAGAGGAGTAGCATCCATACTGATATAAAATCGTTATCTAAGGGGTGTTGAGGGGTTCCTTCCACGACAAAGCAGACACTTGAATTGTCTGGTACGCTAGGCAGCAGCTAGGGACGCTAAAAACGGACACTACAATACTAGCCTACCCATACATGTGGTCTACGTTAGTGGAGTGCGGGCTGATGCAGTAGGTCAGCCGGTGTGGGGCATTTAAGGTTAACAGGGCAGTACTGCAGGGTACTTTCACGACCAAAGCCCGAGTTTTGCCTATGGATTTCCAATTTATAATCAACCTCGGAAGGCTGAACATAATATAGCGACTCAAAGGATCAATCATCAGTTCACTGATGCGACCTAACACTTCAATACAACGTACCACAATTTCCAGGCGAAAGTGGACATGTGGATCACTCGGGTTAGCTCTTCGGTCGGGAAACAAATGCACAATCTGAGTCGTACCTTTAAGTGACTAAGTGGCTAAGTAAGCGCCTACTAAGGTAAGAGGTACACGATATTGATACCTACGTACATGTAAGTAAGCAAGAAATTACCTCTCTCGCTGCAGAATCAGCTCAGCCGCGAAAACAAGAATTTAACAGTAGGAATAATACTATAAAAGTTTGTATACCTAGTATACCATAAGACGGCAGGAATACGGCAGATAAAAGCAACCGCCCTGCATGGAACCCATGGAACGGCCTCGGCAAGCCACCCCTGCGGCGCTCCCCCACCGCCACCGCATCCTTCACCAATCCTTCACGGAGACTGCCTTGGCGAGAGCCTGACGTTGAAGTCATCTCCCTCCTTGACCGAAATGATACCCAGTGTTGGTCGACCTACGTCAGCTCGAGGGAACGGCGGGTCCCCAATCTTCTCAACGTCAAACCGCCGTAGGACCGTGGCCACAAAGCACGTTACCACGTACCGCGCCAGGAAGCGGCCACTGCACATCGTCTTTCCGCCCCCAAATGGTCTCCAGGACGGACTCTGCGCCAAGTCGGGCTTCTGCCAGCGCTCAGGCCGGAACGCCTCCGTGTCCTCGCCAAAGGCGCTCTCGTCGAAGTGCAACAGTCGGTTTGGAACGACCACCTGGTTGCCCTTGCGCAACAACTTTCCTCCGATGACGGTGTCGCGGGCCACGAGTCGCACCGAGGCAGACCAACTGCAGAGCCGCAGAGTTTCAAGCCAGATCGCTTCGACGGTTGGGCATTTTGATCCGTCTTGGATGTATCCTGGGTCTACCAGAGACTGGCCGCTAAAGGCAGGCTCAGTTTCCGCGCGGTACTTCTCTAGCAGAGAGGGACTCTCAAGGAGATATGTTAGCAGCCAGAAGGCTGTTCTCCGAGTATTTGTGTTGATACTAGGGTTTTAATAGTCAGATCGCATTCTAAGCCGTAGAATTTCAGCTAGTAAGGAACGTGGCTTACGCAAAGTACAGATGGAAAACCATCACAGCAAGGTTGCCATCGTCAATGCCGATTGCCCTTCCTTCATCCTCCATTGCATTGATTAACCAGGCAGCGCCATCAGCTCTCTCACTTTTTGGCAGGGAAAAATACTTCTTCAGTGACGCAATAATCTGGGTTCGTCCCCTTATCATGCTACCTGAGAGAAAGTTGGGGTACTGATAAAGCATCTGCCAAATGCACTCGTCAAACTCAAAGAACGCCGCTGGAAGGTCAGGGTTTATGTGATGGAGTGCTTCTCCGAAGTAAACGTGCTGCCCAAGCCGAACGAACATATTTGAGCACCAGTAGTATAGCGGGACTTCAACAGCACCCGAGCCGTGAAACTTGGCGTATGAGCACATGTCTCTAAGCGTACTCGGGTTTACGCTGCGATCAATCCAAGCCCCGGCTCGCCGTTGGAGGTTTCTCAGATTTTCTCCAGGGTGCAATTGATGGATATGCATCTTTTGAGCCAAAGCTCCGAGTGATTCTCCCTGGGGATTAGGAAACCCATATTTGCTCACTGGTAGGGATGAGTACATGAGGCCGATAGCATGCTCATCGCCTCCGTTAGTTCGCATGAGATTCTGGACAAAGCCCTCAAACGACAGACTTTTGGTGGCCTTGTATACTTCAGCGGAGTGTTTTGGTTCTGCCACTACATAGAATGTTATCCCCAAGATAGTCAAGGCAAATGGCTCCTCAATGTTGTTTAGGTATTTCCTTATCGACCCTGTCAGCTACGACCACTGCATATGAGTCAGAATGATTTACCTGGCTTGTGCAAATAGCCCATTTGAGTTGCGAAAGAATGGCACCACATGGCCTAAAAGAATATTTATCAGATACTGCGCAACTCCATGGCTAAGAAATGAAATAGCTCACCAAAATCTAGCAGGCTTTCGGTCAGCATATAGCAAATTCGAAGAACCTAGGGCCATAGTTACTTACAGGGAATCCAGCTAGGAAATTCTGCAGGCTGGGAAGGGTTCAACGCAGGATAGATAGTAAATTTCCAAACTCGCCACAATATCAACGCAAATGACGCATAGATGGCGAACCGAACTATGATAGCATGGTCCGGTGGGCTATCTTCTTGGGGAGAAAGAGCCTCAAAGGCCAGTGTAGAATTCAGGATAGTTGACATGGCGATGGACTATCAAGCAGTTCTTAGTCACCACCATCGACGAGATTGCCCCGTTTGAAAGAGTGATGTCCCACCACAGAATTATGTAGTTCTTTCTATCCTTTTTTCTATTCCTTAGAAATTGCACCGAGAGTCCCCGTCAGCTGGACTGATTCTGAAACCTCTTTCGAAAGAGGTACAGGGGTGTGCTCAGTCGAGCCTACTGTGATATAAATTCACCAACTTGTTTTAAATCTCTTCAGCTTTCACTATAAGATCTATGATAGAATGACTAGAATTATGCCATAATCTTAACTATTTCGGGCAGTGTAGTCCGATTGGCCATACTAAGACCAATCATCCATTCTGACAAATGTTTGATATAGAAAGGCAAAAGACTCCATTTAGGAATCAGATAATGATTCCGTGAAGTAGCATTGGCTAAGTTTGAAGACGATACCGCTGGAAATACTTTATCCTTAATCTCACCGATTATCAATGTCGAGACTAGTCTTTGATAAGTCCCTGGCAGATTTCCCCATAAAATCCGACTTACCACCGGTGGAGCTCATAGCAATGAAGTTGCAGTTTCACGCTACGCGCTTACGCAGCCGTCACTAGACGCTGCAACCCAGTTTTGTTAGGATACCGTCGCATCATCGCACTTTTTGGGAGTAGTTGTCCGAACCTACCATCAGGCAACCCGATCCTTCATGCATGCGAATCCTGACTTAAGCTTATCAATACCGATGTAACATTGATCAGAACTTTGTCTCAATCTGTGTTTTTTACGCGCAAGAGTTCGCCTTACTGTGCCAGATAACTGCAGTGGCTTGTAAGTCACGATTACAGCTTGTGATACTACTACCAAAGTTAATAGCAATAACCTTGAGCTGAGTTCCGCCGCGTATGATAGGCAGAGTGACACTGCAGCGCTTATTTATATTTAGTCGTCATCGTGGCAGACTCACTCGCAGTTGCGCAAAGTCGGCTGATTTTTTGTACCGATTACGACGTTATGCTTAGGAGGCTGACACTAGACCCTTCGACACCATCGTGAGTTCCAACATAGCAAAAAATAGCACCCACGGTCTACGAAATCGTGACTATTAAAACGGTGGCAAATTCCCGTCGATGCTGAGCAGGTTCGCCTTCTAACAGATGAGACCGGATCCCAGAACTATCATCAATATCGTTGACTTCAGCAAGTCCGGAAGACCGTCAACATCTCGAAGTTCGCCGAGGAAATGGCTCGCGTTGCGGACGCTGTAGGCCTCTGTGTAAGAGCATTTCTTACTTCTTATCGCTAGAAATAACCCGTCTGACGTTCAGATCGACAGTGCCTAACTTTGGCCCGGCTGTTAAACGGCACAGTCTCGTACCCAGATAGCAGCACATACGCGGCATCTCTCGCGTCATATTTCACATTGCAGCAGGCTGCCATCCACCCTCGCTGCATCGTTACACCAACTTCCACCGATGAGGTGTCAACGATACTACGTGTGCTGACTAATGAAACTTCGGCCAATTCAGCTTGTCCGTTTGCCGTTCGAGCAGGAGGGCACGGGACATCTGTTGGTACGTCGAACGTCCAAGGCGGAGTGACCATCGACCTAAGGGGCTTGAGTGACATCACGCTCAATCAAGATAAGAACATTCTCTCCGTAGGGTCTGGTGTTACAATGGGCGCTGTATACTCCTATCTTGACCCGCTTAACATGAGCGCCGTCGGAGGTAGGGCCTCGAGCGTTGGTGTGGCCGGACTAACTCTAGGCGGCGGAATCTCATACTTTGGTCCCCGATATGGGTGGGCCTGTGACAACGTGAAGAACTTCGAAGTGGTACTGGCCAATGGCTCGATAGTCAATGCCAACGAGAAGGAAAACCCTCGCTTGCTATGGGCCCTTCGAGGCGGCGCAGGCAACTTCGGTATCGTTACACGAATCGATATGCAGACGTTCGAGCAGGGGGATTTGTGGGGTGGCACTATTATCCAGAATGTGTCTACGAAAGATGCGGTGATCGCCGCCCTCGCCCAGTTCAGCCAAGCCCAACACTACGATAAGTATGCCTCCTTGCTCACTACGTTTGGATATAGCCAGGGTCAGCTGTACATCGTCAATGGGTTGCAATATACAGGAAACGTGGAGGCCCCATCGGTATTCCAGCCCTTTTTAGAAATGCCATCTCTGAGCAGCACCTTGGGTCGCAAGAACATGACAACCCTGGCTGCTGAAACAGAGGCCTTGCAGATGATTGGACAACGGTACGATCCTACTAAGTCCCGACGGCAACGGGTGGCGCTGATCTCGGTTCCAGGGAAGCGTACGCGACAATGACTATCAGCCCCACAGCTGAAGCCATCGATGCAACCGTGACGGCGTGGAATGCCAGTGTCGGGTCGGTTCAGAACATCGAAGGCCTGCATTGGAGCGTGAATTTTGATCCACTCCCAGCAACATTCTATGCTCACAACGCCAATGGCAACGCCCTCGGCCTAGCCAGCAGAGGAAATAAGCCCCTGATGGTAATCCTGCTGAGCGTCACTTGGGCCAATGCGGAAGACGACCCCGCGGTCGACGTTGCAATGAGAGGACTAATCAGGACCATGGAGCGCGATACGGCACGTCTGGGCGCCTTGGATCCGTTTCTGTACTTGAACTACGCCGCATCCTGGCAGAATCCCCTTGCAAGCTACGGCCCGGCTAGCACAGCCAAGTTAAGCGAGATACAACATACTTACGACAAACGAGAGATCTTTACACTCGACAAGCCTGGAGGATTCAAGGTCGATGCATGAGACTGAAACAAAGTATTCTGCTTACGGCAGTAGGCAACTAGGATGTGGCTAAGTTATGAGCCTACTAATATAGTAACTTTTGCTCTAGGTAGGGCAGATTATGAAGTATCAATTGCAACCATCTATCCCACTCACTCCACACATACACACCCTAGAACCAATAAGTTGCGTCTGGCTACTACGGTGGGATACCCTTAGGCATTTTCTCCCTACTCAAGCTTTTCAGATCTATGCGGCAGAGTACACTTTTGAAAAGGAGCATGCTACGGTGATCGGCAGAGGTGCGCGTCACACCGACGCCCTCCAATACTGCGATGCACAGGACTTCCCATGCAGCATGTCTATGCAAGGGATACCGAGTATACTGGTAGCTCCAGTAATCCTATAATCCTCCATGAATGCCTAATGTTGCAACCCTCTCCGCATTCAACGCAACGGGTTCTGACAAATTTCTATACTGCGTATCGTTACCAACGATAGAGTCGCAGCCTAATTACAGCTGGGCTGAGAACTCTCGATCTAGTAATGATTTACACATGCAAAAGTCGGACGTGACGCTGCTTCGAGTAGCATCGTCTGCTGATGTATCATCACATTGTCAGCATTTAACATTTGCTGAAAATAATAGCAGGAGCGTGTCTGCTTCAGGAGAACTGAATAGAGCACATATGTAGGAGCCTCCAAAATCTCAGAGCCGTATCCGATAGGCCTATGTCGAAGTCTGGGACTCAAATACAGCTTATCATTCAGATAGATAATGATCACACTGTCACCTCTTCACAGAGGCTTGCTGTCACTATAGATAGTCAGGTTACATCAACCTTCATTTTCGTTCAAGTGATTGAGCCTCGATTTACACCAGTCTCAATCTACACGCGCAAAGATGGCAGGCCTTACAGGTATAGCGATTGGCGCTGTGATTTTACTCGTTTCTATGATCGTAACGCGGCTCTGGCAGCACGATGAATCAAACTCACAGAAACCACCTACGATTGGCGAGACAGTTCCATTCGTGTCTAATGCGTGGCAGTTCATGACTCACAAGAGACGCTTCATTGCGCGAGTGAGGTAAGTCTCAGACAAAGAAGGGGGATAATTTTCCAGATAAATGCTAATGACTCTGCGATACTCCAGCAAGGTGCTGCAAGACTCGCCAATTGCTCAGTGTCAGCTCGGATTCATGAACATATATATCATCACGGGAGGCAGTAATGTCTCGTCTCTCTTTCGGGCATCATTCAACTCGGAGCCTTGGCTGCTGAAGATCTTCGAGAAGGCTGCAGGCTATGAGCCCGCCGACATGGTGAATTACTATGTAGACCAAACCGGCGGTGCTATCCTGCCACGTCGTGGAAGCACTGAGCTTCCCCCTGAGAAGCGCATTTGGAATGGCATTCACCGTATGCATGATGAGACGCTCCTAGGCCCTCGAAACTTGGCTGCTTTCGCCAAGTTCTTCCAGGCCTTCTTCGGTCGGGAACTTGCTACTATCCCAGCCGGCAAGTGGGTTGAAGATGTCTATATATTAGACTTCCTTCAGACTCGTATGGGAGACGCGTCCACTCGAACCTTTTTGGGACCCCACATCATAGACATGAACCCGGGTTTCATGAAGGCCTTTTGGCAGTATGAAAGGCAAGCAGAGAAATTGGCCTTTGGGCTCCCTACCTGGATGAACGGGCGCGCTATTCGTATGCGCGATAAGTTGAACGACATGTGCCGTAAGTGGTTCGAGTTCTCTGATGCGAAGTACGATTGGGACAGTCCAAACCAAGATGTAGACTGGGAGCCCCTTTTCGGCTTGGCGCACTCCAGAGGGCTAGTGCGATGGGCGAAATCTTTCAATTTCTCGAATCAGAGTATTGGAGCTGCTTTCAGCCTGTTCATGTTTGGGTGAGTGCTTCTCTCCGCAGAAAGGAGTTACGGAAGAAAACTAGTTCTCACCTGAACTTGATGATAGCCTCCATGCCAACACGATTCCTACTTGCGCCTGGATTATGTTCGAGCTCCTCAAAGACCCTGAACTGTACCAGGCTGTAAAAGCCGAAGTTAAGCAAGCCGAACTCACCGACAAATCGGGCGATGTATATTTCGACCATCAGAAACTCACCACGCAACCCCTGTTACAGTCGGTCTTCAACGAAGTGTTGCGTCTTCACGCCGTTCTTCTCCTCACACGGACATCTACGGAGTCTGTCACTGTCGCCGGTTACACGTTGCCATCAGGGTCCACGGTACAGGCGCCTACTCGGGTTGCACATCTTCGTGAATCAGTTTGTGCGTCTTGCCCTCTCCTTATCCCATGAGTCCCTAGTCCTGTTACAACATAGCGTTTCTTCACTTCAAAGCTTCTTCTTAGGAAGACTATGCATCAATAGGCTCATTTCACATGCATTTACTTTCTACTACAGTCATAAACTAACTGTCTATTTGATTAGGGGGTACTCCTGAACACCCAGCCTCTGAGTTTTGGGCCTATCGTCATGTTAAAGAGGTTGAAGTAACAGACGAGCAAGGTCGTACTACCAAGAAACTTGAATTCTCTATGGCTGGTCGTGACAGATGGTTTTTTCCCTGGGGTGAGTAGTGATCTCTTCCTTCCCAAGCCCGTCTTTACGCTCTTTCTTTAACTTGATCGTGAACAATTGCTTACATGCACAACCTCTTTACTCGGTGTAGGTGGTGGTGTCAGCATTTGTGCTGGACGCTATATTGCAACTGCAGAGGTGATGCTTGCCATTTCCATGCTCATTACCAGATTTGAAATTGAGCGAGTGGGCTGGGTTAACCGCGATGGCTCTGCTTCCAAGAAGGCTGCTGAAGATGATCTATCGAATGCAAACGCAGTAGTAGCGCAGCCTGACCGTGATATGAAAGTCCGGTGGCGAAGGATGTGGTAAAGTGGTATTGATGTCAATTAAATTCATTACTCTAGGCTTATGGATCTTGTGATCAGCGATGTTGGGAGTACAATATGTGACAAGGTTTTGGTATGCGACTGTGAGTTTTCAGAGGCTCTCAGTATGCTTAGCCATGGATAACCAAAGTATAGATCTGTGAGATATTAAGAAGCTTGGGTTGTAAATGACAAATGTAGAGAATAAACTAGCTTATAAGCACATATACATATGAGACTACAAAGAGGGTGTTCATCAGCACGGCGTCAAAATGGGACGTAAGGCTTGCTTGTCACTCATGGCAGCGTAAGTGACGGAGGGCCAGATCGGAAACCAATCACATTGCGGGCCAAGCACTGAGTCGGATTAAAAGTGGGAGAAACCTCCGTGCGGCTGCTTTTGAGCCCTTGTCTCGCGATTTCGATTAGTCTCGTCTTGACCTTCGGCTTAGAGTCTCCTAGATGGGCGAGATCTCTAGCTGCCTATTCATATATGCTGAGGATCGCGGGTAAAAGGAACGGCACTCCGAGTGCGGACACTGTCGACAATGGTCGTGCTGAAGGATAAGCTATATCGCAGTCAGTGACTCAGTGAACTTTTATCTTCCATGAGATAGAATGTCACCGACTCTCTTCCAAAATGACCTTGTTATCTTTATCCTTAACTCCTTCGCTCTGCTCGGGGCTCTGAAACCGATTTCGGACTCTCTCGATCTACATTGATGCCGTCACGACTTCGAGATCCCTCATTGAAAGTTCTGATATGACTGTCGCGGTCAGCTGTTGTTGTCGCTCCCCTCTAACTTCGATCTCGTCTTAGGCGCCCTTAGCTGATGGCAAGGATGCCGGTCCCTTAGTACGCGTGGGTTTATGTAGATAGATGTCTTGCCAACAAGTCGCCTTAGTTAGCAGCAGCGTGATCAGTTTCCTTGTTGGTTCAGGACTAACGTGAAGTTGATGGACATGAAAATGAGATAAAAAAAGCAGAATCGCCTGCCTGGCTTCTAGTAGTTGGGTAATACAGTGTTCACTGGTCTGGAAAGAAAAGAGATTGGAATATATGTCCTCGTATTCTGTTTATGGAAATTCCTGACGTATTAAATCAAGATACTGACTAACACAAGCAAAGGAGAAGAACTCTATCTAATAGCTGATAGTTTCTTCAACAATACGATAAGAAACAGCTTGTAACAATAAGGTAACATCCTAGTCTGCGCTTTAAAAGACGGCTGGTAGTCGGTTAAGACACCAGGTCAGAGAGAACCACTCAAGTTTTACAGCTAAAGTGAAGTTTCAGTTTCTCTTAGCCAATATGTACTTTAATTGTTCTATCTTTTTGATCAATCTCAAACTACCGAGCCCCCCTAGCTATTCCTCATATCAGACCAGATCGCACTCATCAAATCTGCGTGAAGCCTTCCTTGTATGATTCTGTTTTTGACTGGAAGCCATTTGGAGCTCAATCAGCTCGACGTCGGAGTCGCCAGTGGCAACCTGCGACCGACGTGCAAGACTGCCCCAATTAATCTCCATCTCGCGCCCGCTGCCCTTCCTGTTCGGGTCCGATGGTCTTCGATCTTTGCTGCTGTCCGACGACTTCCCGCTGGAGGCCCCCAGAAGCGATTGGCGCGTCAATGACGTGACCGACCACTTCAGGCGGGCCTAGACGCCCTGTATTGGGGCGATGGTCTTGTACATAGGGGCGCAGGCGCTGAAGATACTCGTTGCCATTTGTAGGATATCCCAAAATGCATTTGCATTGTTTTCCTCTGACGAGTAGAAGAGTCAGCAAGCGCGAATGTGATATTGAATGCATCATCAGCCCTGAAACGGATTTCTTCCACATAGGCGGCACGTCCTTACTGCTTCTCGGTCTACACGACAAGATCAAAGCCGAGTTCGAACTCGAGCTTTCTTTAGTTGACCTGTTCGAAACAAGCACCCTGTCAACCATGGCAGGCCGAATAGACGGGAAAAGCCACGCGCCAGAAGCCGTTGATTGGGACGCAGAGACAAGACTTTCACCTTCCGTGTCTGACTGGGATAGCAGCCTGCTCCAGTCAACTTCCAAGTCCTCGGCGAGAGTAGTCGTCCTAACGGGGGCCACGGGGTACCTCGGCAAGGCTCTCGTGCAGGCTTTGGAGGTCGATTCGACAGTCAAGGAGATTCATTGTCTCGGAATCCGCAATGCCACTTCGAGGACGGATCCGAAACCCTTCGCCAAAGTCGTCGCCCACAATGGTGATCTTGGCCACGCCCGACTTAGACTTTCTGAAGCCATGGTCCATGATCTCTTCGGCAGAGCAGATCTTGTCATACGCAACGGCGCTGATACTTCATACTTGAAGACATACCAGTCGATGCGGCAAAGCAACTATCAGACAACTAGAAACCTCATCGAATGGTGTATGCCGAGAATGGCACCATTTCACTATATATCGATGGCAGGAGTCGGAGACTACGCGGCCGGCTCACCGCTCCGAGATGTATCGATGAGGTCAACACCCCCGCCTTCCGTAGGTGATTCAACAGGGTATACGGCTTGCAAGTGGGCGAGCGAAGTATTTCTCGAGAACCTAGTCAAGAGACACCCGGCCTGGCTGGTTTGCGTGCACCGCCCCACGCTCATCAGCCGCGACGACATCCCTCAGCTAGACGCGGTGCATAACACCTTGGGATTCGCACGGAAACTCGGAGCAGTGGCGTCATCTCAGGGCGTCGCCCGCTCGAACTCCCCCTGTTTAACATGCGAAAATGGGCGCTAGAGAGAACGGCGAGTAGCGACGTCCGGTTTGCCGATGTCGAGCTCGTTGAGATCTGGCTCGACAAGTGGATTCAACGCGCGATCGCGCCCGGGATGCATCCGACCATAGGTGTGTTACTTACCGCTTTTGCCAGACACGATGAAGTTGAGTTCCCTGTTGTCGTTGCTGGAAAGGAGACGGATTGAGATTTTAGGAAGAAAGTATGACTATACTTTGGCTCGATTACTGAGAATTGTAATTATTGTAAGCTAGTGACGTTTTAACTGAGCTTTCTTTCCCTTTTCTTTCCTTTTTTGTATGTTCTGCTTGTCATCATAGATATTCAGTTTCTACATTATGAAACACTTAGCTGAAGATCTGTAAACAGACCAACGTAATACAATAAGCTAAGGGCCATTACGGTACCACGCGTATATCAATATCTTGTACTATCTAGAAATGGCCCTGCCATTCTTTGATCTTGACGCAGTTCAGGGGCATATCTGGACGCCCTGTATATTCACCTCTGAGCCATGCCATACCGGTCTCACACCTCGTACAAACACGCATTAGACATACTCTATTCGCCACTACGATTCCCATAGACCACATATTTCCTCATGACCAGTGCCAGCGGTACCGCAGCTCATTGGTATCCCGCTAATGTTCCGCGGCCTAGGTACGCCGTTCGCCTCGCGGGCGGATCTGGACAACCGGCTCATCACATACCCGGACATGGACGCAGAATTGGGCTTTGCGCCTCCAGAATAGGCGTCCAGCGGAGTCAGAAGTAGCCAGCGCTGTGCACAAAACAAAAAGTCATTGTTATTACACCATTTCGATGAGTTGTGGATGTAACTGTTCATTTCACAATGTATAACAGGGACGTTGGAAGGCTAACAAATGTATTTCATCTATGAATCGAGTAACATGTCTCCAGTTCAGGAGAACCCTACAGCCTCAGCTACTCGCCTCTTGTAATGTGCTTTTTACACCAACTTTAAATTCCCCCGCCGCTGACAGTTATCACTATTGGAAAGGCAAAGGAATATAATGGATGTCGCTTTCCGTACGGTTCAAGCATGCCATACTCTGTCGCGATGTCCCCAGATCATAACAATAGACAAAATACGTTCCCAGACAAGTCAATCTCCGCATGGATCATGACCGTAGTTTACTAAAATTCTGTCCCCATACCGGTTAAGCAGCATGGCCCTCGCCGCTTCAGCCTGCCTTTCCCAACAGGCGAAAAAGCACCAAACCTGTGTTGAGCCGAGATCGGCGAGAGTATGTTCAGCGATAAATTCGACGTGGTAAGAGTGCCCAGGGGGCTTGGTTTGTTGCCAGATTCGAAAAAGGTTAAACTGATTGGCAATCTCGGTAGGCCCTTGTATGACTAATACCCTGCTGCGACCATGGGACGGCACTTCAGGAACGGCTGGATCGGTCCAGAGTGCAAACGTAATTATGCCTAAGACCTCAAAACGTCCTTCTTTGGATAAAGTACGCAATCTTTTAGCAGCATCGTGAGAGAAGAATGTGATGACAGCCCTACAGTAGTATGGACGATCGAGGGTGGGCGTGCGGATTCGAATATGCCTGATCCTACCGATTCCCCGTATGCTTTTGAGCAAGGCACCGTAAGTGACGTCTGATCTGAGGAATGGAATATACAGGGACGAGTTTCGGCCTTCTTCTGGGTTATTATGGCCCTCCTCGTCCTGGCCAGCCTCGTGCGCATTGTCATGGCCATCACTGGTGCCATTGTTATGGTTATTGCGCTGGTTATTGCGCTGGTTATTGCGCTGGTTATTGTCTATCTATGGTCACTTTAGGAACTTTCCTTCCAATAAGGACTAGTTGTGTTGGCTTACGTGCGCCTCTTGACTTGTGTTCCCTACGCCCGGTGCAGGGGAGTAGAAGTGGTCGATTATTCTGTTTGGAAAATTGGTAGAACCGGAACCGTACGCAGGTGGTGGCATGGAAGGTGAATGGGGAGTTGTAAATGAGTGATCTCGGAGGGAATCCATTTCCTTGATAAAGAAAGCTATTGTTGCTAGACGAGTACTGATTCTCAAGTGCTACGGTCGAACGAAAGTATGCGGTTGAAGTAGGTGCCCGGGTCTTTCGTAAAGTATGTATCATCGATCGGTGCCTTTGACAGATAACTAAGTAAATAATTGAGCTTAACTACCAGTGATGTATTGATTCCGTATTATATATAGGTTAAACCGCTGGGTTGTTGAGAGAGAGAACACGAGTGCTTGAAAGTTAGATTGGGAGTAACAAATCGCCTGTAGTTTGCGAACCACGGTCTGACCTGCCCTCTCGAGGACCTTCTGGATGCCCACTTCATCAATAATACATGGAGTAGCGGATTCTTGACGCAGGACAAACTCTATTCTTCGCAGCTCGCCAGGGAAGTTCCGACGGGGCTACATAGCAGCGCCCCTTTTTGATGAAGCATAGTGGTTTCTTCCTTTCTGAGATAACACGGCACGAGCTCTGCTTACTGACCCGAAGGTGTTCGCTGATCTTGGGGTCTTGCTTAGCCAAGTAGCTCTTTGGAGGCCGTACCTTCATTAGAAGTCCAACTTCGACGAAGACCGGCCAATCTCATCTTCAGATTAGGGGAAAAGAGTACAAACGAACTTTTATGCCCCCAGCTCAAAGACCTACCCTATACTTAACAAACAAGTTTGTCCTATTTTATTATTAGAACACGACAGCCCTCTTTTCTCTTTGAGCTCGTGCAGCAAGAACGAGTTTCTTCTATACTGCGTATCTCTCTCGGGCCTTTGAGCTTGAAGTTATGGATCCTCTCATGATTGATATTTTTCTCAAATCCGCGGAATTTGGCGTCGATTTCGAAAAGAGGCGGTTCAAAAAGTTCTTTGTATTGAGGACCTAGATGTTGTTATATAACGCGGTCGTCACCAAACATTAACTGTCATGGCTTTCTAGAGCTTTACAGGGGGCGGCAGACCTCTTGCCAACGTCCCAAAGCACCGAGCAAGTCACATAGTTATTTATTCCATAGAGCATCCGTCTCATAACCTACCAACATCTTGATTCTTGCACAACAAATATCTAACAGGGACATAACTGCTCGACGTCACGTCAGGAGAAATCATGTGAATTACGTAGAGCTGCTTGACCTAGTGAACATGATTTATTGCCAACCCCCCACATCTAATCAACGATACAACACATATAGTAAGTGCCGAAGACTCTTCAAATAAGGAGCTTACGATAGTCCACCCAGATCAAGAATCTGACTTGCTATCACAGAAATTACACCGGCTAGCTCATCATCCGGAATATGATTTGGTTCTGCTTACTGAAACCATACAAGCGTTTTGATGTTGTTCTGCTCGATACGCCTGACTAGCAGACATCTAACGCTTTAGGTTCGGCTAATTGGCATAAGTATCTTGCATGCTCGAGGGCTTTTCCTGTTCCTGACTACTCCCGCACACCAAAAGCGAGCATGCGCTCCTGTGGTAATTTGGTATCTAATTCTAGTGTAATAGCAACTACAACGTAAAGTGGGATGGTTGGTGCACCAGTTATCCGCTACGCCTTCGATGTAGAATTATGAGAGGTTGCTAGAATAGATTAGGTACTTACATAGTGCTGGAGTGACGGTTACCGGGTCCACTTTTGGAGAACCGCGAGGTAAGGCTGGCGTCTCGCATACTTGCCGGTGTACCCAAACAAGTTTGCCATCCTTGCAGCTATCGTTGTATTCGTTGCCTGTCGCCTGTGTCCAGCGTTCACGCACATTAGCTCTGCTTGGCGCACTATGAAGTGGAAGCCGGATGGCAAACGCATCGCTTAGCTGGTGACTTGGCGGTCGGTGGCGGTCAAGCACGGGATGGTGAATTGTTGGGTCATTTGTGACGTGCCCACTGCAGAGCAGCTCTGGCAGTGGTGATCATCCTCGGTTTTGAGGCTGCTTTGCGAAAGTGTAGATGGGAAGACCAAGATCTTTTGGCTGGACAATGTAAGCCGCTTGGTTAGGTCACATACAGTGTGTTCGCCACGGTGTATGAGATCGACGAAATGGTTCCTGGAGAAGTCCGCGGAAATTTTGGCTACTGAATAAGGAAGCGTTCAGATGGCCGAATAAGTCGGTGGTCTTTCACCAACGCTATGGCAGTCCTTGCCTGTTTTGTGGACTTGCACAGAAGATTGGCGCGTCTTGTCCCCGAGCAGTACTACCCGAGAGTGGTAACCAGTGAGATGTTGCTGGGTTGGAATCGGGTCACTATCTGGCCATGTACTAGTACAGATAAGATGGAGGTGGCACCGGAATATTTGATGGTTCCCTTATCGGGCGTGTGTCATGGCAGGGCTTGAATACAGTATGGCAGATTTCCCCTGCATAGGAGATTTGAATGACAGCCATAGCGCCGGATCTACGCTATGCCGGAGTAGCGTTCGTGAGTCGCCTCAACGATCGTCGATGAGAACCGTCGTGCTTACGTTATGGTCCAGATGAAGGATGAATGCTACGTCGCTAACGCTTGGCTAGCGGTATGCTAGGTGGTATAGAGCCATGGTGTAAAGGCGTTAGTTAGCGATCTTATAACTCGACTGTGGGGGAAATCTACTGGGGCGGAAGGTTTGTCCCGCGAAAGATTATGTATGTACTGCGCGCGTAACATGCGCGGCTCAACATATGATTACTTATTGGTAACTGTACCTGTAAGTAACGCCAAGTCTTTTGGAAACGACATTGCAGGATCGAAGAAGGGAACCAATAAGAGAGCATATCCGAAACATACCATAAATGGCCATAGGTATGAAATTCCCATGCGGTCGGTTGATGGGCGGCTTGAGAGTATTTCGAAATATGTACCTGCCGCGTAGGCACACACTACACACTAGAAACGGGAAGATGGAGTACTAGGCCCAAATCTATTAGTAAAGATGGGAATCTTTACATGGCCCATGGCGAAAAAAGAAGCCCATTCCAAGGCACACCCCCTGCGCCTCCAATGTAACAAGTGAGGGCTCGTCGCCGTGATATATAGCGCATGCGCAATATACCTAGCAGGAATCGTTGGGGATTAAACCATGAAATATCTAGGAATTCTCTTCCTAAGTAGGCAGATTGGCCGACTCCTACGGCTGAGTGTACGTATTCGTATATACCAGTGTTGTTTCCAGTCAAGCGGCGCGGGGTGGCACCAGAGCCAAGAACGAACCACTATCTTGAATTCCGTCGCATTGGGAAAATCTCCGCGCGTGGACGCGTATGATGTTGATCTTGATAATCTGAATCGGGTAGGCCTTGTCGGGTTCTGGTGGAGCTTCTTCTCTCCGCCTGACCGGTATACCTAGCTGCGTCCCAAGGTAGGCGAAGTAGTGTAATAAATAACACTCAGTCCCACTGAGACCCCTACCACCAGAGGACTGATTGTTATTTATTACACTACGTCGGTAGGTTCTTACAATCTGCGCGTCAATAAATGCAGAAAAAGGACCGGCCCTGGAGGCTCAAAGTCTCAGTAATCTGATAGGCTGCTAGGTCTGATTGCGGCGGCCTATCACGGCGCCGCGGGCATTGACCTTGGATTGAAACTGCCATTAGACAAAATCGGCCGTGAAGGCGTCTTGAGAGAACTGGCAAGCCCTCTCATGCTAATTTAAGTAACATTTCCTTTGGATACTGCGATGTAGCGCTTTTAAAACGTCGATCGTGCTGATCCGTCTGATGGAGATAGACGCGTAGATCTGCGACGCTCAGGAACACGATTGTCCAGTATCTACGTCATCGGGGGCGTGGCATTCCAAGCCACCTTTGTCCACAGGTTTATCTAGCATCTGTGGCTTGTAAAACCGTTTGCGCCATCCGTGGGGGGGGAACAGTGTGTATGTATTAGGTGCCTTGCACCTACACTATGTAGGAATAGTGAAGTTGGAGATATTCATGACTATCGGCTGTTAGCGGCGTGCTGTTTATACTCAGTAGGTAGATGGACTTGTTTAATGGATTGATGGCTCACTCTTTGCGGGATCCTTTCATGTACTTGTACTGTAGGTTCATCCGTACCCTCTCGCTAATGGAACGACGTGGACCATTGGTATCGCGTCATTCATTAATCTCCCCTTCCAAGTTTTTTTTCTTCCACCTTCACGACAGTACCTACTTTGATTGGACAATGCCGGCTTTGGAATATCTCACTCCGGCCTTCCGGCTCGCGCCATAGCTAAAGTCCCCTCCCCTGCGGTGCAGGATCTTGTGCTTATGGTGTAGTACAGATATGTAGTGTATTGTCGGACATTTCATGGACAAAGGGGAGTCTGGCATGGTTTATTTCGAGCGTACATACACACGGCATTCTGAGAAGGTCATAATTGGAACCGTGGCCAGGGCAGCAACCAGAGCGAGTCGTTGCGCGTGGCCAGACATCTGGCGTCATGTACCAGGAAGCAGGGATTATCAAGTGGCAACTACACGCACGGGTAATTGATTGTTGTTAGTTGCCTCGTGCAGCTGCATCGCGGGAGCGCAAGCCTGTCGTTGTCATGGTGCTATCAGCATTATCGTCTGAACACGGGACACATGCGCAAACTTTTGCTGTACATTAGTTCCGGCCGATATACGTGACAAGCACGCTTGCAGACTCGCAGTAAGTATACATGATATGTATAGCAGCTGCTGCTAAGCTCCCATCCCCCGGTTCTGCCCCGGCTCTGCCCCGGGCTATCCTGGACGACAGAGACATCCAAACCGCCAGCTTAGCCATCTGATTCGACACCGGCCTGGTCATTGAACGGGACGATAAGATGAGAACGGGCTGTTGAGCTGCATGGCTTCGGTGAGAGCTATGGAGCTTTAATGGCAAGAAGTGTATTTGTTTGGTTCGGGTGCTTGGTTCGGGACACCAAATACCTGCGCCAAGAGGTTCGCTTTCCAATATTGATCTATACGGCGAGACAAGCTTTTCCGTCCCGCTACTGCGGTAGTGTATACTCAGTATTTACTGCTCAGTGGGTAGGTAGGTATAGCAGAGTCTTGCGCTGTACTACTAGTAGTACAGCAATGTAGTAGGCGAGGTAGGGTGGCCTGATAACTGTAAATTTAGGTAGCGGACATGCTAGCATATAGGTACTTTGGTAGGTAGAAGCGCGCTATGCGACCCCCATCCCGCCTTGCCTTGCGCGCGGTCTCTCTCGTATCGCAGTCTTGTCACGCATTTGCTTCCGACCTGCAGTGGAGACGCGTTTACATGGTTGATAAAGCTCTTCTCGGCACCAAGATGCGTCTAGACTCTCGTTTCCTTTCTCTGAGTGGGAATGCTTCCATAAAAAATGTATACGGTTGGATAATCCGTCTTTGCTGTATCGATAATTCGTGAAAGAACTAGAAAATCAGATAGACTTTTTGTTGTGCACCTAGGTAAGTAGCCATTGGGAGCTGATCTGTCCTCGTTACGCTTCCTCGTCCTTCTCCTACTGTGTAGGAGAAGGGAGAAGGGCAGCTGCACGCTACCTAAAGACGACGTCATTCTAGTAAAATGTTTTACAGTAGGTGCCTTCCTATAAGGCTTGGCATGCCTGCCTCAAAGACCGCACTGTACGCTTACCCACCCGATCTAAGCCGGGGACCCAAAACACAGCCACGAGCCAAGATTTGTGGTCAAGCTCCAGACACGTCGCTGTTGAGCGTCTAGACTTGTATTTATTACACTACAATTCCTACGCCAGGAATAGGGCTAGGTATGCAGAAGACGCGTTGGATATGGCTAAGTCGAAACATTTCACTATCCATATTAAACACAGTAGCTTTATACATCCTTGGTCATTGGGATAGTGTATGGTTAGCTAGCCGCTTGCAGTTACACCGCGATTTACGGTTTTCATGACAGCCGCGCGTGCGGGATGACATCTTAGTGCAGTAGACTCGATGTGCTAACACCTGCCTGTCGCCTAGTTTAAAGGTACCTTTTCCCGTTTCTGTAAGTAACCAGGTCTGAGATAAAAAGTAGTACTATCTTGCCCACAGCTATCAAAATATGGACTAGAAATACTGGCTGTTTTAATCAAGACTCATGCCGCGGACTGAAGCAGGAGACCCTTGAGTCTAGGGAATATTCAAGTATGTTGAGCAGTACACTACTGGTGCTGTCTTTCACACCTGGAATGTTGCTAAGCATTGCCATGCTGAACCGAGCCACGTTGCCGGATGATTCAAACCCTACTTTTTGCCCCTGAGCTCAAATGAGACCTAAGTGTGTTCTTTGCCGGCGCTTCACATTGGTAGATCGACTCGACAAGTCCGCGAGTCGTTTCGGTTAAATGGATATGAAGTATAACTGCTGACCATAGGAGATTTCTTCGCCGGCTGGGAGGTAAGGCCCAGTTCAACAATATGCTTGATGCTTCTTTCAAAATAACAACAGAAATATCAGCAGCTGGACACTTAAGCTTCAATTAAAAGCAGATGCCTGGAAGCATGTGCTATTTTATAGGCAAGGGGTTTACTGGTATGATAACGCATTTATATTTAGCTTTTTGGCATCCGCATACTTACTTTGGCACAGGCCGCACTATTCTAATAACCTTCGGAATGCATCCTGTACGCGTATAGTATACATTCCTACATATGTAGGTACCTTTACAGTACGAAGTATCGTAGATACCTGCAAACGCACTGTATCAACATGCACAACAGCCTGATCCGTGATCGCCTTGTTTCGATTGATTTTCCCTGTCCCAAACCACAGTACAGCAGTATGTACTTATGCAGCATGCAGTAGACTTATTTGCTAGATGTCAGCCAAATCGTGGACATACACGTTTTCATGTCGCCCCTTTCTTGGTTTTAATGTATCGCATGATGTTGGCCAACAGTCCTTCTTGCCTCACGCGTGTCGACTCAGCTCTCCAGCCCTCGTGTTTCAACAGTTCGATCCTGCTAGCTTGCTGGGCCGCCGAAGCGCATGTCTTCGCACCACACACAGTTGACGTTTAATTGATAGGGGCTTTTACACCAGAAGTAGGCATATTCAGCATTTCCTGTCAGTCTCTGCCGCGGCCACCCCTGCTACAACGTTGAGTCTTGACCAGATAGGTCGAACGTTAATGTTTCCAGCACGGCGACAAGGAGATGTGAGGGGACACTATTATACTATATATACTACAGTAGTAGTACGCATAGGTATACGGCTGCCCACCCATTTGTGCTGATATGGTACGGTGTATACTCTACAGTATAATATGTACTGGGCTGTCACACACTGCCCTCGACTGCCTTTTCCACCTACCTACCCTCTTTGGCATCTGGCATGCCTGCTCAGCCACATGAGCTCGTGTTGTTGTTACAGTGTTGTTACAGTGTTACTTTATTTCTGGATGGTTGCTGATATATATATATTTTTTGCTAGATCTTGGTCATGGATGCAGTCTAGGCTTTGCACCCCCCTTTATTCTAACATTTTGCAGATTCCTGGACGTCACTTAGACTTAGCTGTGAGTGTTCATAGGAATATTCTCAAGACATGGTTGAAACTCCAGTGTTAGGCGTCTTTCTACATTACAATGGTACTTTGTATATTTATTCCGATATCCTTGATAGTATGGAATTTAGTGCGCTGCTAGGGAGGTGCGCTACCTTGACTAGAATTCCGCTACACTAGACACGGCGTAGTTAAGGCACTACCTTAGGTAGAGGACGCAGTGCTGAGCCTCTTCTCGGGTAATTAGCACTGTTTTTTTTTTTTAAAAACCTTCTAGCGCACTTAGCTAGGGAGGTACCTGCCTCAAGGGAGACCGTGTGTTTCTTGCCAGGCGTATTATACACACACCTACCCGCGATTTTCCCTCAGTGTACTACGGTGCATGGCATATGTAGGTACCGTTTTTGCTACCTAGGTTAGGCATGTACATACTGCATGGCATTGTGCCTCTTACCTACCCGCCAGGACTCTTCCGGCTCTTCCATGACAGACTCAGTACTTACCCAAGTATCCATGCCTAGTCCAGGTACATACACAACATCTACGTCGTAGCAGTCGTTAGGCGGGATATCTCTATCCACCTTTATCCAAGAAACGCAATGAGCGGTACCTATCTACCTCCTATGCGACCTTACCTACTCGACGCTGCACCTGCGCTTTTCTTTTTTCCTTCTCGTTGATACCACTCTCTCTCACTCATTATCCTCCATTTCCTCCCTCCCGAGTCGTCGCTAGACAACATCTACCGCAGTCATCGCACAGCGTCTCTCCCAGCTGTTAACCCGACTGACTGTTGTCTACCACCCTCCTCCTTCTCCTCCTCCTCTCCTCCTCTCCTCCTCTCCGCAAGACCCGACCCGCAACCACCCCCCAAGATCGAGTCGTTGTGTCCATTCGTTACTGCACTATTTTTGTCCCCTCTCTTTTGGTTGCCAATTACATACGAGAGACGCCTGGCGACCACGACCGCCACCCTTGCCCCCCCGTCCGTTACTAGTTCGTAATACCGATCGACACCCTTTACGACATAGACGTCCTCCAGCTTAACCGCCCCCCGACTGAGCTACCGTACCGGCGTGCCCTACCTACACACGGCCCCGTACTGAACTTTGCGATCTATCTCGACCTTGTGCTCCCTCCCTCTGTTTGGCTTGGCTCGACCTTATTCCTCGTCCATCTCTTGCTCGATCCTATCTTTCAGTAACCTCTCTCCCGCTCGTTACAATTTCAATAGCTGGCGTTGGTGCAAGCATTGTTGGTGGCGTTGTGTCTTCATCCTCGTCGTTCTAGTAGTCGTCGTTCAGGTTGTTATCGAAAGAGCAGTTGTCCCATACCTACATAGGCACCATATCTTGCAAGACCTACCTCCTTCTAAGTGTAACCCCATTTTCGGCGTCAATTCTTCGCAGCTGTCCAATCACCTCCTCGGGCTCGGCCTAGATTTCAAGGGCCCCTGTGAATGGGCTATTTTGACGCCTGACGATAACGCAGATCTGCACCTGTCTAGTTCTATTCCGACTGCTGAATACAACGGCTGCCGAAAACAGGAAGCCTGCAATTTTAGACGACTTGGAAGAAAGACTGGTTTGCAGAGTCGGACCTGGACTGGGAGGCGTCGTACTCGCATCGTCGCAACTGGGGGCTGAATACGCAGTCAGACAAGCGCCTCTATCTAGGCTAGGGGCTACTCCGACGCATCATCGTCGTCACCCACACACATACACATCACAGCAACACAACTATCTCTACGTTAACTGACCACTAGTCCTCATTTGGTAGCCCACCATGGCTCCTGTGGCGCCCCGTCTAAAGATCCTCTCTGGTGCGTCCTATTTGTTTGTCCCGTTCCGTCCTCTAAATTCCTCTTTAAGAGGGCCTCTCGCCTTCCCTTCCGTGATACCTCTAAATCGCCCGCGTGTTCCTGTCCCAATGTCTTACTAGCCTAAGCCCTCCGGCCCCATTAATACACTCGTTTGCCCTATCCAACTCTGGGGCGGGCTTGACGACCCCGTACCAGTCTACTGAGCCTGTTGCGTGGAAAGCTGTCATGGATATGTCAGAGCTAATGCAAGTATGTACAGTGGGAGGCAATGCGGTATCTGCTTTTCTTTCATGGAGGTTACAAGCCACGAATGCCTGCGACGTGACGCTGGTATGGAAGTCAGGCTTCGAAAGCGTCTATCAATATGGCATATCTTTCAAGTGAGTCTTGACTAATGCTTTGATACATAGATACTATGTCTAACTCGTCTATAGGTCGGCGTCATTTGGCAATGAGCGGTTCAAACCGCGACATGGTACATTTTCCCAATCATGTTTTATATCTCTAGGAAGAATTGTCTAACAAATGTCACGCATCGTACAGTGGTTCGGACGCCAGAAGAAGCTGCACAGAACAAAGGCGGCGCATATGATTACGTCATTGTTTGCATAAAGGCGCTTCCCGACATCTACGACATCGCTGCCGTTATCGATTCTGTCGTCACACCCCAGCATACCTGCATTTTAGTTAATACTACACATACGCTTGGTGTAGAAGCCACTATTGAGGAAAGGTTTCCAACGAACGTCGTGTTATCTCTCGTTTCCAACGCCGAAATCTCCCAATTAGGAACAAGCGAATTTGAACACAGTGGCTCGACTGAGATTTGGGTTGGGCCGGCCAACAAAAACAATAATATTCCTTTAACGATCCAAGAGGATATGGCTCAGGCTCTTGCAATGACTCTGAGTACAGGTCAAGTGGATTGCAAAGTCTCGAAAAACATCCGGCAGCAACAATTCGAACGGGTAATTGGGTAAGTGTAGCAAGTCAACTAGCTCAATGTCTCATTTACTAACTTCACAGACCTATCGCATTTCATCCTGCTAGCGTTATTTTCGAAACTCCTTCGCATGCCGCTCTTTTGGAGAAAACTGGTGTTCGACAGATGGTTACTGGTGTCATTGATGAACTGATAGCCCTTGCAAATGCCGAGGGGTGTACACTCAGTGCCGACTTCAAGGACAAAACGATCAAGGATCTCAGTCAACCTTCCGAGAGCACTAGTATTATGTGGCAAGACTACATGGCCAGGCGCCCAATGGAAGTAGAAACGTTTCTCGGCTCTCCCATCAAACTGGCAGAGAAGTTAGGTTTGAAATTGCCTCGCATCGAGACTCTGTACGCGATCTTTCACAATATAAACGTTGTGAACCAAACCCGACCGAAGGAGGTTAATGGGGTTCCTCCCGCCCCTAGCTCGCCGTCGTCGTCATCTCCGATGCCTCGTATATCATCAGGTGGACCTCAACGTCCTATGCCGAATGGAAATGGGGTACCTCGACCTCGGCCGAGGACGTCGTCAAATTTCGGACCACCGCCTGGCGTGCGCCGCCCTCCCGTGAATGGTGGCCCTCCAAACGGACAGCGCCCTTCGATGAATGGCGCACCTAATGGCTATCATCCCCCTAGACAGCCTTCAAGACGTGGATCCTTCGAAGATAACGACTTGGGGGAATTCAGTCATCTGGTGGTCTATGACGACGCGGATGGAGCCAATGGCGGGGGCTACCCTGGCGAGGTTCCGGAGGCCACGCTGCGAGAGAGGGAATTCCAAGTGCGCCAGCGTGAGTTAGACCTCAAGGAGCAAGAGATGCGTATGCGCCGGGGTGGATACGGAGGACCAGGACCCCGGAGGCGTGCCCCGCCTCCCGTGCGAAACGGCGCTGGTATGTACGATGACGAAGATGAGGACGATGATTATTTCGACACGAGCGGCGGCCCCGTAGCCCCTATGATTGACCCTGATAACTTCGATATGATGAGCGTCACATCTAGGAAGAATCGTTCGAAGCCGCCTCCAAGTCAGAGTGACATCCGGTCAAACCATCTCAATGGTCGCGAGAATGGCATGTCATCCCGGGGCAGCCGTTTCCGACCTAGTTTTGGAAGGAACCGTTCCAGCCAAATTATGAACTCCATTCCCAGTCTCCACGAGAATATCATGGATGACCCTTTACTGGGCTATTCGTCGAACCGGTATGGTAATGTCGACCGGGGACAAATCCACGCAGGGTCAAGGTCAAACTCTTTGACCGCTTCACACCTACAGGAGTTCCAGAATGGGGCCGGTATGAACGGTGCATATCCCCGACGGGTTAGCCAATCGCCAGGAAATCCATACACGCCTTCCATGCGTGGTGGGAATGGGCGTCCATCCCCTCCTAACGGAATGCAGCAGCCTGTTCCTCGACATCCCCCCGGCCATGGAAACACAGTAGCACCACAACAAGTTGAACAACGAGTCGGGGTGAGCACTCTCCAACCACCCAACTTGAAGCCCAATCGAAGTCTGACCGGCAGTGTGAGTGCCAGCGCGGGGAGTGGTGATTCGACAAATCTAGGCTCGGAGCCTTCGGCGCATAGTAGCCAGAGCAGTTTAGGGCCACGACCTCCTCTGGGGACTCGATAGTAACCCGACGAGTTTAGGACACACATAAAGTCATTACGGACCCGTCCACCAGCAGTGCACGGATTCGTCGACGGCTGTGGCCGTGTCTAACCACAAAAGTCACAACGATTTCTAGCTTTTGAGTCATTCCGACGACGGCGCATTGATACCGGTTTAGAGAGATTCAGTTTGGATTACCACCTTTACGACGCACACATTAATTCTATTCGGCTAAGAGGAGTTACGTATATAGGCATATTGATACGACGAGACAGTGGTTATTTATTTCTGGTAATATTGCATTGGGATGCGGGCTCTCCTATTCATTCGAAAGGCATATACTTGATTCTCTTTTGTGTTACTCTTCTTTAGAGGGAATTTTCCATCTCATGTTGCAGTGCTGGGCCCGGCGATACGCACCCGAACCTAATGTTCTCGAGCATATCCTCTGCAAACCTTGAATGGTGTTGTATACGCATCATTCTGGTCACGGCGAAGGCGTGTTACGAACGAATCGGGAGACGAGAGAGGCGCCCAAGGGATGTGTATAAATCAGCAATGGTACCAGACGGCCTTTCCAGACCTGGTTCTAGTCCTCACAGCTTGGCATCACGATTGATTTGAATTTTGTCGAATGACTGAGTCACCAGTCTAAGCGTTAAAGAAAAAAGGAAAGAAAAGCACGGTTGCGAAGCAGATCTGGATTGCTTGCCAGTGACTGGGGGGTGATAGTTCTAGGTACGGGTAGTTGATTTTATCTGGTACACTCCCGACGGGGAACCGAGCGAAGAGGGGGAAAATAATTCTGGTATATTAATGACGAAGCTTGACTACTGGAGGAGCACCATTTTCATTGCCTGTTTTACGTCTCGGGTGGAATTAATAACATTTAAAAGCTGTTGACTATGGCTAGAAGGGTACAGCAGCCCAATGACAATAACCAATGGGAGCAAGTGCTTTACAGAAGGAGGGCGGGCCGAAGGCAATGAGAGGGAAGGAGTCGCGCACACGCACACGCAACACAGCGCATAATGAGGTCGAGCTAAGCCGGCGTGAGCAGGTCCTGGGAAGACATCGTTCGCGAGACAGAAGGATACGAGACTATATCGCGATATGAGAAGCCAGACCATGTGCTAGCCAAATGACATGGAAATATTGAGTCTGTGACTGGATCGATTCGACTAGTCAGTCAAGTCCCCTTTGCAGAGACCTGGCCAGCTTTGTTTTTCCAATGCGCAGTGCTTATTCAGTAGGCATGTCTGTTGCGCATGTACGTATTATCAAGAAGTCCAATAGTGTGGTCCTGATTTACCGTGATGTTAATAGAAAATTTTGTTAATTTAGTGGCCAGCAAGGTAAGCAGAAATAACCGTACGTTTCTAGTGTTACAAGAGAAAACTTAATGACACCATTTTGGTAGGCCTGGGTGCTAGAATGGGCGGGAATTGCCTTGATAGTAGCGGGGCAAGCATGCTGTATGCAAGCACTATTCATAAAAAAAAGAAACCCCTATCGCTATATCTAAGTACTTACCTAGATCTACTAAGGTACATACTTAAACAGCAACTCAATTAGCTCACTGTCAAAACATAAGTAAACATTGGGATATTGCGTAGCACGACGTGAAGCGTTACCACCCCACGCAACGCCTTTTCTGTGTTCCCCCCATTGCCCCCCCGAGGCGTCGTAATCTAAGGTCCCGGATGTTTATATTTTGCGTCTCTGTCCTTCCTGACGGATTTACCATCTATTTGTCCGGGTGGTCACAGACCGGGACACTCCGAACTGCTCGCCGTCTGTTGTGATACGACCCAGACGCACCCTTCAGTACTACATAGGTAAACTTCTCTAAGACACCGGGAGCGTTCAAGACCACGACGCGTCGCGATACGAGAGCAGATTGATCCTGTACCACAGAACCATTTGTCGTGTGCAGTGCAGTGCAGTGTACCGTAGCCCGCAAGAGGGGCTGAGAACCAACGAACGCCACGTATTCGTTTTCTGCGAGACGAGATACTATACAGCCGAGGACGGCAGTCTGTGATTAGGGCTGAGTCTTGGCTGCCTCGCATTGAAGTAGCAGACGCGTAATCGGCACCGAAAAGGTCGCTAGGGAGCTTGCGCAGCGAGGCGCATAGGCGCATAGCAGACGCCCTTCCCGCATACTTCTCGTCATATCGCGAAGGGAACGGCTGTGTCGACAGCGTCAAGCGTGTCGCCAGGGACGGGGGGATCTCGGGAAGAATTCACTCACTCCTGGGAAAGCACTTGACACCCGACGGACGCCGACATAAACTCGCTTGGCACGAGATCGATATCACATCCACGCAGGAGGACGCTGTATTGTCTGACAAATTATACTTGGCCTTTCCCATTCGCGCCTATCTTGGGGTCTAATTACTTAATTTCCGCTGCAGAAGCGCCATCCCGACATCCTTTTCTCTATCGTGGATCGGGGCCTGCAGAGCTGCGCGGGGCTCTTGTCGCTGGGTACGCAAGCCCTTAATTAAAAATTGACAGGGAAAGAGAAAAAACGAAGATAAGGACGAGACTGATATGGCAAGTCGAGGCGGCAACACTGATCGCACGCTCGCTATGGGCGGTAGCGGAGGTACGACGAGGCCCTCCATGGCGCCGCAGGCTTCGGGGGGCGTAGTGAAAGCGAGGCAATTGGTGAGTTATATCTGTTCCGATACTTCTATTTTATGCTGTCACAGTGTAATTATTTGGTTACTACATGAATATTTCGCTCGCTTCTTGATGTTCCTTATCAGTTGATTTTTCCCATGGTTCCTCCCGCCACAGACCTGGTCGAGTTAAGTCGCGATAAGGCTTGATGGTCAGTCCACTATCAAGAAGAGGATCATGAAACGCAGTGAGATTTGGGATGGAGACGCCTGATTATTGCGTGAAAGCAGTCAACTATTTTTCTCCCGTTCTGTTTCTGATATCTCGCCTCATGTTGCTTGATTTCATTGCTTCAGATGGTTCCAACTTCTCACAGACTATGAATGAAAACAGACACACCTGCACTCGCAACTAGCACAGCTCTCCGCCAATCTGGCAGACACAGAGAATCTGTTACGCATGACCAGCGTACAGGCAGGAGCGATGAGGGGACTAGGTAGTTGGCATGGTGGAATGTAAGTTTTGCCCTTTTTTCCCCTCGTTAATTCAATTATCTCGTTTCTATCTTCTACACGAATGGAAGTTACAGGGTCCGGTTATCTTTGCGTCCGTATAACACACCTACGTACAGCTACTGCTCATAAGCCTTATTGTTGGGATTCTTGACGCAGACAAAAGACTCCTTTCTGACCAGTTTATAGGTTTATGGCTGCGAGCAAGGTCCTGGGTGAGGAATCGGTCAAAGAACAGCCACGGACTCAACAGCCGAAACAAAGATGAAGCGCTGCAAAGTCGGTATCGGTTGATGCTAGGCCTCACGAGAAGTCGGCATAGATTTGATTGATCGCCACCAGAAAGCTTGGCTTTTGACAAATGGGCTAGACCGAACCTCTTGTTGTCTGAGCATGGCAATTACCAGATAGTAGATAGCAGACAGCTCCGGGCGTCTCATTGCGGGATGGTATCTCATGATAGTAGGACGAGTATAGATTCTGCGCCATCCCTGCTGATGGGTGCTCATAAAAGTTGAGTGCGTCGATGAGAGAGTTAAGGGAACAAGGAGAATAGTACTATTGATGCTCTGAATACAAGAATTTTGCACTCTGTGCTTTCCCCTGCTCACATCCAGTGGCTGGCCGCTCGGTGAAGTATGTCTCAATGCAGCTTCAATGCTTTTACTCACCCTGAGAGTGATTGAATGTTTATAGCTCTAAAATGAATTGTAGTACCCGAGTTCGACCCACGAATAAGTCGTTTGTCTCGTGCGTCGCCTCAAACTACCCCAACCCATGTCGTTTCGTCTTCGCCAAAAGATAATAAGCGACGTTGATTCTCAAGATCTAGCAAACACCGCATGTGCGGTACTTCTACTTTCCTCTTATTTCGCATTTTTCATATTGTCTAACTTAGTAAATTTACCGTCAGTGTATATGTAAAAGTGTCTGCCGCGGATAGTTGCGGGTCTATCTACACTGCCCTACCCATCTTAGATCTAGCGATGGGGTGCTTCCTCCTTCGGCAATCTTGACCGAAGCTTGCAAATTTGACCATATCAAAGTCAGCCTCACAATACCTCCCCCGACTGTGCAATTGCCGAAAAAATAAATAAAAAGTCATAAGGATAACATTCACTTCCGTGGATGCGATAACAAGGACGGCGATTTCTGGAAGCTAAAAACACCGGCGACCAATGTCTTCCCGCTATTACCTCCTCCTCTACAACCTCCTCTCCCTTCTCGCATGGATATATCTAACAGCCCATGTCTCATCCAACACCATAAAATCACTTACAGAAGCATCAGCAGCAGAGTATGAGTCAGCAGCGCTGCGCACGGAGATATCCATCGTGACAGCCGTGCAGAGCGTCGCGGCCCTCGAGATCCTACATGCGGCGCTAGGCCTTGTGCGCGCGTCCCCCGGTGCGGCGGCGCTGCAGATCGGCGGGAGGAACCTCGTTCTCTGGACCGTCGTGCGCCGGTTCCCTGAGTTGTTTATTCCTCTCGGGAGTCGCCGCGGAGGCGAAAACGGGGAGTACGGACCGGCTGCGTTGAGGGCGTGTCTGCTGGCCTGGGGCTGCTCTGATATCCTGCGGTATGCGCTCTTCGTCGCCGTCTCGCTTTGGGGGCGCGCGCCGGCGTGGTTAAGGTGGTTGAGGTTCGTTGCTCTTTTCTTTCTTAGAATTTCCTCATTTCCCTTCATCTACTTAGCTGGATTATTTTATCTACGTGATATTACTTCTCCTGGGCGTTCTCTCCCGCCGGTATCTGCGCATCCGTACTATGTCTATCATGGATTGGATATTGGCGCGTTTGACTAATAACAAGCGTACATAGATATACCGCTTTCATAGTCCTGTACCCTATAGGCTTCTTGAGTGAGGCTTCGCTTGTATACCTCGGTCTTGTCAAGGCTAGTGGTATCGGCCCGTTTTACAGGGGCTATCTGTTCGTGGGGTTATTGTCGTATATACCAGGTAAAGTTCTCTCCTCGCCTTATCTTACGCAAGGTACACAGGGGCTGACGACAGTTTGTAGCGAGTTATTTCCTGTATACGTATATGTTCTCCCAGCGCCGTCGCGCTCTGGGGCAGGTGGATCGTGTCAAGAATATATGATCATCACGATGAGAGCGCAAGTTATTCGAGCACTAGGTACAAAAGCTTGTTGAGACAACGGTAAATGGCATGCGAGGGTGACCCAAGTCCGGCTCTTGCCAATAACGGTTACCAGTGGCGATGCTGTGTCTCGGATATTACTCAAAGGGGATGAGATTAGGGAGACAGCACAGGGAGCATTCTTTCACATGGTATAATAGGGATGGATTGACAACCCCAACCAGGGCTTACCGACTTAAAGTGCTCTTGGATAGCCTTTAAAATTCCTGTGGAGAAGCAGATGTCTACCAAAACGCCTGACTCATTGTTGACCTTGCCCCATCACAAGGACAGCGTGGACGCTAGCAATTTTTGACGATGATTCAGAAGGATAAAGGCGACCGCGGGGTCGTCCGGGTCTAGTTGCTAGAACCGGAAATAAACCAATTATCTTTAAGATTCGTCTGCTTTGCTTGCCGTCGGGCAACAATAAATACAGCATAGATCTTAATTCAACGACAAAGACGCTTCTATGCATGCGCCCCGGGCCTGTACCCCTCGTTTCTCTACAAAGCCTACTGTGCGTGGCCACGCTCTTACAGTTGGTCCTATTGCTCACTATTGTATGCGGTCTATGGTTGATAATATCCCGACTGTTTGGGTCACCCGTCTAGCAGGTAACGTTGAGAACAATACAGCATATCCCACTCTTGTAGAAGCATGTGTTTAGAAGAAAGTACGCTCCAGGACAACGTCTAAGTCCGGGGGAACTCTTGCGGACCAATAAATGGCCGTAATATCTAGATAGACAGCGTCCAGTATTGGGAATTAGGCCTAACGAGTCTCGTTTGGTCTGGAATAACAATGATGGTGAGTTGAAGGCGAACTTGCCTTTCCGGGTAATGAAGGGACTATTGCACTCGGCAGTTTTCCTTTGGGACAGTCTCTTAGTTCACAATCCAGCAAATGAATTAACTAGCCGACAGACTAGAACGTGTGCCCGTCAAACGCTCAAGTAAGATTTGCTACTTGCCACTTCACCAAACCCTAAGGCTCAATGATGGCTTTGCTTGAGCGCTTGAAAGGCGACGAGGTTGAAAGAAGAAGAAAACTCAACAAAGGGTGCGCAGGATGAAAATGATTCTGACCTCCATCCGTGCTTGACTTGCGTTGCTTTTCACTTTAAAACAGATCTCAATCTGTCGAGATATAGGTTTCGTCGGAAGAAGCCTAGTTGTTCTGATATCACGATACCTAATCTCAAGCTGCAGGTAATTGATCTTCGGATCGCCTAACTCGCAATGACGGCGCCGTACACCTTTGCTCAGACCAGTCGGTGTGGCCAAGAAATTATCGTCGTGGACATCGTTTTCACCATAATAGCCCTCACCTTCCTAGGCCTACGCTTCTGGTCCGCGCGTTGCTCGGGACGTAAATTCGCTCTTGACGATCTTTTCGTGCTCGTTGGATTCGTAAGTTGCATATGACCCGGGATACTCTTTAACAGCAGCCTGGTGCTAACTACTGGCAGTCAGGCGCAATCCTTTTGGTGTTCTCGGGATTCTGGGGCTCCGTGAGTGGACTGGGAAAGCACATCACGGAACTCCAATTGGATCAAATTACTCGCCTTGTCAAGGTGTGTATGCCCTTATTGAAATACTCAGGCCATGAGATTAATCCATCCGTTTCCGCAGAATCTGCTTATTGCCGAGTTCGGTTATCTGCTCGGAACATTCGGCGTGAAGATGTCAATGCTCTGCCTCTACCATAGAATCTACACCACGCCAACCTTTAGACGTTGGAACTACTGCGCCATGGCGTTGTTGGTCATATACTTTGGTAAGTATAATCGCCGGAACCAGTTTCCTTTTCGCTGTCCTTCAGCTACGAGGCTCCCATCTCAGCTATAATGCGACTACTAACTCCGGACGTTACAGTCGGATTCATTCCCCTTTTCCTGACCAATTGTATCCCCCTCTCGCAATATTGGGATCCGCAGCCGGGTGGGTGGTGTCGAGACACCATCATAGGTGACAATGCTACGGTTGCTGCCAACTTGGTTCTTGACTTCATCGTCCTTACTCTGCCTTTACCTATCCTGTGGCGCTTGAGGATGTCGATCAGGGATAAGTTGACAGTAACGGCCCTGTTCGGCTTCGGTTTTGTGTGAGTTTGCTTGTGCTCTCCTATGCCTGCTCTTTTTCATTCTGGCCTGACCACAAGCTCATACTCTCTGCAGTACTATTGCGCTTGTCATTTGGCGACTAGTGGTCACCGAGAAAACGAGAGGCTCCCTTGATTGGACAGCATCGCTGTGTCAAGTAGGAGAAATCGCGCAACTCGAGATATTGCTAGGGATCACCGCCGTTTGCATCCCGACATTAGGGCCGCTATTCAACGCTTATATGAAGCCCTTCTTGGTTAGAATGGGTCTCACTTCGAATCAATCCAAGCCAGCCGGAAATTCATACCTGGTTACGTTTGGTAGCTCCGGCAAGAACAAGAAGTCTCGGAAATATGATACGCTCAACGACAGTGCAGACCACATTGTCAGCAGGGACGACCAATCAATAAAATTGACCCCAACCGTTGAGGGAAAAGTGGTTTCGGAATGCACATTCCAAGATACGTACGCAGGGAACCACGGCCGAGATGGGATCCGCGTGCAAAGAGACATCGAAGCGCAATACCATACGCAGAACCGTTCTAACCGGAACAACAATAGGTAACCACACCGGGTTAACTGATTGGACTTGCGACATGGACAGGCAGCTCTGCGTTATATGGAGAGCTGCTACCCTTTTCTGTAAGAATGTAGTGTATCACCAAAAATGTACCATTAATATTTGTGATTCATACAACGAGCTGTACAGCTCGTTGAAAGATAATAGCAGTTTTCTTTTTAACGAGTCTGGACACTGGAGAAAATGCTACGGCTATATAATGCTAGCATCGTGTGTTTTAAGAAGATAAAGTTGTGCTCTTCTTGAGTAATGTCAGAACTTGTTTCTGTTGCCGTTTGGACCTGAGACCCTCCAGGCCAACGTCGGGTAGTACTGAACCTGTGGTTATCAGCTGGGAGAAAAGAACCGAAAGAAAATGATCTTCATATACCTAAAATTGCTATAAACGGCGTCTGCCCCTTTCATGAGTGTAATTGCGGATTTGGATCATTCAATGTCGCCGCTTAACCGGGGATAAATAGCGAGCTGTAACGCTAGTCCCAATCTTCGTCTTCGCATTCTGTCTTCTAGTGTAGTTGTTGGTAGCTCGGTAGCCTCTGGCTACTGTTACGCAAAATCCTTGGCACGTGACTGTACAATAGGTGACACAGCCCACTGGCTCAATACTCGCCGCAATATGACGCGTAAGGTCATGCGTGCCCTGGCTCTAATTGTCGCTCCTGTCCGTACGACTCAAGTGTGAGTATGGTATCAAGCCCATCAAAGTAGGCCATGACAATGGTGGCAAAGTGCCTAGAGGAGCTCCACGATCCCAAAGAGTACTACTTAGCTACTCTTTAGGTAACGTCCATTGTTTCGTCGCCAGGCCCTTGCTCCTTGGCCTCGTGTTTCGGCGTATCCTTTGGCGCTTGTTCTCGATTTGGCCGGCGTTTCTGGCGTGGGCTTTGGACAGGGAAACGCTTTGCTCGGCCACAGGTATTACATGTAACGACCAGAACATCTGCCCAGGGCTTCTTGCCACCTCTGCTCTTGTTCTCGACTATAGAGGTGCTCGTTTCACCCTCGATGAGCAGAGTGTCGCAGAACTTGCACATAGTGTGCTTTATTGCTGGGGACAGCCGTATCTGGCTTTTGAGAGATGTCGCTCGCAGATCAGTCAGCAGATGTCGGGCATAGTTGAGTCGTAGTTGGACATCAGCAGGGCATCTCTGCGCATTCGTGGGTACCCTTCCATCTTCAAGGTTGCTCGACGCAGCACAATCTGTCTTAGAGACGAGGGTGTTTCCAACTTGCGACCCTAGATATGCCGCTGCTTGATGCAAGTAAGATAGCCGTGAGTATAGGTGCCTATTAGGTATGGACCCGATAGTCTTTATTTTAGCCATGTTTGATCTACCTCCTTGAATAGACTGTGTCTACGTTGATGTTGACGTGGATACAAGGTATTTTTGAGAGTTGGGCTAATAAACGCGTGCATATACTCCTTATTCTGCCCGCAAGGTGCTTACCAGGAGGTGTCATGAGTGTGCATCTGGCAAAGACTGAATGTCAGCTGTCATAATCTGTGGACAGCACCAAGAGGCTTGCCAGGCCAAGTGTTTATGGCGCAGCTGTTTTCGCACAGCCTTCTGACTCGAGCCTAA
Organism: Xylaria sp. FL0933; assembly: GCA_022578765.1. Taxonomy (NCBI): domain Eukaryota; kingdom Fungi; phylum Ascomycota; class Sordariomycetes; order Xylariales; family Xylariaceae; genus Xylaria; species Xylaria sp. FL0933. The sequence goes on along the minus strand of MU389733.1, from coordinate 354,643 downwards.
GCCGTGTTGGGCTTAGACTGTCAAGCACCCGGCATTGCTCATCGCCCGGCGCTGATTTCTTCCCTCTAGCTTTCTGGCTGATCTCCTCCATCTCTACCTGCCTAGCCACAACACAATCTACATCTGTCCATTCAACCTTATCCTTCTCCCTCCCTCTCTCTCTCTTCTCACTCTCCAGAACCATCGCGCCACTTTACTTGGGCACACCGTCATCATTAACTTTCAACTACGACTGTCTGTCATTAATTAATTGACTACACGGCGCTTTTATCAGTTCTGTTTCCACGCCTACCACTCTTCACAAGGCTCTGAGGCCTCGCGCATCACAACAACCTTCGCCAACATGTCTGCCGAGGAGGATCTGATCGACTACTCGGATGAGGAACTGGCGACTAATGACACCGCGCCCACCAACGGAAAGAAGGCCGAAGCCGCCGCCGCGGGAAACAGCGTCGACAAGAAGGGCTCCTATGTCGGCATTCACTCCACCGGTTTCCGCGACTTTCTTCTGAAGCCTGAACTTCTTCGTGCCATCGCCGATTGCGGTTTCGAACATCCTTCGGAGGGTTAGTCTCATATCTTACACGTCCCAAAGCAAGCAAGCAAGCAAGCATCACCCATCCCTCCTTCAAGCGTCCGTCTCGTCGTCTGTCAAGCAAGTCTATCCGCAAGTCAAGCCTCGACGTGTTTCATCGTCATCAAAGGGGGCCAAAGACGACAATGGGATCAATCTTCGGTTATGGTTCCAATAAGGCCAACTAGTTTGGCTATTCTGTTCAAATGGAGGAGAGGCGAAGGTGATATACTCCGACCGCAAGACTCATGTCTACGGCCACGGTCTAAACGGCTTTTCGTTAAGCCTTTCACACCTTAAAAAGGCAAATGACGTATTTGCGCAAGCTTTCAATACTCATAAGCCTTTGTCGACGACCAACTGACACTCTCTGGCTCTGGGCCCTTGATGCGTCGGGAGTCCAATGGTGGTTTCTACCTGTCGGTCCTCGCCATTTGCCGATACTCATGTCGAAGATCCCGCATTGTTGGGGTGGATGTTGGTTCGAGATAGATTTTAGCGATCCTAGCGAGAGGCTCGATGACGACGGACGGACGGACGGACCTTGTCGAACCCCTTTACCGAACCCCTGCCTCCTTTACGTTACGTTCTTAAATCCGTCTTGGGAACCTTGTCTAACATCGATCGATACCTACAGTCCAACAGACCTGTATTCCCCAGGCTCTCCTTGGTGGTGATATCATTTGCCAAGCCAAGTCCGGTCTCGGAAAGACCGCCGTCTTCGTTTTGACAACTCTACAGCAAGTTGAACCCGTTGCTGGCGAGTGTTCAGTGCTGGTTATGTGTCACACTCGAGAGTTGGCCTTCCAGATTCGAAATGAGTATAACCGTTTCAGCAAATACATGCCCGATATCAAGACAGGCGTATTTTATGGTGGTACACCCATGCAGAAAGATGCCGAGATCTTGAAGAACAAGGAAACTCACCCGCACATCATTGTCGGTACTCCCGGACGTCTTAATGCTCTCATCCGCGACAAGTTTCTTCGTCTCGGAAGCGTCAGAATCTTCGTGCTAGATGAATGCGATAAGATGCTTGATGCCATCGGTAAGCCATTCGACACGACCCCCCCGACTTTTGCTGACCCAATTAGACATGCGCCGCGACGTGCAAGAGATCTTCCGATCTACCCCTACCCAGAAGCAGGTTATGATGTTCAGCGCTACACTCTCCGACGAGATCAAGCCGATCTGCCGCAAATTTATGCAGAATCCTACGGAGCACTACGTCGACGAAGACACAAAGTTGACACTGCACGGTCTCCAACAGTACTACATCAAGCTCGAAGAAAAGGAGAAGAATCGAAAGCTCAATGAGCTTCTCGATGACCTGCAATTCAACCAGGTCATCATTTTCGTCAAGAGTACTGTCCGCGCCACTGAACTCGACAAGCTGCTTCGGGAATGCAACTTCCCATCCATCGCGGTGCATTCTGGCGTAAGCCAAGAGGAACGGTAAGCGTGTTTCTCTACAATGAAGTGGTATGGGACTAATAATATGCAATAGTATCAAGCGCTACAAAGAATTCAAAGAGTTCAACAAGCGAATCTGCGTTGCCACCGATGTTTTTGGACGTGGTATTGATATTGAACGTATCAACCTAGCGATCAATTACGATCTGCCTGCTGATGCTGATTCCTACCTCCACCGTGTTGGCCGTGCTGGTCGTTTCGGTACTAAGGGTCTCGCCATTTCGTTTGTGAGCAGCGACCAGGACCAGGAGGTTCTCAAGTCTATTGAGAAGCGCTTCGAGGTGGCTCTTCCGTAAGTTGTCATCTTAGACTCATATTGTATACATGTGACTAACGACTGTAGTGAATTCCCCAAGGACGGTATTGATGCTAGCACCTATATGGCGTCGTAAGCCCCGAATCAAGCTCCGGTATTCAGGCTTGCCATATTGTTGTTTAGGTTTTTGCAATTACCGTTTCGGGACTCTATTCAGATAATGTGGCATTCGGTTAAGGAGGGTGCCTGGAAAGAGTGGACTTCGTCTAAACGTATGATCGTTGCTCGAATCATCTCTGTAAAACTATAAACTTTCGACTATCAGATGGATGGTGGCTTTTCTTTTCACCTCAGCGAAGGCATGGCTCAGATGGAATCCCAGATTGAAGACTTTTCATGAAGTCTATGTCCGTTCAAGGCCGTCGCCATCCGGGGGGTAACAGGTTCATGCAGCATCTCGGGGATATGAGATCAGATAGGATTTCTAGCTTCTACAGCTCGCTAGTGACAGTCAATAGACTTGTATTAGGAACCTAATTTTGATAGCTTTAATCATATGTTCTGCTTTCGCAATTGTGTACACACTCTAGATATCCCCACTGGCTACATTAGCAGTGGCTATTCTGGGACTATCACAGGCCTTGTAATGACGTTTCCGTTAAGACTCTCTTGGAAGTAAGCCGAGACGCTCGAGTTGTCCCGTGAATAAATATCCTATACCTTATGTCTATTTCCTCAGACATACCTACCTAGTCGGCAATGAAGAATATAGCAATGAAATCTATCAATTTCGTCTATAGATCCACCTACAGAAGGGCAACTATCAGGACAAAACGTCCGCTGCTAACTATAGCATATGAAATCCTGATACAACCAGAGCAAGTGAAGTGAGTCTCGGTTTTGCAGGTTAAGGTATTACTGAACAAATTGATTAGGTATGTAGATACGTATGTAGCTTTGGCAGAAGTAGTATACATATATATACCTACCTACTTACCTATCTGTTGTACGGAAGCCTACGCACTGACGGGAGGTCGCCTATGCGAGGCTCTGCGAACTTCATGATCTTACGTATTCGTATTCATCACATCATAGGCATGAAGCCGAAGTGAAGAATGTTTCGGATAGTAGATAAATAAAGCTATTCACTGACTGAGACACGCGGCTAAACCTGCTCATGAGGAGCTTTGAGATCGTAGGACTCCTGTATATTGAGGCTAGTTGACTTTCCAAGGTACTGAAAGGCCTTGGGGTAGTCAAAGGGTCATTGCGCTTATAGAATGTTATTCTCATATTGAGTCATTCCCCAAGCCCTGTGGTCTGCCCTTGTGATACTACCTAACGGTAGGTAGAGCTATAGGCCAGTGGTCAGAGTTAGCATTATGGAATGGGTGAATGAACTACAGAACCATGTGGGTAGCCGTGATAGATAATACATTTCAGCAGAGCAAGCCTCAAAGTGTCTTTCTGTAGAGTTCTCTCTTTGTCATCTACCTAACCCACGAGGAGAAGTAGCAAGTGTACTAAATGAAGTGCGAGTGAGACCTTTGGTACCTAATGCATGTTTCTAAGTAGGTATGTATGCTTCTTCGAGTCCCGGAATTAGGTATCACATTGCACCTGCCGCGTTTTAGGAATGCAGACGTTTCAAAAAGAAACGAGAAATAAACAAGAAACCCCACAAAACCAGTTCTCCTGATTCGCCTTGCTCCTGTCTTGTGCTAATATTTAATTACCCGTGAATGATGTATTCATTTCATCGCATCTAATGTCTCAAACGGCATCATCGCCCCTGGGCTGGTTACCGCGTCCCTCTGCATTAGGGGGCAAGCTTGAACTCGCCTTTGGACTCCTTTGCTGCTCTTCTTGGTGTCTACGGTGCTTCCTCGAACCTCCCAGTATCCAAGGTTGCCCACTACTACTTCCCGGAGGACTCGCGACGGCGATATCCGCGTGACTATTGTTATTGCTGTTGTTTCCACCATTCTGCCGCCACCACCGCAGTTTCAAGATCCCGCCTAGCGCGTCCTGGACGCCAGGGTTGGATGAGCTTTTCCTACGATCGTGTTTACGTGCTGTAAAGCCAGGGAAGCCCGTGGATTTCCGACGGCGGCGGAAAATTCTGCGCGGATTCTCCCCGCTGTGACGCCCCTCGACGCTGCTTAAACGCGCCCCTTGTGTTCCTCGTCGCCCAGGTAGCAAAGGGGTACCCTCACTCAGTGAGGGGCCTGCTGGCATGGTGTTCGACCGCTGTCTACTAGGCCTAGAAGCTTGCTGATCCTCTAATTCGTCCCAGATTTCGTCATTCCAACGCTGGCTTGCTTTGCGGCTTGGTAAAAACGGTGTTGCCTCCTGATCGGGAGAAAATGTATCGTATGCGGGTAGGATCGATTCCCCGTCTTCGCTGAGAAGGTCGGAATCTACCGCTGATTCATCCTCGCCTTCCGTATCCTCTACGAGTCCCAATCCTGGTGTTAGTGAAGATTGGCCGACGGCTGGAGGATGCTGCTCGTCGCTGAGGCGCCAAGATAGTGCTAGAACGCCTGATAGTAGTATAAAAGTGCCAAGAGCAATGAGGCCACCGTGCAAAGGTGTAATTAGGTCCGTCTGGCGGAAGTAGATGAGGCCGTCTAAAATAGCAATGATGTTGTAAATGCAAAATACTAATGGGTATAATACTGATGTTGAGACAAGCTTCAAGCCACGGTGAAGATAATACAACTGGCTTAAAGCGAGAGCGACCAGCCCTAGAACGAGTATCCACGACTCCCAATGCACGAACTGGTTGTCGCTATCGGCGATTGTCCTCAGGATTAGTTCGACGGCCGATTTGGCAAACAGGAGGGAATGTGCGGAGAGGGTACCACTGATGCACCCATATGCAAGACCTCTCGCTAGGCGGAACTTTGGGTTTTGCGCGATGTTCTTGAAGTGATTCATAAATTCGATTGACAGGGCAATGGTGAGGACGACGACGGCTTGCAGTGACATCCAAACGATAAATTGCCACCTCCCTAACAACTTCAGCAGCTCCGACAGATTATGCGCCGGAGAGGGTATGGCGCCGAAGATGGCTATCAGAGCAGCGCCGATTGCGACAAGCGCTGTTCCCCCAAATGACCACCTCGTGAAGGGTTCGTCGAGTATCAGGGTGGCGCATATCGAGTTGAAGACTAGGCCGGCGGCTTGGAGGGTCGATAAGACGGGTAAAGGTAGTGTAGAGATCTGTATCGAGCTCCCAAGAATATTCGAAATGACGAACATGCCCATGCCCAACTGCCACCTCCGCCTGCGGTAGGGCGGTCTCTGCAGTTCATGGGGCCGTTTCTCGTCTTCGAGCATATGCGATTTGCGCTGCAGCGTGAGGCCGAGGGACTGGACGCTCGTCGATATCAAACCGACTATTATCCCGATCTAGAATACACAGCCATGTCAGGGGCGACGCACGAACGATTCGTTTTGTCCTCCAGTAACTTACAGCCAGTGTGCCCGCAGGCGACACGCCGCTAAAGAGCCCCATGACGGGAAACTCTCAGCAATGACCATCTGGCGGAGATGGAGGACAAGAGAGGGGCTCGACAACAGCCCATGAGCTGTGTTGAGGTGGCGCAACGAGCCGACAAGGCGTCAGTGCCGATGAAGTGTCTCCTCTAGGTTGAAGTTGACGATCGCAAAGTGAGCTTCGCTCGATTGAAGCAAGAGCCAAGGTTATTGTCTCGCTCGATGCAAGAAGACGCAGGGAACCTGGGTGGTGCAACTCTAGTTTGGCTTGCAACTACGAGCGGACGTGATCTTCTGCGGTTCGTTGTGCCCCTGGTAATGAAGGCAGATGGGCGGGTAGGTGTAGGTGTAGGTGTAGGTGTATTAAGGGTATCGATATCATAGATCGTATGCTTGGGAAGATGTTGACTAGACTAGGGACGACATGAGCATGTAAAGATGTGGCGTAAATGTTAGACGCTCTGGAATCGGGACAGCGGTGTAGGTACCGTGGAGCAGCTCGCTGCAGTTGAGTAGTGCACAGAGCAAGGTATCCGGTACAACAGCCAAACCCCTTGTACGAGATACAGGGTCTAACAGCACTATGCTGCGGTACAGGCAGAGCCAGCCCACTTTCTTATTAGGGGTTCGACCGTGACGTAGACAGATGGTAATGGACTACCACTTCCGTAAGGACCCAAGCGGCTCAAAGCGAAGAACTGAACTGGTAAATTGCGCAGACGGTTTTGAACTCATTCAGATGCATCATGTAAAAGCATTCGAGCGCCTTAAGCATTATATAACAGTACCATTCTATAAGGATTGCTACACTCTGTTCACATCATGAAAGACCATGTGTGAGTTGGCGGTTGAATACTTGCCAGTGACAATTATGGGCATGCACCAGCAACAGCTGATCAGCACAGCATGACGGTTGCAACGCAGTCAGTTGGTGTGGCCAACCTATGGAGCTGTTCAAGTGCCTTGTAAATCTTGTAAACTGATCCAGATAATCCAAATGACCAACACCAAAATCCCGGCACCGAGACATTCCCGCAGGGGCGTACCCGTCCGCTTGCAGCAGCAGTATGCAGCTGAGCCTGGGGAACCTAGGTAGGTACCTAGGTATCTAATGCCCAGGTGCTAGGGCCCTTCAAAGCCACATCTATCAAAACTCAGGCTTCCGCTCAGGCTACAGAGTACCTATTGCTGTGGCTTGCGCAGTGCGTCACACCCCCCGGCAAGAGCTTCGAGCTTAGCGCTGCCAACTCCACCATCACCACCACTGACAGGGGCCATTACGAGTGTTGTTACCTACGAGCCCTCTGTCCATCGATCTTCTCGACTGGATACGCCCAGCTCTTTTGAACCGCAGGAAGATCTAGACAGAGGAAACGACCTCGAAGCCTTCTATTACAACCTGTCTAGTTCTCGGCATCAGCAACCCACCTCCAAGATGTCGCAAGTTCACGCTCTGTCCGACGACCAGGTGAGCAGCAAGCTCCCCTCTCTTCTCTCACAACCAGCTCGACTATAGAGAAAACCTACAAGGATGGGAGCGGAAATCTCTAACAGAATGACTTCAACAACTAGGTCGGGCAAGAGCTGCGGAAGATGACAGCCTTTATCAAGCAAGAAGCGATCGAGAAGGCCCGCGAGATCGAGATCAAGGCGAACGAGGAGTTCAGCATCGAGAAGTCGAAGCTCGTGCGCGAGGAGACGGACGCCATCGACGCCGCCTACGCCAAGAAGTTCAAGCAGGCCTCCATGATGCAGCAGATCACGCGGTCCACCGTCGCCAACAAGACCCGCCTGCGCGTGCTGGCCGCCCGCCAGGAGCTGCTCGACGACATCTTCGACCAGGCCGCCAAGAAGCTCGCCGACGCCGCCGCGGGAGACAAGGCCAAGTACCAGACCGTGCTCAAGGGCCTGCTGCTCGAGGGCATGTACGCCCTCAGCGAGGACGAGGTCACCGTCCGCGCCCGCAAGACCGACGCCGGCGTCGTCAAGGAGGCTGCCAAGGCGGCTGAGGAGGAGTATCAGAAGGAGACGGGCAAGAGCTCCAAGGTCAAGCTTGACGAGGGCAACCCGCTACCCGATGAAACGTGAGTTCCCTCCTTTTCTAGAAGCTCTTGTCGGTTATCTGGTCTTCAACTGGCTCTCGTTTTGTATCACTTCTCCCTCCATCGTAGGAAAGACATACGTACTAATTCGACCTCGTATATCTTATAGATCAGGAGGTGTTTTTATCATAGGAGGCAATGGGAAGATCGAGATTAACAACACTTTCGAGGAGCGTCTAAAGTTGCTACAGACCAGCGCCCTCCCCGCCGTACGAAAGGCGTTATTTGGGCCGAACCCGAACCGCAAGTTCTTCGACTAAGGGATTTGCTCTAGTCAGCAATTTGGAGTTGCGGTCTTTTCCGCCTACACTTTTGCGACATTCACTAGCCATCACTAAACGCTTCGAATGTGGAAGCGCTAGCTTAGTGGAACAAATCAAGGGTTGGAGAGTTCAGCGGTTGAGATAAAGGGGATGCCCGAAAAGACAATTCGTCGAAGGCATCGATTCATTGTATGCTCTTCAAAAGACGCAGCGATGAGGTCGAGCTTGATCCCGGTATGCGACTTTGATTTCTAGGCCAGCTCAAGACTTAGAGAGTGTCAGAGCAGACTTGCTTGTTCTGTCTTAATTATTTTGCTCGTATTCGCTAGACAGTTGTATCATAAGGAATGCTCTAGGCTCATTGCAGGCGAGGTCGTTATAATCGAATCATTATTCATACATCAAATATGAGTCCTACAAGATCCGTCCTGGCTTATCCCACGGCAATCTGCAAGTTCTTCGTAGCGCCCCGTCGTCCACCGCCACCGGTGAGACTGGCTGTTTCCAGCACGCCGTTTTCCTGATTCTCCCGCTCCGCAGCCTTCTTCTGCGCCCACTGACGCATGAAATCCCGCTGCTTAGGCACGTTGTCCTTGCCCTCCCGCACCGGGGTATCCTCCAGCGCGAAGATGTCTCGCTTGGGCGGCGGCCGCGTGCGGACCGCGTACTTGAGCCGCTTCTCCAGGCCCAGGAGGCTCAGCTTCACGTTCTTCCGCGAAGCCTTGTCGCGGATCTTGTCGTGGATGACCTTGACGCGGGCTGCCAGGATGTCAATCTCTGCGTTGAATTTCTGCTCCGCCGCGGCGGCTGTTGCTGACGTATCTCGTTCTGCGCTGATTTTAGTGGCGACCGTTATACTTGTTGGGTCATGAGGACCGCCGGCCCCGTTGGTTAAGTCGGGACGCATGAAATCTGCACGATCGATAACGATGTCCAGGAGCGTCGTGAGAGCCCTGAGCCGTTCAAAGTCGAAGTCGGCATTGTTCGTGGGCTTAAAGTCGTCTGCGTCCAGACGGTTCCGGATCCTCTCGAAACTGAGGTATGGGTCGAGGGGTTTGCGACCTAGCCCTGGTTTATCGAACAGAGACTCGGCTGCTATGCGTCGCCGCAGATCAACTAGACGTGAGCTTGAGCTCGGTATTGATAGGAGAGATGTGAGCTTCAGCTCGAGATCGTCTATGTTCTCGTAGATATAGGAACATATAGCATCACACTAGTCGGTTAGCTGCGTCTATCGCTGAAAGGGGGAACATTAATAAGGCTGTGAGACGTACTGCTGTGTTCCATCGTGATCTGGATTTGGCCAGGCTCGATACTAGTGCCACCATGGCACGCATGTGATGTTCGCGCACTACTGACGCGACGACCGGATCCATACTCATACGTAGTAAAAGTTGAATTGCACTGATAGCCGATGCTGTTCGCAGACTGGGCGCAATACGTTCTAGCAATTGCAAGAAGGTGACTAGGGGAGACCAATTCCGCTCGAGGTACTCTTGTCGAACTTCTGTCGTGCTCTTAAGCTTGCTGTGTTCTCGAGCATACTTTGGGCCCCCCACGGCTTCGAGCAAAGCGTATAACCGCATATCATCGACAAGACGTCGTGTATGGTCTTCGCAGAGCTCAGCCAGGTAGATATATTGTCTCCGCAGCTCTGTATTCTGCTCCATGCAGACTTCGTCGAGAACCCACTGGAAGATCTCATCTGGAAGAGCTTCACCTTTTGCAATGAACGTATATGGCAGAGCCATCATGAATGCTTGACGCCTCGTGCTCGCTTTGGAGAGACACTTCCAGCGGCCAGCAACATTCTTGCGTGGGAAGGGTCTTTTGCCGAGGCTGGAAGGGGGCTCCTCCTGGGTGAAAAAGTAGCAATGTTTGCGTGATGATGCCTCATCGTCTTTAGAACGCTTGAAAGCCCTGCGAACCTTATCACCTTTCCCACCTTCGTCGTCAGGGCCAACGAGAATTTGGGCAGCAGCATCTTCGAGTCGCTTTGATTCATTCTCGGTATCCGAGTCGTCCGGGTTATCGCTTTTCTCTTCTGTCTGGGCGAGCAAGGCGTCGGCCCTCCTAACACTCTCCTCGGTCCGTTCAATCTCTCGAGAATGGCTGAGGAGAGCTTTCAAGTCGAACTTGTGTTTCTTTGGTTGCAGTGTCAAGGGCGACCGATGCACGCCCGAGGCTATCCGCTTAGCCTGAGGCGTAGATAGAACATTATGATCCCGTTGGTGAGCAACAGGGCCGGTTCTATAACCGAGCGCATTGGTGATTGAACCTAGTGAATCATCTGAGTCATCGTCGGAATCATCGGACCCTTTAATTTCCTCGTCGCGTCTGAAAACCCGCGTTGCTGTCTTTGGAGTTCTGGGGGACGAGGATAAGTCTGACGCCAGGGGTGGTGGCGAGGCCGGCAGGTTCTCAGTCTGAGTTTGAGAACTAGATGAGCCAGCGGATTTGAAGAAACCTCTAATATCTCCGTTCTTCCGCGGACCCATTCTGCAGCAATGGAAAAGACACCAAATATGCTCTTTAACAGTCAAGTATGTGTGTGTGTGGAAAGTCTACAGCCTCATCAACTATTACAGGGAAGCAATGTAACTGATGAATTGAATATGCTGCTGAATATCACGCGAAGCTACATCCAACGTTAGCTTCAATATGAGATGAAGTGTTATTACTGGATACTATTAGACGAACCGGTGCTTCACAGCTTACGACTGAACGCTTGGCATATCTAGGCCGTCGGGTCGGCTGTCGTGTTGTGTTGCGCAGTTATGAGATCCGTTAGATTAGGTACGACACTAAGGTTAACAAGACGTGTCTTGACGCGATGTGGTCTAGCCTAGACGTGGTGCTATTTAGGTATGTGCTTAAGGTGCCCTATTAGGTAGATGGGTGCTATTCTGGGTGCTAAATCCCAGCCTTGTGGCACTCGGGTACAGAGCGCGCACCTAAATTGGGCATTGTTCCCCACCTGGAAATCCCAGGCATGGCGGGCAGGGTCGGTCCACCAAGAAACGACCCATTCCATATAACAGCAAAGCCGCTGCTACTTCAAACTCCAGCCATATATCCAGGATAGGAGAATAGAAGAAGGCTTAAGATTATAACAATTCAAGAGTTATTCCTTCAAGATAAATTCTTCTCAACGTTGTCGGACTTTATTTAATTGTTTAGTTCTTGATTGGAATAGTACAGCCTTTGACCCACGGTCGGTTAGGTAGGTCAAGCTCTCAAACAACTTAAGTACCGAGAGTACCTACTGAAATTATAGCAGTATATAAAGTCGTAAGCAAAGATTCTCTTTCAATCTTTGATGGTACACTTTGCACTTTATCTTCACGACCAAGAAGAATGACATTATCTTCATGCGACGAAACCTGATAGACCAAAGCGCTGGGGTTGCGCTCAAGAAGTATATCCGTCAATGTCTTTCATTCAGTAAACGCGAACAGGCAAGCTGTTATCCAGGTTGCTTACCTACACTAATCCTACAAATGAAATCGTACTCTGGCCAGTTTCCCACCAAAACTTACACTTTTTATCGCCACGTAAATTGACCGCCTTGAGATATAAAAATCTAGAAAAATCTAAATAAGATATTTAATTACTTAAAGAACTTTAAATTGAATTTTTCTAATTTTTGGGTCTTTTATTTGACGTAATAATTAGGTATAATGTCGGAGTATATACGTAAAGCGTATAGTTGCTGGTATATTTTAGTGAGGCTTTTAAAAAATTTAGGCTTTATAATTTTTAGCAGGCAAATAAACCACCAAAAACTTTTCAAAAAAAAAAATAACAAAAAATATGAAAGGCATTATTATCATAAGAATAACTAGATTTATATTTTTTACAATTTAAATCTATAGTGTTGGGTGTTTTATCTGGTTGCAGAAAGGGTGAGTTTTGGTGGAAAACTAGCCAGAGTACGATTTCATTTGTCTGGTGGGTGTAGCCCAGAAGTTTCCAATACAAAACTGCCGAATCTGTTGGACTTCAATTGTTTCTTTAGTCCAACTGTGTTTCACGTTTCACAAGATCGATCAGGAGAAAGCAGTCAAGTTTCTCGGATATGCGTCAATGCCGCAGACCTAGACCATATTATTGGTGGATATTTCAACAAGGATAGGAAAGGCACAGATCAAAAGTTATCGCCAGCTCCCAAAACAGGAGTTGTCAGTGTTATCCTATTTTTATTACGGTGTGGCGTGCGAAGGAGTATCATTTTAGAATCTAAACGGGGAAGATTAGCTGTTTGACATTGCACAAGGAGTTGCTTTCTAAACTTCTGGCTTCGGTGATTTTGTATAACCTTTCCTAAGTTTTATAGAATCTGTCAACAGAAGAGGGAGAAACCACAAGCGCTCTCTTCGAGTTAGCTCAGCTAACTCTCGGGTAAACTGTATGCTTCCCTCCGGATTTGCCAAAGTGACGCAGGCTCAACGACCTGGCAGGGCAGTTCTAGATGAAAGATTGCGTCTCCATGGGAGTTTATGGCCGCTGCAATATGCTCTTGCTTTATCTGAAGTTCAGCATCTTCAGAACGAAGCAGCTTCGAGGCAGCGAGTTGCCATGGCTTGAGCACTTCGGGACTCAATTCGAGGTGCCACGATCCCCGCCAAGTGACTGAAGCAGTGTCTCTGCCTACACGGTATATGAATGCGCAGGCATGTGCCTTTCCTCCATTCCAAAGTACAAATGTGTGTAGCAAGGGCATGTTCTGTACATGGGCCCCAGCTTGGTATAGCAAATCCGGAATCCGGCTACGCTTTTCCCAATCGTCCTGTAGGAGCTGCGATGTGAGCGCCAAAGACTGCAGACGTAACCAGGTCCATGTTGACTGACAGTGGCGAAACAGTTCTTCGGCATTAACCATGAAGGAGATGGCAAGGTGCTGTAAGTTAAGGCTTTTTGCTGCGAAAGTCCTAGAAAGCGCTTCCCTGGGTGCAAACAAACCGTACCCCTGCTGTATGTGCGCCGCTCCCTTTGGAAATAAATCATAGAATTCACGGGAGTCCCGAAACACTATTAAGCTTTTGAGAGTATTGTGAAGGTCAAATCGCAATATCTCAGCAATATCTGTCTCCAACATTAGTGGTGGACGGTCGAAATGCCCTCTAAGCTGAAGAAGACGAAAGCCGGAATATCGTCAGCACGTACATTGATCATTAGCCATATATGCATCGTGATATCCCATCCACGGCTCATAGGATAAATGCTCTAGACGACCCAAGCTCCGAAGTAGAAGGCCTAGTGACGGTGGACTAAAACAACGCCGAAGTTGTCGACGGATAATGAGGCGGGTGACTGCCTCAACTCGAGGTAACATATCATCCAACTTTAACACAATTGGCCGAAACAGTCGTAGCATAGCTGTTTCCGGAGGACTTCTAACCTGACGACCATGCCTCCAACCATGCTTCGGGTCATGATACTGGCTTCCGGTCCTCCACACATCCGACATTGTATTTTCATCGTGCTCAACATCGTCTGAGGACAAGTACAGGTTTTTAAACCAGTGTTTGCAGTCGCTAGGAGAGTATACATTGATCTCCAAAGTCAAGCTATTCGCAGGTCTCCAAGTGCTGAGGATGGAAAATAGTTTCCGTATCCCTTTATTGACGGGAGGGTTGATGTTCACTGATGGTAGTCGTCGTGAATCACATCGGGACGAGTATCGTGGTAATTCGACGTTGAAATATATGTGCTGGATAAGCTTTCTCTTTCGTGGCGAAATAACATATTCGAGACCGTCGAGACAAGACGCTCGCAGCTTGATCGTGCGGAAATTGACCTTCTCTAAAACGTACTGCCATTCCCTGCATACAGACGCGAGAGAAGCCCAGCCCGGATTCTTCCGATATACGATTGCCTCCAAGATCATGAGACGAATTTCTGCAGGGAGAGATAGCCATTTAAAGGCTTTCGACCTCGTTTGGCTGCGGGTTGTGACCATCTTCGATGTCTAAGGCGAAACAGAAAAGCCGGGCGACGAAATCATAAACTGACACCAGAAAGAATTGGGCGTGCTTCTTGCATAGAGAGAATCTATTTCTTATAAAGACGCATACTAGACTAAGTACCGTTCCTCACCTCATTGTGCCTCATCAACAGCTTAGTTGGCACGAACTCTCTATCGGCGTCAGCGGACCTAAAGCCCCAGCATGTAGGCGTACAATACTGCGAGTCGTCACCTTAATTCACACAATAAGAGTAGTTTCCGCCGAAATCTCTCTGAATAAGGTTGGATGAGTGGCATGTTTAGGTGTTATATAAGTGAGGATTCCCTAATTCTACCTGGCCTTATGGCCCTTTGGGTAGATGCAAACCACCAGACCTAATAGATATAACCTCCACCTGAGCATGTCGGGAGAAAGCATACGCCTGAGCCAATCCTTGCCCACAAGTATGGATCACATAAAGATTAGAAAGCGAGCTCTTTTCTCGAATAAGTATTTTTATATATGTCTCGTCTTCTTGCTGCTTGTTCACGTTCCTGACAATAGCTTGGTATGGTAAATCGATGCTTGGACATGGATGGCCTCTTCGAACGTACCCCACAATCCGCGGTTGGCGTTTTCTCGGCTTATCTTACGCTAGATTGTTCGGCTCGGGAAAGGAAAAGATAGGTTGTTGTTTTAAGGGGCTGTTCGTGGCGGTTTGAGAGGGAAGGAAGGTCTGCTTGATGTAGTATGACAGCATCCTTCTAAAAATACAAGCAGTGTAAGCAGCTTGCTGACCGTACTCTAAGCGCGCCTCCTGGGTACCTGGAATTTCGGTCCTCTGCATGCGCGTGACGATCCGATCTGGCATTCCTGACAGCCCATTCCCCGTTTCCTGGCCCTGGATAGGGTATATACTGGTATTATCGTTTAACTCAATCTCTTGTTCGGGTCTCCAGATCCGGGAAGTCAGGCAAGATGCAACATGGAGAGTCTCAGGAGCTTACGGCGTGTTGATCCCGACCAGCTGAAAACGGGTGTTGTTTCTTGGCCCCAAGGTTCCCACGCCTGTCCTTTTATCGGTATATGAGCAGGATTGATGCAACTTGTTCGGCTTTGGGGGAAGCGTTCTGCATGTGAGATTAAACTGTTACCCTGTTTGCCATATCGCATCTATAGTAATGAAGGCCGAATCTCTTCCATCAATGCTCCTCGCCAGTTTGCTTGTCCTAGCCGTAATGGTTCTATACTACTTACGTACATAGCACGACACCAACAGCGATACCATACTACATATCTTAGTAAGGCCAAATAGTCGAAGTTATTGCGTAGGTATTCGACCCGTCTCCACCGTGTCGGGGTTGAGGAAGCACCCGAAGCCAGGGAACGGGCATACACTAATAAGGTCCTCCCGCCCCCTCCAGGCAACTCGGAATCCCGAACTCACTGCGTCATGGTGCTCTCCCATAGAGTGTGGCGTAGCGTCTCGCGTGAGAATTGGTCAACATGATACTGCTGAATACCTATAGGGGGGGACCCCATTTTATAGCATGCTGGAACTGACCTTTTTTTCAGGTCACTCTGCTAGATTTTTTGGTATAGTGATATGAGCCTTGTACCAGTCAGCTGGGCCAATAGGGTGACTAGCAGCTACTACTTAGTCCAGCAGAACAAATATATACGGCTGTAACTACCGCTTTTTTTTATTCTGCTCGGACGGTTTTTCTTTTTTTATTATAACAGAGCTGTAACATCGTTTTATTCTGTAACATCGCTTGTAGCCTAACAGCGAACGGCGTTAAAAGGTTGGAACTGAAGTTTTCCGGCCGTATGATGTTAGGATAGGTGCTCTGAAGAAAAAGTGCAACACTTGCACAACACTGGTATCACAGTGTTATAAAATAGGGTCCCCCCGTATAGGTAGTTTGTGTTACAGTAGGAAGGTATTCAATTAACATGCAACTGCTGTAAGTACCGTACCTATATGTAGGTAGTTTGGGGTATCATCCCACTGATCCATCTCCATCCTAACATGATACGCTCCTTGTGCCCGCCCGTGTCCCAAAAAGGAGAGTGGCTCCTGGGCTATCGCCGTAACGCCCGATATAGTATATGCACGCTACTGGACATTTGTCATAAGCCCGGCTGCCACCCGCTCGTGGAATGTCAGGATTCGAAATACCTATACTCCGTAGTATGTCCTGTCTTTCTTGACAGGGAATAGATAGACGTCGATGTTTTCATCCGTTAAGCAGCTTTGGGTTAACGGGTACCGCATAGCGCTGGCTTTGACTATGACCGTGGAGCTTCAAGGTCAAACACCAGAAAATCGCATATGAGCTTCGCCGTAGTGTTTCATCGCGATCTACTTGAGAGCTATGAGGCTGTGAACCCGGCCGTAGCCAGGGCTCGCCAGGGAAGAGCGGGACGGCTACGCATCCTGGTATATGAGGACCCCAATACTCTTTTGGTCAACTTGTTGGAGGGCTGGTTCTATAACTTCTCCATACACATAGACGTGCTTGCTACGCTCTTTGATTTCTTTTCTGTTCGCTCCGCGCGTAAAGAGTACTGTAATCGCGAGCCATCGGATGGACTAGACCTGACTAGTTAGCGTAGAGGCATTCCGTGTCAGTCTGTCGGATTAGAGACAGTTGCGTCTATTTCCGCTTTAAGCTGCCGGGAAACAAGCCTTTAGTGCTATGCTCGCAGGTGCAATTTTGAGCGCTACTACTAGTACATGTCAGTGGCTGGAAAGACGGGTCTCGGAGCTAAAGATATGTTACTGACTGTATATTTATATTGCTAGGGTCGCTTGGGGCTTTGTAAAGGTCAATGTCATAGCAGAGCGGTTGAAGGAGCATACACTCGAAGGCGGCTAGAAACCAAAACAGGTATCAGCAAAGATAAACCGGCCCAGTAACCAACATAAAGATGTGCTAGGCAAGGCCGACACATGCAATTGATTGCCATCGACAACCAACAGCTTAGTGTAAAGAGATCTTACCTGAGAGTCCCACAGTACCGAGCTGAATGGAGGTGAAGGCTGGACACGAGATTTGTCCATACCCAGATAGGTATGTACAAATACCACCTGAGATATCATGTATCTAACTTACCTCGTCAGGTACCTCCAAATCGGATGTTCTTAGCCTGGACCGAGTGAATCGAAACCACCAAAGGACAAATCTTAAGATCAAAGCGAATAGACTCACCCGGAATTATACGTAAATCTACCTACTATACTACTCGATTCATACATGCGATAAAGAGCATATGGGTACCGATTCGAAATACCACGTGTGCACAAAGGACAATTGTATCCCATCCCATGCCTAATTTTACTCTAGCGCATCTGTGTAGTACTCTCGAAAGTTACTTAAATAGTACCACCCTAGCACCCCCCTTTGACGTGCCAGGAGATATTTAGAACATTCTCCACCAACAGGATCAAGACCCTGAAATGACAGCTAGGATAAAATTTGAAAAAGTGCCATTCTCCATATGAGATGGGCATAATAGTGAGCCAGTAGAAGCTCTCCATATGCCTTAGTAGCAATGCAGCGCCTCTGTTTTCCTGCCACCGCGCAAGGTCACAGCAGACAAGGCTCAGCCAGAGTGATGGTGGTGATATAGGTACTACTGAGTAGTAAAGAAGTCAAATAGCACCCCAGATGGCAGACCGCATATACATTGCGTACACACTGCATGTGTATGCTACATTACGTTAATGTATCATGTAGTACGGCCTGAACAAGTGTGCTACATGATAATTCAAGAAACAAGGACGATGTCGCGGCTTACAAATGAAATGCCCGCTACCCAGGTAACATACCTACCTTAGGTATGAAATAGGTAGGTACTCATCCCGCGGTCTTGACTCGGAGGTATGCCTACCACTACCTAGGTAGTGAGGTGGTATAATAGGCTACTACACTACCTACACCACTCGCAAAAGTGGTCGCCGCCTGGCTTAGAGTTGTTGGTGTTACAGTAGTGCATGCTGTGCATGTCGATCTCATCTGGAGCCTGTTGTAGTAAAGAAAGGACAGGTATCGAAAGGATGCTTGAATAAAGGAGGTGAAGGCACTTGGCGCCACCTTTTACAACGACGACTATCTAGACCTGCTGCTGAAAATGCCGTTGGTTGCGTGCGCGTTAAGCTTCAATCTTGGGACAAATAAATAATGGCGAATTAATGCTTTCAGATTCCTCGGGTCTCGCAACTCAAGCTTGCGCCACACTGCCTCCTAAGTCCGTTGATTTTAGCACTAGTAAGGCAGTACGCGGCGTACCTACTCAGGTAGTATAGGTACGGTATGGGTAGTGGTGGTGGATTCACTGTGTGGATGATTTTCATACTGTACGTACCTACTCAGCATAGTTCTTGGGATGCCAATCTCCTTTTCGGTTGCTGCTGCATTGAACAATGAGGACTCGCCTGTGCCAGAAACAGGCGCACAAAGCCTGTAGGATAGGGGCGCTTTATAGGGGTGGCACAGTATGTCCCAGGCGCTGATGCTGTCATTTTAGGACTATGCTGACACCAAAACCCACTAATTCCATGCCCACCTGCGCAGGACACGCACTAAGGAGGGGAGCTAGGCCGGCGAGTTGTGAACCCCCGGTCCATCCGGCATGCTCGATGGCCCCGTGTACCATCAGCAGCCCAGCGGGCGAATCATCCAAAACTTTCCACTGTTCTCTTTCCAATCCCGCCCGTCCAGCCTGTTTCGTCTCTCCGTCATCAACCAACACCCACAACGACGAGGACGCCTTCCCTTTCATTCACGAACGGCGGCCAATGCCCACGTAGGTTTTACACGGGTGCTCATTTACAACTGCGTCGATGATTGCTCGTAACACTCCCAGACAGAGCAGCGTCTGTAATTGAGTTTCCCCGTGCGCCTGAATACCTACCTACACCCGCGCCGCGACATACCCGCCGTGGCTGGGGTTGTCCCATACCGTAGCCTCGACCGAACAAAGAAAAGAACAATCACGATTGGAGGGTAAGCGAGTCTGGCGACGAGAGTTGAAGTTGACGGGCGCTGCCCGAGACACCCTTAATTATGCCGAAAGACGGGAAGAACGACTCGCAGGAGCTTGCGCCAACACGGTCAAGATGGGCCACTCGCAAGCTCACTGTCAAGAGCAGCGGTGTCAAGCGGATCAACATCATGGATAGGATACACAAGAGAACCGACTCTACGGAAAAGAAGCGTCAGTCGGGCGGGTCTAGCCAGTCAGGCGGTGGCCCAGGGGTCCAGGGCACGACGATTCAGGAGGAGCCCAGCAACGCGATTGACGCCCAAAGCACCACTACTTCGGAAGACGAAGGCGAGGGGAGGACCTTATTTTTCAATTTACCGCTGCCGCCGGCATGGAAGGACGAGGAAGGAAACCCAACTCAAACGTACACGAGGAATAAAATCCGAACAGCCAAGTATACGCCTTTATCTTTCATTCCTAAAAACATATGGTTCCAGTTCCATAACATTGCCAACATCTTTTTCCTTTTCAATGTCATCCTAATAGTAAGTCGACCACTATTCCTGCACATTGTCCTGTATACCAAACTTATGTTCTAGTTTTTCCCCATCTTCGGAGGAGTAAACCCCGGTGTCAATGCCATACCTCTGATTTTCATTATCACCGTAACGGCTATCAAAGACGCCATCGAAGACTACCGCCGAACAGTTCTCGATAATGAGCTGAACAATGCTGCTGTGCATCGCCTTGTTGGATGGGAGAACGTAAACGTTGCTGAGGACAATGTTTCTACGTGGAGGAGGATAAAAAAGGCTACTACAAGATTCATGGTTTTATTATGGGATGCCATAAAAAGCTTGTGGACGAAAGATTCGGATTCGGAATCGACAGATAACGACTCAGCAAATCCCCGCTTCTCAATAGAGACGAAAGGAAATCGAAAGTCCGTGGCTTCGGGATTTGAAGACATACAAATGACACCTGTATCCTCGCCCTTACCACCCCAGGGAGGCTCAGCCGGAAATCCTATGGAAGTAGATGCTCTCGCACGCGAGAAGGGCGACTTGATCAATCCCGAACTGGAAATTAGTGGTCAAGCGAGATTCCATAAAGATATGTGGAAGAATCTCCAAGTCGGCGATTTCGTCCGTCTTTACAACGATGATGAACTACCCGCCGACATCATTGTTCTGGCTACATCCGATAACGACGGAGCTTGCTACGTAGAGACGAAGAATCTGGATGGAGAGACTAATCTCAAAGTCCGCCAAGCCCTCCGTTGCGGGCGAACTCTCAAGCATGCTAGGGACTGCGAACGGGCTCAATTCTCGATTGAAAGCGAACCCCCACAGCCCAATCTCTACAAGTACAACGCCGCTATCAAGTGGCAACAATCTTTCCCCGGAATTGGTCCAAAGGAAATGTCGGAGCCGATCACGATTGATAATTTACTTCTCAGAGGCTGCAACTTGCGAAACACCGATTGGGTCCTGGGTGTTGTAGTTTTCACTGGTCACGATACCAAGATCATGCAGAATGCGGGAGCGACGCCCAGCAAGCGACCTCGCATCGCTCGTGAGCTGAACTTCAACGTGCTATTGAACTTTGGCATTCTTTTCGTCATCTGTCTGCTTTGTGCAATCGTCAATGGAGTGTCCTGGGCTAAAACTGACGCATCATTAGCTTGGTTCGATTATGGCGCAATTGGCGGAACCCCAGCAATGACTGGTTTCATTACCTTCTTTGCCGCTCTAATTGTCTTCCAGAATTTGATTCCAATCTCACTATACATCTCCCTCGAAATTGTCCGCACACTTCAAGCTATTTTCATATATAGCGATGTGGAAATGTATTACGAGCCAATTGATTATCCATGCGTTCCGAAGTCGTGGAACATCTCAGACGACTTGGGCCAAATCGAATATATCTTCTCCGACAAGACAGGCACTCTCACCCAAAACGTCATGGAGTTCAAGAAAGCGACCATTAATGGACAGCCATATGGCGAGGCTTACACAGAAGCGCAAGCTGGCATGCGCAAACGTCTCGGTGTCGACGTGGTCAAGGAAGCTGCTGAGGCAAGGGAGCAGATTGCGGCCTGCAAAGCTCGTGCTATTGCCGGTCTCCGCATGATCCACGACAACCCTTATCTTCACGATGACGAGATCACATTCATCGCACCTGACTTTGTAGATGATCTGCGAGGAGAATCTGGAGACGAGCAAAAAGAAGCAAATGCTCACTTCATGTTGGCTCTTGCTCTCTGCCACACTGTCATTGCCGAACACATCCCTGGGGAGCGCCCAAAGATTGAATTCAAAGCTCAGTCCCCAGACGAAGCGGCGCTTGTCGCAACAGCACGCGACATGGGTTTCACAGTTCTCGGATCCACATCCGAAGGGATTAGGCTCAACGTCATGGGGGAGGAAATACAATATACTATTCTCAACACCATCGAATTCAACTCAAGCCGAAAGCGGATGAGCGCGATCATCAGGATGCCTGATGGGCGTATTATTCTATTTTGCAAGGGGGCCGATAGCATTATCTACTCGCGCCTTAAGCGGGGCGAACAGGCAGAGCTGCGTAAAACCACAGCTGAGCACCTTGAGCTGTTTGCACGCGAAGGCCTACGCACTCTCTGTATAGCACAGCGCATACTATCTGAGCAAGAATATCTTGAATGGCGTAAAGAACATGACAAAGCTGCTTCTGCTATACAGGACCGGGAAGAGAAGCTCGAGGAAGTTGCGGATAAGATCGAACAGAATCTCACTTTGCTCGGCGGTACAGCCATTGAGGATCGTCTTCAAGATGGCGTGCCTGATACAATCGAAGTGCTTGGAAAGGCAGGCATCAAGCTCTGGGTGCTTACCGGCGATAAGGTGGAAACCGCTATTAACATCGGTTTCTCTTGTAACCTGCTCAATAATGATATGGAACTCATTACTCTGAAGGTAGTCGAAGACGAAAGCAGCGACGCGACTGGTGACCAGTTTGTCAATGAACTTGATGCAGAGCTCACACAGAGGCTCCGATACTTCGGATTGACAGGAGATGACGACGATCTGGCCCAGGCGCGCCAAACTCATGAACCCCCCTCGCCTACGCACGCACTAGTTGTTGACGGGTTCACTCTGAAATGGGTTCTCGATGAGAGAATCAAGCAGAAGTTCCTGATACTCTGTAAACAATGCGCTTCAGTCCTCTGCTGCCGTGTCAGTCCCGCCCAGAAAGCCGCTGTCGTATCGATGGTCAAGAATAGCTTGGATGTCATGACTCTTTCGATCGGAGATGGTGCAAATGACGTTGCTATGATTCAAGAGGCTGATGTTGGCGTCGGAATTGCCGGTGTCGAAGGTCGCCAGGCCGTAATGTCTGCCGATTACGCCATTGGCCAATTCCGTTTCCTTCAGCGGCTTGTTTTGGTACACGGTCGATGGTCATACAGACGAATGGCCGAGGCCATTGCCAACTTCTTCTACAAAAACATGATCTGGACCTTCACCATTTTCTGGTATCAGATTTGGTGCAACTACGACATCACCTACCTCTTCGAGTACACATACATCATTTTGTTCAACCTTATCTTTACGTCCCTCCCGCCGATCGTTATTGGTGTCCTTGACCAAGATGTCTCCGACTCCGTCTCTCTCGCTGTTCCACAACTCTACCGCCGCGGGATAGAGCGCTTAGAGTGGACACAGCAAAAGTTCTGGTAAGTGAAATCCCGTTTTGCTCTCGTCTCATTCATACTAATTCTCAATCAGGACATACATGGTTGATGGCATTTATCAAAGCGTCATCACATTTTTCATACCTTACCTCGTAGCTGCTAATACCTCCACCATTGCTGGTAACGGCAAAGACGTGCTTGAACGTCAGCGATTCGGAGCCTACATTGCTCACCCTGCAGTTATCACGATCAACCTCTACATCCTCATCAATACATATACCTGGGATTGGCTCACGGTATTGATTATTGTTATAAGTGACCTTCTCATCTTCTTCTGGTCTGGTGTCTATACGTCGTCAACATTCGCATCCACCTTCTATGGCACGGCGGGTCAGATTTACAGCGAGCTGTCATTCTGGATTGTTCTATTTCTGGTACCTCTGATCTGCGTAGCGCCACGTTATGCCAGCATAGCTATACAGAAGGTGTTTTGGCCATATGACGTTGATATCATTCGAGAACAGGTCACTTCGGGCAAGTTCGGTAAAGATACCAAAGTTGAAGAGCCGCAGAGTCTAGACGACGCAAAGGAAAGTCTGTCTAGTTCTTCTGGGTCTTCTCGGCGTAGACATCATCAGCCGCAACAAAGTGTTGACGAAGATCTGCGCCCAATCTACCCGCCATCGATCGCCGCGACTTCAGTAGCTGGCGGTCATGGTCATGGAAGCCAAAGGGGAAGCGACGGAACAAACTATACTCGACACGACTTATCGATGGAGACACCAGTCAACCAACCCGCGGACCTCCCGGATATACCGATTCGGCAGTCTATTGATCGTGTTCGGCCATCGTACGATCGGATGCGAGCGTCTATGGATCGGATGGATCGAGGAGTCCGAGCCAGCTTCGAGGCCTCGAACGACTTTACCAGCGCTGCCATGTTGACTCGTTTCGAGTCCACAAGATCCATTCCACCACCGGAACCCGAAGGTAGTGGTATAGTCGGCCGGATTCGAAAGCGCACGCGCGGGAAGTCCTTCAAGTCGGCCTTCGCGTTCCATAAAGACCAGAACAACATTCAAGAACACGACTAGAATACTCGAGTCCTGGCCGAGATGTATATATAACAGAGAGCGGCTGTTATCGTTGTCGAGACCAGCCATTCTTTCCATTTCAATGATGACGTGCGCTCCCAGCACTGGACGATCTGCACCGAGCAATCTATGATACCTACAGGCATGAATGGTCCGCCGTACTTCAGCTATGGCGCATACTTGGGAACGCGTCAACTGTTTTTCCGGACTTTGGGCGTTGGCGTTTGTTTGATTTGCGTTTTTTTGGTGCATACTACTGGCGCAGCCATTGTACGAGGCGATGATGAAAGTCACAATATTTTGAACCTCTTATCCTTTTTATACCTTTGCTTTGTTTTTGTTTGTTTTTGGAACTAGACTTTCTTGTTCTAACACTGTATCCCGTTTACCTATATTATAACCACTGGTCGATGCTGGGAGTGTCTTTGTTGGTCATTTTCCCAGTATTTGGTTTTTCTTTTCGTGCTTCAGACCCCATGGGAAAGACGAGGACGGCGTTCAGCGTATAAAGAAATCGGGGATTTTGTTAGCACTCGAGAGCGACGGCATTTATTGCATGAACGAGAAGTCCGAGCGACGTTGCTACCTCCTACAGTCACTTGCGAAGAAGAGGAAGAGAAAGAAGAAGAAGGAGAAGAAGAAGAGAAGAAGGAGTGTTGGGGCTCCTGCCTGTGTATATAGACCCTCTTGCGACAAGCAAGAAAGAACATGGCGAAATCAAGGAGCTCATCATCAGGGTATATATTATAATGCAGCGCGAATTAGCAGTATATGGAATCTCGAACATCAATCCAATTCAGCAACGATTCAAAGAGCTGACTTGTACGTAAATCTGGATTACGAAAGGCTCTGTTGTCAGAGTGACCGGCTAAGCCACACATAGGTAACTCCAAGGTCCTAACCTAAAGTGATAAGCTCTTACCAGCCACAAGACCCTTGATGTGGTCGATACAAGAAATTGAATTCATTTAATCCCATGTGCTGGGGATGTCGCACCAACATCGTGCCATCACAACACAGGCTTGGTGTGGAGGCGGTTGGTGAAAGGTCTCGATGGGTGTAAAGCACCGCGCACCCTGCCGTATTCGCGACCGGAACTGTCAGGACCATCACCACCACCATCACCATCATCACCCACAACAACGACGACGGCGATGTCGCCCGAGCTAGAGGCCTGGCTTGGTCGGTTGATTCTGCTCTTGCGAGAGCTCCCGTATGCGCCCACCAAGCATAATACACTTTCCGCGCTTCTGACGTGCTAACAGATGTATCGTATAGGATAAAGGACCTCGTTGGCTTTGCAGGCTCGGCTCTGCCCACCATCGGCGCGGTGTTGGGCGCCTTACTGCTCTTCCTGGTTGTCTTCGGCTCAGGAGAGAAGCCCCTTCGATACGTCGTGCCACCTCCTACGCTGCCCGAAGAGACAAAAGTGCTCGACGAGCCCAAGATCAAGACTCCGGGCACGACGGCGATCCAATGCTACGCGCCTGCGACTGGCCAATTCCTAGGCTTCGTTAACCCATCGACCGCTGCCGGACTCGATCGGGCCATCGCGCAAGCCGCGGCAGCACAGGAGAGATGGGCCAAGACGAGCTTCGCCGAGCGACGGCGCGTGCTGCGCTCGATGCTGCAGCACATCCTCGACAACCAGGAGCACATCTGCAGGGTCAGCTCGCTCGACTCGGGCAAGACCATGGTCGACGCGCAGCTGGGCGAAATCATGGTGACGGCCGAGAAGCTGCAATGGACCATCAAGCACGGCGAGAGAGCCCTGCGGCCCTCGCAGCGGCCCACGAACCTGCTGCTGTCCTACAAGAAGGGCACCGTGTACTATGAGCCCTTGGGTGTCGTAGCCGCCCTGGTCAGCTGGAACTACCCCTTTCACAACCTCATGGGCCCCATCATCAGCTCCATATTCGCCGGCAATGGCGTCGTGGTGAAAGTCAGCGAGCAGACGTGCTGGAGCGCTGCGTATTACACCAGCATCGCGCGCGGTGCCCTAGTAGCCCACGGTCACGACCCAGCACTGATCCAGAGCGTCGTCTGCTGGCCGCAGACCGCGGGCCACTTGACGAGCCACCCGGACATCGCCCACGTCACCTTCATAGGCAGCCGGCCCGTCTGTCACCACGTAGCAGCGAGCGCCGCGCGTAGCCTCACGCCCGTCGTGGCTGAGCTCGGCGGCAAGGACGCGGCGATGGTGCTCGACTCGGCAGCCCGCGACCTCCCGCGCATCGCCGACATCCTCCTGCGCGGCACGTTCCAGGCCAGCGGGCAGAACTGCATCGGCATCGAGCGCATCATCGCGACCCCCAAAGTCCACGACAAGCTCGTCGAGATGCTCGCGCCGCGCGTGCGCGCCCTCCGCCTGGGACTGGACAAGGACGTCGGCGCCATGGTCTCCGACGCCTCCTTCGCGCGCCTCGAGGCCCTCGTGGCCGACGCCGTGAAAGCCGGGGCCAAGCTGCTCGCGGGCGGAAAGCGGCACGTCCACCCGGACCATCCGCGCGGCTTCTACTTCTCCCCCACGCTCCTCGTCGACGTCACGCCCGACATGGCCATCGCGAACGAGGAGTGCTTCGGCCCCATCATGACGGTCCTGCGCGCGCCCGCGTCGACGGCGGACGCCGTGCTCGCCCTCGCCAACGCGCCCGCTTTCGGGCTGGGCGCCTCCGTCTACGGCGCCGACTCGGACCCCGTGCTGCGCGCGATCGTGCGCGGCGTCCGCGCCGGCGGCGTTGCGGTGAACGACTTCGCCGTGTTCTACGCCATCCAGCTGCCCTTCGGCGGCGTCGGCGGATCGGGGTACGGGCGCTTCGCGGGCGAGGAGGGATTGCGCGGGTTGTGTAATGTCAAGAGCGTGTGCGAGGACCGCTTCGGCGCCGTGGGTATCCGCACCGCCATCCCTGGCCCCGCGCGCTACCCCGTCGCGTCCCAGGAGCGCGGGTGGAGGTTCACGAGGGACGTCGTGGGGATCGGCTATGGGCTTACGCTTGTTGATAAGTTCTGGGCTGTTGTGGATGTTTTGAGGAATTTGTGATTGGATGATGATTATAGACTGGACGATGGAAGGGCAGGCAAGGCAGACTTTATTTGTATGTCGCACGACAAGACTCATTCGTGTATGCGTGCATATCAGTCTCGCCTCCGCTACCTATCTACTTAAGAACTTACCTAGCACAGAGGCCCTGAAAGCCTGGGTGGACAAATCAATGTGTATACTTAAAACATACATGAAGCGACTGATATGTCATGTCACTTAATAGATAATTACTACAATCGAGTACTTATTAATACAAAATGGTGAAGTAACGAGCTTTGGTCTTTTTGTCGCTTTACATATGCACGTACGCACAGATATACATATAGATATAGAGGCGTATATATATATATATCCAGTCCCTCTCTACAAGCACGATATGTCTACGAATCCAACACATGAAGGGAATGGCAAGTAAGCATGACGCACCACAATCTACCCTTTTACTCATTCTCATCGTTACTATAAGTCCCTGAGCGAAATCCTTCCAAAGAGACCAGTTGCCCGGGTGAGCACCACCTATCTACCTGGGTAGTCTTTATCCCGAACGCCCATTACATTACATACGCACGTTGGTGTCTGAGTAGTAGCTAGCTATAGCTCCAGAGTCATTTATAGACATCTATAGCTAGCGACCCTTCTACCTACATCGCCATACCGAATGTACATGAAGAGGCGCAAAACCAAAGAGCCGTGAATCCTCATATTGACTCCATGAACGCCGGGATTCCTTATCATTGACGCTGACGTACATCATGGGATAGTAGTAACAGACAGTAGTAGCAATGGCAGTAGCGTTCAAATAAACTAAGCCGCAGCGCCAATGGCCCTCCGGATGCTGACGAGTTTACTGAAGTCGAGCTTGCGGCCCTCGGGGGGCATATGCTCGCCCGAGGCGATGCACAGGACGCGCATGCGCTCGTCGTAGCGGAGGCCCGTGAGCAGCTTGGGCGTGATGAGGAAGTACTGCGAGGTGTGCTCGCGGCAGGCGATCTCGACCATGCGCTCGTGCACCATGCGCTCGTTGCGCGGGTCCATGCCCTGGTTGATCTCGTCGACGACGCGGAACGGCGCCTGCGCCATCGACTGCAGCGCCATCAGGTAGAAGATGGTCGACACGGCGCGCTCGCCGCCTGATTGGCGGTGCTGGTTGAGCTGCTGAAGCGTCTCGTTTTGTCTGTGCCGTTTTAATGTGTATTAGTTGGAGTTCCCGTAAAACTCATATGGTAAGTCGCAGAGGGGAGAATGGAGAGCTTTTTTTTTTTTTTTTGAA
This sequence comes from Xylaria sp. FL0933, assembly GCA_022578765.1. Lineage (NCBI taxonomy): Eukaryota > Fungi > Ascomycota > Sordariomycetes > Xylariales > Xylariaceae > Xylaria > Xylaria sp. FL0933. The sequence continues at coordinate 326,451 of MU389733.1, read as the reverse complement.
ATCCAAAACATAGAAAGATACGAACCGGAACTTGACTTTGATCTCTATAGCCCATTGTTCAAAGTCTTCTTCGTCCTTGTAGATGTCCACCTGACCCGCGCAGTTGATCTGTTCGAAGTTATAAGCGAACGCATCATTGATCCTGGTAATTAGAGCGTCGACGCGTGGCTCCCATTTCTGCCTCAGCCCATCGATCTTATGTGAGAGTGAGTCGAACTTGGTGGTGAGCTCCTCTTTCTGCTGTGTGAGATTTTGAATCTCTTGTGCGCGCTTCTGGAACTGTCGTAGTACTGCTGGATCAACGGCATGAACATATTCCAGTTTGCTGTTTTCAGCCCCTATTTCATTATCGAGTTCCTCAACAGACTTGCCTGCGGCAAGCTCATTCAAGTAGGGTAATCGGTCCGGATCTTCGGCCACAGCTTCTGATACCATATCTCTCGCGACTTGTGCGTCCTCTTTGAGTCGTTCGGCTTCTTCTCTAGCAGTTCTAATCTCGTTCTTTTCATGCTCGAGGCGATTCTTGATGTCCAAATTGCGTTCTTCGAGTGCCTGCACATCTGATTTGGCTTCGATGAGACGTATCTGAGCCTCTAGCAGCGCTTGATGTGCATCTCGCATGCCACAAAGCAGTGCTTTATGTTGAAGAACTTTTTGTACTCTCTCGAGGACGAGCTCGTCTGATCGGCCACCAAATTCAGAGATACGTCTCCGAGTTTCAGCTATAGATTTCTGGGCATCCTCCAGCTGCTCTTTCGCAATAGCTACACCCAGTTAGTCGATAATCATATTCTTTGAAGGCCGGTCGATGTCTTACGAATCTTGTGTCCAAGTGTGGCATACTGGGTGGCGGCTCTTTGCAGCTCATTTTTCTGCTCTCTTAAGGCTTCCTGGATGATCATTAGCTTTGCTCTTGCACCCAATAGCAGTAGACTTACAATTTCTTGTTGGACTTCTTTTTCACGATTGAACAGGCCTTGTTTTTGTTCTCTTATCTCTAAACCTTCTTCTCTAAGTGTATTTAACTCTTGTCGAATCTCTTGCATTCGTCTTTCGATGCGCTCTCGCTCACTATCATCGACAGGTTGATCTGTCCAGAACCGACCGGGCATAATGGTTCTGGTGGTAGTCGATGTAGCACCAGGGCCATATTCTCTGCGCCTTGCAACACGGTACATCCGCTTGCCAGCCGACCAGCTTGGTATTCTTTCAAAGGACATCAGTTTCTCGTATTGGGCATTGCTGATGTCTTCTTGAGCCACAGCCGCCATGTGGAGCCTTCTCTCTGCGCAGAGCATCGCCAACACAGGCTCGGGCCCTTCCAAGTGGTCGATGGCATAGGAATCAAGGCCAAATTCGCGTAGCTGGTCTCTGGGTACGGGAGGCCGAAAGGCCGAAAAATCGCTGGTGCAGGTACGTATCGAAACAGCAATGGCCATTTGGCCATAGAATTGGTTGCTAAGTTTCTTGTGGTCTGCGGGCGTCTGACATATGAAGCAGACAAAATCGTCCTGACTCAGCAATGCCTGGACTTGGTCGGAGTATTTGTTGTCTGTTATCGAGCATGTAAGCATTGGGGGGCCAAATACTTCTTTCTGAAATTGGTCCTGATTCTCCTGTAGCCACTCCCAACCCTTGGCGGCATCTGCATGAACGTTTCTCAACTGTGCCAACTTCTTTCCTTGCTGCGAGTTCAAGTTTTCAAACTCTTGTGCTAGGCTCTCCAGTGTGGCCTTCTTGGCCGAGTTTATCCCCTTGAGCTCGTCGAATCGCTCATCAAGTGCCCGTTTTTCTGCTTCAATTTCCTGTCGACTAGTCTCTTTTTGTCGCTAAAGTCAAAAGAATATATGTGTTAGTCTGGCCAGGGAGAATGGTAGGAGAAGAACTCACGATCTTAGCGTTCCATTCAGCAGGTACGAACTCGGGGGGTTTGTCTTTCAGTCTGCCCTCTAGAATCGTAAGTTCTTTACGTTTCTGCTGAATGTTCCCCTTTTTAGCTCGTAAACCGTCTTCCTCGGCCTTCATTTTATGCTCTTCGTTTCTGATTTTTTCATCAACAATCTCGATACCACGCAGCGCTTGTTCCCCTGCCACTTCAGCAGCGCGCAAAGCCTTCTTGCGCTCAATGACAACCGGCTCAATCTGAGCCTGATATGCCTGTTTCTGATTCACAGCTTCTAGGGCGGGCCCACAGGCATTCTGTAAATCTTCCAGCTTTTGTTTCGCGTCTTTCACTCGTTTCTTGGCGTCGCTGTACTTTAAGCGCTTGTCATTGTACTCGGCAACAGCACGTGCACTCTTGAGGTCTTCGACCTTTTGCTGGATAGCCTCACGCTCATGGAGCCTGTTGACATCAGCCTGGAGCCCTTGTTGACGGGACTCGTGGTTTTTCAGAATCTCAGAGCAGTTTTCGACCTGCGCCTTCATCTCCCTGTGGTCTTTATGCAGATTCTTGAGCTGCATTTGCCAATCGAGGATCTCCTCAGGCGCTGCAGCGCGAAGAGTCTCCTCGAGAAGGCGTGTGGGCGTCAGGCCGGCGAATTCGGCGACCTTGTCTTGAGGCAAGAACTGGCACAAGTTATCAATCTGGATGCGCAGTTTCCGCGTCAGCTCTTGTATCGCCTTGTGGGTGCTCTCTCTGCCGTTGAGCCACCACCGCCTCCCGTTGTCTTCTCGGTTGATCTGGACGCGGATGATGGGATTCGCGCGGTCGTTGGGCCGCTTCTGGAGCTCTACTTCGATAGTGGCGCTCTCCTCGCCATGCTTCACGAATTCGCCAACGTGACTGGCCCGGCCCAGGTGTTTGGGATGGTATCCTAAGCCGAGGCATATGGCACAGACCAGAGAACTCTTGCCGGTTCCGTTCGGACCGATAACCATGTTCAGGTTAGGACCTGGCAGAAATTCGGCGTGCGTATACGTGACAAAGTTGTCGACACAGACTCGCACTATAGCGCCAGGGTGAAAGCCATCTGATTCGGGAGTATAGCCGTTCGCCGAGGGATAGCCATTGGGCTTGTTGTGCCGTTGGGGTGCCGGGGTACCGTCGCTCATTTCCTCTTCCCTTCCTCCTTCTTCGCCATCGTCATCGTTCCCGGGCACATGGTTGTTTACACGAGCTTTCCGTCTTTTCGAGGAGTCGGAAGTGGCTGGTGACGGTTCGGCATCGTCATCCTCTTCGTAGACGGCCCTCGACCGCCGGCGGGGCTCCAGTGACGGCATCACGAAAGTAGGTGGGATATGGGGTACAATGTGGGATGGGATCCTCAAATTGAAGGAAATCACTCAGGTTCGGTAGCTTAGAACCGAACTAAGGTGAGCCGGACCGGTGACATGGATTCCATTTCCTGCCATGCGACGACGCTTTTCGGGGGTTGTATTTCGCCGCACTTGCTTGTAATATCTGTGTGTCGATTGATTTTAATTGCTTATCGAAGAAGCTTGAGTTTAACGCGTACCGTCTCGGGAAACGCGTCGAGTCCGAAATAGAAGTGGAGAACCAATTAAGCTGCAGGTTACCGCCTGTCTAGGTTAGTCAGCTTATGCATTTATCATACATAGACAGAAATAGCCGCCGTTTTCTATGTATTTACCCTCATAATATTGATCTACTGAAGCAGATCCCTTAGAGCTCGGTACACCTACTAGGTATGTATTCAGTACCTACCTGTATGTGACAGGACCCTGCATGATGCAGCCTTGAAGATGTTCAATGGCTGGACTACATGTGCACGTAAATTTAAGAATTTACTCATCTACTCAGACCTACCGTTATCAAAGTAATTTTATGTTCCCTCATCATGAAGGAAATCGCTACTCCATATCTGTTGGTGATATCGGTTGATGAACCACTTCATATATGCTACTCTCTCGATATATATGTATATACACATTACACCGCAACATCAATCCCTCCACTTACATGTGGAAGACTGGTTACAAAGGGTGTACGTAATCTGGGCAAGGCATATATGCTTCACTAAAGCCCAAACCACTATAATTACCTACTGACCTATGTGTCCCTTGTGTGAGTGAAGCAATAGCCCCTTGCATTGCTGGATGACGTACTGACATTAGGTATGTTGGCCGCAGGATTTCGTATGTTTACTTTTTCTTGGCTTGGCTTCGCTGGACTACAGCAATTCCAAAGACAGGAACGTGCACGCAGTGTGAACTGGCGTCGAGGCCTAGTGAGACATCGGAGTTTCTGGCTGTCTTTAGCTGGAACTGTACGTCAACAATAGCTCTGGATGGTAGGAGGTACCCTCGGCTTATAGCACATCTAGCGTGCCGCAGACACATACAATGAGCATTGTAAATCCATCAACAAGGCAGGCAGGTACCGAGCCGCGTGCCTTTTGGTATCAAGGTACTTACATTCCACACTTCGATGCAACGCATCCTGTCGAGGCAGGCAGGTAGACAGATACATACATGTAGGTAGGTACCTGAGGGTCTTGATTCCATGCATGGCCACGAGCCTCTTCTAATTTGGCCCTCACTCGAAACATTCCTCCGGCCTCGCACTCTCAGTACTAACACAGTCCACATTCTACACAACTACCACCCTCTTGTTTGCTTCCAACTCCTCTATCAGTTTCCCCCTTAGTTCTCTACCTCTCTACCCGACGTGTCGAGCTGCCAGCTACCGTCTAATTAGCTCCTGGATGCACATGTACACCTGGTTGCCAACATCTCCAGCCCCTCTCTACCTCTACCTCTCTCTTTTTCCCCTTCGTCTACTGTTTACAGTTGCATTTTTGTGCGCTTCTCTCGCTTGATCAACAATAATTACACATTTTGTAGCAGTCCAGACATTTCCTTCCTATCCTATTTCTTGCCGCATCCTTGATTCTTCAAGTGCTTCCACTCTGTCGGGGGGAATTGGCATCGCTACGCGGAGGAAGTGAGCGCATATATGATATGCTGCTGCTGCTCTGCTCTGCTTGCTAGCCTCAGACATGGCTGACCGCGGGGGCCATCAGACCTATGTTCGCCGCGCTCCCTTGGGAGATGCAACTGATCGTGTGCTTAACACTTCGCCCCACAAACGAGGGAAGCATAGTCGGCCGCCCCGTCCTCAACCAAACCCATTGCGTGCCCATCCAACTAATCTAACCTCAGCCAAGCCTCCCGTGCGAAAGGGTACGGTCGTGTCATCTAACACTCCTGGGTCCAGCTTGAAGGGTCTCGCTGTCTCTGGCAGCGGCGGTGCCCGAAACTCCTCCAGTCAACACGCTGTAACCCCGGGCGTTAAGGAAGCTAACGGGGATCAACGTTTCTCAGTGATCTCGACATCGAGTGGGGCGTCAGGTGGTAATCGGAAAACACATATTGGACCATGGCAACTGGGAAAGACACTGGGCAAGGGTTCCGCCGCCCGCGTCCGCCTAGCGAGACATCACACAACACATGACATTGTGGCCGTCAAGATTCTCGCCAAGAACATGACCCAACTGACTGCGGCAGGGAGTATGGCCGAGCTGGAAAAGTGGGATCGTACTCGGGATGAGTTCAACTTACAAAGACAGATGCCCCTGTCTATCGAACGCGAAGTTGCCGTACTCAAACTTATCGACCATCCGAATATTGTCAAGTTGCATGACATCTGGGAGAACCGTGCCGAGATGTAAGTGATGCGTTGCGGTTACTGCGCTCCCTTCTAATCATCTGCGTAGTTACCTCGTCCTAGAATATATGGACGGTGGCGACATGTTTTCGTATATAAATGCCTATGGCCCATTACCCGAATTCGAGATGGTGGGCTACTTTCGTCAAATAGTCAGTGCCTTGGAATATGTTCATTCCTTCAATATTTGTCACCGGGACCTGAAGCCCGAGAACATTCTCATGAAGTCCAACGGCATCGTGAAAATAGCCGACTTCGGTATGGCAGCAATTCAGCAAAGTCCGAGCCACGCCTTGAGAACGTCGTGTGGTAGCCCACACTATGCCGCGCCGGAACTTATTGCCCGAGCTCGCTATCAAGGCAGCAAAGTAGACATATGGAGTTTAGGTTGTCTTCTCTATGCAACCCTTAGCCGTCAACTTCCATTTGATGATCCCGATGGCAACGTGCCCAGACTACTCGCAAAAGCTTCGAAGGGTATATATTCTATGCCCGATTTCCTCAGCAAGGAGGCCCAGGATCTGATTGCGAAGATGTTAACTGTTGACCCATCGAAACGTATTTCAATTCGGAGAATTTGGAAGCATCCCCTACTACAAAAATATGACGATTTGACTAGTCTTAATGACCAAAGTCGAACGCTTGACTGTGCAGCAAGTGACAAGTCCAGGCCTATACAACCAGAAGAACTCGACCTGCAGATATTACGCCAATTAAAGTCCATGTGGCACACGTTTTCCGAGAAACAAATTGCCATGGAACTATGCAGTCCGCGGTAAGTCAAGACATCCATGCGTGCTCTTATATCTGGTGACACCGATGATGCTGATTCTATCTCAGTCCGAATGACCAAAAACTCTTTTACTGGTTGCTCTTCAACTACCGGGAGAAGAAGCTGGAGGACTATGATATGGATTTAACTCACTCGGCAAGTGACTTTCATCACCTACGACCTACCAACTGGAGGAAGAAGTTTACCACGGCCGAGTTCCCATCCAGGTACAGAAGGGTACCTTCACGGTTCACTGTGATCTCCACCGTTCCTACAGATGGGACCATCGAAGTAGCGGATAACGCTACTGATGGAGGTACGACAACCAGGAGCTACGACCCTTACAAATCTTCAAGAGTCCTTGAAAATGCTTATGCCAGTCACGCAAAGATTATCATTCACCGGAATGGTAGCACAGCCAACAGATCACATCGTTCTTCAACTTCACATCGTGGTCATATTGGGTCCCTCAAAAGTTCTTCTACTCACTCAAGGCAGATGAGAGGCGGCCGCCACATTCCTGCTCCTCCAACTTCACGTGCCTCACGGCACTCCTTGAGCTCAATCCAAAGCGGCGACAGCATCCCGTACACGCGGCCGGCTTCTAGGCGCACAAGAAGAGTCGACTTCTCGCAAGTTCGAATAAAGCCCGCAGTCCAGCGCGAAGTAGCACACAGCCCAGTGAGCATCTCTGCAAATGACGTGACACGACACCACGGACACGCCTCACCCACGAAATGCTTCAGAGATGCTAAATCGCTCAGAAATCCGAATGGGAGAAACCGAGAAACCACTCAATCAATGGCGAACGTGTCTCAGGAAAACCATGTTAAACCACACTGGAAGGAAGTGGTGAGCGAGTTTAGTCACAGCATTGCGAAAGACTGTGACGATGCCTTCAACAGCTCTTTGCTTAGTTCGGAGTCATGCCTGTATGATCCTCCGAACCAGGTAACAGTCTTAGCAGATGCAACACCGTTGTCTACTAGGTTAACAACACCCACTCCAGCTCCAAAGGGTAACAAGTTTTCGGGCAGTGATGCTCATCCCTGGGATCACCGGCCCTTACCGCCAACACCATCTACCACAGCCTCAGCTACGGATGAATGTATAGCGGAAAAGAGAAAATTCAGAGCGCAATCAGAGAATTGGCAGACGTCCACGAATATTGATCGCCGTCTGTTGCCGTTGCCACTGAGCTGTGCTACCCCAGTAAGAGACTCGACGATACATGACGACTCGAACCGCAGAATTGTGTCAGCGCCCATTTATTCGCAGTATAGCACTCAATGGGGAAAAGACAAGATTCCCTTGCCATCAATCAATGAAAAATCTAAAGAAGAAGTCCACGCAGACACCAGCGATAAATCTCGAATTGTATCAGCTCCCCCTTGGTACTCAAAATCCGAAGCAAACGACCACGCGAATCTAGAATTCCTAGCAAAGAAGGATCGCACGATACGTCTGGTCGCCTCTCCTTCGGTCCAACCATACCTCGAATCTGAACCTCCAGGACCACACAATGCTCGCAAGCAGATATGTCGAGGTGTCACAGCTTATCCTCAGTCTAGACAAGAGCTCAACCTTCGTGAGCGATACGTGAATGATGAACTTGTGAGCTCCTCTGCAAATGCTCAAGATTCATCGGAAGATCTCACGAATTCTACTACTGTCAAGAAGAAATTGTCATGGTTCAAACGCGGTTCCAAAGACAAAGAGGCTATATATGATTCCAAGGGAGAATCGAGCTCAAGTCGAACCGACCTTTTTACGTCCACAGCCGCTGATTCTACCCCGGAAGACCCAGTTAACCCCCCAGTCAAGAAGAAGAGCTTCAATCTCGCTTTCTGGCGCAACAGCAAGCATGATGTACAAGCGCAAATGTCGCTCGCAGGTAAGTATATTTGTTTGGCGCTGCGAGACGTTAGGTACTGATTATAGGCACAGGGTCTGTACTAAACAATACGACCGATTCAAAAGTTTCACGCAGATTCAGTCGTCACGCCCGGCCGCTTTGTGATAATGAATGGACAGATGAAGGCACGACGCGTAATATAGAACCACAACAGAACTGGCTCGCCCGCTTATTCAGGGTGAAGCCAGCTACTAAATACCTTTGCTTTACTATTTCCCGCCGTCGGGCCAGGCAAGAAATCGTTATCTTGCTCAAAGAATGGCGCAAGTATGGCATCCGAGACGTAGAAGTCGATAAAGAAAGGAACATCGTCTTTGCTCGAGTAGGCGAGAATAATTGTAAGACATTTTCTTCCGACCTTCGTTGCGATGCTACAGGAACACCTAGGACTAACAACGTGCTTTACCAGACCTCAACATGAAGGAAGTTGCATTCGCTGCTGAGATTATGACGGTGATTGAACACGGAAAGCGCAACCATCTATGCATTGCCCGCTTCACGCAAGAACGTGGAGCTGCCAGCAGTTTCCATAAGGTTGTCGATACGATGAATTCCGTGTTTAGTAGGCGAGGCCTTCTAGTCGTTGAGCAGCGAAAGATTAAGATGATGATCAAAACGCTCAATTCCTAATGGTGCGTCACTGAGAAGGATAATATTCTAGGGACTGTCTTTCCATCGTCAAATCCGAAGTGCACCGCACTAATAGGTCACGGTGCATACAAAGTTGGAATGAATTAGAGTACAGCTCGGGACGAAAAGCTTGTCTTATTTCTTGTCATCTGGGGCTTTTCTTCCCATATCTTCTCAGGCTTTCGTGCTCATCCAAGCCCTACCTCACCGACAGCCCTTCATATGTCTACAGGCGACGTAATGTTTAAAAGTTGAATGGGCGTCGGCCGGGAGTCGCAGGGACAAGGAGAAAAGATGTGTCACCAAAAGCTGTGGGCGGTCTGGACGAAGGTAAAAGGAGAAATGTGTCAGTAGTTGATGAGTCGGGATTAGAGTATCCAATGCTTCTTGTATGTATGGCATTGGATCTGTGGTTCCATGTCTTTCTGTATAAGAGCAACAGATAGACAGACATGTCAGGGGAAAACGGGCCATGTCATTCACAAAAAGGGAGGGAAAATACGGCGATGGACGTTCGTGGCTGACCGATAGGATCGTGTAGTGAATTAGTATAATATTGTCTACAACATGTAGCCGTGTCTACGTTTATGTTCCGAGTCAGAATCGACAAGTCTAAAACAGCCCAAGTCGAATTATCGATCAGATAGTGCACTATCTAGAGGCATACATAATGTATGTAGTTGTGATCGGCGGATATCGGAAAGTATCGGCAACATGGATGGGTCTTCCTGGTAGCTAGAGAATTGATGGACCCCTTCGGCTTAGCATCCGACCTCGGTTCGGTTCCAATTCAGGTCGGATATGCCCGCCGTTGAAGAGAACCAAGGCGGCTCTTAAATAATGGGACTGATGGTGAGTTTATGGCTGTTAGTTGGGCTACGGTCGGCGTTTCAGGATTGAAGTTCTTTTGCGGCCTTGATTTGCTCGGCCACTGTCGCCGAGCTGGGCACTAATATATGACGAAACTGAGGATGATACTATGCGCCGTAGAAAGTGATTCTCTCATTTACGAATATTTTTAATTATCACTTTTTTCCTGCTGTTCATCTATTTCTGTGCAGTAAAGCATACTATTCATATCGAATGGACTGAGACGTAGAAACGAAAGATAATACTTAACTCAAAGAAAAGAAATAGTAAGCGCAGTCAAAATATGTCATTGAATTCCTTATCAGCTGGAGCTACCCCTGTTATGTCGTCTTAGTGCCGCGACCCAGTGCAATAAGACCGTCCACCGGGTGTGCTGTTTTCAGTAGAGGGGGCAACTTTTCCCGTTCCAGCTAACTAACTTACATGTGATAAGGAGAGCTCCGGCAGTCAGTACCCCAGATTCTCCTAAGCCCCCGAGAGAGCTCGTATCCTCTTCCGAGAAAGCAAGCTCCATCCCGGGGATGGACAAAGAATGAAGATAACGGCTATTAATCCTATCCGGCTCCGGCCTCGGTGACGTCTGGGAACTTTTGATAAAAGGACTCAGTCATCCGCCTTTTAAATTTACCAGTATTCCTCAAGTCTCCCCAATAAACACGTATATAGGGGACTTATATATAACAAGGTACTCAACCTAGGTACACTGATACTGTAAGTTTCCCCACACTTTCACAAGCTTCCAGGCTTCGTTTGCGCCCAGGCTAGCGCCAACCCCGGCGGCCGGCTAAGACGATAGGCGAGACAACCACTCAGCGGTTGTCCTTCTACCCGAGGAACCAGGCCCTATCAACTGCATCCGCCGAGCTTAAACCTCCTCAACAGCTGTCCATCGTCCACTGGGCATTGTCACCGCCTGCCGCTAGACTACACTGGGCCGTCGATGTCTTAGCTCTCAATTCAAATCATACATCATGCATCATACTGTACCCGTACCGTTGCGAGATGCCGGTCCGTGGGGAGCTCAGCTAACATCCTTGTCCGTTCGTCCTAGCTCCCCCGTTCATGAGAAGCCGAAGCAACGTCGAGCACTCGCATACATACATCATACATCATCGCTCGAAGACCCTTGCCATTTCAGTTTTGTAAGTATATAGTCATTTCATGCCCCTCCTTTTCATACCTTTTAGTTTTACTGTAGACTGAGAAGTGCCTCGGTTAATCATTGACCATCTTGACCATTGCTAAACCTACTTTTGCACATATCATAGGACTGCGGCAACATCTGACTCGGTCGCAGAACATTCCTCTTATAGTTTCACTGAAGCATTGGATAGCAGAGGAAGACCGTGAATACAGCAGAAGCTTCGCCTAGACTGCATCAACGCTTAAGTACTTACCTCCGTGCTCACACGCGCATACGCGCCATCTATACCATCCGTTATCACATCCTCATCTCAAATCTCCACAATGGCCACCACCGACGCCATTCTACGCGGAGTCTCCGTCTCCGGGACCGTAAATGCAGAGCACAAGAAGATCCTCACACCGCAGGCCCTTGCCTTTTTAGCGCTGCTGCACCGGTCTTTTAACGTCACACGCAAGAAGCTACTGGAGCGCCGTGTTACACGCCAGGCCGAGATTGACCGCGGCGTCCTTCCCGATTTCCTACCAGAGACCCGTCACATTCGTGAGGACCCGACATGGAAGGGTGCGCCACCTGCTCCGGGACTTGTCGACCGTCGTGTCGAAATCACCGGTCCAACTGACCGCAAGATGGTCGTAAATGCCTTGAATTCGGATGTCTGGACTTATATGGCAGATTTCGAAGGTATGTTCAGCTTCGATCATTCCCATCCTTATCTTATTTTGGGGTGTGCACAGCAATGCTTTAATTGTCTCCTTCTGAAAGTTATGGTTGAGCCATTGCTGGTAGTTAAGGATATCTTATTGAGACCGTTTCATGAATCATATTGTCATACCCCGGAGAATTTGGTCAAGTGATATGATGAACGACACGATAAGCTGATAGCCTTCATAGATTCGAGCGCTCCTACATGGGACAACATGATCAATGGGCAGGTAAATCTGTACGATGCTGTGCGACGGCAGGTGGACTTTAAGCAGGGTCCGAAAGAATACAAACTGCGGAGTGACCGCAAGCTACCGACTCTAATCGTACGGCCACGAGGATGGCATTTGGAAGAGAAGCACGTCACGGTAGACGGAGAACCCATCTCCGGCTCTCTGTTCGACTTCGGTCTTTACTTTTTCCACAACGCCTTCGAATACCAGCGAAGTGGATATGGTCCCTACTTCTACTTACCCAAAATGGAGTCACACCTCGAAGCTCGCCTGTGGAACGATGTATTCAACCTCGCCCAAGACTACATCGGAATGCCTCGCGGCACAATTCGCGGAACAGTTCTAATCGAGACTATACTTGCAGCCTTCGAAATGGACGAGATCATCTACGAACTGCGTGACCACAGCTCGGGCTTGAACTGTGGTCGCTGGGATTACATTTTCAGCACAATCAAGAAGTTCCGTCAGAACCCCGACTTCGTTCTCCCCGATCGAAGTGCCGTTACCATGACTGTACCTTTCATGGACGCTTATGTTAAGCTTCTCATCCAGACTTGCCATAAGCGCGGTGTGCATGCCATGGGTGGTATGGCTGCTCAGATCCCTATCAAGGACGATCCTGCGGCAAATGACAAGGCCATGGAGGGTGTACGTGCAGATAAGCTACGCGAAGTTCGCGCCGGTCACGATGGGTATGTATTGTCAATCCGAGACCCTTCATTCTCCTAACCGCAACGGTTCCAATACAATGAACAATGGCTGTGGACTACTTTCACCGTAAAGATAGCATTTAATCTGACGTTGAATTTTCAGAACATGGGTCGCGCACCCGGCGCTCGCCAAGATCGCGAGCGACATCTTCAACGAGCATATGCCCACGCCAAATCAGCTATTCGTGCGACGCGAGGACGTCAAGATTGGCGCCCGCGACTTGCTAAACATGAACGTCCCCGGCAAGATCACCGAGGAAGGCATCCGCAAGAACCTGGCCATCGGCCTCGGGTACATGGAAGCTTGGATTCGGGGTATCGGCTGCGTGCCAATCAACTACCTCATGTACGTATCAAGCCCCGTGCATTCCGCCCCCTCTTTCCTCCCGGTCTCCACCTTGCCCAGATATACGCCTCACTTGGCAGAAGCTTTCACTGGGCTGTTCTACTGCAGCGCAATCTTTTGCGTTTCCACCCGTAGACCTAAGTTTCATGTGCTGCTTGTTGCAAACCTAAGAAACCATTAGTAATGGTTACTAACCCGTTTCCTCCGCCGCAATAGGGAAGACGCCGCAACAGCCGAAGTATCCCGCTCACAGCTATGGCAATGGGTGCGCCACGGAGTGACGACAGCAGAGGGCAAGCACGTCGACAAAGCCTACGCACTACGCCTGCTCAAGGAGCAGACAGACCAGCTCGCAGCTAAGGCGCCGGCAGGAAACAAGTTCGCTCTTGCCAGCAAGTACTTCGCTACTCAGGTCACCGGCGAAGACTACGCCGACTTCCTGACCACTCTGCTGTATAACGAGATCACGGCTGTCGGCAACGCGGCGCCCGCGAGCAAGTTGTAAGTACTCAGGCTACTATGAAAATAGGGGAAAGGGATGTAAGTGAGTAGTTTGTGTAATGCTGAACAAGGGGGTTGGTTGATTCGAGCAAGCAAGACTGGAAAGGTCCAAGGCTACGGACTGTCAATTGAGTAAATAGTTCAATGTTCATATGAAAGTGAGGGACGGATGGTGTGTAAGGATATGTTTACGAATTTACGAGGTAGTATCTTACTGGAGAAAGAATGAATGAACAGAAGCATTAATATATACTTTTAGGACGAGTTGTGCACCCTTCTTTTTCTTTTTCTTTTTCTTTTCTTCTTTTTTCCCTTTTTGGGTTTTAAAAGTTGAGATTACTTAGTCTAATTTTGTTTCAAGGGCCTCTTCTCAATTTGATGTTGTTCACATAGGTGAATCAGGACGGATTACACTCATTCTTTCTTTCATTCTTCAGCATTTTAGTTCTCCCTCTTACGCTTCTAAGGCACTCATTAATTATGACTAGGACAATCCCAGATCTTTTAGAAACCAAGAGCTATGGCTATTCATTCGACCTTGGAAGAAACTATGAATGGTTTGAGGAGCTCAGATGCGCTTGCGCAATTGTAAATACGGTGAGGGGGTGTAAGTGAGGCCAAGGCGGTTGAGGTTGGCTTGGCCATGAACTAGCTGGACCAGTCGACATGGGAAATGAAAACAGAGGGTTCGAGAGCTGCAGGGCTTTACATCGAACACAATCACTATGACAATGTTATGGATGGAATCCCTTTGCATTTTGGCCTCGGACTTCACTTTATTATGCATATTCGCCTCCATACTTCCTACTTAGGTCTTACGTGTAGCATGTGACAGTGGGATATGACGAGAGCTGGAGCTATTAGAGCTAAAAAATAAAATAAAAGATAAACTAAAAAATAATACTTGCTTAGATTACCGTAAAATCCTCAAATGCCTAGTACTGAGGGCAAAGACATTCAAGATTGTAATAGCGTGCCATTAACCTCGCGTAACCCGTGTATACAACCACGACGCAAGATATGTGCTATAAAAATATGTCTCAGTCTCCCTGTCTCGGCATTTAATCAGTCAGAGTTATTCGGACCCAGACAAATTAGCAGCCACAATAACTTCCGAGACCCGATTAATCATGTAATACCCTCGTATATCCCTCTGGAAATTCCCCGCCTTATTACCGGAAGGACTTCGTAAGAAGTTTATAAGATAGGGCTTGATTCATAATCCGACTGGCATTCTCCAAACTCCAGGATCAACCTTGGTTCGGTTATGCTGTGTGAGATCGGCAACTTGAGCGAGTATCGGCTCGCATGGGGATGACGCAGGGAGAAGATGCGGCATGCTGTTATTGTTATCGGATGTGGAGGATTCTGGGGATATATATAGTAGTGAGGTATATTATATAGCCTAATGGAGCTGGGGAAGAAACTGTTTCCGGATTATGCGGAGCAGGCATGTAGTGATTATTTTTACATGCCTCCCGCCGCATATTGGTGTTGTGGGTTTGATATTATAAGATTGGAGATCATATCAAGCCCGAAGCTATCTACGCACAGACCGACACGCTCTGACTTGAATATTACCATAGGGTTGCGAAATAATGGGAACCTGGACCATATTCATTGCAAAGTGATGACACCGGAGCCAAGGGCACCAAGGCCAAGGGCGCTTTCCTCCTTCCATGGCCGAAGAACAGAGTTTACATATCACTCCAATCCCGAGACGAACTTCTGCAAGGTGCTTACGACTGCCCAAGGGAAACAGAAGATAGGGCGACTAGTTTCCGTGTTACGTAGGCGGTGTGTTATATACAACCAGTATCACTCGACATCAGTCCATATACTAGACTTCGGGCATCTCTAATCCAAACGTCGATATCTCAAAATCTACATATTAATATACCCAATAACGAACTACAATGAGAAAGGTAATTTTAACGTGTCTGATGACAACTGTCAGTATTTTACCTTTAGCTCCTATCGTAAGGCAGATAATCTTGTTGAGGGAAAGAGGTTAGGGAAAGCAAGAGCCTCCAAGTGTACAGGGTGGTAGTGGACGCAAATAGGAGAATTTAGAAAGAAATCGTTATGTTGCCAGCAACTTGTAATAAATCGAGAATATCTCTCACACCAAGAAAATATGTGGTGGTCTAGGGGGAGAAATATGATTCAAACTCATTTGTAGTTTCTATTACGCAATTTATAGAACTGATAGCAATGACATTCAAAACAGAACCGTTTCAACGTTTGGAGCGTTTAATGTTTAGTGTTTCAGCTTTGTGATATGAAGCAAAGGTGTCACTTAGCGGCGTATGGATTGATCGTGGAGAACATTGTCTCAAAGCCATGAAACGCGGGGAAGGCAAATATGAAAACATCCTTTGGTTATGGTTAGGAGGAAACCAATGTATGAGAAAAGAGATTCACAATAACAGACTAAAAATATGAAATCATATCGTTACCACGCGTAGTGTCCAACGTAACAATCAGTGGTTGCAAGTTTAGGACACAACCTCTCCCCGCATAACGCTTTACTTATGTGGTGAAATTCTTAGACTTGAGTGTAAATACGTCGTGAAGTCGCAGGATACTGCTAGTGACCTTTCTGAGTTTCTGCAACCACTAAACGCGTTGATAATCACTGCTTGTTCGATGAAACCCTATCTCAGCTTGAACGTCCTGTTCTAGTCATTGGACTGAAATTCAAAGAGCTCGAAGTCGGAGTGCAGTCAAATGCAAAGTAGCCAAACAGAAAAGGTAGACGATCCTACCTTAGCATTGACCACAACTGTTTAGAGATGCCCAAAATACACGTAGACAGTTACGTTATATTGTAGTTGGGAGCAAAACTTCTGCAGAACAATGTTGAACTACGGATAAATTTGGAATACTTGCTGAATAGCAACAGTCTCAGAAGCTGAAAATTGCACACTTGACATTCTCATGCCTAAGATAATGACAGTAGCCTCGGAGGAGATGCCATAATCGATATTCCCGGGTCAGTGTGAGGGGAAGAAGCCTGAAGGATCAGGGCAGCGGGCCTGTAGCTTGGGAGAGGGATGGCTGCTCTAAGAAGATTAGGCAATGAGAAAGCCATGCGGGCTAGACGGCCGCAGACCCAAGCCAGACACTGAAGTTATTGAGCATATTTGTCAGGGCAATCTAAATCGGGCATGCGGTCTCCCGAACTTTTCGTAGCATTGTGGTCAAACAAAACAATAAGTCACCGGACATTCCAACGCGCAGTTGATTGGCAGATCCTACCTAAGTGTCTAGATCGACACCGCCTCCACCGAGGTCGCGGAGAAGATCCTTCACGAGATGCATTCGAAGATGTCCTCCATGGCCGCCTCAAGCTCCAGTGAAAAACAAAACATCTGACGATTCCCCAGGTATATCATAATCGTCGGATCATAGGCTAAATCTCATCACCACGTTGCATGCACAACAGTTGCATGCGTAACAACTGCACCAGAGTAATGCTACACTTCTGCGACACGATGCAACCGGCGCAAAGGGGTGCTATGTTAATAGGGGTAAGCTTGGAAATTGACGTTGATGAGTTGTCCCTCGATAATCCACAAGCCATATGGCCGGTTATGATGTTTGTTTGTTTATATTGTGCTCCGAGTTTCTTAATATAGCTGAGTTAGGTCAAAGATCGGATGGTCTCGCCGCTCTCGCAAACGAAGATCTCGTCCCGAATCAACCCTAGCAGCCTTATCGGCGTTATTATTGGGATGGCAAGCAAGACATTGCGACGTAGCCTCTGCCACCATGCTTTTCACGTGTGTGTGTTTATGAGTTGGCATCGGTAGGGTCTGCTCAATAGCGACCACCTGTGACGTTGGCCCACTAGATCTTCGAGGCATTTAAGACAGTGTATCATGAAGGGGCCAAAAAAATCATATCATGATCTAATGGTATCTTCAAGTGCTACTTATCCGATATGAGAGACCGGTAATGGACCCCACCGCGGCCGAGCTTCGGCGGTAGGCTTCTCACGGAAGTTCGGCTTGTAGATCGGTGACCGAGTGCTTGGGGGCGACGATAGTATCTAATGACAAGTGATGAATGGTCTACAAGTTTTCCCGCGTGTCAACATATCGGTTGTCGTTACAGTGACTCGAATGTGACTGTGAACAAGAGTTTGTCTCAGTCAGTGTGTCTCGCTCCGGTAACTACGCATATACACGCGGTCATCAATCAGGGACGAATGGTCAAGCCATGAAAAAGGGGGTATCAAACGCGTAATTCGTGAGCCTCTCACTGGCTAGCCACGACTCGAGTGAATCCTTTTCAAGCAAGTAAGACGCTATCGTCGATTTTCATACTAGTCGAAATACCAGTCCAGAGAGACCTACAGCTTCATCATGTAGCATCGGATGAGAGCTAATGGGAACCCCTGCGTTGAGCCGCTATGGGCAAGCTTCCACTTGGTCACCATCGGCCCGCGTTGCTGTACATATCGCTCAAGAGAGGTTGATGCTGCGAAGGTTGATCCGAACCGTTTCTGTACCTATAATCCATTCGGTATGCAATAATACCCGGGTGGTTCCGAGCTGGTAAGTGTTTCTCAACAGCGCATAGTTAACATCGCCAAGATGGCCGCCGATAAGGCGGGAGACGTCAAGGGGCGTCAGTGAATGTATGTGTAGTAGTGGCCCTCTGGGGTTCCCTATAATGCGCACCACCTGGTATACAAAATACTTGATGTAAGAAGAGGACTAGTTTGCTACCCACGTGGCTGCAAACGACCAGGAGCTAATAATAAACACACATACCTGCACTACATGAGACAAATCCTTTATCGATGACACAGGTAGTAGATACATGAGTACCATCTAACTGGTCGAGAGCCAGCAATGGGGTGCATATGCATGATGTAGTGTTCTGCTTGCGGGAGTTTCCTGGAACGACTATAGTATGAGTGGTAACTGATGTTGGCAACCGAATGCGACCAACGTCCCCGGAATAACTACATACCATCTAACCTGCCGGACAGTTCTCTACTTTGATAGGCGATGGCCACCTAGGGCCGGTGTTCCTCCGCTGGTGCATTAACAGGCTCAGCTGTGCAGCTGACAGCGACCGTTGTTTGTGCGGCCCGCATTCGAACAATAATCCCTTCGCGTGGGCTCGTTTAGTCTTGCTGGGATCATCTGGCCGGGCTCGAGCGTTTACACTACGACGGTATGAGTGGTGGCGTACCGTCGTATTGTTGCTATACTAGTCGCGGGTTGTTCGGATGGAGGCTGAGGGGATTCTCTGGCCGCCGAGGAAGAGCCTCTACGAGGAGGCTCTGTCCGTGAAAGTGGTGATGACATGTTCGCAAGAACGGTCCATCGGCTTCGCCAGGACCGTGACGTGGATCTCGACGCGATCATTCGGGATGCTTATACTTACTCTTCGTCCTAGAGCCTCAGCTGCTCTTTCGCGCCTCATCCTGTTGTCATGATATAACCACATGCCATATGGGGCCAGTCAGCCAGGAGGCGACGGCCTGCGCCGGTCTCACTGGAAGGGTGGTGATGGTACAAGGAGTTTGTCATAATAGCATCCGGATCAAACGTTGACAAATCTAATTCTGGTATCCCTGGACAGAGAGTTTGTCGTTTTCTGCGCTGCTCGCCCGCGCGTGCAAACACGCAAAAGCAGAGCCGTCACTAGTACGCTGTAGTCGTGGCTGATCCACTAACTAAAGGGAGAGGGCACGAAAAAGCATTGGCGTGCGGCGATCCTATGTTCCCCTGCTAGTCCAGTACGTCTCCCATGGTCAAGGTACCTAAACCACAAACCAGGTTTGCGCTGAAAGCCCTGCTTGCGTTGTGGGTGCCGAAAACGTGCTTGCTTTACAAAGGATTCCCATGAACCCTGCTGCGTCTCAGAAACCCTGCGAATATCGTGGCCGCCATGGAATCTCGCAGCTGAGGTGCTTGCAGAGCTCGTGCAACGTACCCCGTCAGCCATGACTCGCTTGGCAAATCCTACGCTGAGGATACCTACTGTAGCTAACATAGGGGGGTATCCGTAACGAATACCTACTGTGTACACATGCGCGGTTCTTCCGTGGCTGTGTGATTGTTTTCGGGCCCTATGTTCAATAAATAACACTAGGCGCGATGATTAGAAACCTCGTTTTGAAAAATGGTATATATTGGCTGGCAGACGGTGCTCTCGGCATGTCTCCAGAGGACCGCATCATCACGCAGCAAGGGAACAAGATAAACACATCTCGGACTCATATACCTCACAACCCTATCACCAGTAGTGGCGTTCTTATCATACAATCTGTCTTCACTCACAGTTTAAGAATCATCGGGAGTTGTCTACTTGATCAGTAGTCGCCACTTATAAAACATCCGACGGTCCTCCCCAACACCTCGCGGGGGAAGAAAACTCACGATGCCCTCACACGCCATGTCTATCGACAACCTATGCAACGACTATGGGCCGGAAGATTACTCAAGACATCCGAATTGGGCAACTCCAGAAGATTGGGACGCACACCAAGAAACGATCCGGCGTTTGTATCTGGACGAGAAGAGGCCACTCAAAGACGTTGTGGTAATAATGGAGTCCGAGTACGGTTTTCGCGCTACGTATGTTGGCTCCTAAGCTAGTATTTCTATTCTTGGATTTTGCACCTTGCATCACATATACTCCCCCGCAAAATCTCAAATTCTATACTATTACACTAGACGTGAGGGGAACACGAGGGTACTTTTCGGTCCCGAAGCCCTTCTCTCGAGTAACAAAAAGTGGTGAACTGACCAAAATCTGTCCAATCTAGAGCCAAGATGTATAAGACGCGACTCGCCAAGTGGAAGATGCTAAAGAACAGACCTCGTGGAAGCCACCATTGAGACCAAACCCCAACAAACTGAAGTTATAGTAGGATTGGGGGCAGAGATGGGGAAAACAAGCTGTCGGACGGGGTAGGAGTTGAAGAGGCTGGACGGGTTGTGGGACATTCTCATGCAGCCGTCCCAGAAGGGGGCTTTTGGCGTACGACGGAAACCCTCCGTCGCCATGGACGCACGCTCGCGGGTCAGGGCCAAGCAACAAGGAGCGAGAGAGGGAAAGACAAGAGCATTGCAGTTGCTACTCTACATTTTCCGGTTCTGGTGTCGGCGTGTTGTTGCTGATGAGATTCTCTATTCCCTCCACTTCTTCCCCTTCATACTCGCTTCCCCAGCCCCCCCGCCTCGACCCGTCTGAAGTCAATCAATCCTACATGCGACAGGAGTTTCGAACGTGTTCAGAAACTCTCATGCGCTGGAGGATGGGGGCCGGAAAAACCCCCAGAGAATCAGGGTAACATCTGGAGTGTCGCCGGCTCATACACTCAAAACTCACGCTCACTTATTCACTCATCGCTATCATCACCATGGTCGTCGTCGCCATGCGTCCATCTATCCGTCCACTCGCTCGCTCGCTCACTTAACCTACCCGCTGGATCGCAGTTCTTGGTTTCACCCACGTTGTCCGCATGCAAGCCATGCTTGGCTGCAACTAAGAATCGGTTTGTCTCATCAACGTGTCATTCACGAGGCTCTGTTAAATTCTAATAATTGTCGTATCGAGAGCGAGCTAGCCAGGCTCGGCAGCACGCCATGTCAGGGGAAATGTGAGAGAGGAGAGAAAGGGAGGTATGGGAGGGGCAAAGGCTAAGCTGCATGAAGCGTCTCTGTAGCCGGGGAGCGACTGGCTGAAGCTAGTTCAGCTCTGTTCGCCTCCGTGCCCGCTGGTTGGTTACCAGCGGACGGAGATGGTTGCTGCTGTGCCACGCGGGTTCGCCAAACTTACCTACAAGTCGGGTATCACACCGTTGGAACCCTTCTTCATGCAGTGGACCTGGCGTCAGCGCTGACCACCGCGAGGAGCGGCCGCATCCGCTGCCAGTATTGGTGGATGACTGCGTCCTGTGGTGTATCCGTATATCAGTCTATGTGTCTGGAGTATATGTAAGGCTTAGGCTACGGGCTATCAATAATAAGCGAACATCAACATTGTACCATGCATGTATAGATTATTAAGTTCTTTGTGATCTTGCATTGGCGATCACCCGCTGCGTGTACCTTTTTCTCCTGTCTCCTGTAAGCGGCGTGGGATCCTTGGCTTGCCTCATCTGCATAACTTTTGGCTCTGCCGTGCGTGGTGTTTCTGACCAGATACTACCCTACGTGTTATAGAGCAGTGTATACTCTGACATAATTGCCATCCCGCATGAGCCGACGCATCATCAGTGTTGCCTGACTGCTTGGTAGTAGGAATTAAGCCTGGATGGGCACACTAGTATTGTTACCGCTTACACTACTACTAGTTCCTCGGTATCGTGACGACCTTCATATAGCACATATACCGACCTTCGCTAGCTAAGCTGTGTAGCTGCGGCGAAGGGACGGAAAAAATTGCGCAGCGCCACGTGAACATCGTTAGAGGCGGCGTGAAACCGACGGACAATACTACTCATCATGTGTCGTTTCAAGATGCGAACACGGCCAATAGGCGATTATCTCCCCCTCACAGACTACTACCACATCGGAGGGTTCTAGCCTACTTCATGCGAGTCTTGTTAGTGTAGATCTTTCGTCACCGATCCTTTACCTGGATAAGTTGTGTAAGCCGCTGTGCCGCTCACGTGCAGTGCATGCTGCTGCTTGCTGCTGCTAACCTTAGCTTGTTCTACTGCTACTCGAAAACGTGCGAGCGTTGCATTCTCGATGTTACCCTGCGGATACTCTGTGTCCTAGCCTCGATGCCAATACACTCCTTCGTTATCAGTTTTGAGTAAAACCTCCGTCCCGTCTCTATATCTCCCCTTGGCGCCTCTAAGTTGTCATCAATAAAACGAATAGACAATAGACTAGATACATTATTGATCTGGGTCCTATCCAGCTTAAATAAGAGTGCATGTGTCACGGTAGGGCGGTCTGAAGCCGCAAGCCTCTCTTCTATTTTAAATACAGAGCTGATCCTCGCCGCAATCAAGTACCTTTACTGCTTCAATACTTCGAGCCGACATTTCGAGACTCGCGACTTGCGCTCCGTAGATCATGGACGACTCTGCATACGTACGCCGTGTTACCCAGGTTCATGGTTATCTTTTATGCACGCGGGCTCATGCACATTCGTGTACCTCCCCTTGTGTGCATATGTAATACGTAAGCTTGTACGCAGGTATAACAGGACATCATACAAGAGCCCAGTGACAACATCCGCCGCCGCCACGACGTGTGCAAAGCACTTTTGCCTTTGAAACGTGGCAAGTATCTGAAGGTTTTTCAAGTATATCCCTTCTAAGAGCACTCATCGGGAGATGTTGTCATCAGCTGGGTAACCCTTATTCCCCTTTCATTATAGGCCGTTTTACGGACTGCCTTGCTCTGATCGTCTGCGAGCGGCAAGGACCGGGTAATCAATCAGGGGGCCATGTTTGGCATGTGCCATGGGGAGAGAAGCATGGGTAGAGTTCGTTCACCATGGTCCCTGGCACTTCAGGTACCACGAATAACCTTGTTACACTGCTGTTCTCCTATCGGACAGGCGCCTATTAAACCTAGTACGTCTAGTGTCTATTTGACACTTTCTTGGGCCCTCTAGTCTAGCGTGGGTGGAATTTGCTCCGTCATTACTGCTCCGTCTTACCTACGCTTGGGACACTTTGGACCTCTCGGAGATACCTATTCCCTAAGCTGTCAGCAAGCTGGAGTGGAAGGATCGAAGGATCGAATTGTTCTTGGTGCGTGGGTACGGGCTCGAGCTGACCACCGGCTGACCGTCGGCGAGTGGCCAGCCATGGTTGGCTCGGGGTTGGTCCGTATGTTCCAACGAGAGCCTACCTACTGTATCAACTTAAAACCTCAACAAGGCAAGTCGAAGCAATGTCTGGGGAGTTTCAAATAAGTCCGACGATGCTACGTGCACATCCGTCTGAGCTACACTGGAAAAGGCATATCCTCCCGACTGGGAAGATAAAATCTGGGATAAGGGTCCCTGGGTAGCAGTGTACACTATCCTGGAAAATAACGGTATCCGAACCCCGGAGCCCTCTAACCTAGCGAAGAACCGCGACACAACAGGGTCTGGAACCGGTAGAGGGATACCCTATTTAGCAACAAGAAGTATTGTCTACGTCTATGTATTACAGCTGTTGTCGATAGTGTCGAGGTGATGAAAGAAAAAAAGATCAGACTCTCTATTGGAAAAGTGGGCCTGAGTGTCTGATCTTTTTTTCTTTCATCACCTCGAGTGTCACTGTATACGTACCCGAGCCCGTCGATAGAATTGCCTGCTGCACCTTTCGACTCTTACCCCTTTTAATGTATGAGGAAAAGTTCGTCGTTCGTTGTTGGTAATATTTAACGTCCAGCTACCCACAGCCCTACCCACTTGTTAAGGTATCTGCTCTAGTGTATCGTTTATTAGTAAGTTTTAACTGGCCGAGAAAATTTCTATCATTAGAAAAACCACGCATTAGTAGTATTGTATAGACTAGACTGACGCTAGATAGGTACTGTGCACGAGTGTAGGAATGCAAGGCTAGTAAAGACCCATGACTGCGGGGTTTTGATCAGGGTCTAGTACGTTAAAATCCAATACGGTAAAGGAGGATCTCACCGGGTGAGTGACCGGAGGACGAGATGGGACAAGGTAGCTACGGATAGCTAACTGCCAGTGTGTAGTGTACACTTTTTCATCGTCATAATTGATCTCCTTTGCCGTTTCGAGTAACGTTCTAGAAGACGGGAGCAGATGCGCTAGAAGATTTCGAAGCTCCGCTGTCTCAGAGAAACTGAAACGAGATTTGATGAGGATCTGACGAACTAGATCCTTTCTTAACTCTCTTGAAATCAATCCATTTTGGGACAGGAGATGTCCCCGGCCAACGACGATGTGTTGAATACTGTATGCCTGTTACCTACACTATGTCTCTTGAAGCACGACCAGTTGCCTAATTATCTAGTGACGCTCAATACTTGAGGACCCTTGTATGGTAGAGAGGATACTATATTAGGTAGGTTGTGTGGACAACTAGGTATCCTAGCTGCCAGAAAACTATTTAGCGTAGTCTACTAATTACCCCCTACTGGTATTATTTATAAGTTCCATCGAGATAATATAGAAAAGACGCTATGTCGGTTTCGTTCACCAGCCTGCCCTTGACAACACGCCATATTTCAGCCTTATGGAAAGTGTTGGACGGCGGGAACGTGCATAATTGTAGATGCATGTCAGATTCGGAAGTACTACCACCTTCCTCAACGACATGATAATTTCCCCGATTTAAGAACATGTGCGGACGCAAAAAGCGGAAACCTCGACGAGTTGGGATGAACAAGTAGAGACTTATACCGAAATACACCGAAATTAAGTGATGTAGACGCCACGGATGAGCCACCGTTCTCCGTTCAGAGGATACATTTGTGTGCGCTCTCTTCCTCGTAAAGCGAGGGTCGGGACTCCGTCAGCTTCTAACCCGGATTCTCCATGGCCGAACTAAACTGTAATTCTTCTACAACGGTCTATTTGAGTCCTCGTTTATTTATTGGTAAACTGGGAGCGGAACCATACTAAATAAAATACCATCGACACGTTGCGCTTGGTACTGGGAATTTATGGGAGCCCGAATCCGGACGGCCCAGCTGAGTTAAACGAGGCTGTTTTAGTACGACCTGAAACAGAAACAGGGCGGGCCTGATGAATCAGCTCTTTAGTGTCAGCTCCCAGCTAAGCCTCTTCTCACCCACCCATCTTTCTGCTTGTTGGTCCGAGTTCATCTGGTCCTTCCATCTTCCTTCTAGAAGTTCTGGCTCACGACGCCACACAGATCATTCCCCCCGGGGGTGACTGAATACACCGTGCCTACTTAAATCCGGGCGCGAAAAGGAGCTTTGGCGGGATCAGGTTCATCCATCATCATCCGCCTCTACAGATACACCTCCCCCCGGTCTCCTGGGGAATGCCAAATGCTCGCGCCGCGTACGCCCACCACCATCACAGATGGTGCTAAAATATCACAGCTGATGTAGGTACAATACATAGTCTGTATTGATTTCATGCCTTACGTTGACTAAATGGAATGGTAAAGCGCATGAGTCGGGCTATTGATAACGAGATGCTTAGAATACCCTTTGTAACCCTCAATTCAATCATCTCGATCCCAAAAGGCGCAATTATTAAGCATGATTACAACACCCTACCTTATGTAGTTCTGACCATTAGTCGATAATTACTGTACTTGGGCGGAATTTTATTAGATATTGTCGACCTTTTCGTCGAACGATCTCTACGCCGTATCGAATTGTCAATTTACGGACTAATAGCACATCCGCTATTGGCCTATTTGTAACTGCGAGAGCCATGTCTGTGTTAACTGCCCAGGTGCCCAGGCTATTGATAGTAAGCAGGCATGAGTACCATACATGAGATGGCGTGGGTTAGGCGACTACAACAGTACCAATGAGATGCTGAGCCTATTAATCTATGTATTGCGTATCTATATGATGTCAGATAAGGATACGATAGCGCTGTTTGACGACCAATGCGAAAGAAGTACCACAAATGCCTATGAATGATGAAGAACTTCTGGGCGTGCAGCGCGCTTCCAGCTCTCTTCCCGCCAGAGTCTCCGAGCATCGCAGCACGCAGCGCGCAGCGCGATCGATCCTCCAGTAGCCGAAGCCGAGGGGGCTTGGCGCTTCTCCCGCCTGACGTAGATATCTCGTCTAGACCTGATTAGACATTGGAACTTTTATCCTTTGGGCGTTCGCGCCTTGTAATTGAGGCGTATGATGAGCTGAGACCCGAAAGGCAACCGACTTAATTGATTTGCCACATATACTATCACGTGGGTGTGTTCTAAACCTCGCTAAGGTAGAGAAACTCAGCAGTCCTCTCTTCCCTTTCCTCAGTCCTGTAAGCGAGCGTACCCGACGGGCTGGCGCACCCCCCTAAGTAAGAAATGAACTTTTTGTTTTCTCACACCGCAGCTGATGTAACGTCATGCCAACAAACTCAACGCCTTCCCGTCACGCAATCCATTCGATTGGGATGAGTCGAATAATTAAAAAAAGAATCCTTCCAAGTGGCGAAATAAGAAATCATGACGATGATATGGTTCATTGGGCATTAACTTTGTCCCTTACCGTGCTGTTGGATCCCTTTAATCTTCTTAATTACATTGTAGTCATTTCGATTGATTGTTGGCATTGCGGAAAGCCGCTTTTTCGTTCGCTTGCGTGCTTGATTCCCTTGATGCTATAATTATCGCCTCCTTTATTGGATCCCACAGTGATATGACGGGTTTGAGAAAAGGGCAGGTAGGTAGCCGGCACAGGCGAAGGCGGTGTTTCTCTCTTCTTCCCTTCTTCCCTTCTCCTTCCGCGCGCAAGCAGCCCGACGTAGGTATACGAACATGGTGTTATCTAGGGAGTGAGGTGACGGAGGCGGAGAGGGAGCGGACATGAAATTAAGTGAAACCAACAAACAAACAACATAGCCGCGGCAAAGGAGACGATAGAGAGGGAACACTTCCATCCTTTCTCACATTTTGTATACCAGTAGGACCTCGTCTCGTGTTCGGTAGGTGTTGTCGTTAGGCAGCCCTTCTCAGTCCTGCTCAATTTCCGCATCCTCGGGAGCGCCGTTTCCATTCTCGTCTTCTCGTTGCGGCCGCCCGCCCGCGACAAACGAAGGCAAAAAGACGAGAGGTAATTGGGGAAAAAAATAGGTTTGCTGTGCATGCCATTTAGTATAGACGGGTAAGCATTACGTACAGGCATACACCCAGTCCCTCTCGGTGACCCGTTTTCCTCACCTTCAAGCGACACTACGTCTGCAGGTACGTGGTATAGTGTAGGCAGGGACTCCCAAAATAGCACATGCGCAATCAATCCTATGGGTAAGGACATTCGTTTATTCTCATCCATGCATATGGCGGCACTGCAGGTGAGTGTCCTCGCTTGTGCCGTAAACCCCATATCGCGCGAGGGTGTGCGATTAACGAACACTGTCACATGTGCGTTGCCGTCAAATACATACACTAACTACATCACAGTACACTACATTGCATTACATTACCTATGCGACCTATCATCTAGTGTGAACATACGTGACACCCGTGGGCCAGCATTATTAAAGGGAAGAGGCACAGGTTCTCCGCTCATCGATACGTGGGATCCCCAAACCGGCGCGACCGAGCAAACCTCTGATTCGAAGGGAAACGAGCTTGCACGTATATACGCACTTCGAATTTGTTGGGGCCAAGATTAGATGTGCGGGTACGTATCTTTTTTTCGTACATGGTGGGAGCAAGATGGATCGACCGCAGGGAGCTCCATATTGCACCTTTGCGGCTCTTCGCAGGAATGGGATGAGGCTGATACGACCACCTGTCACGTAATGCAGAACGGTTGATTGTTCCTTGCATCTTCGATCCATTAGTCATTTGGCAGGGAGAGAGTCTCAGTAACTCCGAAGTTTCGCGGAGGCCCCGTCTTTGCGGCTCTTCGGAGGATCGGGTTAATAGTCACAGGAGGATCGTGTAGACGTTCCTTCGTCGACACGGTATTACCGAATACGATAAGAGGGAGAGGATAGGAATTCGAAGCAAGAATTCAGCTGTGATATGTTCGTATGACAAAGTAATTGTTTGCATCAACCTGCTCCACAATGGCCCGTCTTCAGTGCGATGCAGTAGGCGAATGTCCAAGACGAGCTTTCTCGACTATGTGACGAGATTTACTTCTTCATTGAGGGGTATCTGTACGCTGGGAAGAATGGGCGAAGAGACGAGCCGTTGCTTGCACAGGATCGTTTGAAACAGGTCTCTAAGCTCTGTCAAAAAGCAAAGTGAGCGGAGAACATATGAAGTACGCAACCAATTTCAAAGGAGACGACATTAAAAGCGAGTAACCTGACACCAAGAATAATGAAGTTGAAATTGATGACCGAAGTGTATCATCGTCCTTCTTAGATGAGTCGGGTATCTCGCACTATGTACACATAAGCTCTGCTTCGATTGTATATACAATAAAACTGTTTTCCTTGCAATGTCAACGCCTTCATGAGGATAAAAGAGAATAATGATACAAAAATGAACCCAAGGTCGTGTTTCTGGTTTCCCGTGGTGTCTCGTAACAATTTCCCATGTTGTGCAATTGATGCTTTCGTAATTGCCCCTTTCGAAAGGGGCTCGTTCTTGGACCTAGACGAAGAAACCAAGATTTAGACGGTAAGATGAACACGTTCAGGTAATTATTTCACTCTACACGGATGATAACCCTCCATCCGAGTGCACCAGCTTCGCGGATTGCGCAGGCCAGACAAGCCCGCCTGCGTCGACTTATGATGGCGTTCCAGCCTTTCTCGGCGCAAAGCGCACGCACAAGAACCTCTAGGTCAGAGCCAAATTGCCGCCGCCTTGTCCCAAGCTGCATGGTGGCTTCCGGCGCTGCTGGAGGCGGCGGATCAACACGTTCGAATTTACTAGCACTCGAACGTGCCGTGCTAGGCCGACGCTCGATCTGTGGCGTAGAAAGTTGAACTGGAGGTGTATTCGTTGGTTCAAGGGCAAACTGGGATGATAACGAAGACATGCGTGAAAGGGACAGCATGTCTGGCGAGCGAGGTGGCGCGAAACCGGTTATGCAGTCAATGACGAGTACGCGCTGAGGTTTATTCACAAAAGAAGATCTTGAGGACGTGCTACTGGATCTACCGTGGGATGAAGGGCCTTTGATAAGGTCGTCGAGAGTTGTGGATGGAGGCCGACTTAGGAGATCTGCGAGGTGAATTGCAGAATATGTATAAAAACGATGAAGCGGATGGCCTGGGAAGGTTAGCATAGTGACCCATATTGCCAAAGTCATATTACCACCCACCTGTTGTATGCGCTGGGCTTGAGGGTTTGCCGTTGAAATCATGACCACCAACATCAATCTGCTGAATAGTTGGGCTCGATGGAGACTTCAAATACTTCACATAGCTAGAAGCGGCACATGGATGCGCCGTCACGAAGTATACATCATTCGTAAGCGAAATATTATAATCAATATCTTGGTCTGTGGCGTCGTGCGACATGGAGAACGTTAAAGAGGCCGCATAAGAGACTGATGTGGAGGACTTGCTTGATCCGGAGGTTGACGATGGTCGCTCTGTGGAAGAGATGCTATTGATGCTACTAGCTGGGGCACGGAAATTTAGAGATTTGAGTTCAATGCGAATGTTAGATGGGGGTCGATTCGGATACGTAGCTTCATGCGGAATGATAAAGTCGGCGGGAAGAATGTCTGATGGGTCGGCATCGCCTAGTATATTTGATTCTCTTTCAATGGACGCTTTTCCCCATATACGAGCCTTTTTGCCAACTTTGGTCACATCATCTGAGGAAATTAGCTGGGTTCTGCAGTTCAAAAGGCTCAGAATAAACATACCACGCATATCTTCGGCGGCGATGTTCACCCAGCCATCATCAAGGCTTTGCGGGAGTACATCGCTCGACACCCAACCCATGCATTCGGCAGATCCCTGGCCTGCTGCTAGCACACGTCCAACAATACAAGCTGTACTCCAGAAGCTTTTGCCACTATACACAAAGCCTCCGCATAAATTGGCGGTTGTGCCAAGTTTTTCGATAGCCTCGTTGTCATTTTCGAGCAATGTTGCCATAAGAAAGTGAGATAATGCTTCTCCTGGTAAGACGAGACCGGAAATATAAGACTTGGATATCCAGCCAGACGCATGCAAAGCGGCATCAACCTTACGCCTCCTGACCAGCTGAGTTCTTCCACTGGCTGGGGCTTGATCACCAAAATATGATGAACGTCGTGTATCACTTATTGGTATAGGGGTGTTAATTGGTGTGCCCTCGCTTAAGGTTTTTGCGTTTTCGGAGACTTTTACGGCTGCTACATCCAGACCTGGCCAGCGTAGCTTGCGGGCAAAGTGCAACAGGCCATTGACCTGTCTCTCGGGAAATCTCCCCTTGATCGTATACAGATGCTCAGCAGAAGCATCGTGGCGAAGTTGAGTATGGTCAGTGTAATGAGCTCCATGCATGTGTTCATGTCTAAGGCTCATTTTGCTCGTCAAGGCTGTCAGCCAACCCTTCGGCATGGATGGTTCTGAGGGCGTCAAATTGGTCGTGGAAATAGTGATATTCTCTAGCCATGACCGGGCAAGAATAAGCGACCAGCGCACTGAGACGTTGGCCTCCTTCTCAAACCTGTGCACATCGGACTGTTTTAGTATGTGAGTGATCATATCTTCGCCTTCCGTGATGGCGTCCAGTCGAGTCAACAGTTCGCAAGACAAGAGAATTTGGAGCAATAGCCAGTACCGCTCCTCGCTTCGATCTTGTGCGTCGTTTCCGTCGCCTATCGAAGAACCATCAGACACTTCATCATCGAGGGGAAAACCCCATAATATTTGCCCGAGGCGTATCCGCCACTCCACACGCGAGAAGTCAATCCAGGCATTGGATGCAGCAAGAACTTTGACGAGAGCATGTATCTGCACGGCTAGGCTGTAAGGGTCTCTAGAGTCAATAACTCTTGTCGGTGGGTACAAAACTTTCCGAAACAGGTCATTATATAGTTCCTGGGATTTACCGCGCCATGAGGCCTGGCCCGAATGATATCTCCTTTCTACCTTGAGTAGCTGTTCCATGAGACTCGCATCATCCAAATGGCGTAACGCATCCTTGGATGTGATAAGTCTCTGCCGTTGCTCAATAATAACGGGAGCCTTGGATCCGAGGCTGTGAAACCCGTATTGCTCTTCTTGTAGAGCGTCGGCAACGGAGAGCTCTAGCGCAGCCTGGTAACCTATAGTGCCCTTCTCCAGACCCTGCATGCTCAACATGCTCGGGCGCTCCCGACATCGTGAGTTGAAGTGGGGCCGGGTCTTAACTGTAGGTGAGGGTGCAGACGACGGGTCACGGTGGATGAGACGCGGGATCGCTGTCACACAACCCCAGGCATCATCCTCGATCTGGGTGTGGTCAGTGAGGTCCCGGATGGTCAATTCCTCATTCAAGGGGAAGGCGACCGAGGGATGCGGAGCCCCTGAGCCGTGGCCTTGCGACCGGGCGAAGAACTGCGGAGCCCCGGAGAACAGCTTCTCGATCTCGGTCTCACTCAAATTAGCCATGATGCGGTTCAGCTTGAGAACGGGGCGCCGTGGCCGGCCATCAGCCTTATCGATGGTGCCCGGCGGAGGCGGAGACGGCAATGGCTTGTACTTGCTGAAGTTGAGGGCCGACCGGGGCGATTGTGGTGCCTCGGACGACGGAGATATAGATGAGACCTGCTTATTAGCCAGGTGGTGTTAGTGTCGGGCTTTGCGCTACAGTAACCTTCCCAGGGCGGACGTTGTTCAACTTCGGCTAATTCGCCGCTGACAGACACGCAGGCGGATGAACGGCAAAAGAACGGAGATTGCGATGAGGCAGTGGAAGTGAAACGAAATGGGAACAGAACAGAATGAAACGCAACGAAATGAAATTGCTCATGCAGGAACAGCACCAAAAGGACATTACAGAGCGTAATACTGTGACTGTGCTTATTAGAACGAAGGCATGGCATTGGCAGCTGTCCAATGCGTTGCAGCTGCATGAGCGCAGTCGGCCGCCAGGTGATGGTTGGCCTTCTAACCCCCGACACAGCCGGGGATTCAGCTGGAGTCTGGGGTCTGGGGGGGCATGGACATGCTAAAGGGTTGGGGTTCGGGGGGCTCGGGGCAGCGGGATTACGGCATATGGGGGTTTGGGGTTTTGGGGGTTGCGGGCTGCCTGCCTGCCTGCCTGGAACTGAAGAACGGGCGCAAAGACGGCAACAGCGTAATGTGGGGGAAAGCAACACTAGGTCGGGTTCGTGCAAGTTCCAATAGGAGGTTTCACTTACCGTAACGCTCGTTGTTCTCTCGGCATCGTGACCACTCTTGTTGTTGTTGCTGCTGCTGCTGCTACTACTACTGGTAGTGCTACTGCCACCATCGTTGTCATCGTGATTAGTGCCAGGAGCTCGACCACTTCCTAGCTTTGCCTTCGAAGTGGTGATCAAGTCCCTCAAAAAAGTTCGTTTCGTCGAGCCTTGTCGCGGCCTCTCTCGAACTTCACCGGGCTCGGGGCTTGCAAGACCACTGCCATCGCTGTCTTGCCCTTCTTGTGCTCCTGCTGTCCCTTGGGCTTCGCCGACAACGCCACGCGTGGTCCGTCTCAGTGACTTGAGCGACGGCATCTTGTGTGCTGAAATCGCCTCTCGTGCTAGCCTCTCATTGACGGCGCCAAGCAAATATTACAGCAGAGCTGCATCGAGCTGCCGCTGGTTCTGACTTGAGCAAAACTTGTTAACCGTAGGATAAACAGCCAAATTGTCGAATGGAGAGTCTGCCAAGGTTTCACCAGGGCAAGGAAAACAATTGGATCCGAACGACGTCAAAGGCAATGGCGACATCAACGGTGACAATAGTGATAATGATGAAGCTTGATCCAGCCCTGAGCGTATGTGAGATGTCAGACCGCCGAAGAATTTGAGGATAAGTCTAATACCAAATAACCGATCATATCATCGTGCACCGAGGACGACTAAGACGAAGGCGCACCGGTCGATGGTGTTGATCCAGATCGTGCCACACGTAAACAAGGAAGTAATCCGCGAGCAGGGGGATTAATAAGGAAGCATGCTCGTGTGCCGTGTCTTCCAACTTTTCCCTGACCATATCATATTATCGAATTACTCCTGCCAGTTGTCTCAGGATCAAACTAGGTAACAAGCTTTCGAAGGGCGACGCAACCGACGAAGCGCAAGATAGAAGATAGCTAAATAGCAGGGAATCATGAAGACTGACAGCTTGGGCTGCTGCTCGGTCTTGTGTGGGCTGTTAGCAAGCAGTCGCAATCATCTTTTTCATGCTCTAACTAACAATGGACTGAATACTGTAACAGGATGACGAAAAAGCAAGGCAGGGACAAGCATGCTCCCCATCCACAATCTTTCTGCTGCCAACGTCTGCGGCAGAGGCCTGTACTTAGGTGCTAATTTGGCTTGGGTCTGGCGGCCTGAAACTGCCCCAGTCATTTGTCCATTCAACCGCCGAGAACTGAGAGGATGGCATATACCCGTATAATAACGTACGTGAGCGAGTACGTTGCTTCGAGGTTGCCAGCCAATAGATGGAAATGAAATAGCTAATAGACGGGAAGCACGACCAATAGGTGATATATGAGACGACGATTTAAAATGATCTCTCTCATGTATTGTCCCATTTAATGAGGGATCCTTATAGCTTCAGATCTTGCGAATTAGCTATTTGATTCGAGACCCGATTCTTACGTCGCAAGACACGATTAATTGCTTCGAGCAGCCCCTCGTAGCCCCTCAGTTGAAGGTGTATCCCGAGGGGGCCACAGAAGAAAAGCACCACTGCACTACACCACACCACGATAACAGCAGAGGCACATGGATGGCAAGTCGGATAGCTACTTCTCGTGGCAACGGAAAGGGCTGCTCGTCTCATGCTGTACACCGTAGCACGTAAGATATGTATGCGGTCAACAGCTAGGTATTGGCTAGCAGTATACGTACGCACTATACATCACGGCCTTCCCGAGTTGGGCCGGGGGCTAGAGGTATGGATCTTTAAGGTGCCGGTGCCACGACAGAAGCTACTTTTTTCAGCCCTAGACTACACGCCTACTACATAGTAGTACAGGTAGCTAACAATACTCCGAAACGAGGCGCTTTCTTATCGACTTCTCTCCTACCTAATAGTATGGAGTATATACCTGAGCAAAGATGCTGGAGGCCAATCTTGCCGAGAGGCCCCCCTGCAATCCGCTACTGAAACATGCGCGGATCGTGGGATGATACTAGTGTACCGTAGATTATGGGTATGACCTATGTGAATGTTCAATCACCCACACAACATCGCACTACACGTATCTCTACTGTGGGGGGAAGGACCTGTCCTCCTTGCTTCTCGAAGAAGTCGAGAAAAGCATCGGTGTATCATGTGCCGTATCCTCGCCGCTCTCCTCGATTCTGCAGCACACGAAGCGGACCACCTAGAAAACTAATATGACGCGTGGTCGATGTTTCGAGACTTATGCGTTAAGTCCCGCCGCTGCAGTTTATAAACGCATCACATCACGCATCGCGATCGCCGGAGAATAAACATAAAGTCTCAGTCGTCGTCCATTCTTGATTCACTTCACACTTTTCTGAAAAAGGCGGTCTGGCCCGCTTTATCTCTATTATGCTCTTAATCAAGGGCATAAGGGCCAGTGGAGATAGAAGGGATGTTTCAAGTCGGCTGACGATAACCATCCTCCTCCACGTCTGCATGATTAATTCCAAGCTAATCAGGTTCCCAGGGTAGGACTATGCCTACCTTACCTACTTATTTACTAGTAGTATTAATGGTGAGTAGTACGTGTCAAGGAGTGAGTATGCTATGCAGCGAGCCTTGCTCACTGCTCTGTGCAACACAGGTTGCCACTGCAATGAAGGAGAGGCCTTGCGGCTAATGGTTCAAATATTCTTCTCCATTCCTGTCGCGTCACGGAAGCCCTTGACTGGGTTATGTATTATGGGCTGGTCACACTATAGTATCACCATGACCTCAATTGCATTCGATTGCATTAAAGATCATCGCCTGGGGTGTCAGCCCAGAGCTGATCCTAGTTGCTCGTGGCGAGCCCAGATTCGGCAGCAATTGCTACGTCGCCTAGAGTCTACTACTACTAAGTCGGCGGCGTGGCTGGTGCTAGCTAACCGCAGCCCCGGGAACTTTTGTCGATTCTGACGAAAGGTGGGAGGGGACTGTAAGCCCTTCGGTCTCTGCCTCGCTGCGAGCTCGGCAAGAGTCATCCCGACTAAGATGACTACCAGATGAGAGAAGTTTTGGTAACGAGTTACGCCAGTCGCCGTGGAACATGCTCATACACTGCCAATGGCCACACCCTACAACGACTCTTGCGCGCTGCTTATGAGTTCTGAGTTGGACCGCCGGCCCTTACTAGTGCATACCGGCTAACTATTCATCACGTCACCTAACCGCTGAGTATGGGAAACTTAACTTTTCCCTTGGGCCGTTATACAATGGCATATATGATAAACGTTGCAATTGATGAGGGTGTGAATGAGAGGCGTTTTCGGAGAGCGAGACGCTTAAATCGACGATTTGTCACGATGAGTTGCAGAGGCGGCCCAACGAGCTGGATCGCTAGAAAGAACATATATCGAGCTCCAGACACCTGCTCATTTCGACATATACCAATCCATTGTGAATTCCAACTTTTCTGAACTTGCATAGGGCTGGCTAATAGCCCCGAAGGGGGTCCTTTTGGGTCACATCGTGCCCTCATAAAAGTCCCAAAAAAGCGAATGATCGACCTAAGGTATAGTGACTAGAAGCTACATGGCCTTCCGGTCTGAGTATACGCTACAGCTTAACCCTGTTGCGAGGATCTGTCCTGTCCAAGGACCAAGCTGCGATTGTTGGTTAGAAACTATTCGAGGAGGGTTACTCTCGCAACCCATTTCCAAGCTGAAGCGACCAGCCCCTGAATCCCGTACATCACGACCACGCTCGTGGTTCCAAGGTTGTTTCTTTTCCTTCCGTCTTATTTAACCGTCTCGTCAAGAGGCTAGGGTTGCTCTACGTACACACCCTCGTCCGGAGTGCTCTCGGGATGTTGAGTTTCAAGTAGCTGACAGCGGAGGCCGTGGAGACCGTGGAGACCCCTCGAATCATCCGTTGTTATCAGATGACTGTAGACCTGAATGTGAGATGTTGCCACTGAATATGCAAAAGAGTTACAGCCTCATCTAGGTAGGGCTTATATCACGTTCGACAGTGGGATTTGCTGACCTTGCTGACGCGCGATAATGTCGTTGTGCAAATGGGTACTCATTTCCGGCTCGCGCCGTGGCATCCATTGAGTATCCTCAACGGCAACTTTCTAACTCTACCGGCGGACCACGACGTAGATATAGCGCAATGCAATGGAACTATCAGCATTAGCCACCAACAATATGCAGAAGCCACAAACCGAGCTTATTAGGCAGAGAGGAAAGCTCGAACATCGCACTGAGAATAGTTGTGTTCAAGTATTGGAATACTCCATTCTCTCAGCCGTGGGGTATCATTTTCTCCAGAACGCCTTCCAATGCTGACAAGAAACACCTCAAAATACTCATCGAACTACCCATGTAGCTGAGAGGTTGACTTGGCGCCGACCCAGCACTCCGCTGGCGGATCCGTCGGACCGCCTCACCTAAACCCGTAAATCCAAAACAAACTCATCCAGCAGGCAAGGCCGATTATGCAGGTGGGGTATCGTGAATAACCACGAGCAGGTACTTTGGTTCAGGCACAATGACAAACTCTTGCTTCTTAGTGCGTAGTCTCAGCAGCTTCAATTCATCCTGTAGAGAGCAGCTGCCCGATTAGCTCGTCTTCCGTCCAATCACCACAGAGCAGACACGGCGAATGCAAGGTCTACACAGCTGAAGGCCATACCTCGCTATCTATATCGTTCACCAGGCTCCCGGCCGAGCTGAGGAAGCTCCACACCATGCTCGCTAGCTCTTGCGCAGCGAGCGATTCGTTGTTCGTGTTGGTGTTAACGTCGGTCGAGAAGGATCCGCCAGTGGGCGTTGGCAGTGAGGGGGAAACGCCATTGTTGTTGGCGCTCGATGACTTCGCAGGTCGGACGGTGGCTATCTGGCCGTTGGTCTTGAGGACGGCGCCATTCGAACGATCCAGCATAAGCCAGGCTTTTACGCCCGGCTTCTTGGATAGTCGGTGCAAGGCTTCCTCCATCGATTCGACATTGAGTGAGTTCTATCTCATGGTGTTAGCGTGACGAACGACATCTATTTGCCTGTATCAAACATACTAGGCCTTTATCCGCCATAATCTTTTCTGAGCAGTTTATCAAGAATATTTCAACAGAATCGTATCTTCTAGAATGAGGTTCTGGTCGAAGTGACGGGAGCTATATTTGGATATGGGTATCACAATAGGAAATTATCAAAGAGCTGTGATTGCGCCGGGATTCACTGCGACGCTCCAAAGCTCCAGCCACAATTACCAGCAGTCTAGTTGAGGCAGGGGCAAGTCATTAGGTAGCAGCCACCGCGGTATGGTGTCGTACAGCGGTAACTTTATAGCGTGGTCGCTATTGGGTCTAACCTAACGTGATATGCCGCGACGCATTGGGATGCTAAAGAACTCACCCCACAGCAAAGCACCCCTCTGTAATTCTGCCCTAAGCTACCGCCAAAAAGTTCATTGCGCCTCATAAGATAACCATCGTCTTTCAAGAGCCAAGATTCTATCAACGATCAGGTGCTAGCATTTGGTCGCCTTATGAAGCTTGCTTCGTTGCGGATCTAAGTCGCCCCAATGACCGAGCCAAGATGGGCTCTAGTGACAAGAAAAAGAAGGAAAAGAAGAAAGACTTTCAGAAGCCCAAGTTGAAAGTTGGCAAGACTAAACCGAAGGCTTCCAACTTTACCGACACCAGCTTCAAGTCGAAGTGTGAGACGAAGCATCTTCATCCAGTCTAGTCAATTAGTAGCATTGATTAATCATTGAAATGTAGCCATCGTATTGCAACAGCAGCTCTCGGAGACCGCACCCGATGCAGTAGAGAGATTCAAACACCAGCTCTCGTTAACGAGCTCACGGACCGACTCTCAACGTCGCGATGCGCTGTCCTACTTGACAGGACAGCTTTCGACGAACCCACCAACCAATCCCGTGGGCACGTCTACACTGCTTCAGAAAGTTTTGCCATTGATGCCGGATTCTTCCAAATCTGTTCGCGCCCAACTTTTGAAACTTCTCAAGCAAATCCCGGCCGAAGAAGTCCGGCCACACATGCAGAAAGCGATGCTGTATATTCGAGGGGCCATGACGCACCTGTCTCAAGACGTCAAGGACGACGGGCTGAACTACATGGAGTGGATTCTTGAGGCGGTCGGTGAAGACCTGGTCGCCAGTCCCGGGTGCTGGGTTAAGCCCCTGAAGGACTTCATGTCGGTGCTGGGATGGACAATCCCAGCGGCGTCGACCCCAGCTACGAAGGGTGGCTGGACCTCGGCGCCTCGCACTACCTTTGGGTCCAAGAAGTTTGGGCTTTCATTCCCGCGGCAGATGATGGTGTTGGCCAAGTTTTTAGAGCTCGGCCTTAAGCCCGAGGCTGTCAATCCCTGGACTTCCAATGACTGGGTCAATAGCATTAGCACTGTACCTAGTACTCCGGACCCGTTTGGATACCTAGGGCTCTTCAAGCCGCCGAGAGACGAAGACGGCGAAATATACCGCAATCGCGAGGATAGACAAGAGATATTTGCCAGGAGGTTCATGGATGCTGTCGAGGCTGGCGTGGATATGGCCAAGAAAGAGGGAGGTGCTGCCGGACGAGCTGCCGCTGTGCTTGACCAAGCCCTGAGGGACGGGATGGGCGATTACGAACGAGCATTACGAGTTGATGATGACGAACATATGTGGACAGGATACATCATATAGTTAAGAGTGTGAAGTATGTATCGTAATTCATGATTCTCAAATT
This sequence comes from Xylaria sp. FL0933, assembly GCA_022578765.1. Lineage (NCBI taxonomy): Eukaryota > Fungi > Ascomycota > Sordariomycetes > Xylariales > Xylariaceae > Xylaria > Xylaria sp. FL0933. The sequence goes on along the minus strand of MU389733.1, from coordinate 287,411 downwards.
CTGTCTCAGCCCCTTTCTCAGCTCATCAGCAGTAGCAAGATCCTATACCACACTCTTAGTTGCTGTGATTCTGAAAGCTTTTAGATCTCCTGTTTGAAGTATGCCCGGGTACCTAGGTTTCATAAGCTCTGTAGGGATGATACTACTCTCTCTCTCTCTCTCACAGATCATCTTCTCCGCTACTAAAGGCGTGATCATTCCATACTCCTTTAGAAGTCATCTCTTCGGATCATCAATGTATGTCCCAAACTCTTTGAAGACAGCTGAGCGCCTTTCACTTACCTAGAGGCCCTGAAGTTATGCTACTACAATAGGTCTTTACATATTGCGACCCACGCTAACACTTGCTTCAAGTTACTATTGTTGATGCTCCTTCCTTGCGGCTTGCAAGCAGTAGCGCGGATATATACTTAGGTACATCTATATCCTCTATCTCCATGCCTGCTGTTGCTCAGGCAGTCGCGTTCAGCACCTTGGGCATATCTAAGGCAGTCACGTCTGCCCTACCCACTGGTACCTTTTCTAATCTACCCAGGTACAAGTGTCTCTCCATCTAACACTTCGAGGTTCCCTCGCCTTCTCTCTCCTGCCACCTCTTCAATGCACCCTGCTCCGCCTTGTTTCTTGACGGCATCAGGATTTACCCAGCCTCAGGGAGCATCAACTCATCTTCTTGCCACCTGCCTATCAACACCCACGCCCGCTGTTGGTAGAGATAGTCGCAACATCGTTCTCTGTGAGTGTTTATCTTTGTTTATATTTTTCTATCTACCCCGGTAGGTGACTCGCGCGTCACGCCTTCTGGTCTCTTGAACATACCCTCCACTCCCACTTCCCATGGTCCCGAAGCGTTACCAACACCTATCTACTTACCTACCTCACATTCACACATTCCCTTCCTCGTTTCTTTTTTCTCCCCATCTGACACTCCTCAAGCAAACCGACAAACCGCTTGCCTTTGAGATTGACCCCATTCTGCCGTCATCTACCAGTAAGTGTCCACTTGTCGAGTTTGTGAGCGCTTTCTATTTCCAACCTTCGGTCATTCATTGGTGTTCTTACTCTCTTACTACACATTTCCCTAGCTTTTTCTCTTCGTGCCTTTAAAACCCGAAACGAACACATCACGACGGTCTTGGGCCTGAACACATCCCCATCAGCATTGCCAGACACTTTGTTTTATACGGACGCCGGCCGCTCGCCTCCTAGTCTTCTCTGTCCCAGTTTTTCCCGACTCATTTTCACTCTTTCACTTCTCTCTGCTCATCTTTTCTCAATCTACGTCTTATCCCCTCGCATGGAGTAGCCTCGGCGCCACTTGATCCTTGCAGAGAGTGAGTCTCGGACACCGCGAAGCGGCAATCATCCCAGCTGCTTGTAACGTGCCTTCAACCCCCAGGTCGAAGATATCATGGGATTTGCGTCCCTATCGACCGGCTGCCCTTCCTACAGCTGTCAATCGATCGCTATCAAACTTCACTATCACCTGTTACCTCACCAGACACCTTACTAGCAGTGCTTGCGTGAGCTCGCACACCTGAACGTCTCGCTGCCGCTCTATCCCCTACTGTCACTGTCCAGCAGTATACACGTCCTGTTTCCTACTGACATAGTCATGCTACCAGTCCTCTTTGACCAGAGCTCAGTTTTGGTTTGAAAGCCAAGATAAAGTAAGTTGCATTCATTATGCACGTTTGCAACTTCATTATTTAGAGGGATTGACAAAAACAGCATTTGCTGTGGGTTTTAGTTTTACAGTGCCTTGCAACCTCATTCCATTACAGTCCCAGATTTACAAGTGTTCTTCCTCATTACCTCTTCCATCGCCAACTATTCCAATCAGCTGTAGATTACCCAGCTCGATTCCTTACACTGACAGACCCTAGCCTGGCATCGCAAGGACAAGTCTACGAATCTCAACTAGGAAGATCTTCATCATGTCGGGCTGGGAAGACAACGCCGGCCCAAGCGCCGCGCCACCAGGTGCTTCTCAGAGCAATGGTACCCAAGGCGCAGATGCGGCAACTGAGCACCCAGGCGCGCCCAAGGAAGACTGGGGTGAGAAAACTCAGAATAATTATAACGAAGATAATGAGAATATCTCATGGGAAGGAAACGTCAGAGTCTATGAGTGGGATGGAGATGAGGGAGACATCGGTCCTGAGCATCCGGAGCTCGAGTCCGTTCTCTTTGGCGACCCCCAGACGCGTGATCCTCAGGGCATTGACTTCAACAAGTAAGTTGTTGCGAAACAATCATATATGCAATAGCTTACGAGGTTTGTATAGAATCAATCAGATCAATGTGACGCAGGAGGGTCTCCAGCGAATTCAACCGATCACCTCGTTCGAGGATGCTGGCTTGCACCCTGCGATGCTTCGAAATGTCGAGCTCTGTGGCTACAAGACCCCAACTCCGATCCAGCGATATTGTATCCCAGCCATCAAGATGGGTCATGACTTGCTTGCAATTGCCCAGACTGGTAAGTGAAGCTTTGTTTCGCAGCATATGGATACCCTACAATTGGTACTGATACCTCGGATAGGTTCGGGAAAAACAGCTGCTTACCTGGTTCCCATTCTGAATCATCTTATGGGTAAAGCGAAAAAGCTCGCTGCGTATCGTCCTCCTCCTAATGATGCCGCTCTTGGCGCTCGCGTTCGGGCTGAACCATTGGTCGTAGTTATTGCCCCTACTCGCGAGTTGGGGATTCAGATTTTCAACGAGGCCCGCAAGTTCTGTTACCGTTCCATGCTCCGCCCTTGTGTCGTCTATGGCGGTGGTCCGATTCGAGATCAGATTGATAACCTTCAGCGAGGATGTGACGTTCTGATCGGAACACCGGGTCGTCTTATCCACCTCATGGAGAAAAGCGAGGTCCTATCACTTCGTAGAGTCAAGTATATGGTGATCGACGAGGCTGACGAAATGCTTGATGCGGGCTGGGAAGAAGAGTTCAACAAGATCCTCAATGGCGGTGGTAAGTTGACATATTCCTATTCATCGACACTTAGTTAACCCCAAAAATAGATCAAGAGGCAGGCAATGTCAAGTATATGCTCTTCTCTGCCACTTTTCCGACCGCGGTTCGAAAGCTCGCCAAGACCCATCTTGCTGAGAATTACGTGCGTATCAGAGTCGGACGCATCGGAAGCACGCACGGGAATATCAGGCAGGATATCGTATATGTGGATCAATCCTTGAAGAAGCAAGCCCTACTCGATCTGCTTTATTCGATGAAACCAGCGAGAACCATCATTTTCGTCAATAGCAAGAGAGTGGCGGACGAACTTGATGATTTCCTGTTCAACAAGGACCTTCCGTGTACTTCCATGCACGCAGACCGCACTCAACGGGAGCGTGAGGATGCCATGAGAGCATTCAGAATCGGCAAGACGCCTTTGCTTATTACCACTGGAATCTCTGCCCGCGGTATTGATGTTCGCAACGTGATGCACGTCGTCAATTACGATCTTCCCAGCATGGAACATGGGGGTATTCAGGAATATACACATCGCATTGGTAATCATCACTTCTTCATTATACCTTCACCTTCCGCTAACGTGGCATAGGACGAACTGGCCGCATTGGCCATCATGGCCTGGCTACTTCATTTTACACCGACCGAGACGAGCCCATTGCCAAACTTCTGACGATGACTCTCATGGAAACTGGCCATCAGATACCAGATTTCCTTGAACAACACAAGCCCGACACAACCGACGTCTCCAAGCTCAAGTTCGAGTATGATACAGACGAAGAGGATCCGGGTGAGAGTGGTGAAGGTTGGGGCACTAGCGCGGGTGAGGCGGGTGAAACAGGTGAAGCTGGTGGAGATGGCTGGGCTACAAATGGCGATTCTGCTGCTCCCAATGGTAATGGAAGCGGTGATGACACGAATGGTTGGGCAGCGCCCGTTAGAGGTGCCAATGATGTTGGTGGCTGGGGAGCGCCTGTCAAAAGTACCGGTGGTGACGATGCAGGTGGTTGGGGAGCATCTGCCAACGGTACTGGTGGTGGCGATGCCTGGGGCGCGTCTGGAGGATCGAACAACCAACCGGCTTGGTAAAGCCGTGAGCCTGAAGCGTGAGCTGATGTCATCTGGCCTTGAGCCAATTTCTCGCTCATGTCTGAAAGGAGGCTCGGATTCAGTATGAACATGACGTCGCCTTTTATAGGTCGCTGCAGGGATTTGCTCTGCGTGCCGGCCCGATAACCATCACGGAGTTTCTAAGGGCATATCTTTCGTGTTTGTGATGTTTTACTGCGGCTACGAGAATTACGTACAGGTCATCTCTGCGATGCTCACTCATGGCTAGTCATCTAGCAAGAAGGTTAGGGGATCATTGAGTAGAGATTGACTATAATAAAAATGAATCGTTGTGTGTTACATATATGTTCCATATCCCTTGATACGATTGAGGGCATCCAGACCTGGCTTGCTCGCTTAGCTTGAATCCAAAATATAGGATCACAACTTTGGGCAAACACGTTTGATAGACAACTCCTTTGGTGCGCCTTATAGCAGCAACGCTTCGACTATGTTGGCTTTGGCAATCGGCGCATATATACGATAATGCCGTATGGTCAAGAATCGGTCTTGCCCAGATACTTAGCCAATCATTTCTACTTGGGCAATACGACAGCCTGTGCTGAACCTGGAATCTAGCAGCAATACGTGGACGCCGTGTCTCGTAGGTAACCGATAGTGATGAGGCGTGTAAAGATAGCGACAGTTCTGGCATGATGAAGCATGGTAGTATATATCACGTGGGCTTTGGGGTGTCTACTTGTTGTCAGAGACGGTTTGCTGTTACGCATATGCTGATGCTGGATTCAATCAAATGATCGGGGAGTCAGCCTCTGGTTTAAGGGCGGCGGTGAGGATTTTTGGTGGAATTGGATATATACCGCTGAAGGGTATCGGAGTACTGATGCATATTTCAGTAGCTGATTGACTGCGAGTGTTTGGGAGCACATGGGGACAAGGTTGGAAATTACGCGGATCGGGTTATGATGCGTCTGGGGATGCGCCGAGAGAAGGCAGAGATGGACTGAAGGGACCATGAGGTTGATCATGTCGACGATGCCTAAGACAGCTGTGCTACGGCCTCGTTAGGTTATTGGACGAAGCTCTTGGGGCTTGATGAGATCTGTAGTGGGAGATGCAAGCATGAAATAGGTAACGCAAATGAGTGCGATGCGCCCCGTTGAAGATGCTTTACTGTTGGGAGATAGACGTCTCAGTCTACTTCATCAATTAGCATGAATATGATACTCTACTTCCTATATTGCCTTTATCTCTGCACATGGTATGATACGAAGCCGTTGTCCTTAGCTTCTGTTGTGGTCCCGCCCCTTTCTCACGCGATCTGTCTTTCTGAGCTCTATAATCTTGCTATCTGAGGCGCACTGTAAGACACCGCACCGGTTTTAAAGAAAAGGCTTTCACCGTAAATGTTTCTCCTGGGAGCTGGCTAGAGCCTCCGGGGAACTGTGTCCGAGCCTAAGATTCACTTATATGGCATCTACAACACAAGTCTTATGCTGCTTTTCGTAGCTCTCATTTTGATGGGCCAGAAGCCATGCTTTTCTACTTCGACTAAATAAAGCGATTCAGAGTCTATATAATTTTCAGTGTTTATCTAAGTAAGACGTTATTGTCGCCCATCTCTCTGCTCTAATCAGTCCATGGTATAGGCGCGGGAACTGCCACAAAGGCACACTCCAAAAGAAAAATCCGAACACCCAAAAAGCCCCAAGCAACCGTCCCAGGATGCTTTCTTCGAATGTTTCAAGCTCGCGTTTGCATCCTATTCTGGCAGCAGCCAGCTGCACCGTTTCAAGCACAATTTTCTGCGCTAGGCATGCCACGAAATTGAGCATGAACCACTTCACATCTAGCCAATCATCCCACCCCATTTGCCGGCTTACCGCGGCATGTGAGAGCCCAGAGATCAAAAACGCCATAAAGGCAACAATCGTGTCTGAGACTCTAGCCGAGCCAGGCATACCCAGAAAGGTTATACCATTTGTCACGACGCGTCCGTAGTTTACGTGTGACCGTCTAGCCAGCCGGTGCCAGAACCGCGACCAGAAACTGCGTAGGCCGCACATATTTCTCACTCCTCCAAACAACCGCGGCCAGTCTTCAGGCTGGTCTAGTCCGGACACTATCATAACCGTTGCGAGGACGGCGTGGAGACTGTCCATCAGTATGAAGTTGTCCCAAACCCAAGAAACAGCCACATACGACCGAACTGTGGCCTCGCGCAGAGTGAAATCAGACAGCCCGGTCAAAAGCGCCGCTCTGGCAACATCTTCCGATCTCAGCGCGCCGATAGTCGCATCCAGAAGTCGCGGCTGTAGGTGTTGGTTTATAAGGTAGAATAAGGGGAGCTTAGGAAGCCGTCGAAATAAACACTCAACCAGCAAGTCCTTCCTCGCTTTAACAGTCGAGGGTTTGGTGGTAGGAATGAGTCGTGGGTTACTCCAGAGCCAGTATGATGCTCTAAGCCGCGATCGGTGCGACTCGGTTGTTCCGTTACTATGGTCCGGCACTGGCCACTTCTCGATGAGAAATAACGATAAAACATGCATGATGTTCAGTAGAACCGACTGAGCCCAGATACTAGCGACTCGGGGCAACAGGAGCAGATGAGTGGATTGCTTGAAAGAAAGGATTGCAAAGAACAGAAAACCTGGTAAGAGAAGTAGACGGCGCTGGTGGTTTGAGGTGTGCAAAGTCAAGTGGAACACGAGAAATGATAAGAGTAAGTTTGCAATAGGATAGATGCATCTAGTAAATAGCTTGATATCATCCATGGTGATAACTACTAGCTATTTGCTACGAGTCTCTTATTTTGCCTGGAGACTAACAGTTTGGTCATGGTATTCAGGGCTGGGGATGTCTACATTAATATAGGGGCTTGTTTCATTCTCATAGGCCGTGAGACCAACAGCATATGGGATACGTTTCGACTTCTCTCAATCCTAATTATCTAAAAATAGTGTCGTGAGCGGCAGGAAAGGTGGAAGTATGCTTTGAAAGCCAACCAATGCCAGAATTGGAACTCAGGGGTTTCTCTCTACTTTAACCGTTCATGTAAAGCGAGTTCGAGAGCCTTTAGTCCATGCACCGTATTCACCCTCTTTCTAGCAAGTGACCACGGTTTACGTCTCGACTTTGCGAATCGAAGAGGAAAGAAAGATAGACATGATGATTTCTACTGCTGAGGTCGATACTGCATGTTATTCTGCGTGCGATCTTGGTAGTAATTAACAAACTGAAATTGTTGTGGGCTATATAGGCAGATATTGAAACCGTCTGTTTCTCCCTCGACAGCTAAGAATCTTCCAATTATTCAAAATGAGATGGTAGAACTGAGCTGATCTAATTTAGCACGAAACACTGCGTTCATGACAGTTTCTGACCTTCTATACATGCCCATGATCTTCCCTCTGTCATCCCAATCACTCCTTCCATACGTGTCCCATCTCAGCACGGCACAATGCCAATGCGGTGATCTAGCCATATGTAAGCCACCACAGACACAAGAAGGACAATAAGTGGGAAGGAAATCATACCATTGCCAGATCAGTCGCGGCGGCAACTCGAAGCACCCAAACGCTCTTGTCTTGATCTCCGCGAAACAATTTGCTCGTATTGTCAACGACCTTACTGATTGTAGCAATAGTTGTGCTATCACCAACGCTGACAGTAGCCATTAGAGCCGCTCCATCTCGTGGTCGCATGGCAACGAGGACATCTTCGCCCACGACGGTGCGCACGGTCGCGTTGATGGCCGAGTGATTGGTGGTCAACTGGCTTTTGTGGACGAGCGAGCAGAGCTTATGGCCTGTGATATCTTCGACGACCCATCGATTCTTGAAGTCGAGACTTTCGTGTCTGAAGTCGAAGAGGTGCCGATTGTCAATCGCATCAAATACTTTTCGTCTCCAGCTCCACGAGGTTCCAAATGTCGTGCCCTCGATTCGGAAGACGGGGTTTCCTGCCGCGTCGACAACTGTGGCTTTCTTGAAGGTGCTATCATGACAGTGAAGAGTCAATGTCGTTTCCTCCTGGGATACGTGACTGCCCAGCATGTCTACTGGTGGGCTTGGGCTTTGCAAGCTGATGTCCATATTGAGTATAAGGGAGAGCAGGACTGTAAGGTAGGGGAAGTGTCAGATAGAGCTGAGGACAAAGCGTGATATGTTTGGTTCTTGCGGTGACCAGATTGATGAAATGCTGCAGGCCGCCCGACTCCAAGGCTAAAGGGAAGTAGGTAGGTGGGAATGCGCGTTTTACACGAGGGCACACTTGATTTGGGCGACAGCCCCTTTGAAAGCAAAGAACCTGTACCATAGCCTTCGTCCGAAATGGGTCCCGCGCATGCCATGTGAGCAGTATGTGCTTACGTGTCATTCTCCAGCTGTAAAATTGGTCTATTAACACATATGGGGCCATTCTATTGTGGCGGCAATGGTAGCTGATGGCTGTTGGTTCCATGCGATATGCATTGCAGCAGCCAGGAGACCGAGTGGCTTGTACATAAAATCTGACAGCGATTCCATGCCACATCCTTACATCGGCCGTAATTTAAGGACATGTTCCCGCATAATCAAAGACCACAATTCCAAAAACAAATCATCTTGGCTCTCTTCATGAGATATACCAACACATACATAACCGGACTGAATAATGGTCCCTTCACACGTAAGTAGTTGCCGTCATTAGCTTACCTCGCTCATTTCGCTAATTCTTGTATCCTCGCTATACCGCCAAGATTGTTGGTTTTGCCTTGTATGATCTATCATGGATACTTCTCGAAGCTCGCCCAGTCTGGCCGTGGCCGGATGGTCTATCCGCAAAGCCCTTGTCCTATGCTCGGCTGTCATGGACGTTCTCCTACCCCTGAGCACTACCTTCATGTTGTGGAAAGGGCTCAGCATCGCGACGAATTCGTCTTACCCTCTTGTGTGTGTGGTCTCTGAATCCATGGCCCCTACATTTCATCGAGGCGACCTATTGTTGTTGTGGAATTGGACGACCTCTGTCGAGCCTGGAGACATTCCCGTCGTATGGTTCCAGGGTGCCCAGCTCCCCATGGTTCACCGCATACTTCATACCATGCAGGATACTTCAGGGCTGTGAGCTATGATGATGCCGCGACTCCGTCTAACGCAGTAATACTAACCTACTGCAAAGCCAATCTTTTTTGACAAAGGGAGACAACAATATCGTTGATGACGTTGCATTATATCCCGGACAACGCACTTCGGTATATCGAAGAGAGGTGGTGGGATTTGTCAGAGGCTATGTGCCATATATAGGCTGGATCGTTATCGCTTTCCAAGATTTCTGCTGGATGAAGTATGGGGTTGGTATTCTCATCGTTTTTATTCTGCTTCTTGCAGGGCTATAGATTATGATACGATCCATCTATATATCATGTAAATGCCCATATCAGAGGCTGCTCTTTATGTATTGTTAACCAACATAAACATCATCATTTAGTTCACCATTCCCATAGCAAAACTCTACAAGATGTCCAGCCTTAAGATCTGTTGCACATTTCATACTACTCGGATTATCATATAGTTGATCCATATGGAGAGTGTCGTTCCTCTTTGGGTCCATACGTCCTTCAGCTAGGAATTTATTTACCGGCTGTCTCCGTATTAACTATAGAGGGAGCCCGGTTCCTTCTTCACAGCCATGTAGTGAGGCCGCCGAGGCTTCCGAGATAGACCCCATCATACATGAGATCACTCACTCGGTGCGTACCAAGCTCACTTTGCAATCCAAAATCATCCAAGCCGTCTGTAAGACTATATGCGCCATCGACATGCATAAATCTGAGACACTATCATCCGAGTTGTATCTTGGCGGCCTTTGGTTCGAAAAGTTCCTCGAAATGAGCAAGGTCCTGCTCACTGAAGGATGGAAATCAAGAAAAGGCAATGGCCAACGATGTCTAGATAGATTCTAACTTCATAATAGACGACTCCGTTTCAAACGTATCGCGAGTCTGTGTAGGGTATCTATGCATACATGTTGTTGCACGAAGAGCCAAGCAGTCTTCGTATATTGGCATTTGACTTTACAGTGAATTGAGCACTTCAGGCAGTTATTTCAGTCAGCTGATCGGAAACGATTTATCAAAGATAATACAATTCTATCCCAAAAGGCAAAGTCTCTGTGGATGATGTTGTTTTGCCCTGTTCCCTTCATCGTTTACATACTACCTCATCCAGCCTCATTTCTCCCTACCTACTTAGACTACTTTAATGAATATATGTATTTTATTTTTGGGGTCAAGACCAGGATTTTGGCTCTCCTGTTTCATCCTTCACCTTCTCTCTGTTACCGCTAGTGAATATACTGGCATCAGGAGAGCATCCTAACGGCGTGGCCGGTGTAAGGTGTGCGACACTGTGTTGGACTTGGACCGTTTGCTTCGAAGCTAAAGAAAGCAAGATATTGCTTCACTGATTTTGAAAGCGCTTCGGCCAGGCTATAAAGGGGCGAGTTCATCGCGCACCTCAAGCAGTATTTCCATCATCATCATCATCTTCTTCTTCTTTCTCTACCTCCCGTTCCTGGTGAACACATTCTTAAGCAGCACAAGTAGCGACTACAGCATATCTTCACTCTTTGATTCTATCAAGACAACTTATCCAGTCCTGCCTTAGACCCCCAAGTTCAACAATGCCTTCATTCGCCAAGACCGCACTGTCCACTGCTGCCGCCCTTGCCCTGGTGCAGTTTTGCCCGGCCCCTTTTCTGGCAGCTATCCCGGCCGCTACGGCTGCTGGTATCTCTGCTGCGTCCGCTGCGGTCAGCGCAGCTGGAACAGTTGCTGGTGCAGTCGTCGCCGGCGTCAAGGGCCGCAGGGCAGCTCAACCACACCGACGTCAAGAACAAAATCAGCTGGCGTGGTCGCTCTGCCATGATCAGCTTGCCACTGCATCCTTGACGTTCTCTTCCCCAATGGAAGGCAGTAAGTGCCTCCCACACAATCACAATATCTCCTGATATCTAGCTGAGATGCTCGTGGATCACTAGCTGAGAGCTAATCATTTGTTTTACAAAATACAGATGTCCTCGTCGAAGGAATGCCCCCAGCCTGCATGACGCTTTCGACCGTGATCACTGGGCAGTTCGACGTGGGCAACCCGGTTCCCATGGGCTCTAGCTCTATTCTCTTCCAGAATCTCTCGGACGATGACATTAAGCAAATCCAGGATGCTCTGGATGCGCACCCCGCCAAGTTGTAGTTCATCACACGAACAATGGATATGGCATGACAAAGATATGCTGTAGGCTGGGCCTAGTAGCTCCGGAGATTTTGTATTGATATTTTCTGTTCAAGTCATTCGTTTAAACTTAGTTTCTAAAGAATACAGGCATATTCTAACGATTGGAAGAGATCTTATCTTTACACATCTCTATTGTTATCAACAACCATGCCGTAACTTGCTTTCCCCATAGCTGACGTCGAAAGGTGAAACTGTTGCACCACCACGATGAGTCAGCAGGGAGCCTCTTAGAATTTACCATATAAGGCCTGGCTGGAGCCTGTAGATTGTCAGATATCAATCGAGACGATACCGTATCGACTGCTGCTTCAACCCATCCACCGTCAACCTCTATCCTGCGTGCGGATTTAAATACCATTCTATGGAGTACCTTACAGTGCCTAACCTTCCAAGGCGATCGACCTACCTAAGCCTTTATTGTAGTAATTCGTGACGGAAACGTAGCCAGAGAGGTGTGGTAGTCGCATTCCCTCCCTGGCCCTTGGGTAGTTTAACTCTGATCGCAGGATGATATCGACATCGCGCAACGATTAGGGCAGAGCCACAACACCTCTATGTCCACATCACCCCAAAGTCCATAACATCCAGCTCCATGAGGGTATATCTCCGGTGCCCCGGAATAAAATGAAAACGAAGACGACTACCCGTTCATACTGCCGAAAACATACCTTACCTCTCTCCCCAGTTCTCCTCGGAGGGTTTGCGCCTTTGAGCCACGGCACAGGCGTACCACGAGGCCACGTACCATCTAGCTGTAACGCGCGGGAATAATAAGACTAATAGAAACCCACTTGTGGCAAATAGAAATTTTCCTCTGAATCACGCGCCGGCCCTACACCTGCTGACACTCCGGAGTCACGGAACTGAGCAGTGATCTCGGCGGGCGGCATAATCACAAGTCTGAAATAGTGTAGTTGGTGTATTTTGATAGTTGATCAGTCTTATTTCACTCACACCGACACTAGTATAGGGGCGCGTATGAGGGGAACGTAGAAAAGGTGTACTAGGTGAGGAGTCATGAGGGGGAAAGGTAGAATAGGAACTCACATCATCATGTAACCATCGTGAACAGCACCGTCATTTCCGCATCGAAAACGCTGCCAAGATTCACGCTGTAGACTGGGATATTGTTATCCCAACATGCTAAACAAGACCCATCTTCAGATTCAAACTGGGATTACTTAACTCGGCCCTTTATTGGTTCCTACACTACACACACAACATAGAAGGATCATGGGTGGTGTGGAGGTTCGTCTTCGGGTTATGTTTTGCTCACAACGCTTTAAGAGATAAATAACTATGGAAGTTTTTAGTCTTGGCTCTGCTCGGACTAGTGTACAGGTTGCCTAGTCTAGAGACGGGAATAGAATGTATCAAGTTTAGTGACAGGGGTACGCCACCATCATTCCTTGAACATGATTGGATGCGGGGCTGATTTCAAGACTTCTTACCAATGACTCACCCGCCGGTCGACGATAGGACACTGCGTTGCAATACGCCGCCTGATCTCGGGTCAGCAAATCACAAATTCACGAGCTCACTTTTCAGCAGCCCTAGTCCGTGAATGGGCAACTTGCACGTTCATCAGCCAACCGTTGGGTAATCGCAAGAAGTTCGATATCCACTTGTATGAGAGGCATGAACCACGACTCGCGGCAACAGAAACCGAAGCGCAGAATAGCGTAGGTATGTTATAGTGGGCTTGGCTTGCTTTCTTGTACGTAGACGCGGCAACAAATCGTCCTGCTCAAAGCGGTTTTCAGATTTGGAAGCTATCTTCAAGGTTATGTTTCTGATCTTTCTCCAGAGTCATCTAAAGCTTTTAGTTGTTTGCTAGCAGCTTTTCGGTAGGCAAAAACTTGTAGACTAGATCCTCATCATTTTTACTCGACTTTTGTGTTTGTGCATTTACCGACTTAAGAGAAATGGCAATCGTATTTCGACGGCGCCAATATCGATCGGTCGGTAAGACAGTTCAGTCTTGCAGGAAAACCAAGCCGGAACAAATGCCACAAACTCCAAGTTGATGCAATTTGGCCACAAGCCTTCCAGTCGCCAGAATACCTGCTTGGGGAAAGGTATTGTGATGATGCTCGTGTAACTTGCCTTCAACGTTCCTTATCACACAAATAATTACCCCTAAACACCAAACAAGGCCGAAAACGACCTCCATTGAATCGTACAAACAGCAACTAGCCTGCCTGGCAAACCTCCCGTGATGCCGTAATCCAGAAAATGCAGAGGGATTAAGTTAACGCGCTTTTCAAGCACCTCCTGAGCCTGCCTTCCAGGATGTCTATAAACTAAGTAAGCTTTCAAGATTGGTATCAAGAGTCCGATATCAATGCAGTTCCCCAGATACAAAGGAAACAATTGGATATTATCACAAGGATTCGGTATGTCGTAATTGTCAAGGTGTCTTTGGCTTCTCGATATCTTTAGTTCAAGATACCTTCCCACATTCCCGGGCCACCGGGTCCACCAACCGCAGGATGGATCGTAGGAATAACGTAGGAGTGAATGGCAGCCTCAGCTGAGCAGCAAAGTCGCTTTCTGCATCCATCGTGTGAGGTGTGGATAGGTGTTTGTCGAACATCATGATCGGCTGCCGATCGGCTGTCAACCATCCTATCCTGCCATTCCTTTGCGCTACACGAGTAATATTTGCCACTCAACATTTCGCGGACGTTCTCTTGCAGGGAATCATCAACTGATACCCGTCGGCCTCGCTTCAGGGCTGGTCGTGTTAGACCTGCTCGAGTGTTTGAACGGTGGTTATGAAGTTCCTGTAACGCGCGTGCCGCATCAGCGGCGTCTTCCATATCGCAGTCTCGCCTTGCCAATGGTGTTTCCAGTGACATTTGGTACAAATCCTTGCCCACCGTGCCGGTGTAGGATTCGGGCGACGACGTGATGCAATTCTCTTCGTAGTCCTCTGGGACCGAAGCAATGGCCGGCTTCATGCTATACCTCTCGCCATACAGCTTCGCATTCCGGCATCGCGCCTGAACATCAAGTTTGACAGACGGCGCGCTGGCCAGCGATGAGGCTGAGGAGATTGAGGATGAGCGTGAAGTGCGTGATGAATCCGAGATCATCGACTCCGGAGAAGATGCCGTAGAAATAGAATTAGCAAGGGAGGGACGTCGCGTGACTGTATAGCTACGAGGCGATGTGTTGATTGAGCCAGGCCACCTGTCCAGGTTCTGCGCTGCAGATACCTGAGCAGCTTGAGCCATGGCAAAACTCATGGAGCATCTCCCACCAAGCAAAGAGTTGGCAGTGGTCACGGCAGGAGTGCAGAACCCGGTTAGTTGGGGAGTTAGACGGGGTGTAGGCAGTAAACCAAGAGCTGGAGCGAGCCGTCCAGGTGTATGTACAGCAGACGGTGCCGGCTCCATTATCGTAGGGGCGGCAATACTTTGGGGGGTGGGCGTTGCATCAGGGGCTTCAACCACAGAGATGCATCGAACCCGGGGTGTCAACGGTGATGAAGCTGGCGACTCGGGCAAAGACGCCAAAACTCTTCGAGAAGGACTGACGGGGATTAAGTCTTCGAGATTGTCCAGATCAGGTTCGAGCTGTAAGATAATATTCTTCCAATCCAAACTCTGTTCAAGGACGATTTGAGATGATCCCGAGCCCGACGGGGGTTGGGAAGGTGTATGTTTCAGTATAATTTCCGTCCAGCGCTTGAACACTGCATCGGTGATGTGGAGCTTCCAGTTCACTGCACTCAAAAATGCCATCTCGTTCTGATTGATCTCGAGAGTTGCAAGTCCGGAAATCTTGCTCCAAGCTCGTGCTGAGTAGTTACGGTCTTGAAGATACTTAGATGCCAGGATCAAGGCGGCCAAAAACATACGACGACCACACTGCAGTGCCCGAATGGCGTGAAGGTCGTCAGGCTGTTCCATAGTAAAGTCATGGCGGGGAACATGTGGCTTGATAAGAATCAAATAGTACAAAGCGACCTGTAAAGTTGAGTAGCTGGTCCGAGAACGGCGCAATGTCTCTTGGATGAAGGTGCGCAGCGGTAATACAGCCTTATGACCCATCTCTTGTCGGTGGAAGACTGAGGCCAGAGGCCATATTGCCTCTACTATTTGCGTTGACGAATCTAAATTGGTTGAGCGCGTGTCATTAGATGTGGAAGTGGTCGTTTTTGGAGCTTACCGACGAGGTTATCGACGAAATTGACCTTGCGTTCGCTTTGACGCGCAAGAGTGGGAGGGCCATTTCTAGCGACGGAACTGTTACTAGTCCGACGCGGATTTTGCCGAAGTGCCTGGGCAACCTCGACTTGTTGTGGCCGACCAATTCGAGATTGACCACAGATGCTCTCAGCTCGGCAGAAGCTGGATCGCTGGGAATAATACCACGGGTCGCGGTCGCACTGATATGAAGAGTCGGAAGAGGTGGTAGAAATTGAGGCGTTATCGGAGTTTAGAGACGATGGCTCGGAGAATACAGAGGTAGAGGAGGATGAGGCAGATGAAGCCAAAGCAGAGTTGTATGGGCCATCTTCAAAGGAACCAATGTTATAATTCAGCGAATCATGTTCGCTGTACATCATCTTGAGGGTGGTGGGGGGGAGAGGTCGGAAATGTAACCTCCAGTCGCCCGTCGAGCAGAGTCAACCAATGAGATCGTTGTACCGAAGTTGTAAGCGTGAAATCTGTCGTCCAAGTAGCGTCCTCACAACAGTAACATGGGGGGTGTCTACTGCTGTTGAGCTTCAAAGATTCCGAAGGCGGTGATTAGATACAGAAGTCTAGCACCAAGGTTTCACGAACGATCAGACCGGACAAGGCAGGACGGACGACTGGAGTAGATAGAAGAGGTATCGCAAGCATTGTGTGGTTTTTGTTTCAGCAGAAGAAACAGTTGGTAATGTGACGGTAGGTGGCAACAGCTAGATGTCCATCGAGCTGCCTGCTACGCTACCTTTGTGTCACAAAGAATCGGAGGAGAGAAGTCGGGGGGAGAGTTGGCGAGAGAAGTGGTAGCAGGAGCTACGATCGAAGGTTTCCGAATCGAGCGGCAAGTGCCTGGTCGGGTATGTCGTATAGGTTAGGCGTATCGATATGTAAAGAGAGTAGAGAGAGAGAGGCGAGGCTTCGTGTAAGTCGGCGTTAGCTGGTTATGCAAGGTACTGGCTGCAACCACTTTCAAACGACCAATTCCTCATGCGGGTGGTGAAGAGATGGTGGTGGTGGGATTGGCGGCTGTTTTAAACGATGTTCGAGGTGGATGGCAAATGACGGTAACAGGTAACCAACGCGGAGTGCGAAGCCCTGGTATGACTTAGACTTGGATGGTCCCGGAGTGGATGAGTCGGCGCAACGCGTTGGAAGGCAAAGGGGCAACCGAAGACGGACACGGGTGTGGCAGGGTGGCCAGAAAGGTTGACTGACAGTGGTCTCACTTAGCACTTTTAGCGTCGATGGCAGCCTTTGGGCGCTGGGCACGCTGGCTCGATGACTCTTATCTGGTGATTAGGTGGCGAAGGCCAGTGGGGGGATTACCGCAGTGGTGGCCAGCGGGTTGTCCAGCGGGTTTGGCCAAGCAGCAGCGGGAGTCCTGGGAGCGCGAGGGAGAGGGAGAGCGCGGTGGAGGAGGCAGTACTGGTACAAGGTGGTCCTAGCTTTGCTGCGCTGAAGCCTGAGATGGCGCTAGGGCGCTAAACAGGGGACCTGGGTTTGGGTGGCTAATTAAGAGAAGAGGGGGGGCCTAGACAGGGGCTGGGGGGCACCAATGGACAACAGATGACTCCAAGTGGCACAACAAAGCAGACAGGCAGGCAGACCAAAGGAGAGAGATCAGAGACGTCTGTGACAAGCTGTGGAAGCCTAGACAGTGAATCGATGGATGAATCCCTCCCGTTTCAACGCCAGTGGCAAGTGCGTAATGCAAACAAAGGATGGAGAGGAGAGTGGATCATTCAGTACTGAATATGAATATAAGGAAAACAGGACGATGAGTGAATAAAATTAGGGACACATATATGCAAACTGGGTTTTCGTTTTCTTGCTTTTGAGTTTTCGGGTAATACGACTTGAGGGGGGAGTGTTAATTGGCTTTTTGTTTTTCTTCTTCTTCTTTTTCTTGCGGTGTAAGTTTGTCTAAATGGATCTTATCATGAGGAGAGAGAAGTGCCGTTTGAAGGGGGGTGGTGACGAGGAGTCGTTTCACGGCGCTGGTGTGTGCGAGTTCTTTGTTGTTGGCGCAAGAGTACAAGTGAATGCCACCGCGGACACAGACAAAGAGACAAGGAGAATCGAACAGGTGCTTGGTGCAAATGGACGGAGGGAAGGGATGACAACACGAACGGGTCGAAAAAGAGCGCTCTGGTACGCGACGGGCGGCACTGGAGCAGACTTTCAAAGAGTCGCCTCTTTTTTTGTTCGGTCTAGATGTTATAATCGAACATTGCGACGGCTTTGTTCGATGGGAGAGAGGGAAAACAGGGGGACTCGGCAGCTGCTCGGGGTACAGACGAGTTTTGAAGACTTGAGACTGCGGACCCCAAGAGAGACGGTCAGGACTGGATGGATTTACACGGCGAATTGGTGTGTACCCATCCATGTGTGAGTCTACCTCTTACTGACCCAGTACACATGCCTACATGTGTGCGCTGTATGTGTCTCCAGCGTCTGTAACATTTGGGCCAGTCAACTGCGACCCTTTTTCAAGAACTGCATGCCCGCCGCCCCACCGCCAGCCCGAAATGAGCAAGGGAAGGGGGAGACAGAACACGGGATGGAGTGCTTATAGTGTGGTCAGGAAGCATCATTGGCCGAGATGAGACACCCCTGCTCATTGCGGGAAGCAGAAGGGTGGCCTTATACGCAGAGGTAGGGCGGTCGCATCACTCGATGGATCAGCCATAGTTTAGCGTCATATAACAGCTTACGCTCATTGGCCTAGACCAGCCCCACCACACCTCATATACTCACAATCTGCAGAAGGGTGGGTAGCCACAGCAGCATACAGCTTCAAGTAGCCGTTTTGGTCTAAGTCGCTGCTGTACCTATCCAGCATAAATGGTTTAGCGGCCCTTCAAGACTGCAGAACAATGGACAACAGCCCCCCCAGCCATGGGAATTTATTTGATTGATACCAGCCCGAGGAGTCATCAGCACATCATCACCTATTGGCAGCGTCCTTACATGGCACTCTCTGTACCTTGTTACCTTATTCTGAATACTGCTCATCGACTTGGTGTGTTGCGTGCATCCGTCGAACCACTACAGACGGGAACATGAGAGAAGCGGAATAACCCTTTCGTAGCATCAATGTAAGGTAAAGTAGGTAGGTAGTGTGTACTACTCTACACTACATAATAAGATAAGAACTTGGAAATACTCCACGGTGGTTGAAAGCCAGGTGCATCTCTGACTGCCAAAATTATACTATAAGATCACAAGATACCCGTACCTTCAGTGAGCTGACGATCGATCACATCGTGTGGATTGGATTTGTGAAGCAACGTTTTTATTTTCCTCTTCTTCTTAAACACCCAGGTTAGTTGACTTGCGAGATTGCTAGTCGCTAGTAGTATGTATATATCATTCTATTATATAGTAATTATTTTAGCTATTAACTTGGGTATTTCGACGTTGACGCCAAACCCGCTTCAACCTGCTTGTTTATTTGCGGTATCGCCGGAGAATCCAGAGATATTCCTAATAGTCCGTAAAAGCTGTTATGACTAACCCGGCATGCTCTGACCAGGCTGTTTGCAGGCTGATGCTAGATTGCGTCCTGCCTACAACAAATATGCTCTCGGTATCTGCTGGGAATGGCTCCGTCGGGAGCCCCGTATTGCTACATTACTATCTGCACTTGACACCATCCAGGGAGGCTTCCAGGGAGATTTGATGCGCTCTTGATCCCGATCAACGTTTCAAGATAGGGGATTGAAACACAAACAGCGGTCGCAATCCGTAGACTTAACTCCCAGTTTCGCGTCGCAACAGCTGTGAGTAATTGCTCCGCCAGCCTCGACGCATTTCGCATTCTTCCACATAGTGCCGTTTGCCTGGTTTCTATATTTGGTTCTCAAACTTCGCCTTGTTGTCTACCTCACTACTTATCTATGTGCTAGGCAGTTACTGTTGAAGGCTTGGATGTGGCATGCCAGTGTGGCGGTATGCCGGACTGCCGACGACTTCCGTTCATCGGAGGAAGGAAGAGGCATCTCTGGGTGAGTCTTTTACCAACGCGACTCAGTATTGGCTCTGCCAATGTGACGAGCCTCGTCATCTCGAACGTCGAAGTAGATGTGAAATGCACGCTGTGAGCAAAAATGGTTGTGTGAGGGATATCTACGATGCTGATGCCTCCAATAGTTTATCGTGCACATAGTAGGTATAAGTGTATCTTAAGGATCCAAGCACTACTAGCCTGGGTTCTCCTCCAAGAACCATACAATTTCTTCGTCTTTTTAATTCGATTATCACTTTTTAATAATGCCTTTCCTTCCGAAGTTATCAACGATTGGACTCATGCGATATAAATGGATAGATTTCTTGTAGCTAAACGACCACCCCTGTTCCTTTGACATCCAACGCGCGCAGATGCAGGCCTGGAGAGTGTCGAGGGCCGCCTTCTCCCCACCATGCAGAGGCATGTATGACCGTCAACTTGCGGAATCCAACATAAAAAAGAACGTGCTTGAGGGTTTCGCCTAGCCCCCCTCCATTTCATCAGGCAGTGTAACACACCGCTCTGCGTGCTGTTTTTTGACGAGTCTACTAGTAGCAGTAGCAGCAGGCAACGGGTGGACCTAGCAGATAATCTAATCATCGTCATATTGTCAGTTTGTGGTAATTATCGTAAGGCATACATAACCGTCTACGCAGTATCATGAGCGATGCCAAAACACCCGAAAGCAGATTTCCCAGCCTACGAATCCGACCCAGCCACATCAGGCGAAGAAGCATGAAAAAGCCAGGGGGGGCGGCGGCCCTGGGTCGATGACCACCCGCGACCGCGAGTGAACGGCGCATCATAGGATTCTGATTTCCCCTGGTCTGCAAGCTGTTTAGCCTCTCTCTCACGCCCGGCCCCTCGCCACAGCCAATGAGCGCGCCGATTCGGCCCTTCGGTTGCAGCCCAAAATCACGGAATCACGATGACTCAACGCTCCCAGCTGAGCTGTTGTCCCCGTTCCCATCCAACCATTCTGCGACAAGATCCGTCCATAGCTAATTTCTGCCCATCGAATGTCATGGCGCGAGATCGGAGTGACATTTGTCGGGTTACAAAAAGAGTCGCTTACACTTAACTTACTTGAATTATCCTAACATGACAATGTCTGGTGCTTACAGGAGCAAATGTAAAAGATCTGCTTAGAAGACCTCGCCAACGTTCCAGTTGTCACACAGTTGGGGGTATCGTAGTAGCCTATCGCTTACGGTACGAAAATTACTCAGTAGGCCCAGACTGTTGGTGTTACGGTCCAGTTTGTTACCTAAAATTCGCCGCTCAGGAGAAGCTAATAAGCGCTTACTCTAGAGTCGATCGAGCCTGGAAGCAGAGAATACCTACGTAAGGTCGGTTGAGAAAACACCAAAAGTAGTCAGACAAGTCACACCGAATGTAGCATCATAGTCTCCAAGTCAGGTGGTGAAGAAAAGTCTCTCCATTCACTGCAGTTCCAACCGGTCACGTAGCCTATACTGTTTCTCGCTCACCTTAGCACCGGATTCACGTCAGTCGACTGCTAGTACTCGGTAGAGAGATGCCACGCAACCAAAACTCCGCATTCTCCCGGCCTTCCGATGCAAAGAGGAGCCCCCTCCCCAAACCCACTGCACGAGCCAAGGCTTGTACAACATGCAGCAGGAAGGCGCTGCTAATACGGAACGAAGATCGTCGGATTCTAGAATAACTTAGAAGTTTAGGTAGGTTTTCACGCTGAGACATACAACATTCGACAACACGAAAAAAAGACAGAGATGATCACCACGTCTGGAACGATCTCGTGCGATCTGTTTTGACCGGTTGGCGTCATTTTTCGCCGCACCGCGTTCCGAGGGAGAGGTAGCAGGTAGTACACTGAAGAAAGGAGCCGGGGGGGAACTGACATGGTCGGGATGTGTACCAGTCTCGCCAGTTACGTATTTACTTCACACTGATTTGCGAGACCGAAGGGTGCATGAGTATGTTGGCGCTGTAAATTTCATACTGCCAAGGCAGCGCTTGAAGGCTTTCTTGACTCGGGCCAATGAGAGCGTTGCCGCCGAATTCAGCATCACTGCAGTAGTAATTATGGCCGAATAACGATCGCGTATCTACAACCTGCATTAACCTTCGTTCGCTCGTGGCGTGTGCGCCAATCTTAGCCTCTTCCATCTTCACATGGCCTTTACACTAAGCAACATGGCCTCCGAGGAATTTTGCTTTTTGACCTGACGTAGTAACACGGTCGATAGCTTCACGTAGTGATACTACTAGTACTGTAGATAGGAGGAGATATCTGGTTGCCACGCTGCCCCCAAGGTTACTGTGAAAGGCCAAAAGGATCTCGAGATGTTCGTCCGTCGATGCCGTGATGCGTGTTGTCCAAGTGGCGAGTCCGAGACATTCATCTGTTGTCTAGCCAATCAGGCCAGCTCTAGGGGCGGCCGTAGCACCAATTTCAGACTCAGTCAATGTCCCAAGGATCCAATCCAGCTCAGATAACATCAACTACTCCGCGCCGCTTGCGTTCGTTAATGGCGATTCCCCGCCTCTATACTGACATATCTCCGGCCTCATTATCACGAACTCATCCTTTGCTACGCCATGTCAACTGTCTCAAATCCCGTCAGCGGTTAACCCTCTGGGCTATGGACTGCGGGGCGTCCGCGTTCAGTTGACTAACTCTCATCTCACCGCGCGCTTGTTCGGTACTGTTCGGTATTACCTACGATGAACGCGGACAACTGCGCCACTGTCGTGTTTTGCGGGGGAAAAGAGGCACTGCCATCCGTCGGGTATCTGGAATTGCGCGTCGCAGTCGCAGAGCGAGCCCCGTCAATCAATCATACCTGAGTAATGTCCCCCTCCCCCCGTGACCCTCGGTATTGTCTCAAATCACGGGATTAGCCTATCAACGCACATCGTCATTCCTCACCTAAACCCCGAACCTAAACCCAAAGCCCGCCTACCCGCCCTCTTACTCAATAACTAGATAATTTGGCCGGACTACTTTGTAACCAAAAGCGGGATTGTATTACTTCCGAACAAGGGAAATGGTAACCTGGATAGAATACCATCAGGGTTTCCGTCGCATCATACCTTACTGAGTGAGAACTGTGGCTGGCTACTATGGTTGATGTTCAGTAAAAACAACCATGTTCAGGTATTCTTGGCAACAGCCCACCAGGAGCAGGTATCTCAGTTCGAGATACTTGCACCAAAATTATGCTTATAAACCGTCTCAAGCGCCCCTTGCTAAAGCCTCGTAGGCCCATAATACATGGGCACTGTTGGTTTTACCCCCCTACACACCAGTAGAGGGGGACCCGACTTACACCAAAGTCGCTAATGATAACCGAAAACGGCCGAATCAGAGCTGTTGAATTACCAAGCATTTGGAAACAGCCCAGTAACAACCGTTACCCAGCCATGCAATTCCCGTCTATCTCGTTTAGATCGTTTTGGAGTACGATTCTTCGTAATAGATCATTTAATTATGGTAGGCATAATCGTACCTTAGATACCTGGCCTTCAACTTGTGTTATCAAATATGATTATTTACTTAAGTGGGTAATTGATTATTTATGGCTTGGAAAGCGATCTTGATTCTAGTCATTTCCCGACCTCTTTCACCCAATCTGGTGATTTCCCGATGTATTTGCCCAAAAACGAAGAGCTGCCTGAGCGCGTCATTAAGCAAAATACAGGAACCCGAGCAAGTCAAAAACAATGAATGCATAGGCCGACGATATGGCTCATTAGCAAGCGTATATCGTTGATCGCTATGCCCTCGTTACCCGACAGTCTGCAAAGACACCACGCGACATCACATCATATCATATCACCCTCATATGCACTATTGGCGCTAGAAATTTCGAGTTCGGCGTTGACCGTGTCCCGTGCCGTAGACTAGTCTAGGAGGGGTCTCAGTATGGTAGCAATACAGCAAATCTAGCCCTTCCTTCTAGAAGTGTTCCATGGCGGGATGCCAACGAACTAACCATCCAGATCCGCCGTAAATCCTGCCACGACTGGATGTCTTGTACATAGACCTACCCATCCTGGATATCAGTGCATCTAACTACGTAGGTGACGAGCATATTTGCCATTCATATTGCCAACGGTAGACAACTGTCGAAGCGTTTTCGCCTCCAAGTTGCTTGTATTTTGATATCTTTCCTGTGCTACAGAAACTTACAGCTGATGTATTATTGAGTCCCCCAAAAGTATCGCCCCATCATTCGCCAAGAATATCGTTCATGAATACACAAATTTCAGGAAAGCATCTACTTCATTTTCCGATCCGAGCTGGGTCATACCGACTAGCATAAGATCAATCTAAGAAACTATGCTCAAATACAAGTCCTCCTGTACTGCTAGCAGTATACGAGGCAATAGGTATTATTGATTTATCATGCACATCACACGCCCCAACGTGGTTTTTTCCTGGGGTCGAGGGTTTGCCGGCTAGGCAGCAGTCCTCGACGAGGACCCCAAGTAGCTACTCCCAAGCAATCTGCATATAAGGCCCGGGATACAATAGTAGGTACCTAAGTGCAGATCTGTGCATCTATTCACTCTAATATATCAGCTGGAAAGTTAGATGATTCACTTAAAGGGAATAATCACGCTCGCCCCGTGCAGAAGCCCGTGCTGCCTAGCCTCATGATAATCCAGTTTCTTGTGGCACAACCGACAAGGATACCCAGACTGTCGCCTCGAGACACGAGCGTGACCAGATAGCTAGCCGTCGCTTTGTGGCAGATCATAGAATCGATGATAATAGCATCATCCCACCCCCACTGCCACGGTATCGAATATACTTAGTAGTTTCAGCCTACCTAAGCGTTCCTGTTTTGTGATTCATAAGGGGAGCGTGAACTTTTCAGCCTCTAGGCAGGCTAGGAGGATGAGGGGTCAGCCGCCATGCTCGCCTACAGGTACCTAGCCTACTGAGAGGCACCTTTTCTAACCCCCAACAATAGTAATATTACTCTCTGTCGCTTTCAAGTAATGAAATAAACTTCACTTTGTGACTCTTTCCTAGGACTAAGCAAGGGAGAAGGGGGGAAGCCTGCCTCCTTGGGGCTTCCGCGTGACTTGGACGGGACTCTGTCTTCAGCCCGGAAAGTGGGAGTAGATGAATGGTGAGCGGGAAGTTGGTCGCAACATTTTGCGTCGTCGGCATCACGTCATAACTACCTAGATACCTACACGTGTAGTCGCGGGGAAATCAAAGATAAAGAGGGAGACGTTTCGCAGGGATCCCTGGATCGCCCGCGGCGGAGGTGGCGGAGCATTCGCGGCACATGAACACGACCATGGAACTTTACTTCTTCCATCTGTATGGCGCTGACTCCCAACTAAGCGCCAACTATTATGGTTTTGGATAAATATCCCTTGATGTGAAAAACTTCACGTCACGATGCGTGTCCGCCAGTCCTTTTTGCCTCTCGCGCCTGTCGCGAGACCACATGACTGACTGATTGACTGACGACTCTAAGTTTGCAACCGCCGCGCGGATCCGGCTAGCAACGGGCTATACCGTCACTGAAAGAATTTTCGGACAAGTGATACATATCCGTGGGGAAGTTAGCATAATGGCAATATGACTCCCACTCGCCTGTCACCATCGTGGACCTCGCTGCCTTACGCGTCGCGTTGTGCTCGACCAAAAGCTCACACAGACCGACCTTGCCCTCCCCAGCTGAGGAAGCCCCCATCCGCCACCAGCCGCGAGATAAGTGGCGTAGAATAGGACTCCGCGAAGGAAGAGAGGGATGGGTTACCTGCGCATATTATTGATTGATGCCGGCTTACGGAGGCTATTGCAGCCTAAGTGCGGGTTTCCGGATAACACTCTTGTCCGCTCGCGTTCAACGCGGTTCTGCGAGGCGCGTGATTTGAGAATGGTGTAACAGCAAAGTCTCTATCACTTCGTGATCAGAAAGAAATCAATGAGTGAATGAGTGAACCATGCGAATCCTACTAAGGTGATCTGAGAAAAGTTAGCTTAGATCATCAAGCGGCTTACGACTGCAAGATATCGCGATCATTATCGGCGCCGGGAGTTACACCGCCACTGTTCACATATCATTAACGTAAACTCTGACTCACCCTATTAATTGGTCCTGCTTTGAGCGTGAGCTGTATATGTCGACGCCAGTGCCACTTGTGACTGGTTCTCATCTTGTACGCGGTATGGCTGAGGTCTCGGCCTTTTTGGGAGGCAATTTTCCTGTGTTACGAGCTACAATATTGAAACTCAACTGACGCCAAATACTGTCGATTTCATTGTTGTGCTGATACTCATGACCAACCTTGTATACAAAGTTTATGTAATTATTGTATGATTCTATCACAGGTATTGATATTTCTTTGCTCCGCATGAACCGAATACCTTTTCAAGTTAATAAGAAAAACCCTGCGTTCGAGCATCTGGAGCCTGCGTATATGAGACTTGAACATAATGACTCAAAGTATGACTTATGCCACGTAATGGTAATGCCGTCTAAGCCCGTGACACAACCGTGTCATATCTAATAGTGTACAGATATCGGCATTCTATTAGGTCCGGTCGAAAATTGACTGGTACTGAATGACTGTCGTGGAATTGGTATGAGACATCATTTTCTCTCTAATGGGTGAATTTGTAGATGGGTCACATATCAATACAGGCTGGTATCTACAACTCTTGCCGTCTCGAGTCATTTATCATTCATAATCACTATTCTCACATCTGCCAAACCTAATACTGAGTGTAATAGTATTAAAACATCTATGAAACTTATGCGGCTAGGTACACACCGTGGACTTGATCACTATAAAGAGTGCTCGTCTAGCATTTGCACACGGTTTCCCCCCTCTCCAGAACTGTCATCTATCCCTAGCTTCTTAGATCTGTCTTCTTTAAGTATAGACCAAGCAGGATATATAAGGAATATAGCACCTATAACTACACTGAGACCGCCGAATAACTGACATCCGAGATAGCTGGTTTTGCCGTCACGCTCCATAAGCAAAGCTCCGCCGATAGGCGGGCCTATAAGCTCTGCAAAAGCACCGACAGCCCACATGTTTCCGATTCTTAGGCCGGTGTTCGAGGGCTGAGAAAGCCGTGAAGCTACGGCATTTGGAATAGTGATCACACTGCCGGTGGTGAAGCTATGAAGATTTGATTTAATTAGTTTAAGAGGATAAAGAATAGTTGAAACGCATAACGGGTACACGAGATGGAAAGTCCAGTCTTACCCTAGAAAGACCACCCAGACTGTTATGCCCGCGACTGAGTCGATGCTGATCCAAGCAAAGACAAGAATGCTCAACGTTGTAGCACCGACGAGGAGAATATTGGCGGCTCCCAGTTTATGACCGACTGCAGCTGGGAGAATACGGCCGAAAAGGCTTGCTGCATTGAGAATCGATTGCAGATAAGAGGCATACGTAGGCGACGTGCCAAGTGAAAGGGAGGCAAATGGGACAAGGTAGAACAGGGGAACCCAATAGCCTAAGAGTGCGAAGAACACGCCGACACACAGGAATTGGTACGCTCGGCCGTTGAAAACAGACAAGAGCATGGTAAGCTTCGCAGCTTTCGGCTGATCAGGTGCTTCAATACTGCTTTCGACAGTGGAATCA
This sequence comes from Xylaria sp. FL0933, assembly GCA_022578765.1. Classification (NCBI taxonomy): domain Eukaryota; kingdom Fungi; phylum Ascomycota; class Sordariomycetes; order Xylariales; family Xylariaceae; genus Xylaria; species Xylaria sp. FL0933. Next base: position 260,258 of record MU389733.1, on the reverse strand, counting down.
TCTGTGGGACGTCGAGACAGAAATCTGAGAAGCCCAGTACGTTTACGTTGTGGGTAGCTGGAATTTGCAGGCTGGTTACCACTTATCAAGGTGTAATATGACACGACCGATAGAACGAGCACCAACAGAGTGAAAACTCGGTTGACCCATCCGAACCCGATCCTCGACAGCAGCGACCGGAAGACGATAGGCCAGATGATGCCGCCAACAGCCGATCCACTAGCCGCTATGCCAAGTGGCAGAGCAGGGCGAGATGCAAAATTGTTTGACACGATAGATATAGCGGGAATATAGAACAGCGCGCCTCCTAAGTGAATATTAACAGAGAATCGTTGCCTTGATTGGTGATCGCGTGAGATACTAACCTATTCCTATAAGAAACCCTTGAGAGAGGAGGATATGCCAGTACAGATGGGAGAAGCTGAGGAGAAGCAAGCCAAGGATGAGCAAAATGAAGCCGGGGAGAAGAGCCTCATGCACATAGCCCCTGTCGTACATGGCGCCAGAGAGCAGCCCGACTATGCCAAGCAGGAAGACCTGCGACGTGCCTATCCATGAGATAGTCGATGCTGAATAGCTGTGCAAGAGTATCTCTTGGTAGTAGTCCTGGTACGTGCTAAAGGACGATACCTGACCCAGTGTGATAAAGTAGACAAAGAATAGGCCGACGACTTTGAGGTAATCATGGACACCATATGTCCGTTGAGCCTCCACTCGGTGGTCATCCCCAGCACTCTGCGAACCGGCTGCGTCTGCCATCACGCTCCTCTCTGTGGCGGCCGCAGTGACCACTTCGCCCTGTTTCTCTGTCTCTAGGTCGGTTGTCATGGCGACTCAAGAGCTATGGATGGACAACCGTGGGAGATAATGTTCAAGGTTTGCGAGGAGAAAGAACAAAGAGCCGAGGGAAGAAAGAGCTCGCTATACGCGAACTATCTCAAAGCCCCATATCGACGAAGTATGCAGAAATTGCAAATCGCATTGCACTAGAGCTAGGTCAGCCCAACAAAAGCAACCTTGTCCATTGACACTCTAAACACATGTGTCCGCAAGGCCCCGTGCGGAAACTAGTTCTTGTAGCGTTCGGCGTATCTGACCCTTCCAAATTCTTTGCGTCAATCTGCTAGATGAGCGTAGATTGGTTTGGTAAGCCACGAGGGTACACTTCATTGCATGTAGTGTGCGGCACAGCTGACCAGGAACAGCATTAAAATGCAAGGTTAGTAATGAGGTCTGTTGGAGCCAAGGCATGCCGCCAAAGACCCTGAAACCGAAGAAGGCTTAGTCAATATCCTCCCGACCACTAGCAAGATTAATATCGCGAAAAATAGTATACTACGGGGCTACCCTGAAAATCGCGGCGGCAAGACATACATACAGATCCATCAATTGGACCAGGTCCGAGACTCGCTTGTGTCGAACAATTTTCTGTCAATTCACGCTCTCCGGTGAGTGGAACTTCGCGGCCTGTTCTAACCAACGTTCACAGATCGTAGAGCTCTAGCGCGCAAGGTCTAGACTTGCTCAAAGCGATTAAAAAAAAAGCCACAACGCTTGGCCAGTGGATATCTGCAGTATGAAGCATGGAAAAGAGACATTAAGAGGACAGTGCGATGTGAATGCTGGAGATTGCGCTAGAGCGTTCACCAATATCGCCACCGTTGCTGCCATGCCGTTTCTGTCTATTAGCATCTTGACGAAGGAGTCGTTTCGTTGTCAGCAATGCAGATATGGGTAGGAGACTATTCCAGGGTGGTGCTTGATGTATTACTGTCTTAAGACTAAGAAGCTTGAAATTACTTGGTCTCTAAGAGAGTATATATCTCTCTCGGTCAAGCTGTTGGCTTTCTCTTATCCTCCCCTGGGTCTCTGTCATTGCTCTTGACTGGTCATCTGCCACAAGTTTCTGTCGACTCATACCTTAGGGAAAGCTTTTGAACAATGGCTCTAAGAATATGTCGTGCCCGAGTGGCACAGAGTCTTCGAGTGCCTTCACGTACACGTCGTTTTCATCAAGGTATGTAAGAACCATTAACACCTAACCGTCTCTGTTACCTTTCTCATCCAAGTATAGCAACCGCGGCAAATGCAATAGTACAAAGCCCACAAACTATTGTTCTACAGCAGGCCTTAGAACATGGCGGCTTTGACTATGAGAACTACTACCAGTCGATCATTGACGAGAAGAAGAAAGACAAGTCATACCGCTTTTTCCGTAGCATTACCCGTACACAAGACGACTTCCCATACGCAAGATGTCCTAAAACAGGCAAGAAAGTAAATGTCTGGTGCTCGAATGACTATGTAAGTGAAGGCAACCCAGTAATACTGACACAACTTTTGCAAGTGAGCTAATATTAGTACGTATAGTTGGGCATGGGTAGCAACCCTTCCGTCATAAAGGCGATGCATGAGGCTCTAGACATATATGGAGCGAACTCGGGAGGGTCACGGAATAGTTAGTCTCGCAAGGCTTGACTTTAAAGTTTCAGTCGCTTACTATCATTTCAAGTTGCCGGTCACTCTCCCCTAGTCGAAGAACTCGAAGCGAGTATAGCAGACCTCCACAGGAAACAGGCCTCCCTATATTTCACTTCCGGCTTCGTGGCGAACGAGGCAGCGCTATCAACACTGGGAAATGAACTTCCGGGATGCGTCATCTTCTCAGATGAGTTGAACCACGCTTCCATCATCCAGGGTATCAAAAACACGAAAGCCAAGCGCATGATTTGGAGACATAATGATCTCGCACACCTGGATTCCTTGCTCGCGTCAGTTCCTCCCGGAGCCCCTAAAATTATTATCTTCGAATCAGTATATTCTATGTGCGGTAAGTAGCTACATAATCCCACCGACCTTACAGCAAGGTCGTGAAGCCATACTTTTTCGTTATCAGATTCTAACGGCCTGTTCTAGGCACCGTAGCTCCTATCGCAGAGATCTGTGATTTGGCAGAGAAACATGGAGCCATGACATTTATAGATGAAGTGCACGCAGTCGGCCTCTACGGACATCGTGGAGCCGGTGTAGCGGAGCACCTAGACTACGCCGCGCACCAGAGCGGCCAATACAACGGGGTACAGAAGTCCCTAATGGACCGCATTGATATCGTGTCGGGGACAGTGGGAAAGGCCTTCGGCACAATGGGCGGGTACATCGCCGGCTCGGCAGCTTTCATAGATATGATCCGCTCCGTCGCCCGGGGCTTCATATTCACGACTACGCAGTCTCCGGCCGTCATGGCCGGCGCCCTGGCAGCGATCCAGTACCAGCGCCGAGACAATAGTGACCGCCTCGCTCTCCACCGAAACGTGACGATGATGAAGAGGACCATGGCGCAGCTCGACCTCCCAGTTCTACCGAATCCATCGCATCTGCTGCCTGTCATGATCGGCGATGCTGAGCTCACGCGGCGAGTCGCTGATATTCTTTTCCAGGAATACGATATCTACGTCCAGCCTATAAACAGCCCCACGGTAACCGTTGGCACCGAACGCATTCGGATCGCACCTAGCGGGGCTCATGGGCCGGCCGAACAGCAGGTGCTGATTGGCGCGCTCGAAGAGATCTGGGGCCGTCTGGGCTTGCGGAGGGCATCACAATGGCAATCCGAGCCCGTTTGGAACGCCTCTCTAGGCACTTCGAGACAGATTTGGACAGATGAGCAGCTTGGATTAACACCTGAGGTTGTGGCAATGTAGTCTAGGGAGTGAGAGCCAGACCACAAGAATCTATGACGGGGTTGGGGCAAGTATATACCATTGTACCGGTGGCATCAAAAGAGCTTTTATAGAGATAGACTTGAAATATGTATTGATCTACAATTCTATTTTCCAATCCTAGAATAAAGAAATTCAGTATCACATCAGCGTCAAAATGATACGCCATGGATTTAGGACCCAACAGGAGCAAGCCCATAACTTACACTATAATCTCAAGATAATCTCCGTACGTGTGACGAACAGTAAGGAAGGGCCCGTTTTCTGCTTAATGTAATTGGTAATCACGGCTCAAAGCTTGGGTTACCGCTATGATATTCATTGCCCACTCAATAAGTGGTTTTATATAGATTATTACCTTATCAGCGTAAAGCCATATCTCATCTTTATAGAGAACTCGTTGGGCTCTGCATAGTCCAATGTGCTGTTAATTCAAAACTATCACTACTGTTTTCAACGTCTATCTGATCTTGCCTTAACAATGGCCCATGTGTTTTTTGAATCTAGGGAGGCGTTCAGTTCAGTATGTAAGAGCTTGCTACCATGCTCCGTCAACCCATCCAGCTCCCTTCTGTCATATATTTTAGGCCTTATCCTTGTACGCCCTCTTTCTGTCATACCACTCATTGTTGCACAGCTCCATCACCGCCAGTTTGGTACTGTGCCTATGGTTTATCTTCCGTTGTGCCCCCGGAACCTCATTTTTAGCGCCGCCCTCTCTCGGCTGCAACCAAGGGATGAGACCAGGATCGTTGCCCACTACATTAACCGAGGGCCTCACAAACTGAAAAGGGAGTTTTCTTAGTCCTGTTTATATTACTACGTTTCACGTCGACCATCTCACTACCCCGAGAGGAGCGAAATGTTTCCATCACAAGCATCTGCAAGAGCATTATGATCGCCGAAACCGTATGGACTCATGTTAGCCATTAAAGGATATTGATCAAAAAATGCCGGTAAGAGCCTGGCTATCTGTATGGTTCTCAAGTGGTGGTATGAGAGCTGGAAATCATTTATTATCACTTATCATGTACATTACTAGCTAAGGGAGTAACAAAAGCCACAAATAATGATAGCGAATAATGGCGGTAAGCAAATACTTGCCGACTCATAAATACAGTACGAGAACCCACATGAAGGTCGAAAATTAAAGCAACACTAATCTAAGCTTCACTATATGCGCTGCAAGAAGTGACTATATTATCAATAGATTCAAATCCGAGAGAATGGGCATACATCCCCAGAGCAACTGTGAGTTAATCAGTAGCGAAGTGGGATAGACATATATAATAACACATACAGTATCGTAGTAGACAATAATAATCCAAAACCATGAACGACGGAATGACAACGTGGTTCGACTCGAGCCAGACGGTCCTAGACGGCTTGCCATCACTCCGGGAGGCCATACAAAGAATGCGTACTTGCATCGACAGAATCGACCAGGGCATGGACCACTCCGAGGCACGCTTAACAGCGCTGTACGTATCACAACTACCGCGATAGACACACACACACACACATATATATAGAGAGAGAGAGAGCGAATGGAAAGATGAGTCCACACATGCTAACGAGAGTGCGGACGGAAGAGAATCAAGCACGCTTGTCCGCGTCGCGAATAAGCAGACAGGCGAGCAGCCTCCGGACTCCCTACAGACCGCATCGAAGGAAGAACTCGAGAACCTCTTGCAGCTTGTGTCGGAGATGGGTAAAACACAGAGTAAGTGTGATTGATCCAGAGAGACGGTATGAGAAACGTGTTGACGATGGGGTAAAAGTCAAGATCAGCGAGCTCATTATCTCTTTCAAGGAGTAGAGGATGGCTTCCGAGTGTGTAAATTGAGAGGGTCCCTTGCTATACACTTCATGTCAAGACTGCGCGTCCTGAAGTCTATGTGCGGACCGGCTGTATGGAGACATCTTAGCATATAAGCTTTGCAGAAATTATATTATTTCGCTGAATTACCTCCGTAATTTGGGTTCATCACAATAGTAGAGAGAGGAAGCAGCCCAGAGGGTGTTAAGCTCAATGGTTGAATTGATGCTGTGAACCAATTACCATACCTGGCCGTGGACAACAGCGACTCACCAGCAATACACTAACTCGGAGTCTCCGTGATAAAGTGGCAGTTCATAGCGAAAGGACTAGATACCTAGGTAGGGAGACGTGGATAAGTGCACTATAATGCGTATGGGAAATAGCTCTATATTGGGTATACATGCCATTACTTGCCCCTGCCCTTCCCAAATGACACTTAAGAGGTGGGAATGCTACTCGCTAAATGTTAAGTCATGAGCTCTATGTAGTCTAAAAGGGACATCCCCTCCCACCTAAACTCCAAATTCCTATATCTGCAAGGTATGTCGTAGGCACACCAGCCTCCTACTCGAACACGTATATTACACCACATCAATATTTCGGTCGAGGCTCCAGGCCTAGCAGGACTGCTCACCACCAGCGCTTCTTGGGAGCCTTTTTGTCATCGGCCTTCATCATCTGTAGGCGGCGTAATTTCTCGCGGTTGCGAGGATCCAACAACCCAACGTGACCATCGTCATGGAACCAGTGGTAGTCACCCTCTCGGCCTGCCGGCGCTTCACCCTGCATCTTGATGCGCTGCAAGTTTCGCAACTTTGAGAGGCCGTATCTGCAAACTAGGAGGGACATTATGATGGAGATACCAGTGACGGCACCGAAACCCCAGTTTGTCTCCTCGATGAAGTTTTCGAGATTCGCACCGTACAAGCCGGCGATGAATGTGCCCATGGCCAAACCTAACGTCCCGACACTAAACTTGAGATCGAGCAGCATCAGAGAGTTACGGTTTGCGTCCAATATGGCCCGAATGCTAGAGAGCAACGCGTTAGCGAGATCGCATTACACCAGTGGTACTCCTTACATTTCCTCGGTGTTACGGATAGAGGAGACCAAGTTCTGCGCTTCCTGGACGATTTCGTCGCATAGTTTATAGTAGGACTCCAGCAACATTTCCACTTCTGTGTGGTCATCAAGCTGCCGGTGAATATCGTGGGTTTTCTCGGTTAAGTACATGGCTACTAGGTCGTCATCGGCTTCAAGAAGCTCGTCAATGGCATCGCGTACAAGCTTCGCCTTTTGCTCGAAAGTGCTGACCCGTTTGGAGAGGATGAGGAGAATACGCAGCTTATGCCGATCGATGTCGTCCTCTAGCTCGCCCAGGATGCGAATGACAGGGTCTCGCACGGCCTCAAAGTCAGCTTCTAGCTCCTGTGTCACAGACTGTAGGACGGCCTCAAGGGCGCGGAATTCGTAAGGAAGGCCGCCATTCGTTGCCGGTGCTTTTTGTCGAAGTTTCCCCTCTAGGTCGTACATGAAGGCAGACTGGGGATAAGACGCCTTGCTGCCATAGACGTCGAAGAGGAGCACCCGATTGTGCTTTATTAAGACTTTGAGGTGAAGTAGGTTGAGTAGTATTGAGGTGGGACGGACGAGAATATGCGGCAAGTTGGACGAGTCAATTTTGCGCAGATCACGAGGCAGAAGGCCAAACTACGGCGCGTTAGTGAGGATGCTGGTAAAGCGTGAGGGGGTGATAGGTGATAGGTGATAGGTGATAGGTGGGAGATGGAAGATGGGAGATGGGAGAATGTACATACCTTCGCGATCAGCTCGCTCTTCTTGAACTCGCCGTCGACCAAGATGACGTTTCCGTTCTCGTCGACCTCGGTGCAGCGCAGGCGGGGCTCGGAGGCGGCCTTCTTGCTGAGCTGGCGGTGGGTGTTGAACATGGAATTGGTGCCGCCCTCGCGGTCGACTTCGGGGAGGTCGTCGGGCTCGAGGGGCTGGCCGGGTCTTCGCGTGCGCTGCGCCGCGGACCCGGTGAGCCATTCACGCCATGAAGGCTTGCAGGGCGTTGGCTGGCGATTGGGGAAGTTGTGCTGGCAGCGCGAGGCGATATCCGCATATGGCTCGGCACGCTTGATGCTGGCAGTTCGAGGGCTCCGGGCGGGCACGAGCGACTGGAAGTCCAGGATACCGGCCCGCAAAGGCGCTGGTGGGCATCGGGCTGCACACTGGGCTCTGTGCCCCGGCCATTGTGGTTGTTGCTGTTGTTGGTGGTGGTGTTGTCCTACGGAGAGGGCGGAGACATCGTGGGTCGGACAGAAAAAGTTCAGGCTTTCTGTCTGCTGGCGTAGGAAACGCAGGAGCCTCGCAGACGGCACCGGCGATCGAAGAGATGCCATCTGAAGAAAACTTAGACAGGCGGAGGTGCAGAGTTGCGCTACGAGGGTGTGGCGGTTGAGATCAAGTCCATGGCCTCTCTAGTGATGGCAGCATCTCTAGAGTTCAGTGCAAGGTAGCGTCATTAATTCTTTCAAGTCAGTAGTAGCGCGGGCGCCGGTACGAGAGACTCGAGAGGAAAAAAAAATACCGGTGATACGGAGTACAGAGGTACGTATCAGTTTGTCATGAGAACCATCTGGCAGCTGGACAAAGTATGCTGATAAGCATTGCGGGTGATAGTGCCAGGTGCTAGAGTTGCTGCTATCGGTGTGGTACAGCCGACCTGTGTACTAAGTATTCAAGTAGTATCTAATTAGGTGCCGTCCAATAGGTCAACTGCCAGTCTGGTACCTGAAGCACTGAATTTCACTACGGTACTAATACTGTGGTGGGGTTCTAAACAGGGCGCTTGAAGTTTGCACTTCCAAAACATTGAAGGGATACCACTGTTTCCAACACACATTATATATATTAGCTATTGGATAGATTCGCAGCTAGTAACAATGCCATTACATATTCAAACCACTACACAAATTTTTAGAGGAGCACGCTGCAGTCTTCGACTTATTGATGCTTCCAAAGAACTTGAGCACTCTTGTTTTACCTCATCTCGTCAGATGCTTCCAAGCTACCCTCGACTCGACCTCGAGAGCTGCGAGTTTCCTCACTTGACCATAGGCTGACTCTAGCCTAGCAGTCAGTTTGATATAAGGGAAAACACAGCTCCTGCGTGTGACTCTTACCACTGGCATCTATCCGTAATGGAACTGACGCCAATTAGGGTGCGCGGTAAGCGGCGTGCCGGAAACCAGCTACTCGTTATGCCCCCACCAAAGCGTGTTCACAACAAGGACGGCAGCCAAAAGAAGCAGGCTAGGACCCGCCATCCCAAAGCGTCCTATATCGAGAAGTCTATGCCCCTCGAGGTTCTCGAACAGATCTTCTGGCTGAGCGAGAACGTCAACTTCCCCCGGGCCAGCCCTCGCCTTGGACGCTTGCTCTCCGGTCTCTCCACCCTGCGTGAAACCTTTCTCAGTGCGTTTGGGCCGACGTGGGAGGTTTGGTTTGGCTGTATCAATGGCAGGAATGAAGATTGGCGATGGTTTTCCGTAGTCCACAGTTACGTAGGTTGGGACGAGGATGCAGATCGGTTTGGTGGGAATCCTGACTTCCAGGTTCGTTCATTGCATCGTCTACGCGCGTTCCGGAACTGACCCTTTCCTCTAGAGTGACCTCCTGGCATGCTCGTGGACGACGATTGATATGATTCTCGAATGCCGGGATATCTGGATTCGGCGCCATGCTCGAAATCGACTGTTTGAGTATCCCCCAATATGGCACCAAATTCACTATTGGGAAGGGCCTTGGCCTTACCATCTATACGAAAGGAGTGACGTTAAAGATGCCAAACGCTATTTCTACTACGATTATGAGGCTATTCGACACGCTGATGGAACTATTTACGCCCCCGATGCGTTGTCTTCCACCGAGCGCGGCCTCAGTACCTGGATTGAAGTCCATAGATCCACCCGAATTCCAGATGATCTTATCACTGGGCCATGGGATGAATCCTCCCTTCAAAAGCTGTTCTGGCTTGTGCAGGCTGGCGCTCGATTATCTCCGGCCCAGACGTGGGAGGTCACTCGTGAAGGGTTCGCTAATGCTCTGTCGGATCGGCAGGCTCCCAATATGACGGTCATACGATTACTTAACATCCTACATGCCTTCGAGAACTGGCCAGAACAAGTCCGATTCGAGGAATCTCGCTACGTGAATGATACTATGTTTTGGGCTGTGGATCGCATGCAAGAATATGGAGGCGACTTAGATTTGCCTGACAAATATTTCTATCTTCGAAAGATATTGAACTCAAAAGCATTTGACCATATTCTAATGAAACCTAGCACAGTTTCTTAGAGTCACCTCGTTCGACCACATTCAACACACCCAGGACGGTTTTGGCTTGGTAAACAATGTACTTTGACGAACTTAAGATAACATATCACTTGAAATTTATTATTAGGCCCGATAGTTATTCTTGTTCTATGTCAGACACTTTAATTAACCGTAAAGAAACAATGTAATGTTGATTTAATTGTAGGTAGGGAATTGCTTGCCAAGCCCGAATCGGTTTGGCTATGTTGCGCGCTGGCGGACGAATTGGGAACATGGCTGCTAATACCATGACAATCTCTACTAATGAACGTTTATCTGCAAATACAATTCCCCGGTTGGCTGCTGGCAAACGCCATCTTCCTCTTTCATTAGGATCATATGGGAAGACATAATAATCCCATTGAAGTGGTGCATGAGTAGTCTGGTCCGCTCACCCTTGTTCCATTGCACCCGTCTTCTGGCGGAGAAGGCATTGAGGAGAAGTGCGACAAGTCATTCCCAATACTTTTCGAAACATATTATCGATGCTCGAATACGGGGTCGTAGCTACAGACACATCAACGAGGTATCTCATGATCGCGAATAGCACGTCGAGCACTTCGTTGGGGTGGTTACCTGAACTACACTGCGTCTAGACTACCTAGGTACCTAACTGTCAATACACATAGGTTGTATTAAAGATCACATCCCCGTTCTCTAGATAGCGTTCCAGGGGCCGATGTCGTTCCCTAGCATGCCGAAGGTGTAGAAACTGACCAGGCTCACTCACTCTTCCCAACCAGCCACAGCTCGATGTGTACCGGATGAGATTTCTAGCCCATGTCACAGGTTGCTCTACCACACTGAGATGTAGCTTGATATATACGGCACGGCTCTCGTGACACCAGATTAGGGAGTGCGCCAGATTCTGAAAGAGTCATATTACTAAATGGATTCTTTGGGAACTTGATTCGCAAGGAAGGCCGAATCAATTTAATATATATTTTACGAGGTAGGGAGAGTAGCTATATCCTTGTGCGAAATATTGTTAAATCTATAGAATTAAGTAGCTAGCTTCAACGACATCCTCTAGCAAGATTGTTCCAGTTAAGCGACGCATTGGGTTTCTCTCGAGAACCGCTGTTCTCCATCTGGAGCTGCGCAGTCCACAATCATGGGCACTCCTACAAATTCTTATCCCTGCCGAACAAGAACTGATGTCCAAGACAGATCATCACCCGGAAGTTCAAATACATTCTCGTGCTCGGCAGATTTAGCAGTGATGGTCGCTAGCCATGAGATAATGCTGTCACTGCGATAATCACGTTCACAGTCGATTTCTTCTTCAGTTTCTTCGTCGACGCCTTCATCGACCTCTTCGTCAAGTTCTTCGTCACTGTACTCAAACTCGGGCAACTGCCATAGTTTCGGCTGGGGCCAGGGGGTGTCGTCTAAATATGGGCACTCTTGAACTCAGGTCAGCAATTGGGGATCAGGAGTTGAAGCGAAGCCAAGGGTATGAAGGAGACCAAGCTAATAGACAAAAGACATACCGTGCGGTTTTCCGGACCAAAGTGTGATGAAATCCTTTCGCTCGTATAATCGAGTGTAGGCTGCTCTTCGTTGATGGTGCTGTCGAAACTTAGCAATATCATACCCACAACTGTGCAAAGCGCTATCCCATAGGTCCCCGAGCATGCTACCCACGCTGTTGGATAGACTTCTCTTTTCATAAGCCACTTCGCTGACAGATACCCCCTGATAGTCACAAGCGTAAGCGTCAGCGCCATTATCAAGAAGATATATAATTCCTTCCAATTGAGTCGATATGAAGGTGGATGGGGCTGAGCGATGCAAGTGGCTGAAGCATATGTGTAAGCACGAACGCCCTAGAGAGTCGCGCATAGTAATATCTGCGCCTCGCTCCAGGAATAAAGAAATTTTCCTCTTGAAGTCCCAAGCAACGTGCCAGCATGCAGCCAAAAGGGCTTGCCCAGGACCGAGTTTAGCATCGTTGAAATAACTGTCGAAATAGCACCTCGAAGCTAAGTCCCAAAATTCTCTGATGGCATCCTGTAGACGAGTCAAAATTAATAACTATCCTCTGGGATAACACTTACATAAGAACCGTGGGTGGATATTCTCTCTACAAATGTGCGGCCTTCAATCTGAATAGTCGGATCGACACCAGCTTCTAAGAGCAGTCTCCTGCATTTGCCTGTATCGCCCCGTCCTCTTTCCGGGGAAATAAGATCTAAAACGGAACTTCAAGTGAACAATATTCAGTCACCGTATTTTGTTATTGGTATCATGCTAGAACCGAAAGAGTGAGTAAACTTGGAGACATACCTCAAATATGATGCATCCGTTCTATACATCACTCCCGCGTCGCCACCAACGTGGTCCAGATCGAAAGAATTTGTGGATAACATAAATTTACACAATTCGGGATTCTTGGTAGAATACTTTTCATTGAATTCGTGAGCTCTGGATGAAGGCTATGTCACGTATGCTTACTCACCATCAAAAGGTTTGCTCCAAACTCATCATGGTCGCGTAGTGACGCTTCGCCATTCTGTAATATCTCTCGAAACTTTTCTAAGCGACCCTGTCGAATCACTTCGAATACTGGAGCATCCCTTGGCAGCACTCTGTTTACATCTAGTCGTGAGATAGATGGTGCGGCGTTTCCCCAAAAGTGCCTCTGAAGCGTAGATGCCACGATCATATTGAACTTGCTCGGGTCGTATGGCATAAAAGTAACTACCATCGCATGATCGGAGTCTCTTGCTTCATGTTGCCGAGTGTCTTCCACTATTGTCGACGATGCTTGGGTACGTTTCGTAACTCTGAGTGTAAGCGTGCCAAGGTCCGTGACCTGGATCTTGGCGTAGGTCTGTTTCTGTGTTATCGTCTTAAAAGGGGCGCGTTCATTCCGTCGCTGGCCTGTCATAATATGAGCATCGTAACAAGTTATGAGGTCCGTGCACTTTCCAAACTCTTACCTTCAGCATTGATAGTAAGGCTGAACTGCGCGAAAGCCTGATTAAAGCGTCTGACTTCGCTACGAAGGACGGCGGGGTCCACTTCATGAGCTTTATTGGCGGTGTAGCCATATCTCCGTGCCAGACTTAATAAGGTCTGCAAGTCTTCGATGATGTCTTCGGCTACGGAATCGTATTCTTCATGGACATTATACGTTTGATTCTTTAACTTGATCAAGTCGCACAATCTCGTGACTGTGCGTATCAAATCGTTGTTCGGACTTATTTCTTCCGGGTTCTCTACTACTCCTGTCCCTCCGCCGGGATTACTGTGCTGGTCCGGGGCGCACCAAAATCCTTGCCCTCGTTTGTTGTGTTCTTGAGATGCTTTGTTGGTTACCAAAGCTTTGATTTCGTTGAGAACATCGAGCATCGTATCTGAGTTAGTGTGAGATACAGACGCGATACCTTCGATGCTAGCCTGGATAGACGATAAGTTGCTTCGCAACGTGTCGGTTTGGGATTCCAGTAGACATTGAACATTGTGGCTTAGAGTATTGAATTCGGTGGCGTGTTCTTGTGTTCGTTGGATAAACTTTTCATTCAGAACCTCGATAGATCGCGTTGCACGACGTGCGTTCGATAGGGTCTGGTATATAGCATTGCTGGCCGTTTCATCAGAGTGATCCTACCTACAGAACGGAGCTGGCTATTGGGGCTATTGAATCTACCAACCTTTGCAAGACACTGTGCCTAAGACTAAGCGTGCTAGTATGCTGGATGAGCTGGTCACGAATCTCATCCAGTTTCTTTTCGTCAAGGAAGCACCTGAATCTTTTCCACAACCTCCCAGTCCTTTGTTCACCTGGTAGAACTTGTAATTTCATAACATCGTCAGCCAATTGATTAAGATCCTTGACACATAGTGCTATATGCCCGATGAGAGCATCATCGTGGGCAATGAGCGGCGATAGTTTCAATTGCTCGAGAACTCCGTGAAGTTGCTGCATATGGTTTGTTACCCTGCGGACAGCGTCAGGTCCATCTTGGATGCTGATGAAGGTGGTGTAGAGGACTTTAGATAGCTGCGCTGCGACGACTACGAAGGCGGCGACGTTGGCGCCGGCACCGAGAGCTTCCATAGCTGTAGGGATACGGCAACTGTGCTCAAGAGGCAACGTGGACTTGATGAAGCTGAGAGCTGGGTTGCCGCAGACGCGAGAAGAAAGAAAATGGATTCGATATGCCAAAGCCTCAAGGTCATTCTCAATCCAGTTGTAAAGGTAGAATGGCTTGCGAGTTGCCTTGCTTATCCGACGCTGCGCCTCCTCATGGTAGGTATTGCTACCCTGCCTCGCTAGCCTGCCTTATATCATCTTGGCAGCCGAATCGATTTAGCAAGGCAGCATGACACTGCCAGCATATGCACATTATAGAGCGGACAGATTTTACTCTAGTGCTTTACTCTTCAGCGCGCTGCGGCTGGGCCATGATGAGACGTGTATACGTAATTGACTGAGTGCGCCTTATCCGGGCCAGGGCTCGTAAACGGCATCAAGGTGCCAGTAAGTGCTCCTGTATATGCCATGCCTTCATTCAAACTCCTGCTAGACATGTGAATTGGCTAAGGTAGGATAGAGACCCGGCACTCAGAGACTGACGAGCCCCGGCGACTTGGCTGATTCCAGCATCAAGACTATTGTAAGGCAGCTCGCAGGGGCTGGTCTGAAGGTGGCATCGGTCGTCGCAGATGCCATGAAGCAATAGACATTCCTCGACGAAACGTGCTAGAGAGACGAAGAAGACAGACAGCCTCAGAAGTGTTCCCTCAATCTGTTCCATTGTCAATTGCACGACAACTATGATCGTGTCTTCTCAACAAGATCGAGAGCAATAAACGTACACATGGCTTGGTTTAGCGAGCGCCCAGTCCTATCCTCCCATCGCTTCCAAGGGATCCGGGTAAGCAGCGTGACGTCAGTGCTGTATACTTACATTTAGGATAGCTAGTGGCTGCGCAACAAACGCAAATGATTATAATCGGATTATTTAGAACATGCCGGGGATGGAACTGATGATTTGATGTAGGCCAATACCTATGCTACTTTATATGCCTACTTACTGCATTACATACCTTAGATACTTAAGTTAGGTAAATGGAAAAGAGCGATGGATATTGCAGCCTCGGTCAGGGATAATTACGTCTCGTACTACGTAGGTACTTACCATACAAACAAAATTTGTATCAGAAGCCCAATTGCCAGGTGATCTAGGCTTCGGTACATGAATCTTGCAGTATGTATTTACTTCCTAAAGTACCTAGTATATTACATATTGGAACCTTTGGTCTTCTCCGAGTTATATAAGCTAGGTTTCGTTGACCTTTGAGATGGAGAAGTCCGACCAGAGTGCTCGTAAGAAGAAACGACCCACCCCGAGGCGGCATATCAATTAAGTGTCAAATCTACCACCACTGCTACTGCCGCCTGAATGACAGTTAATTGTTATGGCACATCGGGGTGGGTCGTTTCTTCTTACGAGCACTCTGTCCGACCTACCTAGTAATGTAAAGTACGACGCTTGTATATGTTGGCCCGCCTCGTATTGATCTGTTGTACCCTTGTTCTGCTTCCTTATCCCTTTGAATGCTGTTTCGGCACCGTGACTTAAAAGTGGAATAGCGGGGCCGCATTTACAGGTCTTTACACCCAATAAAACGATAAAATATGCTCGGATAATTCATTTATTGGGCGTAAGAGCTGCAAGTGCGGCCCCGATTTTCCACTTTTTAAGTCACGGTGCCGAAACAGCATTCAAAGGGATATCATATTCTGTACATTCGGGGTGTGCCTGTCCTTATTCAATACAACCTGGGATCGGTCATCCAGGGGGTCTTGCAGCAACATGGGTTCGGCATAAATTCTATAAACTATATAGCGGTCCTAACTTTCCAATTGCTCCTATACAGCATGATAGTATCCGGATTCTGCGACTCGGTGCATAAATAAAAACAAACAGATGGTTTTTACTATTTTTTTCGCTGCTATTTTAATAATACTACCTGCTAAGACTTTTTTATAAAGATTGTCGGCTAATTAAATTAGAAAAAATTTAAGTATATTTTTATTTATTTATTTTTGGTTATATTAAATATATATATATTTTTTATTATTATATAGCGGTATATTATATATATTATAGCCGTATTTTATTAGAGACCTTTTATTAATAATAGTATTTTTAGCTATTTTACTTAAAATAACGCGATTTTAACTGTTTATTGTGTAGCTTTTGCAGGCTTTATAAGCGTTATTTTTATTTTTTTTAATTAGTTTATAGCTAAAAAAATTAGTTTTAAAAGTGTTAACCTTTTAACACGATATTCCAAGGGCACAGGGGCTGCAGAATAAAATGTCTGGTATGGTGGTTAATATTAAGGTTGGTAAGTCAGGTAGGCTACGGCTGGCCAGAATGGCCAGGCTATATACAGGGCTAGCCATGTGGCTAGGGTGGCCAGTGTGGCTAGGTAGGTGTGGCTAGCCCCCTGGCTAGCCCACCCCCTAGCCGTCCGTATCACCTTTAAATAACCTTTAGTGCCGGTTTTTCTTTAATAACTATATTTTTTAAAAATGGCTATTATTAACGCTTTTTTTTATAAAGCTTGCTTTTTATATAGCTACCACGTTATAAATTAAGCTTAAATTTATAACAAAGAAGTATTTATTAAAACTGTTTTAAAAATATATTAAAGAAATAAATATTATTTACGGCTTTTATAAATTCGGTGATTTTAATTATTATAACCTTTTAGTTAGTTAGCGGTATTAACGCCGGCTTTTTATATATTATAGTTATATATTATAGCTGGCAACGATATTTTTATTATAAAAAAATTTTTAAAAATAGCGTTTACGGTTTTTATTTTCGGCTTACGGCGAGTAATTTTTATTAACTTTTTAGCCCTTAAATAAACTATTAATATAAAAGCCACCGTAATATTGCTTTTATATACGAATTATATAATCTTGCTGTTAGTTATAACTTTATGTTTAAAGTTATTTTATTTAAGCTAGTTTTTTTAAAGGTTTTTTATATAAAGGTCGGCTAATAGCTTAATTATTTTTAAACGCGTGCGGGCTATAACGGTTACGTTAATACTTATATAGTTTTTTAAATAAATTAATAACTCGATTAAAATAAAAAAATTATTATAAAATAAGTAATAAAGCTGCCGCGAAAGCTTTTATAATAATGTAATTATTATTTATTGTGTATTATTTAGCCGAAAAAGCTGTTTTTTAGTTTTTAAAGCGTTTTTAAGTGGTTTATATATATATTTACGTTTTTAACTTTAAATAATTATTTAGTTTTTTTTTTAGTTTTTTAGCAGCATAAACTTTATTAAATAAAGTATTTTTATAAGCTTAATATAATTATAATATTATAGCTAGTTAAGTATATAGCTTTAAGTATTTATTATTTATATTTTAAAGCCGGAAAAGTTTAGTTTTTTTTATATATATATAGCAATTTTTAACTAGCTTTTAAAAGCTACGATATTTTTGTCGACTATAACCGCTAATAATATAATAACTAGCTTTTTGCTAGCTTTATTAACTATTTTAAAAACCTTTAAAACCTTTAAAAAAAATAGCGAAAAAGTTATATTTTTACTATTTAAGTTTTAAAAAATAAAGTAATAAAATAATATTTAAAAGTAATTTCGGTTAATATAAAAAAAAAATATATATTTCGGCTAAAGGTTTTATTTACGGCTTTAATAGTTTTTAATAACGTTTTTTTAATATAAGTTTATATAAATAAAGCTAGCTAAAAAATAATATAATTTTACTTTATTAATTAAGCGCTAATAATATTTTTTTAACTTAAGCAAATAAGGTTTTTTTTTTCGCGTGATTTTAAAGTAATCGATTTATTTATTTATTAATTAAAATAGTAAAAAATATTTAAAAAAGTTTAGTTTAATAATTAAAAAAGTGTTAATAATAAAATTGCGTTATAAAAAATTAATTAAAGTAAATTTCGACAAGTTTACGAAATAATATAAAAAGGCTATATTAAGTTAAAACGTGCTGCTATTTACTTTTATTTTAATACTTTTTTTTAATATTATTTTTCAACGAATTTTTTTATAAAAAAATAACTAAAATATAAAACAAACGATTTTTTTTTAAATAATATATTTTTTATATTTAAAGCTTTTGTTTTAAGTAATTTCTAGCTAAGTGTTAATAAGGGTTAGTTTAATTAAGCTCTGTACCTATGATATTATTTACAGGTGCAGGGGGGTTGTGGGGAAAAATACCTACTTATTTTTGTACTGTTGTTGAAATGGCAGCGAATGTTGGATTTACCACTACGCCAAAAAGCTGGCGGGACCGGTCCATTATTGGTCATTGTCTTTAGAATGTATATTATCCAACACACCCCTTCAGCTGCAGCAAATCTCATTTGGTACAGCTGGAATACAGCTTGGTATTTAGTAGCCTTGCTCGTATTCGAACAGATAACCTTTAGTGGTTCTAAACCCCTGGCGTGCCAAGACCAGAATTATTAAGCGGCTAGCTTCTTCGAGCTATGAGACTCTTAATTGTTGGATTTACCACTACGCCAAAAAGCTGGCGGGACCGGTCCATTATTGGTCATTGTCTTTAGAATGTATATTATCCAACAGCGAAAGGGATACGGAGTATTGCAGGCATAATAATTCTTCTCAGATTAGGTAGCGAATGGTGATGACCGGGGCCATATATTGTATGAATTGTAATATGGAACGGGACGTAACGATAGGCAGTGTAAAGTTGAACTGCGCGCCCGACTATATTACTTAAAAGCGCCTTGCTCATCGTCTTTGCTACCTGCAGATAGAACATACAAGTAATGACTACTTTGAATTGTTTGGTGATTCTGCCGATTCGGATGATGCCTCAGTTATGGTCCGTTTCCGGACAGCGATGAAAAATGATATACTAGTATGCATTGTCTTACAGGCGAGAGACCGACTATCATACGACTTGAGACAAATAGTGAGATGCTGAGTAATATGCCTAGGGACATACGGTAGAGTAAAAGTAGGTGAAGCTATCTTGACCATATAATAGTATGAGATACTTGGACTGGTCGTAGCCTAAGTAACTTATAAGCCAAAAACGGCAGTTGATAATGCACCTGTTATGCTTAATCTTCCTGCCACTCGGTTAGCTGAGACAACCCTTGCCACATACCGACTAGTACTCAGTAAAATCGTCCACGGCTCAACCTGGCTCTATTCATAGGTCCTAATCAGTACTAGTAGCATATCTAAGTATCTTGCATTACTACAGTATACATCTACTAGTACTAACAGTAGTACGATACAGGTTGTGTGTAAAGTACTGTGCATACACCTTTGAGACTTAGAAGTGTTGAGCTCCGTTTGAGCTCGGCGGTTCTTCAATCATCAGTGCAAATTACGACAAGAATTCAGTGATTACTTAATCAACGTAGTACGCTGAAATGTTACAAAATGTAGGTCTCTGTGTGGCAGCATATGACTAGTACACTGGGCCTTGGGACGGTTTGGGGAGAAAGGACACTACCTTTTAGGTACATACCTAGCGTAGGTACCTGTATTTGATCCGCATTACACTACAGTAAGTGCTAGCTACTTAGGTACCTAGGTAGGTATGTCGGACAGTATATCGGACGAGGAATTAAGTGCTTGTTGAAACGCTAACGGATGTCTAAGACTGCCTAATGCATTGCAAGAATGGCAGCTGCAAGCAGTGCAGCAAGTTGGCTTATCACTTGCAAGAATGACCACCTCATCAGGCTCCGTCAACAATTTGCAGTCTCGACCCGCGACTTCCATGCTGCAGGTTTCATGTTTGCCATGTGCAGCTCGGTATTGCCTACCATGGTCCCCGCTATCGAGGTGGTAGTATCGGATAATTCTCCTGCGTTTAGCCCCCCTCGATTCTTGGGGAAGCAGTCGATGACTGGATCGGTGGTAACTGTTGTCGGTACGCGCGCCGCCTAGAGTAGTCCACCTACACTTACCTATACTTGTAAGACTTGTTGGTTAAGTTGGAATCAAGGAGGGCGTCCTTGAACCAACATCCGCCTTGGATATTTTGCAACACGAATGAATGAGGGCCAAGTCTCTATCGATGTATGTATGTACGCAGAAAGCATCGGTAAGTTAGGCACAAACAGCGGCAAGAGATCAACTGCAAAACAAGGTACCCTTCTCTAGTAATTGCTCTTTCGAGCTATTTCGCAGCTGTCGAGGCTGTTACAGGGATGTAGGTTCCCATAAAACCCTCTTGATACCCTGATCCCGCCAACCCCTTTTCCTTAGCTTAATGCAACTAGAGCTAGCAACCAAGCCAAACGAGGAAGTATCACATGGATGCTACTGGTCACAAGACACAAGGTCATTTGTTGAAGGCTCTTTATTTTTGCTCCATATTGTCTTCAGCAATAGGGGTCCAGTCTCCATAATGGCCCATCGGCGTACACTACGCTAGATGCTGGAGATCTGCAACTTGTCCTAACTGGGCCTGGAACTGTGGCAAAAGAGGAGAAGCGAAGATGCCCAGTGTACAGAAGTGTACCTGCAGCCACATATGTGTGTAACCTTGCATTTGGGTAACCTACCGAGGTAAATGAATGAAATACCATAGAATCGGAGTAACTAAAGCGCTCTCGGCCATGCATGACACCGTAACCTTGCCGTGTCATTCATATATTCAAACTAAGCAGCATGCATCGAAGCAATACCCAGGTTCAGATTGAAGAAGAGTACAGATAATAATGAAGTACCTAAGTAATGATCAATCCGCCATTGCTGGAGCGGAGTAGATCGATAGGTACACACCAGGTACCACTTGTGCCCTCCTGGGTTTGGAGTAGCGCCGGGCCAGTCTGGAACTGCACCCTACTGTTTAGTAAATGGCCCTTTCCTGTTCTTGGTATTGTGTCTATGATCTACTTACCTCTCTCGTCTGCATTGGTCATGTTTATCCTACTGATCAACTGACTTGTAACTGCTAATGTCCTCACATACCTAGCTCAGATACACTGTACATTTAGCTCGACCATCTACGTAGTTCCCTCAATACAGTACAACTACAGTACTTGACCGAGCTCCGCCCGTCCTCCGTCCTGCCCCCAGGTCCGCTGCTTGATCGTCTACTGCTGCCTCCTCGTCCCTTGCATTCACCAGCAACCCGAACCACCACATGATAATTTCGAACACCTCCTGCACAACATCGTCGGCGTTGATCAACCAATCCATTAGTTGCTCATTCACTCAATCTCCTTCAATCAAGCAATCCACCAGTCAATCAATACTTCATTCGTTCATTTTCAGCCATCAATCCATCCATCTATTCACCAACTCATTCCATCCTGTCCTTCATCCAACCACCCCGGCCAACAAAGACTTTTTTTTCCTCCCTCCTGAGCCGGCCTGGTCCTAGACAGACTCGACTGACAGACGTCCCTTGCCTGCTCCCGCGTCGTGTCTGTAGTATCTCTTCTACGGTTATTGATCGGTTTGCAGTACCTACACCTGTTTGCGTGTCGTGCATCATAGCGTCTTGCCTACATCCCTAATTAATCATCTGAATGAGCGTGTCGCCCCTTCATCATCACCACTTTAATCCTTACCCACTGTCGGACGTCATTGCTTGCCGCAACCCACTGCTTTAGACTGCTTCGCTTCAGCACATCGGTACACCACAGCTTTTCAAGTTTTGCCAGCCATCATCCCGAAGATCATCTACCTACCCACCCCTCACTGCACGGCCAAGATCGCCACGCTCCAATCCAGCAACACTTCCCGGGGCCATCAACCGGTTGTTTGACCGCCTAATAACCACCTGTTGGCCACGCCCGGATAGAATCATCCGCCGCCCGCGTGGTTCATTTGCTTGCCAACCAGAAATCTGTCCCCCCACAAACAGCCAATTATTTATCAGTCACTCTAGATACCACAGCATATCGACCGTCATCCACTGGTCGAAGCAAGGGTTCGAATTGCTTCTTAGCCGCCATTCACGTTAGCGAGCCATCTCCCAAACGGCGCATAGATAGGCTGATACGCTGCGACACTGGGAACGGCAGCGTTGCAATCGAGAAGGTAGATAATACGAGGTCGGAGACATCACGGCAGGTTTTGACCACCATGTCGACCATGGAGGGCGATCTGCTCGGCCTAGGTAAGAAGCTGTGCACCGCACACCTTAAGAGACCACCCCCAGAAAAGCCACAGGACAAGAGCCCCTTTATCTATCATGCGCTGCGAGAAGCGTCTTATGCTATGTACAGTTCGGTTTAGGGGTTACTGAGTGAAATATTGCACTGGCCTGAATTCCAAGGGGGTTGGGGCCGAAGTGCTCTCCGTTCCACTTAATCGGATCAGCAGTTTGTTTCATTTGTACTGGCTCATGTTTCACAATGTCTAGCAGTATCGTCATTCCCGCCTGCAATCACCCGCTCACGCCTTGCTAACGTGTTGTTTGCTCTGCTCATAGGCCAACCATACAGCCAAGGTTCTACAAATGGTCCGTCCGCCGGCCTGACGCTTAATCTCTCGTCTAACAACCCCTTCCGTAATCGCGCTGCGTCGCCCAACAGTCTTGCTTCCCCTCCTCCCCGCTCACCTTTTGAGGATCCCCCTCCCAGGCCGACCTCGAGGAATCCTTTCCTAGACCCAGACTTTAATTCTCCTGCTTCTCAACTAGTCGCTTCACCAGAGAAGATGGCAGAAACCAAGGGTGCTCGGTCACCCACTGCTGAGGAGTTATTTGTAAGCCACAAAATCATGCGTATTCACCGTGGCACGGTCGCTAACGCAAATATTATTAGAGCTCCCTTGATATCAATGATAGCACGGCCAAAAAATCGCAGTCTAGACCGAGTGGTGGACAATCTTCCACCGACAGACCTTTCCGCGGCCCTCCCCGTGGTGAAAATATCCCACCCCAAGGACGCGGTCCTTCGAGCTCTCATCGCCCTACCCGATCGCAGGAAGAAGCGCTACGGGCGCGGAAAATGCAAGCTGGCGCAAATGGAAACAAACCGACCGGTGGATCTCCACAGCGACGAGCTGAGCCCCGTTTACGGCGCAACAGCGACTCCTCTGTCATGGAGAAACCTATTACTGATGAGGAAAGACGAATGCGCGAGATGAGACACAGAGATAGAGAGAGGCGTCACCGCGATGGAAAGAATCGGCCCAAGAAATTAGATATTATTGACCAACTTGATGCTACTAGTATTTATGGCACCGGCTGTAAGGTTTTCCTTCCTACCCGCGCAACACGTGAGCTGACGGAGTGTCTTCCCTAGTGTTCCATCATGATGGCCCGTTCGATGCCTGCAATCCCCACCGAAACAGAAAGGGCAGTCGACGCGCACCGATGCAAGCCTTTGCTAAGGACTCGGCGAATAACACAATTGGAGGTGCGGGCCCCCTTAATAAGCGACCTGATCATAAGCTCTTTATGGGACAAGAGCCCCATGATGCGTCGTCAATGTTTGCAGGCGTTCGAGACCCTTCCAGGTCCAAGGTCCACGAAATGGACCTCTTTGATCCGAAGCAGCGAGGCGATATGGAATATGGCGAACAGACGCTGGGCTTAGGAAGCTCGACATTTTTGGAAGGAACACCAGCTGCCCGCACCGCCATCGCTCGAAATCAGGAGGAGTCGGCTCAGGAAGCCGCTGAGGCTGGGCTGGGAAGGAAGAAGTCTGTTGTGCAGCGTTTCAAAAGCATCAAGCGTGGCCCGAGAGACTATAGTGACTCTGGACGGGTTACTAGCCCCGAGGGTTACCCTGGACACAGCCCTAGGCCCAGTCTCCCGTCCGCAGGCGTCACCGAGAGAAACCCTTTCTTCGCCGAGTATGATAAAGGAGAGGAGCACATCAGTGTCAAGCGAAAGGATAGCGATGTTATGTCGCCCTTGACTCCTCCACCTGTCCATGGCGCTAGTCTTGAGCGCCGAGCAACAACTGATGCGACAATGGATGGCCCCGAGGGGCAGGCAAAACAGGCGGGCGCTGGCTTCCTCTCTCGGGTAAAGAGTCTAAAAGGTGGTCGACGACAGCCACCACAGCCTCCCGCGAAAGATATGATTCCTGGCTATGCTACTGGAAATGCGGTTTAAGTTGTGGGAGTTGCTACCATAACCAGCGTGGGATCGGGCCAGATAACGGGGTAATCGGTCGTCCTGGATAGCGGTTGAGTTCTATGAGATTTCCTTTGCCGGCGGGTGAAATAACTTCGACGCGGTTGACGAATAGCTATTGTGCCTCGCATACGATAATAACATCATTCGGAACGTCTTCGGCTGTGTAAGAAAGGAAAGACGCTGGACGAAGGCCGTCAATCACGGTTTGGGCAGCATGGGAGAAACGCAAGACAGGAACTTGCTTTGTAAACACTCATTCGCTGCTTTAGCACAGTTTTCCTTCAGGATTTCATAATCTGTCTCGTATGAGTAAAGGCAGCGCGATATTCAATCAAAAGGCCGTTTATTATGTACTTAGAATCGGAAGGCTTTCCAATGAAGTGACCAGCTGACTATTTGGTGGCCTCCTTAAAAGATCGTTTCAGATTATGTACTAAATAACTTTGGGTGTGAAGAGAAGTAGTAATTATGTTCAACCAGCCGCTTTTTGAGGATCTCCGTAGTGCTGTCAAGGTGCCCCCACTTTTCTTTTGCTCTGTATTGACGCCCTGGCATCCCTCCGCTGTTGGAATGGGAAATTAATGGCTGCGACAACTTCTTAAGACAATTGTCGGAAGTGCTTTCTGATTTTTGAGATACGCCTCGGAAGTTGATGGTGTTATGTTTGGTTCAACTCCGGACGAGCATTACGTCACGAAAGCCGCCTTAACTCGCCTACCGTGATACTCCTCAGATCCCTTAAAACCACCTGGATAGTTAGACTCATCAGTCACTGGCAATGCTAATGAATACAAGTTGAGGTGCCTATTTAATGAGAGTGGCTCATCAAAAACTCATATGGCAGCTCATCTCTGCCTCAATTAATCTTTCCGGTTGCTGAAGGAGCTGGCCAGGTGCATAGAAACACGCATTCCACCTCGGTCTCTCACGCCCCCTCATGGTGCCAACCTAGGCATTGTACGAAAGCAAGGACATGTCAACCAACGCCGACACATGTAATATGGAAGTTATGGAAAGCACTTCCGGATCTGAAGAAACCGCACGAGGGCTCAAGCCTGTACTAGGCACCACGCTCTTCAGGAGGGAGACCGAGCGCCGCAAGAAGCTTCATGAGAGGGGCGTCATACCCACCGGTTGTGCCGAGATCGATGATGCGCTGCTCTTAGGAGGTGGTTTCGAACGTGGATGTGTGGTTGGTGTCAGCGCTGAGGAGGTAGAATTTGGAATTCTGGTGAGTTTCATTTCTTTTGAGCGAACGTTCAATGGATCGAGCTTCAGCACCTTCGGTGATGGGATTTTCGTCGATGGGCGTCGTTGAAATCAATTACGGCCTATGATGTATTGCTAGTTGTGGAATACGATCCTTATATTCGCCAGAAGCATCAAATACAGTAGCACTTATGAATTCGACCTTCTATTTCTTTCATCCACTACCTTCTGTTTGTATCTAGTCGCTGAAGAGAGTGCTGACGAGTCTCACAGCTGGGACTTCAAACCATTACCCGAGCCTTGGTCTTCGAGCACGGTGAGCGCAAACAGAGGGCAACTATCATCACAACTCTACCGGTTACGACAGTCCTGCCAACTTTGCGAGATATAATTCGTTATCAAGTACAGAGCAAGCTCGGCCCTAGAAATCTTGGTTCTGATGATGAACTAAGACGGTGCCTCGAGGCCATCTCTATCTCACGTATCTTTGATATTGAGGGGCTATGGGAAGTACTTCGGGAGCTAGATGAGGCTCGCAATAAAACTAGGCTTCGTCATAATGAAGATGAAAACGAGGAGATGACTAGTCCCCCTGCTCCCGAAGACACTCGAGAAGAGAACGTCAGCTCTGAAGCCAAGAACGCTACAGTTAGCTTGGCAAATGAACAAAATGAAGAAATAGGTTCTACAGGAACAGGCATAGAGAAAGCAGGTACAGATCTTGCCACCATAACGCCTTGGAGAGCTGTCCAGGAATCTCGAGCTTCTTCATCAGAACCGGTAACGCAACTGCCGCCTTTACGCGTTGGACCTGAACTTCGTCCGCTAGCTCGCAATTCCGAGATACTGGATAGCGAGGATGAGGAACCGTTATCTTCGTCGCCATTGTCCTCACCTCCATCTACGGTTGCACCTCAATCTCCATCACCATCTGAACACCATCCCCAGCCTCACACCGAACAAGATCCTAGTCCTGCAATGTCTGTAGACCCAGAGCCTGAAGAAAGACCGCAGGAATTAGAGGCTCCTCCATCGGAACCGGTTGCGAACTTACCGTCTCCCGTCCCCGACATCATCCTCGTAACACACTTCTCCGCCCTCCTTACGACACTATTCACACACAACGACAAAACATCAGCACACACGAATCTCCAACTCCTCTCTTCACACCTCGGAAACCTAGCCCTATCAACAGGAGCCCTCATCATGCTCCTCAACACAACGACCTCGCCCTCCCCCGAACCTTCGACGTCTACATCCGCTGCTGCCCCAGGACCATTTCCTGACACAAATCAACCAATAACACTACCAAGCCAAGAAACCACAAAACAACAAAGACCGCTCGACGCCACCCTGCGTTCAATTTTCAACCCAGCCCCACCACCACAGCACCAACAACAACACCTCCAAGGCCCCAACCCACACGATCACCAAGGACAGAGATCAGGCTACAGCTACGGCTACGGTCACGCGGCGTCCCGCCTGACGCGGCGCAACAAGCCCTCCTTCGGCGCAACCTTCGCGCAGTTCCTCGACCTGCATCTCCTATGCACCCGGGTGCCGCGCACGCGCGACGACGCCGAGACGGCGATCGCGCTGGGTCCGGGTCTAAGCGCTAGTGGCGAGGACGTGAAGTATGCCTGGGTCGTCGAGGTGTTGCTTGATGAGCTTGGTTTCTACGATTGGGAAGGGTTGGAGAAGAAGAGGAAGGGTAAGATGGCGATGATGGCTATGGTTAAGGATAAGGATAGGGATAAGGATAAGGAGAGAGAGAAAGGACAGGGAGATGATGGGCTGCCGCCGCGTGTTAATCGTGAGCAGCGCTGGGCTGCTGTTGATGTGCGGGATCGAGTTGTGGTTGTTAATGCGTTTGGTGCGAGTGCGAGTGGAAGTGGAAGTGGGAGTGTGAATAGAGGACCTGTGAGGGTCGTTGGTGGGTTTGGGGGACCTAGGGTATGAGGTCTGAAATCAACCTTGTAAGCTGATATTTCATCTGCTGAGAATCTGCTAGCTACATTAGTTAGCTCGCCTTCGGACTCAAAATGCTATATACAGTTAAATAAAGCCGTGCTGATAACGCCTAACATGTCTAGTCTAATCATCGTGTTTGTCTACAGTTAGCCAGTGACTCGGTGCCGTAGTGTTGAGGTGAAGATGTAGACTTACACAATTCAGCAGTAAAACCCACCGGTTCTATTGTTTTATGTCTATAACACTGTGTAGTTATAAAACTCCTGTTCTGAAAGTTTGAGCCAGCGAGGTGTACTGCTTCTCCTAGATGCGCAGCCAAGCACCCAGAAACACTATATCCTACAAGGCTGCCCTCAGTTATCTCACGTCGGACTCACATGAAAAAAATGTAGTGTACAAGATTAGCTTAATATCTTCCGCTAAGACGACCTTCACGACAGTGGACTCGTTACAATCAAGTTGATAAGCGAACGTGCTATTGCTAGTAACTACATTTACAATCCTTCCAGCGCAGAAGGAACCCAACTCTTCCGCGTTACTAAAGTCCAAGCCCGGTTATTTTTCAAAATCATCAGTTCCAATATTGTCGTATCTTCGTTTACTTATTCCATCCTCAACGTCTGTCGCCGTGCATATCCCAAGCCCATACTTTCCCTAAACAACGTCCGTATAACTTACAACTCACCCCAAACCTGGTTCCCGCTAGCAGGCGAGTTGGTCTTCTTCTCCTCTGCATCGACATACGGCTGCAGTATCTCGACGAGCTGCTCAACGGGGATCTCGCCGTCGGCCTCGGTCCAGGCGGGGGCGTCGGACTTGCCGTCGCGGGGCGGGAACAGCACCGAGCTGAGGACCTGCACAACGCCGTCGGACGCGACGCCGTCCTCGACGGCCACCTTGCTGTACCCGTTGATGCGCATGGTGATCAAGCCGTAGAAGCGGGCGATGTCGATGGATAGGCTCTTGCCCTCGAGCAGCGTGGGCAGGTCGACGTGGAAGTGTCCGTTGCGCTTGTCGCTGGCCTCGCTCTCGCCCTCGTCATCGGATGCGGACTCTGGGAAGAGATCCTCGGAGTGTCCCTTCAGGCCGTAGTACGCGTCCGAGTACAGCGTCTCGTTCACGACGATGTGGTACTTCAGCAGAGCGCGCAGGTAGCCCAGACCCTTCTCGGTGTTGAAGAGGAACGCGTTGGCGGCGGGACCCAGCTTGGCGAAGGCGTTGTTCGTGGGGGCGAAGATGGTGCGGCCCGTCAGGTTGGATCCGTCGTGCTTGTGTTTGTCGTCACCATCGCCGTGGTGCGGTACCAGTCCCGTCTTCGTGGCTGCTAGCTCGAACGTGGAGAACTTGGAGGGGAACAGCTTGATTAGACGGCCCGCTGGCGGCGGAGGTACCAGGATGTTGTTGACGCCGTGGGCGACGCCGTTCTTCATGAACTATACACCCGCCTATGGTTAGCTCGAGGCACGTATACGTGATGGAACGGGAAATAGGGGGAAATGATGCGGAGGGAGAGTGGGAATACGTACGACATTGGTCGCAATGACCTTGCTGAAGAAGTTGAGCTTGAGCCCGAATAGGCTGAGGCCAACCCTCAATCGCTGGGGGCGGTCACCAAGGGCCGTGCTGTTGAGGGCGGTGGGCAGGGTATGCGACGCCAAGACGCGGCCAGCAGGATACATTCCATGCAGGATATGATATGCCATGACCTTCTCCACGAGTTCCTTGGGCGGCTTGTGGTCATGCTCAGGGATCTTCTCGAACGCCTTGTCCATGGGGACGAAGACGGTGACGTTTGTGTCGGTGCTGTTGAGCAAGTCGACGAGGTCGGGGAAGTCGTTGATGAGTGCTGCGAACTTCTTCGTCCGGTTCGAAGCCTGGATGGCTTCGTACATGGTCATGTTCAATGGGCCGTGGTGGCGGCCTGGTCGGCGGTGACCCGGCCAGCTTAGACTGAAGACATCGTCTTCTTCGGCATCCTCGGTCTCGAAAAGAGACTCGACTGAGTCGATGAATCTGTGTGCCTTCTTATCGACAAAATCAAAGGCCGACTCCGACGCGGAGTGCAGAGAATCCCACCATGCCGGGGCGGCCTTCTCGACCTTCTCTATATTCTCTGATACTTTTTGGACCGTCAAGCTGAGCTTCTGGGCGGTGGCATCGTCGGGGAGGACGATAGCTGTGGCTGATGCCGCTACCAGAGGGAGCAGATTGGTATAGCGCATTGTGATTGTTGCTATGAGGCCAGACCAGAAGAATTGAATATCTTCTTAGGTCCAATGTTCACTTGTGATGTTGACAAGTGAAGAAATGCAAGTCAAAGAGGTAGCAAACCTCCAGGCATCCATATTATAATTACTATTAGTCTGGAGGATTAGGCAGAGGAGCAGGGGATGTAAGCTGCCCCTCTCTTTGAGAGCTCGAGCTGTGTGAGCTGAGTTCCCAAATCGGCTGACGTCACGTCACGTCAAATCGACAAAACAAGGGCTTCAATAACACCAGTAACTTCAATACGCTGCAAGAGAAAAAGATGATATAGTAGTTCGAATTTTTATTTATCTTATTTTCTTATTTTTACAGAGTCTTTGCTCCCATTCTACCTATTTTGTTCTCAAAGCTGTCAATTCACGAGTTTCACCAAATCCCAAGGCGTAACTTTGGCCGCGTCATGGACTTGAGGCAACGGGATCCTCTAACACCCCGTCTTCCCCGAACCAATAATATCAGACCCTTTACGGATACGACAGTCAACAACATCACTTAGCCCTGGCTCTCTATGACTGGTAGAAAGAATGGTCCTTGCTCCTAATCACCTTTGGTAGGATTTGACAAATGGTCCGAGATTCCGATCTGGCCGGTGGTACAGGTCGCCAGGATGATAAAGCTATACTATGGGGCCATTGTAGGTCAATTACCCAAAACAGTTAGCATGTACCCCTCCACCCAATTTATATGGAGAGGTACGATTGGCCTGATCTGCTATTGTGCAATTGAAGCTATTTCATGTCGATTAATTACTAAGTTATGTAAGCAGTGTGGTGTTGAGTTGCAAGTGGCGAATTATACCATGTGTACCTCTGCATATAAATTCCCGTATTGAACTACATACTAACTATTCTAGGGAAATGACCTACAACGGCCCCATAGTATAGATTTATCATCCTGGCGACCTGTACCACTAAAAGTTGGTGGATTGCCTAGAGATTAAGAGAGCCAATTGGAGCGCAGAAGTTTAACGACCATCGTCTTCAACGTTGTAGTTTCTACAAGTCGAGAACAGTCTACCCGTCTCTGATCGTGCAAAATTGGCGAAAAGCGAAGTTCAGTGGGCTGTGTGGAATGACGAGGTTCGATACGAAGCGGGACTTTGAGATATTGGATTATGTTTCTTGCATTGATAAAACTACTTGCTAAATAGAGGAAGGGACAAACGATGATGAATGTCATCGCCGAAACCCCCTCTCACGCATACATATCATCGACCCAGCATTGTGCGTTTTTCCAATCTCATATCACTCACACATAGCAATTGGTCGTGCCGCCAGTACTGAAAGACAGATAGAGCTACAATCTCGGCGCCAAGTGGACATAAAGAAAAACTTTGGAAGACATAACGAAATCCATCATGTAGTTACCCACCTTCGATGAGTTCTTACACTGCCTGCGGACCGACGAGCGCAGGCACGGGTTTGAAAGATACGGGGCCAGACTCATTATCTAGCTCCGCGTAGACATGTGTGGCGTCAAGGTCTTGTTTCTTAGCCCATTCCCTGAAGCGCCATACCGTGGCTATAGTAGTGAGTATGGTGATGCCGAAGTACACGACAACCCATGGGGAGATCATCTGGTCACTTCCGTCCGGCTGCCAGTTGAAGAATCCCATAGAGAACAGGGTCTAGCCCAGGTTAGTCCGGGGAGCGGACATGAAGGTGAGTAGACATACTGCGAAGAATGTCCCAGGCAGAAAGATCATCCCGAGAAAAGAGATGTAGCGCATGTGGCTGCTGTCTTTCTTGGACTCGACGGCGATAGAGATCGTCGCCCACGCATCCTTGCGTGTGAGATAGTTTGACTCCTGATTGAAGTTAGTTGACATACGATCAAAGCTATGTATACATGGAGTGTTGGGGCTTACGGTTTGAGTCGCCAGTGACATGCCTTGGAGGAGGCTTTGGGTGCGCCTTGTGATGCTGTCAATTTCAACAATCATGTCATGAAGTCTGCCCTGGATGTTATCGAAGACGAGCTTTTGCTGTATCTTTCGCTCGGGGAAACCACCATCATCCAGGGGGTCCTGATCAGTGACCTGGTTCTCCAGCGGCTTTTGAGAAGACTCAAGCATAGAGGACAGTTCCGTCTTCAGGCTCTCTAGTCCATTCTTCAACGAACTGACCTCAACCCAGAGATTCACTGCTTCGCATTCTCGCTGCGTAATGTTTCGGTTGGAGGAATCCTTCTCCTTCTCCGAGTCACTTGACTGCGCAGACTTTCTGGGGCCGTCGTGCCGGAGCCTGTTCTCCATGTCAATGATTCTCTTGCGAAGATCTCCTCCTTTGGTGTCCAGCTTATTGAGCAGACGTCGTCGCTCGAGCTCTGCGAACATAACTGGAAGCAGCAGCGGGTTGAAGGCGGATGCCTTGGCGAACTTGAAAAAACCGCTGATGAATTCTCGAGCCTCTTGCGTACAGCCGTAGACCACGGCATACAACATCGACTTCTTGGGGAAATGTGTCTCAGAGAGGACGATATCATCGCACGCAGCAAGTGATTCGGTATCTGACTTGCAATTGTATACTATAACGAGGCAATTAGTGTTCCATTGAAGATATTATCGTCGTTCCCCATAGTGGGGGCAAAAAGTAAGGGAGCATTGATCACGTACCGACAGCTGGCCCCCATTCTGGCTGCGATTTCCAGGGGGCCACTGCACGACAAGTGAACACTGCAGTGGATTTCCGACGAATGGCGTGCGCGACCGATCGGTGCTGGTATAGCTTCTCGAAAGCTTGACGAAATGTCTCCTCTCTATAAGGCAGAGACGTGGCTCTAGTATCGCGCGCTTCAAGCCTCTGGTGTAGCACAAGCACAACTGACTCTTCTTGTGAACAAGATGGTAGCTATTACGGGTCAATGACTACGTTCACAGTATCGCAATTGTGCTAGCTCTCTGGGAAGTTACTTGCCTTATTGAGCCATTCCACGTATTCTTGCTCTGAATTGTGAATTTCGTCGTCCATGATATGGACTTTTCCCTGGTAGATAATTGTTAACATATAAATTGTGAAATAGGAACATTTGATTTCCTGACTTACGAAGACGTCCCGTCGTAGCCATATTGTCTGTATCAAACACGGGCCGCCGGGATTGAAGCGAAACTCCGCCAGATCCGCATCTAGCAGTTGTTTTCTTTGGCTAATCCACTCCATACTTGGATGATGTACTCTATCTAAGATTATTTGTGTCGAGTGAGAGCTTCTTGTTAGATGTCTGAGCACGGGGAGATTGTCTTGTGTGGTGGTGGTGATGGGAGTGGTGGTAGTGGTGGTGGTGTTAGAGAAATCGTCCAAGCCTGTCAGAACGACGCCGAGATCGTAGTGGCTATAGTAATATATGCGCTAAAAAAAGGGAGGGTAATAACTTCCAGATAATGTCGGAAATTACTAGCTCAACTGTGTTGCCCGTTACGAATGGTGTGATACCAAAGGGATGGTCAGCAGGGGCAGACAAACAAACGATGCTTAGACGTCCGGGCCCGACGCCACGAAGCAGGCTGTCACCATTCCTGTTTCTCACTGGCCACGAGAGTTGGAGTGCCAGCGTGGCCGCATAATTGCAGAACGCAGAGTGCAGACTCAGCCCCTGTTACCTCAGCTAGTTCATATCTATCCCTTAATTCATAGGTTCGCCCCCGGATACCCTGAGGGCTGGTACTCCCCGCTGATGATGCAGTGATCCGTGGGTATCTGTAGCTAGGCAGACTAACCGGCTTAATTTCGTCACGCTATAGACAATGAGAAGGTCTGACATGCCACCTCACCGAAAGTGTCTGAATGAGGCTCTTGTGTGAACTACTTGGATAGTGTTGAGTTGCGATACGGACCTTTGACTCTGGAGCAAGATAAATAACAGCCAAACCACTTCAAATCTCCTCGGACGTCTTTCCAATGTTTTCTACCGTCAAAGAACAGTTTATCAAAGTAGCGGAACACATTCCAGGACTACGTTCTCACCGACACACAATGGCTGAACCGGCTCCCTTCAAAGCTACAGACAACTTTAACCATCGGTACGCGGATCATGAGGTGCTCAGAAGAGCGCTGATTGAGATTGGTTTCACGGCAAATGAAATCAAGATCAAGGTGATTTCCCTTATGAAGATCATGCGGTTAGCTATGCATCTATGTCATGAGCTAACCTACCTCCCTTTAGGCAACAGAGGCCAATGGACTCGACGTTGAACTCCCTAGAGAGCTCACCAAGGTAACTCAAGCACTTGATGACGAGGCCATGGCTCACATATTACCAGGAGCAGAAAAAGAACATCAACCAGCAGTTCGTGGACGCGAAGAACGCTGCACGAGCGCCACCTGAGACGCCAGACGATGACGAGGATGAGTGAAGACGTGGGCACAGCCAGGATCAACGGGTTCAGATAATTAGGCTATGGGGTTTTCTTAGAGCGGTAATACAGGCAAGGGAAATAAGGAATACATTCATTTGCGTCTGTGGGACAAAGTTCTACTTGATCTACCGAAGTCTGCGAAGACGTTAATCTAACCGTAGCCCTGATACCTAAAGCAAAATCGAATCTAGACTATGACATAAATATGGAAGTTAGCTTCCTTGGTCGTGTTCTTAGTCTTGGTTGCGCTGTCCGTCCGTCCTGCTACGAAGAAACATCACCACTTCGTTGCTGTTCGCTCGCATACTCGCATCGATGACAAGCATTCTTGTCTGGATGAAGCCGAGAAACTCCCGAAACTCAGGGGCACATCTCTCATTGTCCTTCAACGCATTTATATGCTGATTTCACTGTTAGTTTCTCCCTTTAAGATGGTGGCGATCAATGCTTACTTCCGTGACCGAGTCTTTGACGCTACAGCTGATCCGTATGTTTCCTCGACTGATCCGGAGCCAGTGTTCATTGGCTGCGGTCTTCTTCGAGGTGATCTCGGTATTTTTACCGAATTTAAGCCTCAATCCCGAGAGGTCATACCAACGGGGTAGACGTGCCACTTTCTTGAAAAACGTATCTTGCCAGACCTCTCCTTTGGCTGTCGAGGTATATTCATCATCGCGCTCTCTCATACGGTTGCCCGCGAACTTGTCTACTCCGGGCCAACCCATGACTGCCCAAGTTATGAACTCTACGTACACGCACCCGAGACACCATACATCGTAGTTGAGATGAATGACATCTTCGATGTCGTATTCCGGAGGGCGGTAGGTTTGGGTATGAGTCACGTCTCCTACTTTCAAGGTAGAGTTTTCGTCAACCTTGCGCGCGAACCCGAAGTCTGCGAGTTTGAGAGTGAATGATGGTCTTCCTCTCTCAATTGCTTCGAAGCAGAGTATGTTACGAGCTTTGAGATCTGCGTGTAGTTGGGGAGCGAGATGGTGCTGTGTTCCGTGTTCGGCAATGGCGCTGGGTTGGTGCGTCGCCGCAAGACCCTCAGCTAATCCCAGACATTCGCTCAACAACCATTGTGGTGAGTACCACGAAGCAAGTAGGCATCCTGCAGCGTTACTTGTGGAGTATGTCTTCCAGAGCTCTTCAAGATTTCCACCACTGGCGTAGGGGAAAATGAAGTGAAACTTTTCTCGATGCTTGAATGCGGCCAGAACGGGAACTATTCGGTCATGCTGTGGTGCCTGTTGATTTGCCTCGAACTCTTCCTGGAAGTCCTCACTTGAGTATCGCAATTTCTTAAAAGTCTTCAAGGCGAAATCATCACCATCTCCCTGTATTCACCATCTATTAGCTTCTGCACATTTAAACGGCAACTATCGTTGGCTTACCAGATTATGGTGGTTGGGGTAGATTTTGATGTGTCTCACTATCGTTCTCTCCCCGTTGATAGGGCTTGTCCTCCCATCAAGGCGCAAAAATGGTAGAGCAACTTCATCATCTAGTTGTTGATAGTTCTGACCATATGGCTCCAGCTTACTCAAGTAGTGAGACCTTAATTGCCATTGCGCATGTCTGAAAAGTTGTGCTTCTTTCTCTGTGAGACCACCGAATGACTCAAGAACTTCACTCTGATCTGAGAATGGCAAATCCGCATCGCATACTCTCGTCTCAGATTGATTATATAGATGAATGATACAATCTTCTCTTCCGATTCGCATTAAAGATGCAAGGATAATCCGGCTTCCTGTACAGAGGCCGTCTTCACAATGGCAGACCCTCTCTGATCCTGGGCTAACGTAATCTGCTAATTTGTTCGAACGCTGCACGTCATTCAATAGCGTCTCTAGATGCTCTGCAACCCTTCGAGTATTGAGAATACGCAGGAGAGCCCCCCGTGGAATGAACCGGCGGCCGCTCTCGTAGATGCTGGGAGACCCTTGTTGCTGGGGTTGAGGGCGACTCTCGGACAAGTCAGCCTCTGATGCATTCTGCAATTCTCGCAGAATTCGACCACGCGAGGCTTCGACCCGACATTGGCAGCTAGACGGCTGACTACAGCAAGCTGCGTTCTGACTGCATTCCGCTAAATGCAGGCTGGCGTTGTGAGCTTGATCGTGGGTGCTCATCTGCGATGTTGTCTGGTCAGATACTCCGATGCCATGCATGGCGTCGAACCTGAGTGGTCTGAGACCGGGTCGCGTACAGGCACTTTCGATGCCCGTTCAAGGTGAAGATGCTGACTGAAAAGAACACTTCTGGCAATGCAGCAAGCCGATATACATATCAGTTTCGACAGCCTTACATCCCGGGAACTGATGAACTTGATATTTATTAGCCACCAGAACCCCCTTTCACCTTAGGAGACACACGCCCTCCCCGTAGGTCAACAGCCCAATCTCTGATGCCTATTCTCGGTGTGCTGGCGCCCATCTCGTACTCCACCTTTGCGGTCTGTATCCCAAGCAAGAGGGCTGTGGTGGTTGGGATGCTGACTTAGCCTACTCACATGGCTAGCTGACTCTCAGTGGCACTCCTGAAGCCTGTCAGCCCCCACGCAGATCTCTCTAGAATGCCATCTTAGCACAAGCAATGAAGGCAGCCTGCTTAGTCCAGTTTCTCTAACGCCATAAATGACGCCCGGTATGATGACGACCGACGCTTGTGTCCGTATTGAACAGCCTGCATCATGCGCATCACAACCTATCCAATTATAGCGCTGCCCGCACCAGCTATGGCGCACAGGAAACTCCTGTAGCCGTATGCAGGTATGTACACATTCCCATGGTGAAAAGTCTGCCACGAGGGATAGTTCAACGTTCAACGGCAGGGTGTTGACCTCTCTCAAGAGCACATTCCTTCGTACGTGGCTTAGCTCCCACTGCCACGGGTTATCGCGTCCAGAACATAAACCTGGCGCTCCCTAATATGAGTTCAGCTTCGGTCGCACGCGCCCGGACACACGCACCTGGACACATCCCTCTGTTCGGGGTTCTGACAACATGTACCAACCAATATGACCTACTCCGCGAACGAGGGAGAGATAGATGGAGTATGATTTGCCGAGTGCTAAATGATATGCTCCCAGCCGAACGAACGGCAATCATGAGCGGAAATCAGGGAGACTCAGAGCTGCCTTCAGAGATAAGGCTCCCTTGGAAGACCTGTTTGCTTGTTTGTTTTCATTCAACTTCCTCCCTTACAACTTTAGTGCGAGATGAGCTCGGCACTTACGTAGAGATGCTTCATGTAGAACAACTTCTACTAGATAAATAGGACATAATTTTCATGTGAGCAATTGAACGTTATTCACCATGAAGGCAATCTACGCTTTCTCGCGATTCTTCCCCTTCTTCGATCACAATAAACCCCACGAAAGCAGCCGCTCGCCAACCGGATTTGACTCAATGGCTACATCCGGATCAACCGCTTCGTCGCGGTCCACTTATCTCGACCAGCAACCTCAGGTCGTCCAGGGCTCGTGGATCGACCACAACAAACTGAAAGACCTGTTGAACAGGAAATTCGGTAGCGAATACAGAGTGGAGGTAAGCGGAATCCTACTCGAGTTCTATTTCTGGAAAGATCGAATCCTCTAACTCAAACCTCCTCGTAGTTGAGATCTGATAAGTACAGCATCTACGCAAATGGCAGACTCAGCGACGCAGAAATCGCGTCGTGCATGTACAGAAATGGGTGAGGGCGTCAGGTGGTGAGGCGTTGGGGGCGTCCCGATTTATTCCGGTATTACGTGTGTGCTTCATTCGTTACTTATGGGCTAGTTCAAGGGCATGAGGGATGACTATACTGTAGTATAAGGCATTGAGAGTTGGTTCATACGGGGAGACTTGGGGGTAACATAGCGGGAATCAGCATATTGTGTGAAATGACAGGTCATTTTGCTCCCAGAAAGACATCAGAGTTGTATGTGTCCCAGTCACCGAAACCCCGTGTATTTCCCATGTGCATCATTGATTTCCATTGTACGAACATACCTTAAGCTCCGAACTGCGGGGTAATATCATCAGAGGCGGCTGCTACGTAACCTGAGCTGACACTCTTCACGCTATCGTTCATATGTCGGAGCTTATAGGGGTGAAGTAGCACCACTCCTATGCTGACGCCCTTGATATAAGTTGCCTTCAGTATATCGTATCTGTCTAACCTTATGTACTTATCTAGCCTGAACAGTTTTTGTTGCCGTCGTCTCCCTTAAGCAAGTTTTCAAGTTAAGGGGATCAGAATAACGATAGGTAACCATCGTAACCAACAGACCACTGTTCTAATTGAACGGCATAAGGTTGTGATATGCCACGCATAGGCTCTCATTGATAGATGTGTACATAAAGATGATGTTACATCACTATAAACTATCCGTGCCGGGTTTCACGCTGTTGCCATCGGTCATGCTTCAGTACTACTCACTGTTACAACAATTACCGAGACCTGGTATCACAAGGGCTGAATACAGGGCTTGGAGAATAACTCAATATGAGAATAATATTCTATGAGCGCATAATGACCCTTAGCCATCCGAAGGACCCTCTGTCCCTTGGAGGACCAACTAGTCTCTATATGCAGGAGTCCTGAGGACCTAGACCTCCTTCATGAGAAGGTTTAGCCGTATGTCTCAGTCTCTGAATAGCTTCATCCGAGACATCCTGCAATTCGGCTTCGTACCTATGATATGATGAATATGAATACAAAGGGTCATGTGGTTCGCGGGACCTCGCATAGGGTGACCTCCCGTCAGCGCGTAGGCTTCCGTACAACACTCATAGCCGTATATCTATGTAGACCCGTCGGATTCAATGGGCCAGTTCGTAAATTCTGGAAGATGAAAGGTGTGTGTATCCCGCTGTTTTGGGACGTGCTCTAATGGTGAAAGCTATATCAAGTGCGCCCTGCTAGAGCGCGATAGAGATAATAGGTATAGACAATTCGGTGTTCTCGGATCCGAAACCGAGAAAAATAAGGGTGACTGACTTGTAAAATGACGTGAACCCATTTCCAGGGGAGGTATTTACTAATTAGAGGCTCAGTCCTCTTCCTACAGTCAAACGATGTCTGTGTATCTCCATCATCACCCTATATGCTCATTTGGAGTTGGGGGGTGGGGGGCGCTGCTCAGACTACTCGCTCTTGCTCTTAAGGTTTTCCATGAACTGGCCTTCAATCGGAGTCACACTTGCTTTGTATAAATCTCACGTTGTAACAGGAGCCGATAAGATCATAAAAAGTGCAAATAGGTTTGTTTCAAGAAGCTATAGAAGGTAGTCGTATCACATTACAGGTGAATACTCTCATGAATCTCAGAGTTCCACTATAGCGCCCAGTAGACCTCCACGCGGACCTTTTGGACATAGTTCGTCCATCCTGGGAATCTGGCGCGGCCCCAGATAGTCACCATATCACCAACCTTCAGATTCCTGACAAAGCTGCCATCCCCTGTAGCAGATCCACGGCCGACTGAGTCCAGTTCCTTGGCTGCGCTAGATTCCGGATCAATATCATCTGTACATGACCACTCGACGCGATGGTGCTGCCACCCTTGATCTGCAACGCGGTTACATTGTATCATATGATCAGGCGCTGCATGAAGTTGATGGTCGTATTCGGAAAAAGGCTCCTTCAGAGGTGGCCAAATCGGACGTAGAGCGTCCGTTGTTGGGGCTTTCTCAGAGCTACCTGAGGCTTCGGCTTCAGACTTTCCTGTGTCCTCCTCGCCTGAGCCTAACAACTGGTGAGCATATGAAACTGCACGATGGCCACGCAAAAACCCACCTGAGTGCCCCTTATCGAACCGGTCAATGCCAGCATCGAACCATGTCCAAGGGTGACGATAGGTGGAATGAGTGTCGACCTCATGGCTCCATCCTTGATCTCGACTAACGATATCAAACACAATCTTCCGAAAGGGATGATCAAGGGTTGTTGGCGGTCCTTCGACGAAGCGCTCGAGCTCTTTCCGTGTGAACTCTTCACCTAATTTGTAGGGAGGGGCTTCGGCTCGCCAACGTTTTGGGTCGTCCGAATGCCACGTAGTAAGACCCAGAGGCTCCGTTCGAAGCTAGGGTCTAGCGTCAGCGAGATTATCGTCATATATCATCATAGCTTCTTCTAGTATCAGGGCACTGACAATAAACTTATCTTCGCCTTCATTCCCTCCATAAATGGCGAGCCCACGATGGGCTGTCACTGAGTAGTCGATGCTGGCAATTGAACAAGCCCAGTACTCGGCAAAATCCATAATAATGTCAACGAGTTCGGGCGGAAAGTTGGTGGCCTTTCCCAGCGTGCGCTTGACTTCAGCACATTCCTTCGGCGTGGGTTGGTGAGTATACTTGAGCTCAGGCAGCGGCGCATCAGGACCATCAAGCGATGGGTTGGCTATGGGAACTCTCCGAAAAGGGACCCGCACTCTGCCCCCACGGTTGATCATGATGGGCGACTAATGGAAACTTGCTGGGAGTGTATCGACGTTCAAATAAGGTTCGTGTTGAAGGTGGGTAAAGTTGTTATTAAATGAAGAGGAGAAATCAAACTACCATGTTATATACTGCAGTTGGAGTTGGCCTGTTACCTGAGTACCTAAGGCATGTAGGCAGGTACGCGGTTGCCTTGGGTCCCTCCCGTTAGGTTGTTGCAGTGTTACAGTGTTTGCGTACCCTGCTTGGAAAGCCGAGAAATGAAAAATCCCCCCTTAAGCCCTTTGACAGTCTTTATCCCTTCGTGAAGCATTATCTGTCCTCACAACAATGGCAATGGGACACTGGGCAATGCAAAAGCAGGACTGTCCCAGACTGATCAGCCAAAGGCATTGAGATCACACAGTAGTGACAGCAGCTGGTCTCTCAGCTTGAAGGAGATGACGACAGATATCATATGCTTGTGAAAGTGACGTCACGGCAAGATGCCAATGTTACCCAACTAGTACTAGCGGATCTCATGAGTCTTCCCAGTTGCCAGTAGATCGTAACGTCCGATAAGAACGATAAGGACGATAAGCGAGAAAATGCAAAACGGCGATAAGACGAGCGTGCAGCTTCCCCCACATAGCGTTAAAATGTCTTAGGTTAGCCTCCGATCCATTCTCCGACTGGGCCCTTCTCACCATGTTTTTCTTGCTCAGCGGAGAGAGAGAGCTTCGTTGCTGACCAATCCAGGCATGGCCATAAAACCCATCTCGGTGAGTTGCATTTTGGGGATTGTAGTTCGATCCTCTGCAATCTTGCAATCATCATGAAGGCTCAGAGGTATGGGATTGATGCTCTTCGGCGCGCTTCGGCATCTTTGCAGCCGACGACGCCCAAGATTGGATTCTCTCATGCCCCGGCAAGCCGAACACCGCGAGTAAGACCATCCGGTGTTGCGACTTTGTGTCCGGGAGCTCGACAACTACACTTACAACCCCCCAGACGCTCCAATTCCAGCCATGGCGAGGCTTCGAATCCTGCAATGGCGTTTCCCTGCCTTGACGCACTGGAAACCAGGTCTGCAACTCTTGAGGCAAGGTCACTGTCAAGCGGCCCGGAGCCCGCGTACACTGTCGGTGCTACTGAAATCTTTCACTGTGTAGATCCTCTCTCGCTTGACTGGGGTGGCGTTCTGCCCGCATTCGATATAGCTTACGAAACTTGGGGGCGGATGAACGCTGACAAGTCCAATGTTATCCTCCTGCACACGGGCCTGTCTGCTTCTTCTCACGCTCATTCAACAGAGAGCAACCCGCAGCCTGGGTGGTGGGAAAAGTTTATTGGCCCTGGCGGATGCTTGGATACTGACAAGTACTTTATCATCTGCACCAATGTAATTGGCGGTTGTTTTGGATCGACTGGTCCGAGCAGCATCGATCCGGCAGATGGTCAGAGATACGCAACTCGGTTTCCCATCCTGACGATGGAAGATATGGTCAGGGCTCAGTTCAAACTGCTGGAACACCTCGGCGTTGAGAAGCTTTATGCGAGTGTGGGATCGAGTATGGGAGGCATGCAGTCTTTGGCCGCGGGTGTTTTGTTTCCTGCCAAGGTCGGCCGTATCATTTCGATCAGTGGATGTGCGCGGAGCCATCCATATAGCATTGCTATGCGTCACACGCAGCGGCAAGTCCTGATGATGGATCCCAATTGGAATCGCGGGTTTTATTATGGAAAGGTTCCACCACACGCCGGGATGAAGCTCGCAAGAGAGATTGCCACTGTCACTTATCGGTCTGGTCCGGAGTGGGAACAGCGGTTTGGCCGGAGGCGTGCTGATTCTACCAAACCACCTGCATTGTGTCCTGATTTCCTCATCGAGACATACTTGGACCATGCTGGTGAGAAGTTCTGTTTGACATACGATCCGAACAGCCTTCTTTATGTGAGCAAGGCTATGGATCTATTCGACCTCGGTCGTGCAAATCAAGAGGTTTCTGCTCGGAGAAGAGCTGAACGGGAGGAGTTGATTCAGTCTGGGTCGGAGCCTAGAGTAAACGCTGCATCGTGTAGTCTTACGTTGCCCGACTCGCCTTATGCCGAACAAACTAGCACCGAATCAGAGCTTGATGAGTCTGTAATGGCTCTTCCAGCTGATTCTCGACCGCCACAAGACCTCATTGCCGGGTTAGCTGCACTACGAGACATTCCTACTCTGGTAATGGGGGTCGCAAGCGATATTCTCTTTCCCGCTTGGCAACAGCGCGAGGTTGCCAATGCACTCCGACTCGCGGGCAATAGGAATGTTACTCATGTGGAGCTGAGTGAGGAACAGAGTATGTTTGGGCACGACACCTTTCTTCTTGATCTCAAGAACGTCGGGGGTAACGTCAAGAACTTCCTTGGGTAAAACCTCGCTAGTCAACTGGCCGGTAGTGCTGCGCTGCTCAGCGGAAGTGATGCGATCCTGACTATGCCGGGTTCTGAGCTGTCGTACAAATCCCAACGTCAGTAGCAGCTTCGTCATAAATCGGAGTGTACCAAGCATCAGACTTGCTATTTTATTCCAGCAATATCGAAGCTAAG
The DNA here is from genome assembly GCA_022578765.1 of Xylaria sp. FL0933. NCBI lineage: Eukaryota > Fungi > Ascomycota > Sordariomycetes > Xylariales > Xylariaceae > Xylaria > Xylaria sp. FL0933. The sequence continues at coordinate 217,408 of MU389733.1, read as the reverse complement.
CAAGTGTTATATGCATGCATGCGTGCAAATTTCAGCTGGGCATATCAAATTGGAAGAGAGGTTATTGTGGGTCCATAACACAGCACAGCACAAGGGTTGGTGGCTACGAACCTTGAAGGTACCCCCCGTGGGATCTGACGCTACCCGGAGGTACCTGGCCAGACGGCCGTCCACCTGGTTACACGAGGTCGATGAATACGTGAGTGTCTCCATCACGCTCAACAGCTCCTTCCATTCTTTCCAAAGAACGAGGAAAGCACTGGCGAATTACTGAGGAAGGGACCGCTTTATTTGACACATGCGGCCCAAACTTCCGTGTGATTACCTACTTACCCCTTAAGTTATCGCTTTTGTTCTGCACCCTCGATCCCAACCGGGCATAATTCCAGCAAACAACTTGAAGACGTACACAGTTCACATAAACATACGCCTTGATTCCAGCTTTGTACTCCGCGTTCTGATCGTCATTATCATCATCCCAACGCCTACCTTGCCGCAATCCATTAGTCTCTGCTGTCTTTCACCTTTCTCTTTCCTAGTCCACCAGCGTGGCAATACATAACTCGGCTCACCTGTTGCTACAGAGCACATGCGGTGTAGTTTCTCTCTTTTAAATCACTTCGAAGAGAAGGCACTCTCCAGTGGAAATCAGTACAGCACCGACCCGGCTTCTCTTCTCGGTAACCTCGCACTACACTCAACATGGATGCTACTACCCCCACTACCGCGGACCCTGTCATTAAGGTTGAGCCAGATGATTCTGAGACTGAAGGCACCACTGGCCCTGCTACCCCACCAAGCAAAGCTTCCATTGTTACTGATAATGCGGCAATCTTGATGGATTCTCTTCCAGGTCAGACTGTTCAAGTCTTGAACAGTAAGCGATTCCCGGTCTTCTTAGTCTCTAATCTACGCTTCCTCTTAGACTTCCTCTCACGGGGACGATTAAATCGTTGCTAGGACATGGGTAAACAGCAGCTAACCTCAAGAGTTGTAGTGGGTCGTAGTGACAGCCAAAAGTTGGATCAGATGCGCTGGCAAGGCCGAAATATCCTGATCTTCTGCAAATACAGTCGTATTAGTCTCACGACTGAACGTGCAGAAGAGATGAGAAAGCGCTTTGCGGATGCTCGCCTGTACCTCGATTGGCTGGACACGGATCTGGAAATGACACCAGCCATTAATAACGAGGCGAAAGTCGAGTTGGTTCTGACCACGCTGATGAATCCGGTCAACCATGTCCCAGATGAGGTAGCCCAGAAGGCCGAAGACTTGTTGAGCAAGTACAAAGCCGAGAATTGGGGACGGGACCTCGTTGCAGATGAGAATCCGGATGGAGGCTCTGATGTTCAGCCCACTGCCTCGGCTGAGCCCAACATTGGCGTAGTACAGATCCCATCTACAAACGACCCTGTATTTGGAACTTCCGGAATCATGTATGGCATCATGGTCGATACAAGTGGCAAGCGGAAGGATTACCGCCTCAGACCTGACCTGCCGAGGAAGTCATACAAAGTGTATGGTCACAATGACATTGCTCTTGGCACCTGGTTTCCCTTCCAAATCAGTGCCCTTTTCCATGGCGCACATGGGGCGAGGATGGCGGGAATTGCGGGCAGTGTAACCACAGGAGCTTGGTCAATCGTCATTGCTCGAACGTACGAAGGCCTTGATACCGACAATGGCAATACACTTTATTATTCGGGCTCCAATAGCCACGATAACAAGAATCAACGACAGGCGGCTCCTGCCAGTCAAGGCACTAGAGCACTGCATGCTTCGTTGAAGACCCAGAATCCGGTCCGAGTCCTTCGATCTGGAGGCTCCTTTAGCGATCGCAATAAGAACCCGTATTTGCCATCATGCGGTTTGCGCTATGATGGCCTTTATCGTGTCGTGGAGTTCCGAAAACACCGCAACCAGCACGGTGGCCTCTATGACCAGTTCAAGCTTGAGCGATTCCCAGATCAGACTCCCCTCAGCGACTTGCAACGCAGCTCTCCCACAACCGAGCAGTATGTATTACTAAGCCTTCTATTTCCCTTTAGCCTACGTGTTCTGTATCCCAAGCATCCTCTATTAATAGTCAATTCGTCACAAAACCTCTAACATTTCGATCTCTCCAGGGTCTTTGCCCGTGACCGGCTCCAGCGACAAAACTGAGGATTGACTGGAATAGAAGTACGGGTCGCATCTCTGTTTGTAGAGGAAGCTTCGGGAAGCAATTCATGGTTTATGCGAAACGGTGAGGCGTTGTGTTTCATCGATTCCGTATCATGACTCCAGGACTAGTTCCATGATGGGAGTTTTTACAGATACGGACTGAGTTGTATGAGTACATTTCATACTGTTTTAAGGGCGTGAGGTCGTCTCGGCCTGCCTCAGACCTTCGAACTATATTCTCTCCAGTATATAGGGCTTTGCGTCATAAGAGGCAGGATCTATCAAGGTACGAAGGGGAACAATCGGGAGCAGGTAGACAGGGATCCTTTGCAGCTATTGCCGATGAACAATAAAACGATGGTCATTCAGATATGACAACTTTCAGTGTAGTAAATAACTTACGAACTACGTATACCATGGTACTTAGCGTATCCAAAGACAGAAGCGCCCTCAAAGCCCGTTGTCGGCAATCTGTGTACGGTTCGGTGATAGCCGAGAAAGTCCGCATGGAGATAAAACGGTATTACTTTCGGACGTAAAACTTACTCTATAAGGAAATATATATACTCTCCGGATTATTCCCAGTTGCCTCTCAAAACTAATCACCATATGTCGTTGTTTTCAATCTGCTTGTCTCGGACGTAAGGTGGATGACGTGAGGTCTGGCACCGATTGTCTCCTATCTCCAACTAGTCTCTTTCAACGGTAATGCCGAAACACGACGGCGCCGACCATGGTGGAGAGGATGGAGAGGATGAAGAGGCGGGAAGAGGTATATAAATACGGGATGCTTTGCCCATGATGAGGCAGGAAAAGAATCGTGTCGGTATCACGCACTCTTGTATTCAAATCATACGCTACTTATTATATGACATAAACACTACGTCAATACTATCAGAAGCCCCTTTTTTTCCAAACAAAAAAACAGGGAAGAATATTTGTTCTTTCTCGATTGCTCACCTCGCAATAATGGCTAAATACAACAAGCTCGCGGGCAAGCACATCGTCGTGATCGGCGGGACCCGGGGTATCGGGCGAGCCGTAGTGGAAGCATCACTCGAGAGCGGCGCGCGCGTGACGCTCGCGGGATCCTCGCAGTCGAGTGCTGACGCCGCCGTCGCCGCCATCAAAGCCGAGTACCCGGACGCGGGCGCGCAGCTCGTGGGACTGGGCTGCGATCTGTCGCAGAGCACGGTAGAAGCGGACCTCGACGCGCTGCTGTCGCGCGCGGCGCAGCTCGGCGGCGAGATCGACCATGTCGTGTACACGGCCGCCGACAACCTCGCGCTCGGCAACCTGCAGGACGTCACGGCCGATGTCGCGCTGAAGGCGGCGCACATGCGCTTCCTGGTGCCTGTTATGGTCGGCAAGGTTGCGCAGCGGCATCTCTCTGTGGACAGCGCTGCCGAGGGGGGGGAGAAGGGGAAGAAGAAGAAGGATAAGAGTCTTATCTTAACTTCCGGCGCCATTGCGTCGAAGCCGCTGCCTGGATGGAGCGTCATTGCGTATTTCGGGGCGGGGCTCAAGGGCCGTAAGATATTCCATTTCCCTTTTTCCCGTCCATTTCTCTGCCTTTCCTTTCCCCCTTTATCCCAAGCTTGGTGTCTTTTCTTCTCCTGGCAAGATGATATCATCGCTATTCAAAGTAAAGTTGGATTTGCTGACATACCGTACTACCAGTGACTCGTAACCTGGCGCTAGACCTCTCACCGATCCGCGTGAACGCCGTCGAGCCAGGCGTCGTCAACACGGGGCTCTGGGACGCGTCGTACCAGAGCGTCGAGGAGCGCGAGGCGGCGCTCGATAAGATGTGCGCTCGTCTACCTGTCGGCAAGGCCGGGACTGTCGAGGAGGTCGCCGAGGCTTACATGTACCTCCTGCGCGACTCGAACGCGACGGGCGAGACGGTGCAGACGAGGGGCGGACAACACTTGATCTAAGCTAGATGGGGGAGTGGTTGATCGCTTGAAACAGGGTCGGAGGCAGACGAGGAACGGCTGGTTGTTACTCTGTCATGGGTGGGAAGCAGTGCGTAGAGTGAATATAGAGATTTAAACGAGAAGCTGTGCCAATATGATAAGGCATTAGGTGAAGAGAGGCAATAATTGGAAATATATGATCGTAGATATACTCCCAATCTCGTGAGAATAGCCGTCTGGTTCTGCCAGATGACGGAGATGGATAAAGGTGTTAACTTCCCTCTTAACATAACGCTTACCTACTTATCTAGGTAGCATCAGTTGTGTAGATCCCCTCATGCTTTAGCCACGCCAAAAGATCAAACTCCCACTCCATGCCGGCCCATGCCGGTCCATGCCTCCTGAAACATCTTTCGTGAATACTGTATAAAAAGGTATACAAAGAAGTCTGACAAGAGTGGGACTTGAACCCACGCGGATTGCTCCATGAGGAAACTGTGCTAAGGTGACCTTAACCTCACGCCATAACCAACTCGGCCATCTTGCCTTGCAGTGAATACATCCTTGATTGTTGGTCTTGGTATTAAATTCTGATAGAATTGATACATTTCGTAAGTTTGGTGTGGCGTGGGGGTCGTTAGTTCAGACCCCTGTATTACCTAGGTACTTAACGGATGATCACGTGACCATAAGAAGAGCGAGGTCTCTCACCTTTTCATTGGCTTCATACATATTTCAGTTCAGTCTACACTAGATGCGTATTCTTTGTTGAGCCTAGATCGCGCCTAGTTGCGCTTCGCCAATGAAACACCTGCGTCCGAAGGTATTAACCTGGTAATACCCCATCTATCCGCACTAGACCTGTTGGATGCTTCACCTCAAGGAATAAAGTACTAGTGGTTCAACTTGTAATTTGTATGTGCTATGTAATTATATATACATAATATCGCCAACATTAAACTGTTGATAGTTCCTCAATAGAGCGATATGCGGGTATCAGATCCGTTTGTCTAATAATTCTTCCCAGTGGTATTCTCTAATACCTAGCATTCCCTGCGCCAAATTGCCTGGGCACAATCGTTACATAGCGCCAATAATTGTTTCTTATCATTCAGAACGTAACGTAAATTAGTACCAGTCGCCGTATCTTTCTTTAGACATGCATATGATATCGTAAGTAGGAATAAAATGCTGAGGTGTCGCCGATAAAACAGGGCACAAAAGAGACTCGACGTGTTTGGTGGTGGTGTAGGGCATTCCCGAGTGGAATTCCGTTTAGCAATTAACCCTTAATTGATAGCGTGTATTTATGCTGACCAAATCGGCACACCCCTATAAGCTGGAGAATTGTAACTATGAAGCACACGATATGGGGTGGGATATCCATATTGATCGAGGCTGTGATGTCGAAGGTGTCCACGAGAGAGATATCGAGCATGTTGTTGGTACTGACCAGACTGATGGGGCACAGGTTGGCCGCTAACATTACCAGGCATATACATCTGCCCGTTCGTACGGGGCAGCGGCGGGTACGGCCCGTTTTCCTGCCCATAACTCTGACCTGCCTGAAATGAATACCCATCGTAGCTCGATCGATGTTTGAGGGTGGGGGTATCATAAGGTGAATGATGAGACCACGATTGTCCATTGCTGAAATTGCTTCGACGACTGGCCTGGCTGGCTAGTGAATTATGTCTGCTATTCTCAAATGATGGACCCCGGGAAAGTGCCATCCCATGTTTTGGATTAGTCGTACCAACCTGACCTCGATACTCTTCCGGGCGGGGCTGAGCTGTCCATGGTATGGTACTAGGTATCTGAGATGGCTGGTTCAAGAATCCTTGGATTTGGGCTGCTGAGTATCTATAAAAGCTTTCTTGGCTTGATCGCCGAGACGAATCGGTATAGTTGGAGCTTTTCGGATAATCGTAAGGGGGGTAGCTCTGAACTCCATCACGGCTCGACTTGTGCGATAGTGTAGGGGCCGCCGATTTCGCCGGAGGGGTTGAACGCGGTCGAATTGGTGGTGGGACTCGGAGCTGGCCCGTATGGCGTGTTTTCATACTTATGGGGGGTGGCGTATGAGAGACCGAGTATTGTCCTGGTAACGACGACATCCGAAAGGCGGCTGTATGCCGTTCAGCTTGACTTGGCAAGCTAGCATGGCGAGCATCGTTGTAAATGCCCGGATTGGGGCTGATCGGAGCGGATAGAGAGTTCGCTCGGTCCGCTGCTACAGTTGATCCACCATATCGCTCTCTAATGTCTATGGAGGAAAGTGAAATAAGGTTCGTCTCGTGTGTATCATTTCGTTGCCATTGTGTAGTCCCGATAATATGCTGTGTTGTTCGATCCGGAGCGCCTGATGCAGCGATGGTGGCGTTCACATCATCCGGCTTTGTCTTGGTGAATGTCGTCTTCCTGAAAATAGGGTTCTTATTTATGACGGACGATGCTGCACGGGTTATTGTAGAACCTATTGAATGAATATTGAAACTTGATTTGAAACCATGCACTTTGTCCTGGTCCCTCTGGGTACTGGAGCCATGATTCTGGGGAGCTCGGGTCGCGGAGCCATCGTCAACATTCGGAGACGTTGTGCTGATCGCCGGGGGTCTAAAACGTTCTTTGCCAGTATCTGTGCTCGCGAGATGATCCTCCAAAGAGTTCGGTGATAATGCAGCGCGCTCGTGTAGTTTTTCTTGCACATCTCGGGGAACAGGGGGCACACCGATTTCTCCGTCTAGAGCATGTGTGACATGGACGGTCAACGGCGCACGTGCCCCGCTCAAGAATCGCTGAAGTCTTCCCGGCTGTCGCGCATTGCCAATACTAAGAGATGAATGGTGTGAGGGCCCCGACACGCTTCCAAGAGCCTTATCTAAGACTGGATTAGTTTCCCTAGCAGGGGCCCATGAATCATTTGGCGGAGCGGTCTCTCGCTTTGGAGCGTTGATATGATCATCTTTTTCGGGAACTGGAGGTGGTAACTCATCCGGTAAGGGTGATTGCGGTTGCTTATCTTGAGTACCAGTAGTACCCGAGCGAATAGGAACCGCACGACTGCCTGATAGTTTCACACGCTCACAGCTAGGGGCTTGTGACGAATCTGCCTGATGATTGTGGGAATGGCCAATCTCCCCACGCCCTTTGCGCCTCGAAGACGAGGAGTGGACAGAGACACTTGAGCTGTAGCCGGAATCCGCCTTTGATAGAGTTTTATGGGGAGCACCAGACACCGGGCTGGCTACAACACCACTATCCGATCGATTGATATCTTTCGGTCTTCCCTCCTTCAACGATTCATTGGGTGGGGAAGGCGAATGTTTAGCGTCATTGTCGAGACGTAGGTTCAAAATCTCGATACCAGAATCGGGCGACTCGTCTTCAAACAATTGATCTTCTGTAGCAGTATGCTTACTGGTAGTTTGCAGTTCTGGCACGTCTGTCTGAAGCTCGTCTATTGAGAGCGGGCTTAGGGTGAGCTTGAGTTCAGGTAGAAAGCTTGTAGTTGGTTCATGTTTCCCCGTCGTAACCACTAGGCTACTTTCTGAAGTTAATGGTGCGGTCGTAAGAAAGGGTGGAGCGGGGTATTGGCTGTTATTGGAGTCATCGTTTCGTACGTCTCGAATCTGACTTCCAGCATCAAAATAACTAGACTGCCCTATGGCACTCGACAAGTTGTCACACAAATCGCCATCAATACTTTCACGAGCCGGAGTCCTCGCAGGGCTGCCATTTGTGATTCTCAGTGTACCGTGTTTGAACGCGCCCGTCTGTTGATAATCAGCCTCACAGGGTGTATGCGCACGAGGTATGAGGCTAGCATCAGACGATGAATGAGGGACAGAAAGAAGGGCTACTCCCATAGGCTGTAGGGGGTCAGAAGACGATGGTGGTGGAGACGAGGTCAACCCAGCTGGTATGCTGGGCGGTGCGATGAGGTCTGCTCGAGCAGGTCGCGTTGCAAGTCCGGGAGTCATTAGCGACCTTCTACGTATTGGTGCATAGAGTGAAGCGTCCGAGTTGGTGCGAGGAAGAGGCATAGTGACATCCGAGTGAGCTGGTCGATAGGAGGTGGTATAGCTCTGCCGCCTCGACAATGCCCCTTGCGATTGACTCTCTGAGACTATCGTCTGATCTTCGACGGGAGACGCTTCGACAAGATTTAACAACCTTCTTGCTTCATAGGAAGAAGCATCGTAGTTGACCAAGGATGCGGTTCGTGGTGAATTGCTATGCATAATTAATACCAGTGTTGACGCGGCTTCACGGAGCGGAGATGACGTACACTGCGAGAACCGGCTGAGCTTGATCATAACCTTCACCTGCTGCCGTACAACCCGATTCCGTCCTGCTCATGCGCCGGCCACGGCTTGAGCTGACTACAACCCCAATACTCTGACCGCCCCGACACAGTGCACCCTGAGAGTCGGATTGAAGCAATGAACTGGGCGAGAAATCTTCCACGGGTGAGGAGGCTCCGTGGGGAACTACCAGATCACCCAGTGCAGTACCCTCAGGCTCAAGAAAGCGCGGAGAGGGGATCGGCGTAGAGCTCTGTGGCAGGGAAAGACGTCTCCCGACAGTAGACGGAGGGCGACGAATTATATCAGAAATGCTGTTTGATGTCAACAGGCCAGCTGTCGCAGGATTACCGGTACGGGGTTTTGAAAGCCTCTGAGTAGTCCTGGAGCCCTTCCCTCGAGCCTCGACGGAGGGTGAATTTCCCATGCTGTGGACAGAGGCTCATTGGTTCCAGCCGACGGGACGGCAGGTATATATGGCTATACACGAATTAACGAGTCCATGCCGAAGAACTCCCCCAGTGGGTGTCGGCGAATAATAACCTGACACGGCACGTAGATGAAGTCAAGCAACAAGGAGCAAAGACGGAAACGGGAACAGGCGCAGGAGGGCTTAAAGCTCGGTGTTAAGCAGCAAGGGCCAGACAGGAAGTGGTAAGCGCCCGGCTAGCTATCTTCCAAGACACAACGACGAGGCTCAAAGAGGTGGTTGGGAGGCTAAACGGCTAGACTGCTGGGCCGCTGAGCGTGGGGGATGATGAGCTTAGCTTCACTGAATGCGGAAAACGCCGGGGGGTTGGCCTTGTTTAGTTACAATGTGCAGATAACGCAACCTTGTCTCGCACACGGAGAGGCAGAAGTATCACTTTCGGCACACGAAGAGCGCACGAAAGCTAATATACGGTGTTGGGCACGGCAAAGAACTGAAGACCTGACGCCAGGACGACTAGTGACGAGAGCAGTTGGACTGATAGTTGCAGGGCCTGCTGCTGTTTTTATTAAGTAAGGTGATGCGTATTCAGACGAAGGACGAATAGCAAACAATGAGATCTGGGATGGCTCCTATGAACAACAGAATGTTTCGATCTGAGACAATACAGGCGGAAGCGGAAAACAGGATAGAGAGAAAACCCAGAGAGAGAGCGTCCCAAGAGAGCAATGACCAGGCATCAGACGGCCCCAGTGCCGGACGCGAGCAGGAGGTCCCAACTGATGTGTGTGTATCATGTATGATGCACGTGGAGGAGCAAAAGAGGTAGGTGAGCTTGGCCGACACGGTGGAGGGGGCGCCGGAGGGGGGGTTAGAGGCGGGCGCGGTAATAAAGATGCGGCAGCCCTGCATTGGAGCCAACAAATGGAATCGCGAATCCAATTGCGATTGCTAGTTTTACTGCTGAGTACGGGCAGTCAGCAGTTGCAACTGCCTAGCGCTGCCTACTGGTACGAGCCTGCCTTAGCTACGGGTAATATAGATCGCTACCACTAGTACCTACTCAGTACAGCGTAGGCATGAGTTAGGTATGACACTTTTGACACTAGCCCCGGCAGACCCGGTTACCGAGCTGGTTATCAAGTATTAGTGGGCTCCAGAGGGCTTTAGTAGGTAGTGTACATAGCTGGCAGGTGCTGGAGTGGGTAAGGTGGGCAACAAAATCGAGATCTCGACAGGAACGGTCCATATACCGATAGTAATCTACCATACCTACGCGTCCATTGTAATGGTTAGTGGATGATGACATCTTACAAACACGGATGGCTTTGCCAAAAAACAGGTAACATGCCTGTCATACGTGGTTGTATCATATTAGATCCCTGTGACTATACATTCCCCTCGGTCAGCCTCTCTAAGCGAGCAGGTGTCGAGTGTCTTCACAAACAGCTAAGATTGGTGGTGGTGGCAGTGGTGTCTCGTCATCAGTACACCTCTTTCGGCCTCATGAAGCGCACTCTCAAGTCGACTTAGCCCAGCGAGGAGGAGGCGGTTTTTCTTCTTCTTGTTACTCTTCCTGCCTGGCTAACCCCCTCAATTCAGTGTTACGCTCATTACATTGCATTCCGTATGCATTCAAGAATCATTTCCTGACATGGTCAGTAACGTAACATGGCTGGAGGGCACGCGGTATAATAAATACCATCTACCTAATTATTGTCGAACAAGTTCCAGTAATCTCAATTTCAGAGCCTCATATGAGCCAAACCTCAGCTGACCTTGTTTGCGACGTGTCTTGGGAACTAATACCTCTGGCAACTGGTTAACCATACTAGTAGCACGGAGATCACCAACCCACCTGTCCACCATTCTGCACAACGCTGCGCTGCCGATCAATGTGCCAGATTCGCCGGCTGACACTATTCCAAACCAATCGCTATCTACTGTACGACGCATGGCCAGGAAACCAGTAGGCAAACAACACAACCAAACAAATAAGTTTTAAAAGATCGGTCGTCATCGTCAAAAGGGGGGGGGGATGGTGGCAATAAATTTAATATGTGCAGCATGGGCCACAACTTTGCCTGCTATGCCTGGTCCCCGAAACCTGGAAATAGGTTTGTAGGTTTATCTCGATGACAACTTGACATTTGAAGTAGCGTCGTGATTGACATGCCATGCCATGCAATCCCATCGTTCATTAATCCTCCATTCCTTGAAGCGGCCTCCACTTTGGTTATAAGCTTGAGATTGCAGCATACACCGACACACCGCCCTGGCACGTCGACAGGGCTGCATTGCACCGAATAGCCCCGAATAATTGTCGCAGCTTGGAAACTTGGAAAGGGATCACAATGCTTAAGTGGTACAGTACAGTCTACGCTCCCTCGGCGAACACCAGCAGTTTCCGGACGGTAGGCCTACCCCATGCCATCGCTAACCACGTCTATAAACGACAATTAACAAGGGGCCCAAGCCGACAAACAGGCCTGCCAGCCGAGCAAGACAAGGATGGTGGCGCAAATGCTCCGGAGACTGTGCCGGGCTGTCCAATTCTGGCCTGTTTCATAAGAATCAACTGAGAGCGAGATTCCAGTCTTCGGTTGAAATGCGAAAGCTTCCCGCAAGTTTTCTAGCGAGCTTCATCTCGTGGAGTAGCTCTCATATGGTACAGGGCCTTGTGCCAATTCCAGGTAAATTTCTAATTACCGACCATCACGAGGATTGTCGAGCAGACAGATGAGCATACCACGAAAAATCGATGCCGTGGCTCACGTCTCTTTCATCTTCATCTATACATGCTGCAATCGGCACATCAATCTGCAGTTTGCAATGTGCAGCCTGCCTAGCTTTCTGTACAGGTTTTCTTAGGTTGTAGACGTCTGTCTCTTAGCTGAGAGGCGGTCAAGGCCGCGTAACTCTCCCTGCACTCAGACGAAGTGCCATTCCTGGTCAGAATTCCAAAATGCGGGGGGCAGCAGCAAGATACTTAATGCTACCCATTTCAAGCTGGTACGCCCACAGTGCGTGCGGCCTTGGAGATCATACAGTTCAGGGTCAGGGTCGGAAACTTTCTAACTCCGGGGTCGTAGCTCAGACGAGCAAGAATAGCAACTCTACTAGTATACACTAGACACGACGCACCACCGAAAACTCGGCAGACCTCTCACATCATGGAGGTCGGTCAACCTTGAAGAACGTATTGCCTCCGAGAGCCGCAGGATGCATATTCGCCTACCTACCTAGGTATGCAAGTCAAACTGCGCGGCTTCGCAGCACGCACAGACATCAGTGTTCACGGCATATCCTGCGTCGTATAACTGCGCTGAGAAGAAATCTATCGGACAACTATCAAACCCCTCATTGGATCTCGCCTTTAACGCATATAATTAACTTACCGGGGACTTGCTTGCATTCAACGTGAGACGCTTACACCGGCCTTTCACAGAGAATCTCATACATTCCAAATAGCCGCCGCGGCAGAAGGACCCCGTTGCCTCGAATAGACCTCCTTCGGCTGACATCGTGCCGTGTTGAGCCAGGGCTACGATCGCAAGTGCAGAGACCAGCTTCTGGTAACGGCTCGATATACCTTCGTGAACATATATGGAACAAGCTTTGTGTGTTCTATTGGATACTTAAGTACTTAGGTTAGTGAAGGCTGTGGAGCATGAACTTCGGCGGATGCAACCCCTTTTAAGACTAACGTACGACATGCTGCTGTTGAGCTCCTTGTCTAATACTACATTAAGAAATATAGCAATTACAGAACTCACAATATTGATCATATCAACTAAAATTGCGCGATTCTTGTCATGCACCAAGAGCAATTACTAAGCCCTAGAATTACATCCAACTGGTCTTCTGGTTACATGCAGCTAACGGCATCATTGGCTCATTCTTAGGAACAGTAGCTCATAGCTCCTTATGTCGGTGTGAATAAAGCCTTACCATTGATGCAAGCACTCTCTTCACAAGCTACGAGAATTGACCTGTATAACTTGTAATATCTTTATATTCACGTTCCACGCATCATTCCTATCGAAACGACCCACGTAAAGGACGAGAGTCTCGCGATCGCGGTATATGTTAACTGGGGTCTGAGGCTCTTCGCACAGCGTTGGGACGTATACTCGCGGCAGGAACATTTTGATACTATAGGGATAGTGGAAACTACCAGCTTGTTCATTCCTACAGGCAAAACTGCAAACTGCTGCCTACATGTATCATTTCTAGTGTCGTTGGTCATAATTCCGACCCTTCGACATCATATCTAGGACTCTAGCAACGTACTAGTAAGAGTTCAGGATTGAGTCATGCTTTACAGAGCTTGTCATAGTCAACAAGGAGCACTCCACAGAGTAATGTGTATTCAGTAGCAGTGTTTCTTTCTGAGGTTAACTATAAATCCTGTCATGCTCGTACGTGCCTGCTAAAATACCTCTCAGTCGAGAGTCAATAAACTACGACTAGGCAAGGACACCGCGGTGCACAGCCCATACAAGTTGATAGAAGCTACTAACAAGTCGAGGCAGGCCTTATTGCCAAGCTTATCTTTCTCTAGAAATTTGCTGGAACCCGGGATGATGATTCTCTTTCCCGTGGTTTTCATCGATATGAGCTACGGGGCACTACGGGCTTGCCATTCACTGATCAAGGCGATAGCTAAATCACACAAGTAGGCGAGCTTTCGGCTGCGTCTTCAGATGTGATGCCACTATTATGGCTTAAAACTGGTTAGAGAATGTGCACATTTTCAAGGAGTTTGAGGCCCCGATATATATATCAGTTGGGGTTACCCAAGTGTACGAATAAGAGGTACGCATAAACATAAATTACTCTCACTTTAACCGAGACAAGACTCATGTTTAACACTTTCAATAAGAACCATCCGCCACAGGCCTATCTCTGCTCCATTTGGTGATATATGAGAAGAGACCCCCCGTGACATCTTGCCCCGATGTCCCAGCACGAGCTCAGCTCCTCGAGGCTACAAGGGCACCGGGGATAACTCATCGGCCGATGACACGAGGCGAACAACGCCGGCTGGGGTAGAGTAACCATGCTAGTTGACGCACACTCGTAGTTGCGGCTCATGGAGAATCACGAAGGCCTAAGACTTAGATTAATACCATCACGGTTCTGAACCCAGAATCGCGATGGTCTCTTTGAAGGCGAGGCGTGGATGTACCGGCATTTGCAGGAACAACGGGAGGTCTTGCGAGCCGATAATGGCTTTCAATCACTCTCTATACTCTTTAGAGACGCTGGCATATATACATCGTTTGTTTCAAACCACGCTCGTGGGAACTTGTTCTCGTAGCCCTGGTCATCATGGTCGTGAATTCGGATAACGCATGCACAGGCAGAGCGCTGCCATGACTCGAGGTCATTTGTCGTCAATGTAGGCACGCAACGTCGGGGACTTGTAAGTACTTATCTCGAAATATTTGATCATTAGCAAGCCTCGATAGATTGAGGTTGTTGGGTGAAGGGCTCTAATTCCCTCTGCCTATCATTCATTGTACATGACACGCCATTATAGTAGAGCTATAGCATCATGAAAGGCAAGATAGCTGCCAGGTCTCTTCTTATGTTAGTAAGCCTATTATACTCTGATCCGATGCGTAATACGGAAGGTAAACAACTCTATACTTCATGACTTTCTAGGTGATAGAGTATTCGAGCATGTGCTGGTATAGAAGCTGCCACTGGTTAAGCATGGTCCAGTGAACAGCACTATCAACTAATAATCAACTTGTAGAGTTCAGAAGATGGCTATCTCTATTACTCTGAAATGTATCCTTCGCGAAAGCTGCCTTTGCAGCGCCAATGCCAGGGCCGGTATCTTCCTCACCATGTACAGTAATTAATACAATCTCTTCGAATACGGGGGCAAGATGCTCAACAATATCCTGACGTCCCGCCATTGAGAATAAGGGGACTCCTAAAGTGCTAACTCTCAAGCCTCCCCTAATATCAAACACAAAATTTGTTTACACGAGCGCCTGTTGGATAGTCCCTAATCCCCACACTCCTCCATTCGATGGTTATCACCAAATATCTCCATAAATTTCTCTATTTGGAGTCCTGCGTGCGAACATCAAGTGAGTTGCATTGTGCCCATGTTCGTTCAGATCGACCATATATATCCCTTCCTAAGCGAGCCTTGACCACTCCTGTGGTCATGGGAGCTAGTCGTCTTTCGAAAGGCTACAATCGCAAACTCACACTTCTCAGTGCAACAAGACTTTGAGGCCTCAAGGCCAGCGTCTTTCTTACGAGCTGATAGCTACTCTTTCCTTTGCCCCCTTTGCATTTGCTGCTATCAATTACACTCTGGAGCTCGTCGACTGTAGAGCTACGGCATACCTTGACTAATTGAGCTTGATGTTATGGCATAGTACACTAGGTACTCTTCCGGAGCTCTCAACAACTCGCCGGAGATTTCCGTCGAAACGGGGGCTAGGTGGTATACGCTAGTTTAGGTCGAGCTATGACTACTGGTGGCTGTATAGCTGGCGCATGGCGGTCAACAATTGGAACTCATGACCAGGAGAACATATACCCGGAGAGAATTTCGATATCGGGATTTTGGACGCTTGGGGTCCTAGATCAAAACCGTGTCCATATCACCCAGGCTTGTCAAAGATCGTTGCAAGACGGGCGACGGAACTCCTCAAAACTAGGTTGAAAGAAGCGGTGGTATTCGGCCGCTACCGAACTACGACGACGCAATGTTATGTATGGTATCGCGGCGTTAACGATGATTCTCACAATACTCTCATTTAAAGCCTAAGACTGTTTAGGTATCGGTGACGTCTAGGAAAGCTCCCTTGTACCAAAATAGACTATAAAGCTCTGCTCTTGAAAAGAAAAGTCGGTGCTAGCGAATGTGCTACGACAGCGAGCAGTTGCATGTTTGATACACGAGAACAAGAGACTATTGCAAAAATCGTGATATCGATTGCTGGCGCATGGATTATGACGCTGATCTAGAGCTATTGCTCTACAGTATTTGGGTGAGATCACGGTGGTGAGCGTAAGGCTTCGAGATTTGTCTGGAAAAAAAGTGTCACGAGGACAATCATGGTTCCATTCGGGGATTCTGTGTATTAACAACCTTACAACACCAGATTCACCCTTCTTACTCGCCTATGACCATGGTGCAGCCTTGCGGCCCAATCCAGACCTCGTGAACACGACGGGCATCGACGTCAATGCGATCGCCGGCCAAGTAGGTGGTCTTGCTCGGGTTGGCGTCGTCGGGATAGGTGATGGTGAGCTGGCCATTGACAATCAGATGGGTTGTTAGGCCGTTATGGCTGTGCGGGCTGTAGTATGCATTGCTGCGCATCCACAAGTGGTCAGCCAGCCTCGTCTCTCCCCTTTTCCATGTCCATCTCAACCAAACTTGGCGGAGTGAAAGTGTGAAGTGTGGAGTGAGGTGCTTTTGACATACGGCCCATCTGTCCAGGTGTAGACGTCTGAAAACCCCCACGATCGCACCTCATCTTCGTAATCTTTGCGTGTCTTTGCTGGAGACGCCATGGCGGGTGTCGTTTATAAGACTAGATTCCTTTAATAATTCACTTCACTCGGCCTGGAATAATATGACGATGCCCCTCACTCACAGGTAGGCGCAGGAATTTGTTGCGGGGTTGGGATACAACACAATCGTCCGTACCTAGTAGGAGAGACAGCAGCCAGGAACTGATGACACTGACTGGTAGGTACTAGAACTACAGTAAGTCTCTATGCTGACAGGCTGGTGGCTGTGAAGGGGTTGATGCAACCCTCTGAGCAAACGGCCCTGGACATGGTGACGTCGTTCAGTGGTGGACAATTAATAGGTACCTGAGGCTCGCAGAGAGCTGAATCGCATTGTGACCCAATAGTGGCGCTGGGCAGGCAAGAAGAGGGTCTGTAGGGTTGAATTGGGAGGTACTCACCAAGTAAATTCCGCTGAAGTGAGACATACTTACCCACTAGCTTAAGCGCTGCCGGCCTGAGACCTGCAGCTAGCGATGAGACTTGCAGCGTCCCTACTTGCCTACAATATTGTCCTGTATGTACGTATATACAGTAGGTTGACAGCACTACTCAGCCTCCCTGCACGTGTGTGCTGGTCTCTCTGCTTTCCATTCATCAGACCGAGCCGAAGATGATATTGCTAGCACTGCCCGCCCTCCTGCATGCCATGCGCCAATCTGCAGCATCGTCATCTTTGACTCAACCCACATCCATCATGACAACGTCGAATAACCACTCGAGCCATGGAGCAGTATCGCAAGGACTGGATTGTGTTTCATGCAGAGAGAAACGGCATTGACCAACAAATACTTCGGACTGCCCTCTCCCAATCGACCACGCTTGTCAATTAAGCTTAAGACTGCAGTTATTTATATCCAATCGACCCGGTCCCCTTTTGGTTCCCATCCAATCAAACGTCTTGCTTGCGCCCCAGTTTTGCACCCGATTGGTGAGCTTACCCAGGTTGGCGGGTCCTTGTTTACTCTGCTGGAAACAAAACGCACACCATCCCGACCAGAACTTGACGAGAACTCGACCTACTTCGACTCCACCGCTCAGGCCCTGGTACTGTAAGCTGGCTCAGCCCCAAATTCATTCAACCAGAATCTTTAGATACGTGGATACTCTGTATGTGCCTGTACAGAGTACCTGCCTACACATAGACTAATGGTTGAAACGATATACACTGGCTATCCCCGTGGTTGGCGGTGTCTTACATTCCCTACATAATAACCGCCTTATCCTGTCCTCCTCTTTCTGTCCCCAATGCTCTTCCCTTTTTTGGAGTTTTCGAATCTCGAATTTCGATAAGGAAGCGAAAAGGACGACATAATCCGGCAGCATATACCTACGAACGCATGCACAGCATTGACGCTACAAACAGCCTTACGTACATTATCAAGTGCTGTAGCAGGATTTTTGGCCTCTTGGCAGCTGCTTAGGTCGACTCGCTACTTAAGACTCGAACGGGGCCAGACTGGCTCCCGTCCGCTGTCGGCCAGAGCTTCTTTAGTGTTCGGTGCGCTGTGGGTGGGCCACATAGTGGGGGCCGGTACCCGTGGAGCTGGGTTTGCTGGGCTCACTAGCACCGCGAATGAGGCTAGTCCCGAGCTGAACCGCCCTAGACCCCCTGCTCGCACGGCATCCATCTCCCAAAAGGTACTTGATCTCCATCACTTCAACACCTCCATTCATCTAGTCCCTATTATTCATATTCTTGTCCCTAGTTCGTCTCTTCCCTCAGTTCTGCTCAGACATTGTCAGCACGAGCTTGCTGCTATCAGCTACGACACAGTACCTATCATCATTCTCTCCATGCGTTGCCCAATCTACCTTTTACTATGACATTCTCTGCGGAAGACTCAGCTCTCGTCCCTTGGCGCCCGTCCTGCTCCTATTCTTGATGTTCGAATGAGCTTTGGAGCTTAGATTTCGTGCTCTGCCAGAGCGCAAGCCGAGCCTCATGCTTCTTTCTCGGCCTCGGAATAGCGACAAAGCCGGAATCATGTGTCTTACGGTACGACTCACGCGATCTTGACGATTTTCCCATCTGCTTTTAAGGTAGCCGCTACTCTGCGACCTTGTGCTGACCGAGATGCTGTCTAGATGCCAAAATCCCCGGCGAAGGCCCCAGCTGGATCGACGCCGAATCGCCGCCTTACATCTAACTTTCATGGTACTGAAGCCATTTCCTCGCTCAAACGTGCACTGAATATAGGGTTGTTCCTTGCCCCGACGGCGATACATCTACACGGCGATGGAGTAAAGAAAGACATTTATCTGAGTGCTACCATTCAGCGTTGCTTACGAAAACTATTCAACGACCTAAGTCGTGGTGATGCCACGCTAGAACAGAAATATTTCAAATATTTTTTGGAGGTTGAACAGGGCGAACCGAAGGACGATGTTTCTAAGGTTGTTACAGAGGAGACTTACAGATTCGAACAATTCCTCGAAGTGTGGTGGAGACAATTTGGCCTCGAGATCGAAAGGCCAATCTCTTTTGCCGACAAGGACCTGACGAAACCAATTAGCAATTACTTCATCGACAGCAGCCACAATACATACCTGACAGGTCACCAATGGAGCGGGAAAGCAACCGTAGAGACATATAAACGCGTCCTACGCCAGGGGTGTAGATGTGTTGAAATAGATGTCTGGGATAATGACACCGCTTCATCTCGTGATAAATCGTTAGCAGGGTCCTCTAGAGGTATTCCAAGATCGGAGCGCTCCCAGAAGTTCACGACGAATACTTTACATACAGCAGCAGCCCATATCAAAGGAGCCATGGACGACAAAATCGAACAAACGAGGCAGTTTCTTGGTGTCGAAAAAATCCATAGCTACAGCCCAAGGTGTAGCAAGTTTGATGTTCGCGGTCTATCACCTGGCCATGGTCACGGTTTTGATCCAGGTCTCACGGAGGCGGATGCGGATGTGGACGCTGACACCGATTCTTACGAAAGGGCTGATTCTGAGCAGCGCGCAGGTAGATGGAGGACGGTCCTGCCGAGAGATGAGCCAATCGTCATGCATGGATGGACGTTCAATCAGCCGATAGGGTTTCGTAAAGTTTGCAAAGCCATTCGCGAGGCTGCTTTTGAAACAACACGGTTGCCGATTATCGTGAGTCTGGAGGTGCATGCTCTTGCGGATCAGCAGGAGCGCATGGTAGATATCATGAAGGAAGAATGGGCTGGACTGCTCATTGAACGGCCTTATGAAGCGTGTCCCAATGGCAGAATGCCAAGACTTGAGGAGCTACTTGGTAAAATTCTGGTGAAGGTGAAAAAGGCGTCATTAAGCACGGAAAGTTCGATGGGGGTGGATTCGTTGTCCCCAAAGGCCATGGCTGTGGATTATGATTCTGCTTCCGGACCGGAGGACGATCGATCCATAAAGCGGCCTCAGCCGAAAGTGCCAATCTGCGAGAACCTAAGCAATCTTGCGGTATACACTCATAGCGAGCATTTCGTCAACTTCGAAGCATCTTCTGCCAAGAGCCCTTCTCATATCTATTCCATCAGTGAGAATAAAATACTGGATCTATGGGAGTCAAAGCGAGACGAGCTCTTCACGCACAACCGCCACTTTTTCATGCGGGCCTACCCCAAGGCTATACGCGTCAATTCATCGAACCCGGATCCTTCTCAATTTTGGCGCAAAGGGGTCCAGATGGTCGCAATGAATTGGCAAAAATGGGATGAGGGTATGATGCTCAATAAAGCCATGTTTTCTGGCGAGCATGGTTGGGTTCTCAAACCGGCTGGCTATCGCAGCGACGACGAGGGGAATGGTCAAACCGCTCTTACACACCGCGTACTCGATCTCATAATTACAGTCCTGGCGGGCCAACACATCCCACTACCTGAGGGCATGCCACGTCAGAAGTCGCATTCTCTTCGACCCCTGGTAAAGTGTGAACTTCACGTCGAGAAAGTAGAAGAGCGGTCAGGAAGCCCTGGCGAGGGTGGTATCAAACTTCGCCCTGTCGAGTGGAAAAAACAAACAAGCAGCGGAAGGACCGACCACCCAGAATTTCCGCTGAAAGACCGCGAACTCTGCTTCAAGGGCATTCCGAAGGCTGAAGAGTCGCTCAGCTTTGTCAGGTAAGAAACACCCAGTCATTCTGGACATTACTGCTTCCTATTCAAATCCCTCTGGCTCTTAAGTTCCGGCGTCAAATGCTCGGATCGCGATCCGGGGGTTACCCAATTAGCATGGTCAACTTACACAGCAAGACACGGCCAGCCACTTGCAATGATCCTTCAAGTGACGATAAAGGCTTCTCGGTCTTTTGTCACGGAGTTGTCCTATGGCAGTGGGCCAAGACCCCTAACAATGGCCAAACAGATGTTGATAAAATCATCCATCGGAGGCCATTGTTCCTACCCCATTCTCTGAAATATACTCAATGCGCCGCCTATTTCCCTACTGTCTATATCTGCACAATGTCGCCAGAATTTTTAGCTAACAATTCTGTCTGTAGATTCCGGATAGAGCATGAGGAATCCCGGCTACTGTCTCTCTCAGAAACGCTTGCCGGCTGGGCATGCATTCGCCTGGACCGCTTGGCGACTGGTTATCGACTCATCCCCCTTCTAGACCCCGATGGCATTGAGACCAAAGGCTTCCTACTAGTAAAGGTGCTCAAAAACTACCGAAAGTAATTCATTGCGACGTACAGGAATATTGCCGCAGCGGAGCTCCGGAAAGGTTCCCCTAGATCGACGCTTGATCATATCACGTGCATTACGCTAACAAGCTGACGACCTTCCTTACTGGCATGATGTTTTGTCTGACGAACCTAGGAGCATTCAAGCAGTTTACGGGGTGGGGGCCGCGATGTCACCCTCGAACAGAGTCTTTCAGTCTTACCGCACTTCTTGGATACACCTAGACTCAATTCCTTTATGGCTAGTCCTGTCTGTGTTGGTTCCAGGCAGCGTGGATATGCATATTTTTTTTGTTTTGTTTTTTCTGGTCGGTTAGCAGCTTGGAGTTACTTAAACGGCATGGATAGTTAGGGATACCCGAAGACGGCGATGGCAAACGCCGCTTGCATTCTGCATTCATTGGAGCTTTGATTCTTCTACCGCTGCTTGGTATCATCAACATGGGACAGTAGTCATAGAGCTAGAGAAATGCCATTACCGTCTGCAACTGACATACCTAGCTCTGCTCCGATGATGTCAACCTTGTGGTAAACACGTATGCTCATCAATAACGCTAATTGGAGGGAGGCCTACCACACTCTGACGCGCTTCATCCTTCAATTTGAACCAGGCTTGCCGCTCCTGCGTACGTCTCGGTTTCGTAATATAGAGCCTACCCACTAACCTGGGGAATCTCAGCATGCCGCCGTGCGAGATAGTGAAAGCGTTTCGTCATTAGCAATATTGACATATATTTCCAGTGGTCCGAGGGAAACGGGGAGCCAAATATTGTTGGCCAGACAAATTAGCTGGACTGACGACATACGCATCATCTTGGGCAAGGAGCATTAGAGGTTCAGAAGATGTGATGAATTGGGGAGAGGAGTGATAATGGTGGCGATGATCATGATAGATAATGCTGACAAATAAAACAAGAGAGGTACGAAAACGGACAGGCACGTACTGTTTAACGCGGAGTACGCAATACCGCCTTTTCCCCCAATTGGCAGGAGACGGGTGCGGTACACTTGAGCCTCATTGGCCTATACTACGGCGTATGCTCCGGGATATGATATCTTGGTCTAGGATATGCTCCTAATACGACTTCTTCTCGATCGCACGAGCGAGCGAGCGAGCGTGGTCTGGTTGGCCCATTGCTTGGTCTTGTCTGGTACAACACGAGAGAACATATCGTACTAGATGAGTTCTTTCTAGTTTCCGAACAGCTTCTGAGTCGTATCTTACCGTTCCAATATTGCTTTCACGATGCCGTAGCCCGCGTCTTCCTGTCCTATTTCTCGCCAGTCTCTTCCACTTCTTTCGCCATCTTGGTTACGCGTAAGAAGCCTTGTCCGTGGGCATTGTGGTGCATGAAAACACTGCTGCTTTAACGCGCGTCTCTGCCTTTTCCGCGCGTGCTTGCTGCTTGCTGCTTACTGCATACACGGAAGAAGAATGTAGAGTGAGTGTTCTCTATGTGCTTGCGTGTGTACCAAGCGGTTGAAACAAAACTAGGGACACCCACCCATACCTGCCCATACCAGTGGGCGTCCCTAGTTTTATTTCAACCGCCTCGTGTACTTACGTCGGGATGACCGTGAGGGCAGGGTTATGAGGTGACTTCACTCGTCGAGAGCTCGCCTTGAAAGCGGGGTGGTAGGGCATATAGCATGAAATAAGCCCAAATCCCCGCGGTCCCCTCGCGCAGGGAAGGATAGCTGCGTTTTGCCGTTCCATCTGAGCGGGTCCGAATGCAGTTCGGGATCAGTAAAGGAACCTGGGGTCGACCAACCCGGTGAACGTGGTGGGCTCAAGGTATATTGTCCCCGGTTCTATATCACGGAACATCCGGAAGTCTAACGGAGGAGGGAGGTGGTCGATCACTTTCGGTGAAGACCTAATGGTGGAGGGTAGGAGGACTTCATAGGTTGCAGGGAGACACGAAGAAAGCCCATCGAGTCATGATGATGACGATGACGGTCCGTCCTTGTGTGCCCGTAATGCAAATACTCTGAGGACTACGACAGACGCAGCAACCCCCCAGCCGAGAATCTAGGAGGAGCGTAAACAGAAGCGGGAGTGGAACACTTAACGGTCTCATCCGCATCTCTTCGGCGGAAGGCATTGCGGCTATCGGAATCGCATGTCGTGCCACGACCACTGGCTAGATGAATGAGGAGGAGGTTTGGGTAACATCATGCAGGTACGTGAAGGATCAAGTCGATGCGGGCAATGTGGAATACGCCCTCTAGGCCGTGTCCCGGGGCTCTAGTTCAGAATCCTCGCGGGACACATAAGCTCGGAGAGTAGACGTTGTCTTACGGACAAGGCAGACGATTCGTCGGAGGTGTTCCACTCGCATGGTCAGATCTAGAAAAGAGGGCATGCTAATGTGTGCCAGATTTTCTTTCTGTGTTCCCCATCGCTGTCTTAGGTATGGATTCTATCGACTTCAGATTGGTCTGCTCCGTATCAGCGTCTCTTTTGTACGACCCCGAAGAGTACAATGAAACGCTCCGGGTGGTGCAGTGCTACAGATACCATCAATATATAAGCATGGATAGGAAGATATATGTCGATTCATTGATCTTATCTTGAAGATGGTGGTCTCTGAGAATGCTCGGGTGGCGATATCAGACGGCAAATGGTATCCAAGCAGTCTATCTTGGTTTACGGGATGGATAACCTAAGATGATCTGATCTGGACCGATAGACGCAATACATCTATGGAAATACCTTGTCTGGCTTCGATTATATAACCCCTGGGGGTTTGTCATAGCTCCGTACATTGAATAGCACTGATATGAGGCACTACTCCCTGGAAACCCCTATATGCAGACAACTGCCCTTTCGACCTTGGTAGGCCGCACGAGTATGGGTACCGACCATCCTAGACGGGCCCGACAGCATCTATGGTAGACCGAGAACTTGAAGACGCGCTGATGACATAGCCAGTGTGACGGTCTGAGAGATGGAGTGATGGTACCTTATGGTCATGTGACGGTGTCTGTCGAGCCAATGGTGGTTTCGTACGATATGCGGTTGCGGCGGCTATCCTATCTACGAGGTTATCGTAGATCATCAACCCCATACGGTCTTGATAGCTCTTTGTTGCTAATCAAGATTTCCTGGCATCGGCGGCAATGCCATGCCCTAACTGCCGCTCGTATCTGGATCTTGAATTCGCGGAGCGAGCTTGAACTATCTTTTCAGGACCGAATACGTGCATGATATGCGGGAGGACAAGACCCAAATTAACCGACGGGCCTGGAAATCCTTCTGGGTAGGTTAGGATTGCCGTCCGGCCTCAAGTGATCATGGACGATAGATTGTGAATGGGAGACTCAACTATCCGCACAGGCTGCTGTGGTGAGACATCCACTACACCGCGATCCGAGCTCATAGCGACCCAGGATATGGGTTAGGTGACGTGCCAGAAGAAGGGAATGGCCATCGGCAATGTAGGTACATATTAGGAAAGACCAGAGCGGCTGAAGCCGAAGGGAAAGACTCCGCGCGGGCGCACGGCAGATATCGTATGGGATTCCGAATCATTCAGCTGCCCCCCCCTCCTTTAACTCTCTGAGTGGTAGTATAATACCAAGAAGAGCATCATCACACGAAGATATCCGTGCCCAATGTCGTGCTTCCAGCCGCTCCAATGAGCTTCTATCTCTGAAGGTTGGAGCGAGATAGAGGGTGTTAAGCTTCCTGTAACGTAATGATCAGCTTGCCTTCAACAGCAGTATTATATGTTAGGTACACTTGCCCTGGGGGTTTTTTTTTGATAAAAAGCGAGGAATAGTGTGTGAGACGAAGCAATTTCCTCATTCAGTTCTAAGTAGTCTCAACAGTTATAGGGTTACTTTCGGGGTGTGAATGTTCGTGGGGGCACTCGATATTTTCGTCGAATTGGAAGCGATCACTCGAAGGGCCCTGGGATAGGTCCGTCATTCGCATGCCGTGTGACGTTGCTATGCAATCGTCGAATGTTGAGGGTCTCAATCGATTATCCATGCGTAGCTACTAGTACGGGGCCACCGATCGGAGAGTACTTGATATGTAGATTGGCATATAGGGCGCTTGGGCCGCCATCATGCTGATAGTCGGCATGGCCCGAGGCTCTGGTAACGTAATCAATATGTTCCCTTTGTGTAGCCATGAGCTGTCGACGAGCATATAGTCGAAGGCTGCGGTCGTGGGGAACAGTGGCGGCGTCGTACAAGATGAGTGTGCCCAACCAGATTTCCCCGACAATGACCTAGTATAGAGCAGCTAACTGCGGCATGATACCGTATTCTCTTTGTTCCTATCCATCGCTCAGGGTCGATTCACGAGTTAACGCGATTGTCCATAGGGATAATGATCATGGGTGGGAGCTGCTCCATCCTTGGCAAGCCGAAATCACGGAACACTACGTTGTCCATGTCGGCGGTCTCTTGCCAAGCATGCGGAGGAGTACAGCTCGTGATCTCATCGACTGGGATCAGAGCATGACACCGTGACACCCCATTCTGCACCGGGCTGCTACCCAGGCTGAATGAACTAGTCGACATGTGGCACTGGGCTTCAGCAAACGTCCAAGTCACTTCGGTACTACCGTACGGATTCCCAGCTGAACTCGGGGAATTATGACGTGTTGTTGTTCATGTTCATGATGAATGCTTAACACCGAAAATTGGACCAAGCCATATCTCACGGTTGCTTTTCGTAGCCGAGTAGTAATTAAATTCAGGAGTCAATAGATCAGGCTACTGCAGAATCCTATCGTAATCGGGGATACTCTCGACAATGCCACGGTGAAGGCGGCGGAGGAGAACCCGAATAGCCATGTTATCTCTGTGGCCGGTTACAGAAGCCGGATTACCAAAACATTCTTTATTGGCCTTCAGATTTCACACACAAGCTAAATGGTCGTGTGACGTCGTCGCAAGAAAAAAGTAAAAATAAAATCAAAAGAAATTATGACCGGATAAGGTACAACGTAGTCATGGTTATAAAAGGAGCTCTAGCACCCCACGTGGGAAGTTGGTCCGATTGTCGGACAGATAAAACAACTGGTCTTGGTCAATATCGGTACTAATGACTACTACCCCGAATCGAAATGCCTAGCATAAGCCACCAGAAACAGTAATAGTCGAGAAATTCGTGGCTAATACATCGTATCGCCTCGAGCGACTCGAGGTCATACGAAGAAGCTGCGGCGGGGTTGTCATTGGTATTGGGATCCCCGAGGCTGTCTTACCCTAACAATAAATCAACGTAGACGCACGAGAAATAACACATTCAAAGACTGAGGGATTCTTTGTGTGTTCTCATTTTGCCGTCAGTTTCCGGCGTGTCTGAATTTCCGCTCGCCGGCGAAACTTACGTAATATTCTGCTACCCACCTACGTCTGGGTAGATATTAGGCGCGAATACCGAGGAATATCGATTAACAATGCTATCTTTCCCATGGAGTTGCGCTTGGATGGAATTACATGCACGCGTGTATGCGGCAGCACTTACTTTTACACAGACGTAAGGCGACTGGCGGTGACCAAGCACAAGTAGTGTCTGGTAGTCGCCTAGACAGTCTTGGTAGCTGGTGTATATACTTCAGTAGGATTGTATACATATGCCCATTACGCATGTAGTTATTGCTATCTACCCACATGGGATTCAGACATATTCATATGTCAATATCCAGGGGCCAAAAGCGGCGTGGACTAGAACGTTGAGCTGCACAGTATCTGGACTAGGCAACCCCCATGTAAAGAAACGTGCAGTTATGTATCTATGTTGTGTACCGTTCTATTTGATTGTTTGATACCGAATTCATTAGTCGTCCAAGCTCAAGCCCGAACCTGGTCCCAGCCCTTGCTTCCAGCCCCTGCGGGCCCCGGATACCCGGAATCACAAGAGGAACGACGACGGAGACGACGACGACGCCGACTTCCCGCCTCACCTATCTATCTCTATACTTACATTGCTTAATGGTATCATGGATAGCCGAGCTTTACAGGTTCGGTTCGAGTATCTTCTTGTATAGATTCATTACTTGACTGTTGAAGGCAAGCTATTACTATCGTCGTCACTGTATTATCACATTGGGCCTCACAATATCCCCCATCCTTCTCCTTCCCCCCTTTCTTCTTTTCTATCACATTCCCCCCTAACTGCAAGCCCGATCTCTGTCTTTCACTCGTCGTCTTAAACCTTCCATTTTGGCACATTCCACATCCCGACCTCCAGCGTTCCACTGCGTCATACCGATGCTAGTGATTACGCCTTGTGGCAACTCGGTCATAAGGAATGGTATTGATTCTATAGGATAATCATGCCAAGTATATTAACTGGTGTTGAGCAGGAGGATGGCCACGTTACGTCTCCCCTCTTGGTCCCACCTCGTGCATTCTGGAGGGTTTCCGAGTCTCACCGACTCTCGCCGGCATATCTGGGGTTGGGGGAACCAAGATCATCTTGATATTGGAAGATAATCTTTGGCCATTACGATAGAGACTCTCTGTGACTCCCTGCTGAGAAGTCGGGATAACTACTCCGCATTTTGTCGAACATGCCTCCCAATTTTCGGAATCCCTGATCGGTCTGTGCTAGGTTGCCAGATAGTTTTCTCACCGCCTCATCTTCTACTGGAAACCTAGCTTATTGTCCTTGGTCTGGCTCGGATACACATATGCCCTAGCGGCATGGGTTCGTTATTGTTGACCTACCGTCTCATCAACTGACCCGATAGGGAAAGGTATGCGTGATTCAAACATCCCTATGGCATGATCTTTGTTCACATGGGAAAAACTATATATTTCCCTCAAAGCCCCATCGAGAATCCCATCGGATTGTCATCCCCACTACCACTCACCCCACAAACTATTCGATCCAACCTCTTTTCAAGTCCTTCGATAGATATCATCTCAGATTTGCCTTTAGCGTCGCAATGGCAACATCATGCAAGTCAGGCTCTCATATCACATATCCACTCGTGGACATGTCTGGAGCCGTACGTTGAAACCCTCCCCACTCAAGAAGGTATCATAGCTTACCTCATCAAAGGCTCCTGGTAAACGATGCCCAACCTGCCGCGAAGCTGGACGGGAGACTTGGGTCTTTGCTGGACGAAGTTGCCCTATCTGTGCCACATACGTCTCTTAGGTAAATGAGTTCGTATCTTTATTTTCAAGGACATTAGCTGATCTATAAGGACATAGATGTGAACAAGGAACAATAACTGATACAATGCTTTCACACTGTTCAGTATTACACTTCCTCGAACTCAGTTACTGTCTTCTGGCTTCAGAGTCAGACCATTGAAACAAACCTCTTTCACTAGTAGTTACTATAGTCATCTGTCATTACTGGATAAAGTCGAAATAAATGGGGGTTTTTCCATGATTGTGTCTCTTTTGGTCTCGCCAATATTGGTGGTGATTTTCAAGGACACAGCTTTGGAGATCGTTCTAAAAATTTAGGTCGAAAGTGTTTTTATTTGCACTTGACCATTGGGCCTGACGGGCACTTCAATCATGTTACGAAGCTTCAGATAAATGCCTATGAGATTTTGACAACCCACGATTTACCCCCCTTTGCCTCCATAGAAAATCACCTAATACAAAGTGATTGATTACAAATACAGACGGCCAGCAAGGGCTGCCTAGCCCCCACGTAAGTTTAAAGGCTTAATTTAACACATGAAGACTATCTAATAGTCCAATAATCATGGTGCAATTGTGTAGTATCATAAAATATACTGGCAGCCCTATGTCGGCGGAGTAAAACGGCTTATCTGTGCGTGCTGTCCCGTTAGGTTTTCTTACTAACTAGCTATGTGAACGCTACTCATCTAATTTATTTTTAGTCACTCTTTTCAACATTTATTGGCGCCAATAGCGGCTCGCTGGGTAATGAGACCTATAATCATCGAACCTACGAAATGCTCTCCCACGTGTGTTCTGGGTTCCGGAACGAGAGTTCTTACTGTTATCTTGTTCATGTTGCTAATCTATAGCTCTCTCATAGGAAATTACAAGCATTTTGAGGTAGTCGTTGTATTTAATAAAATATTCTGAGCTAAATTCATCTGTTGATCGCCATTGGATGAGACGTGAGCACGTTGAAGGCCACATTGAGAGCTGTAAGTGGATGGGAACAGGGATAGTCGTCCCGAGCGACCGTTAGATATCAACCCAAGTACGTTTATCGCAAGATATTACCTGGATGGCCTGCCTGCACGCAGATCTTCCGAGGGCGGCCGGTGTGAGTTCAGCCCAGTGAGGCCTACGTGCAGATCGATCGATCTTACCATAACCGGGGATCCGGCAACCAGGCACTTGGTGGCTTAATGGGTTGTCTCGTCATAAGAAATGGGAGAAGGTTGATTGGCTAGATTGAGGGCTGGAAGATTAATATGTAGTATTTGGTACTACGGATGGGCATGTCAGCCTACTATCCCATCTCCCCGTACCTTCACAACTCCACCGTTATCTTGGCGTAACCCTCCTGCTTAACCTCTGGCTCTAGCCAATCATTTTGGTTGTGATAACAATCCTAATAGCACGGGTTTTATTATGTCTAGGATTCACGAGAATTTGATGTCAGGCAACTTCTCTCCAATCTGTATATGAATCATACTCTTCAGATACCCAGAAAATGATGAAGACTACCTGAGAGTGGCCCATGTGCGTTCAATAAGTGATTATTTTCACTTTATCTTGTACGAGGTTTTGATTTTGCAGTATTCTATTGTAACTTTTACATTTACAAAGATTTGGCACTAATTATTATGTACTTCTGCAGGTCTTAGGGGTAAAAACTCAGGCTACACAGAAGAGTGAGCGTTTCAGGTGCAGGCAGAAAAGTCCCTAATGATGGAAGTGTGACGTACATGTTACGATCATCGGAGGAGACCCTATCGTCGTATCTTTTCCGAACTGCCTAACGCAGATTTACGTTACTGGGTGGCATTTACCCACCGGTCTAAAACGCAGTCAGGTGGCATGGATTTTCATTTCTGGGGAGCAAGGTCAGACGTCGATATGTCTACGTTGCGTTCGTCCCATTCCATTGTCAACACGCGGCGGGCGAGAACGATTCGACGGCAACCTGACCAGAACAGTACCATCGCCCTGCAGCCCTCGGCTATAGCCCCGAGAGTTCGGCGAGAGAGGCTATGCTACGGTTTCGACGCGTTGTCATTAAGCTAGTTAAATCTGACCACGTACGCCGTAGCGAAGCACTCTTAGCGGCCTAAACTGAACAGGAAGCGGTGGATGTTGTGTGGCCTCGATATCACAAAACTGGCGCTGCAGGAGGCCGAGTAACTAAGATTTGTGTCAGACTCAAAAATCTAGGTCATGGGTAGTGACGGGTCAGGACACCGGTGAGGATTGTATCACGAATGATTGGGTATTTAGCCGCATGAACATGGTCTATTCCTCCGGCACGCATATCATCTTCTCGCGAGAATTGGACCGCTTCCCCCTTTTCTCCTTTTTGTGCTGGTAGATGGCGATGAGCTTTTGTTTTTCTATTTGGTGTCAGACCACCCTGAATCCCCAAACGATGACCATTCGACAGGGACTAACCACCGATCTTCTTCGAACAATACGTCGGTATGCGATAGCTGAGTTTGGAACCGCTGCTGTATCCTAAAATCACTTTTGTCAAATGCATCACCATACGACAACTCATACGCTCTATATCTATTGCGAAAAAGGAGTTTAAAGGTATGCAGGCGTAGTTAGATTTTCTTGGTGTAGACTGAGTAGAATTAGCAAAGTTAAGTGTGTGAATTGGTAGTAGAATTCCTCACTTGGAACCAAGGTTAAAAGAGCGACGAAAACTTTCATTCAACTATGACCCTAAACCAAGCTACTATTATCTAATCCAAGTCTCCCTATCAGTACCCAGTCATACATGGCCTTGCGTTAAGACATAATCTGCGTATACAGCTTCATAAGCACCCGTTATGCGTCCAGACCCATCCCAACCCAGTCCAGCCAACCCCTTCCCAGCCCCTTTACCCGGTGACCACTGCCCCGGTACGTCCAAATTGCGAAAGCGAGCGTAAAATTCCAGAAAAACATGGTCGCAGAAAAGCAAAATTTATTGTGAACCGAGTCCGTTTACGTCGTAGCTCATGGTCATGAGGGTGATTTGGTGCCAGGCAAGATCACGCGATCTCGATACCCCGATTAAGTACCCACGTAGTCCAAGCGACCTATCTTGTACATAGCCGGCCGTTTAGAGCTCGTTGTGAGGCAAGAAGGTTGGCTCCCCAGGTATCCAGGATTCAGTGGTCTCCATGCAAGGGTAGTTGTCGGGCGCGTGACCCTCCCTGAATAACCAATCCTTCTCTGGCGTGTCCACGTCAGAGCCATCTGAACCACCCGCACCGCCTGTACCAGTAGGCATGCCACCACCGGTGCCGGTGTTGGTAGAACCGCCGTTGCCGCCAGTAGGGGCACCGGAAGTGACAGGACCAGAAATAATCAGGCCGTTAACGCATTGAGTAGCTGTAGAAGTTTAGATGTGTTAGTTGAGTCCCCAAGAAGCGAATCAATCCCCACGGGGTAGAGGAGTATGACATACCATAGTAAGTGACGATATCAACACGTTGGCAGTTAGCGGGGCCGGAGTTATCTCCTCGGAACAAGATGTACACCGTTCCATCAGTGACCTGGCAGAACTGAGCCTGGCCGCCGGTGAACTGGTCGTTGTACCAGTGCAGGTATCCATTGATGATCGTGAAAGTGCGGCTGATGGAGCCTGCAGGGTCGACTTTGAATTGCATATACGCAACGCCGGCGTCGGTAGAGACGGTCTGGCCACCTGCAAGGAGTTGGCCACTTCGGATGCCGAACAGGGTGGCGTCAGCGCAAGAATTCGGGTTGTTGGGGCCGGCGCCTCCAACGAACCCTCCAACCGATTGACGTCGATGATGCCGGGCTTCCCGCTTGTTGTTCGCAGGGTTGTGTGGGGCCACCTGAAGTATAACAGAGCTAGCGGTATCAGTAATACCAGGTATACCAGGTCCAGTGCTGCTGGGTGAGGCGCCGCTAGGCGAGCTGCCTGTGGAAGAGCCGCTCGCACCTCCGCTGCCAACGGGCGTGCTCATTGTCATAGTGGTTGGGACGCTGGAGGGCATGCTTCCAGACATGGAGTCAGTGCCAGGAGAGCTAGCACCCGAGCTGGAACCCGAACCGACACCCGAGCTAGCACCTGAACTGGTAGGGGGTGTGACCATAGAGCTGATACCCGAGCTGATACCTGAGCTGGCACCGGAGCTGGCAGGGGGCGTGACGCCTGAAGAAGAACCAGAGCTGGCGGGAGAGGTAACAGGAGAGCTACTGCCTGAGGAACTGCCAGCTGGAGAGCTACTGGCAGGAGTGCTAATGCCGGAAGAGCTACCGCCGGGAGAGCTGCTAGCTGGGGAGCTGCTAGCTGGGGAGCTACTAGCAGGAGAACTGCTACCAGGAGTGCTACCGCCGGGAGAGCTGCTAGCAGGAGTGCTACTAGCAGGAGAACTGCTGGCTGGGGTGCTACTGGCGGGTGTGCTGCTCGCGGGGGAGCTGCTGGGAGTTGCTATGCACAGGATCAGTATTGTTACGTTTCAGATATAGGGAGTTAAGGGAAGTCCATATCTCAAAGGTCCTCATGGGGTAAGAGAGATTTGAGCCGTCGGAGATAATACGTTGTAAAGCGATGAAAGAGAGTACTTACGTCCACCGGTACATTTATAGATAGGCGTGGAGGACCGGGAAGAAGTCCACTGAACAGCCCATTTATTAGGGGTGATGTCGTTCCTGGCGTAGATTAGAGGACCATTATCGCCACCGCAGTTCTGAGTGGGCTCTCCGGAGCAGGGCTGGTTGCAGTCTTGCATAACGTTTGTCGTGTCGATGTTCGGCTTGAGACTACTTGAGCAGGCGCAGTTGTTGTTTGGCGCCTTGCCATACAGGGCGGCATATGTATTGCCGGCCGCGTCACAGAAGGCCACGCACTTTTCGACGCTGATGCTTGACGCGGTCAGAGTGGATACGGTGAAACTGGTGAAAATGTCGCCCAGTGCTTTGCTCTGCCAGCAGCCGAAGTTCACGAAGGGTCGTGCGATGGCGCTAGGACTGGCTGTGGCAACGAAGCTTGCCGAGGCTGATATCGTTCTCGGGTTGTAGTTCGCGACAACTGCAGTCGGCCGGTTTAGGATGCTTGCTGGGGTATTAAAGCAATCGTAGCCGCTAGGGGATGGCACGTCTGATTCAGGATCCGTCTTGCCGGGGATGACGGGGACGTAGCATCCCATGAAGTTCACGTTCGCGTAGACTGGGGCTGGTCCTCCATTGACAGCACAGCAGTCCTGACCGGTACAAGCGCTAAACACGTACGTTAATACGCTTCCACCAGTGTGATGACAGTCAACGGGGTCAACTTACGTAGTGTCAGTCAGACTCGAGCACTTGCTAGTGCAAGTTGTGCCCGAACTGGCTTCTGCCATATTCTTATTGAATTCAGAACCGCAGTGGCACTCAACTGTACTGTACAAGTATATCAGTATAGGCTTCTCATGGTTTAGGATCGATTCACACGTACGGGGTTTGTCTGATCATAAAAGCGTAAGGCATGCCCAAGTTGGCACAGTATGCCAAGCATGCAGGACCGGTTGTTGCTGTGACAGTCGTGTAGGTCTCTGCCGAAGGGAATCTGGGGTTCTTGAAGCATCCAAGGAGGTTATAGTTGGCAGCCAGGTTGGTCGCCCCCGTCACATCTGGATACGAAGGGTCGGCCCAGATACGTGCACCCTGGTCAGAGCCGCAATTCTCACGTCGGTCGCCGGGACAAGGGTCGGGGGGACTTCCACTCTTCTTCAAGGTGCAACTGGCTTCAGAGGTCGACGAGATTCTGCTGCTGAGCCCCACGGTAACTCCGGCTATTGTCGTGTAATCTAGAGTGTTTCCACAACGGCACGACCTTTCATTGTAAAGGGCAGCATATTTGAAGCCGCTTGCCCGGCAGGTCTGGGCACAAAAATGAGGTGTAACTGTGTTGTTGACGAAATCTCCCTGGTCGAAGTTGATATAACTCCGCGAGTTGTCTGCTGTAACGGCTGGGTCCCAGTTAGTCGGCTCGTAAGGGAATGGAGCGCTGTCAACAGTTGCACAGCCCAGATACTGATGGTTGAATTTGGCGGCGCATACACCAAGATCCTGGTAGTAGAAGCCTTGGGCATTAACCACGGAGCTGAATGCAGCTAATGAGGCCAGAGCTGTAGCTCCAACCCGCGTCGACAACCCCATGTCGGCAAGTCTTCCCCTAGAAATCTCGCAAAGCAGCGGATCAAGTTATCTTGGGTTGTAATGAACGGGAGATTTGATAGAAGATAGAAAGCAATGAAAGGAGGAAACGAAGATAATGAGCGTGGTGGTGGCGATGGAGATGATAGAAAAAAGCACGGGGAATTTCTAGGTAGAGAATTGCGAAAGGCGTCATATTTTAAGCACGGAGGCTACTCGAAGGGATGTTACTTGGCTCATTGTGCCGATATTCGAAGTGAAACGTCTTGGGATGGAATGCCTTAGGATGGCTTAGAGTAGCAACTCGCATGCTAATAGTATTCCCTTCGCTCCCTTCAAGCTCATGAACTAGCACCCATTAGCTATTGTTTTGATTCATAATTGAACCGTCTCTCCCGCCCTTGGAATGAAAGCGAAGATCCTATTCTCTTCCTGCCTTCCCCCGTAAATGCTACAAATGGCCGGGTCATTAGCTCTTGGTAAGGGATGGTAACCGTTCTTAGTGTTACCTAATCCGCAGTTCCCTTATTGAAGGAGACGGGGCCATGAAAAGGGGGAGGCCAGCCTTCCCATCTCACTAAATTCTTAGTACTGAACGCATGTTTCAGCTGCATCACTTTGACTCGGCGACTTTTGTATCCCTGCTCCAATAGCGTAGTGAGACTATACACCTTTGGTGAACAGAAGCAATCATGTTCCGGACTAATATCTAACTCCTGCGGTATGTGCATATCAACTCTCAAACTCCACAATCCTTTGAGTCGCATTACTGACTTCTTCTATCCTTCCCTCCTGCTCATTATTGATGTCAAGGAAGGATTGACTCGAGCCTTGGGCCTCTTTGGTGGCCCCGGCGTCTGCATCTGCACCATCTAACAAGTCTCTATCAGAAGATCTCACGCTTCTTCTCTCCGCATCTCCGCTGTAAGCACTTGTAGATTTGACAGGGCCCTGAAGATCTTCCTCGTCCTCTTCATCCTCGTCCCTTTGTCCTGGTAACGCGTTCTTTTCTAGTTCGCGCTGTGCTTCTTCCATTCGTCGTCGAACTTCAGCCGCAACACGTGAAGCATCTGTAACTATGTTGTCAAGCACACCACGCAGCCCGCGACCGGCACCCGCTAAGCCTGGCTGAGCTCCTGAAGGAGACAAGGTAGCTGGACGATTGAAGTTGAGGCTAGAGAAAGTTGTAAGAGAGGAGGATTGGCTGGTTGCGTTAGGTAGACCATCGATGATGTGTAGTGAAGTGGGGAAAGAGGACTCAAAGAATTGCTCGAGAAGCTCATCTGCTAGGACAACCATGCGGAATGTTGGTAGTGTAATGTGTAGAGGATTCGAAGGGTCCAGTGCAATGTTTGCCTTCTCAGACTGGGCTTTCGAGACCGCTCTTCTCGTCGCATTCTCAACCGGTTTGCCCACAGCGGGAGGGATTGACTCTAGGTCGAACTTTTTCTTGCTGCCTGTTACTGGCTGAGGCGAGGGACCATCAAAAGCTAACATATCCTCCTCTTCTTCTTCTTCATCCTCGTCGTCGCCGATAGCGAATGCACCACCATCGACTGATGCATCATCTTTGGATACACTTGGTGAATCGGGAGTTGTAAAACGTACGGCTTGATCCTGGTTATTGATGTGATCCGGGTCGGCATATTCAAAGCAACGTCTAATGAAGGCGCTGACGCTGCCAAGAAAGCGTTCATTTACAGTACCGCCTATAGGTGGGCTCAATGACGCCTTGTCACCTTCCGTCATGCCGTTGAGCATCGTGGTCGAGTTTGAGTTACTGAGAGTTCCTTCAAGTCCACGCCTCGAAAGGAATAGAAGCGCTTCTGATACTCGCAGGATACCCTCCCGGTCTACCTTGCCATCCTTATCGTCATCGTAGAGTTCGAAGAAATAGGTGATAGAGCCCATGATATCCCTTCCTCCCTTAATCTTGGCCAAACCAGTAACAACGTTCTGTAACGTAAGGCTCGAGCTATTGGTTACGTCCCATTTCCTAAATAGCCTTTGCATGAATTCGTGGTCAGCAGGCTCCGGGCCATTGCCCCACGGTGAAAGCAGATTCGGATTGGACCGTCTGAAACTTCCAAAATACGGACTGTTGTCGGACGACTGATCTCGTCGAGAAGAAAGCGGCGGTGCGTCTGAAATGGCCCATTTCGAAATGCTAGCTAAGAATTCTCGGAACGCATCGTAATCCATCAAACTAGTGCTGGGGCCAAGGCCAACCCGGCCCTTTTCAACACCATGATCATGGTGCTCTTGAAATGCTTCACTGGCTCTAGCTTTGCTAGCCTTTGCACGACGGCGCTGCTCTTCTTGAATAATTCGATCGCGTTGCTGCCGTTCATACAACACCCCATAGAATCGATCGTAAAGAGCTCCAAGCTCTTCTGGGCTGAGAACCTTGCTATCAGGACCTAAGTTTCGGATGGCTGTTCTTTTAGCGAAGTTCTCGATGTTATTGAGCACTGCGTCTTTATTCTTTAGCCGTAGGTCCTGTATGGTGCTGTGTGTGATAGCAGAGAATTCTTTGAAAGCTACGACCATTAGTTCTTGGAATCGGTTGATCGCGCGAAGCTTCGGGTTCTCAGATTTGGGGTGCGCAGACTCATCCAAACGTGAGAAATAAGACTTCAGTACTGAAATGAAGGCACCGTCGTCTGTAGCGTCAAGTAGCTCTTCACCATTAATCCGTAAGATAGCCAAACCGACCTGGAAAAGGACCTTCGGTCCTTCAACAAAAAACACGTCCAAAACTCTAAATGCAAATACTAGTGGCATGGAATTTATGTAAAGAGACAAAAACCACGGCAGGGACACGACCGAAAGCTGGACGTCGCTCTTGACTAGGTGCTCCCATAGGATGGGCATTGTCCTTTCCACGAGTGACTCAAAAACTTTTTGGTCTAGAAGTGTCCCGTACATGGTAGACGAATAATATCCAGGTACTAATCTATCGCATAGTGCCGAGAGGAGAAAAAAAGCTTGAGCTTCCGACATGTAGATAAGAAGAGCCGCTACGACGATGTTCATCGCTTGGCAATAGCCGACGTCGGGATTGATCCAGCTGTAGGCGGTTAAAACTCGACGGAGCCGATTAATGCCCTCTTCGCTTTGGAATCCGGGATATTCGGGAAGACTGCGATTCAGATCCTTCTCTATCTCGTCAATAGCTAAGGATTCTTGACCGGAGAATTTGTCAAGAGTATCGGCATATAGCGTAGGGTTCTCAAGTCGTAGATATAATGAGCCGGAGGTGAGCTCCCACATCTCGCCCCTCAGACGGTTAGGGAGACCAACTCTTATTAATTTGTGGAACGTAGGCTGACGTATCAACGTGGCGTTGCGGCCATTATCACGTAAATACTCGGCCCATAACCTCATCTTTGCACGGTCTCTCAGTTTCTTTGGATCACCCGGATACCTGAAGACCACGCCAAGGCCGGCATCAGGGGACGGGGCGTTCTTCTTTTCTTCGGGCCGCAGCAGGTATTCCGAGTAGCATTCCGCTACGACCTTTTTCAGCTTACCGACGTTTCCGACGGCTCCTCGCAGACCCTTCTTGAGGCCATCACAAAATCTCTCGCAGGCTTGACGGCTTCCTGCAAGCTGTATTGTGATTCTTTGCTCACGGAAATCCTTCCGGTCTTTCAGGGCGGCCTTGTCCTTGGCCTGTTCTTGAGCGATGCCATTCCAGGTAGTGATAGCGAGGGAGAACTAAGCGACAACAGGTGTTAGCTACATGGAGGGTATACCAAAGCGCCGTGCGGCCTACCTGAAAATTTTGGCTGTTCAGGCGCTCGACACGTCGTATAGCGCAGAGAGGAAAGGTAAAGCCATTGCCGCTCGGTCCAGCGCCGTGGGTTTGGCCAGTGAAGGCAGATGATGTCGATGTGCTCGCGCTCTGAGCGAAGCTTGAGGGAGTTGTGGAGAAGCAAAGATAGGACTCGGAGAGATGCAGCCTTCCGGCATAATGCCAGCCTCGGTCGTGGTCTTTGCCGCCATGGGTGACGTTCGTAGGTGGGATGGTGAGCTCGGCGGGGATCTCGAACAGGGGCGTCTGGGAGCTCGGGAGACGGAACTGGCCTTGGAACAGCGAGGCCTTGGACGGGTTTCTGTCCGAGTTGGTCAAGTTCAAGCCCTGCATCGGGTCAATCAGCTGCTGGGCGGCCGATTGAGCCTTCTGGACGAAGCTGGAGATGTTGAACATGATTGCGGATTGCGGATTGCAGACTGCCACAGGCTCTGTGCGCTTGAGTCCGTCGTCGACGATAGACGGTTTATCGGAGAGAGGGTTTTAATTCATAGCGTACGGCGGCTACAAGTGCTCGCAGGGCGATAGGCCGCTTCTTCGACAATGAGAAACGAAGAACGGCACAGAGATGAAAGAGTGCATGTGCCTATGTCTTGCGTTTGTGTGCGTGTTGGCATCCGTGGCCCAGAGGTGGGTTTCGTTCGGTCTACGGTCTACGGTCTATGGTTTGGAGTCCACGGCCAGGAGAGTCGTATCAGACGTGACTTCTGACCTGCGAAATGGTGTCGTGTCGTGGGGTTCGTTGGTTCTAGACAAGGTCAGGAAGGCAGGGAGGGCGCATCACGTCGGACTTCGCTCCATATCAGCTGCTGCAGCGGCAGCAGCGTTGATGCTATGGACAGGGATAAGGCCACCGCCAGTACCTGACCTAACTGCTGTGGGCTGTGCTACCTCCTAAGGTACACTTACCTAAGAACGGTTAAACTGCTTACATAATCAAGCGATTAGAAGTCAGTGCTTAAGGAAACCCCTTTGTCTCTATCTAGCACAGGTTAAACCATCTGCACCTCCTTTACGTGTAAAAGGAATTAATTTGTCCCAGTAGCTGGTTCAAGCGCCTAAGGTGCGTTCGAGATATAGACGGTATGTATCGACGCTTCGACTCAACACACAAAAAAGGTATATATGCAGGCACGGTTTCAATTTGATCAATCTATCGACAGGTTGATCGTATACAGATTCTGTGCTGCTTAACATGACATGTTTCAACGTTCGAGTGCATTATACCTCTTTCTGGTCTTCTATACTATGTACAAGTAGCCCTATATAGGGACTACCTACCTAGCTACCAACAAATATCAAAGAGACACCATCTATACCATTAATTTGTACTGGAAGCCAGTGAGACCACATGCTTCCCACCTTTCTTGGATAGTATGTCTCAACATTATCATGTCTGCGTTGTAGAGCGATGGCTAGCCTAAGAGATCATATGTGCCTTTTCTACATGTTACCTATTATATGCAAGTAAGTATTCCTACCAAGGTTACTGGAAAAGTGTACCTGTCTCAAGAGTCCGCGGTATGCCTACTCGGGCTACGGGGTCTCCACTCCCCCCCGCCTTTCTCCGGACTTGACGGCGCAGTCAACAATTCCCGTGTCTAGTGTACACTACACCTCTTCCGGGATTATGAATGTTAGCTCAATACTTGATCCACCCGATACTTTCCATAAAAGCACTCAGGCGATAAAAACAAGAACTGTTAGACCCACAACTTACCACTCTAGGGAAGTCTGACAGTTTTCGTTTTTATCGCCGCGGCACTAAGCCTCCATATTTTGCTAAGTTCAGTATAAAGTGCTGTAGGGGCACCCTGTATATCCTCTGTGCGTGCCCCGTGCGGCCCTTGTACGTCAGTTAAAACCTTCTTTAAGTGGTTTATGGAGCCCTGGGAGGTATAAATAATACCCTGGCATAACCCTGGCAATGCCTTAGTAAAAACCCTGGTAAAACCGCTGGTACCCGTGCAGACTCCACTTTCGTCAGCCCGTAAGCAGTAACAGCGTTGACCCTCACGTGCAGGTCTTTAATTCGTAAATAACCAGTTAATTCGTAAAAACTTCGGTATTTAATTTTATATAAAACTTTTATATAAAATTAAATATATTTGTTTTTATAAATTTTTTTTATATAATAATACTAAAAAAAATCTTTTATTTAATTATAGCTATTATTTTAATTTAATAATTAAACTTTTTTATTTTTTATTATTATTATTATTATTATTTTAATATTTTTATTATTTTTATTATTTTTATTATTTTTATTATTTTTATTGTTTTTATTGTTTTTATTGTTTTTATTATAATTAACGCTTTATTTTTTATTATTATTATTATTATTTTTATTATTAAATTTATTAAAATTAACTTAAAGTTATAGCTCATTGTTTATATAAGTGCCGTAAAGTGTATAATATATATTAAATTTCGCGTTTTTTAGCCCGAAACGCTCTTGCTATTACTTATCGAAGACTTTATATTAATATTATTATTATATTTAATTTTACGTTATTTTTATTATAACGCGTATATTTTATTTTATATAAATTTAATATATAACCCATGAATTTATTATTTTAGTTTTTTTCGGCTAGTTATTCGCGTTATTTGCGCTTTTTTTACGTATACTTTAAAGGCTCCGTATATTTTTAAATCATTAAATTTAACATAGTTTTTTAAGTGAAGCTAATTTTATTAGCCGTGCTTATATATTTATTTAGTTTTTAAGCGAGCGTTTAGCTAACTATTAAAGCGCTTTATTTAATAATTATAATTTGTTTTTATTTTCGTAATATAGTTTATTTAGCGCGTTAGTTAAATATATAAAAAACTTATTAATAAACGTTTAATAAACTTTTAATAAGCGTTAAATAAGCTTTTAATAAACGTTAAACAAAGTTATTAAAATATTTAATAATTATAATTAAATATTTTTTTATTATATTAATTATTAAAGTATTTAATAGCCTTTAATTTTATTAATAATAAATAACTAGCTTTTTATTTTTATAAACTTTATTTTAACTAGTTATAATTAAAAGTTTTTATAAATATCGAGCTATTAAATAATTTATAGCACGCTTATAATATTTTTTATTATATAAAGCTTTTATAATATTTAATAGCTATAATAAATTATTTAATAATATATATAATTTTGCTAGTTTTTATAAAGCGCTTATAGCGGCACTAGCTTTTTAGCTTAGTTAATAGCTAGCTAATTTATTTTTTTTAAGCTTTTTTAAAAGCGCGTTTAACGCTTTTATTATTATATAACTACTAATAAGCTTATTGTTTAATAATTATATTTAATATTTAGCTTTTTAAGTAAAGCTTTAAAAACGCGTACTAATAAATCGTTACTAAGTGCTAGCTAAAGTAAATAAAATAGTCCGATATATTAAAGTTTTTTTGTTTAGCTTGCGTACATATATTTACTTTGCGGCGCTTAATGTTTTTGCGTGGCAAGCTTTATTACGACGCTGCACTAATAATATTAAACAATAAATACTAAAAACGTATATTAATATTAAAGTAAAAAAATAAAGCTAGTTTAAGTAATCTAGCCTAAAGTTATAACTTAAATATAATAGTTATTATAAAGTGCCGTAGCTTTAGCTTATTTATTATATAAGCTATATTATTAACTACACTATTAGCTATATAATTATTATTTTATACACTTTACGGCACTTATATAAGCAGTAAGCTATAACTATTTTTTTAAATATTATATTTATATATAAATTTAATATAAATTAAATTTTTTTAAAAGTATTAGTTGTTTTATTTATAAAATTTAACGTATTTTTTATAAAGCAATAGCTTATAATTAATTATTAAATAGCTTTTAGTTTTATAACGCTTATATTTATTGCGTTTTTTTTATTTAAAACGTTTTACTTTAATAAAATTAATAGTTATATATCTACTAAAAGTTTAAATTATCGCGACGTTAATAAAGTTAATCGTAATTATATTTATATTAATTATATTAAAAAAGCTTAACTTTATAAACGTGGTATTTTTAATATTATTAATATTTATATATTAAAGCTTATATTTATTTTTAAGCTAAAATAATAGCTTAATAAAATTATTATAATTATTTAATATAACTTTACGATTGTTTAGCTTAGTTTATAATTTCGCTAATAAAGCTAAATATAAGTTTTAAATATATAAAAAGTTAAGCTGTTATATAATACTTGCGTTTTAGTAATTTTTTTCTTAAATAATAAAAAAAATATATATTAAGTCGGTATTTTTAAGCTAAAATATTTTAAAGTAATAAAACGCGCGTACGATTTTATTAAAGTTATAATAAATTTATTATAAAACTTTCGTAATTTTTATAAAATTTTATTAATTAAATTTATTATTAAATAATAATAAGCGTATAATTTATTATATTTTTTATTTAAGCTTTTTATATATATAAATAAACTTGGCTTTATTTAAGCCGATTGTTTTATTATTAACGCATAATTTATTTTTTAAAAAAAATAATTAAATTTTAAACTCGGCTAGCTTTAAAAAAAAAAGTAAATTAAATAATATAAATTAAAGCCTGCAAAAAATAAAAGTTATTATATTAATATTTTAAATAGCGTGTAGTTTTATTAGTTTACGCGCGTAGTTAACTTTTATTTTATCGAGCTAAGCGTTAAAAATAATAATAAAACTATTATAAAAATATTATACGGCTATTTAAACTAAAGCTTAAATTTAACTTGCGCTAAAA
Organism: Xylaria sp. FL0933; assembly: GCA_022578765.1. Lineage (NCBI taxonomy): Eukaryota > Fungi > Ascomycota > Sordariomycetes > Xylariales > Xylariaceae > Xylaria > Xylaria sp. FL0933. Next base: position 174,551 of record MU389733.1, on the reverse strand, counting down.
AATTAATTAATTATAGCTATATATATTAAAGCGTATTAAATAATAAAAAATATAACGTAGTTTATAAGCAAGTCGCGTATTTAAACGAGTTATATATTTTTTATTATATTTTTATATTTAATTATTAATAATTTTATAATTATAATTAATATAATTAAAAATTAATTAGATTTTATTTTATTATTTATTTTTATATTTTTTTTATAAGTTTTTAAATTATAACTAGTGTTGCTGCATTGTTTATATTGTCGCGGGCGCGATATACTTAGCTTATTATTATTATAATTTTTCGACGTTTACAACTGTATTTAATTCTGCGCGTTTTTTTAAATAATTAAATTATATATATTTTTTATAGTAAGATTTTTTTTATTTTATAAGCGTTTTTTTTTTTTTTTAGCGCTTGCTTAATATTTTATTTGTTTTTTAAAATATTTATATTTTTTTATTTAAAAAAATATATTAATATGCTAACATTTAATTTATTTTTATTAGTTAATCGATAGTTTTAAAAATAAGTGTTAAAAAGTTTTTTTAATATTTAAAAATTTAATTTTTAATAAAAGTTAATTAAGCAAACGTTTTTTGCGCGGTTATTAATGTTTTAAAAATTTAAAGTTTAAAAAAATTAAAAATATTTAAAATTAACGTTAATAACTTTAATTATATATTTAGTTTTAATATTATAGCTTATAAATTATAAAGTATTAATTTTAACTTTTAAAATTTTTTTAAAATATTTAATTTTATAAAAGTTATTATATAAGCTTTTTTAAATATTATAAAAAACTTAAGCTTAATAATATAGTTAACGCGTAATTTAATAAATTTTAATATTTAGTAATTATACGCTTGCTTTAATAAATTATAAAGTTTAACGTTAAGTAGTTAAATTAAATATAATAAATATAAAAGCAGAAAAATTATTATAATATTTTTAACTTTATAATAATTTTTAAACTTAGCTAATATATAATTTTTATGCTAATTTAACACTAATATATAATATATATTAATATATAATAGCTTAATATATTTATTAAAATATTTTATTTATTTTAAGCTTATATTATTAATTATTTATTTATTATAATTAGTATTAAATATTTAATTGTTTAAAAAGCTAATATTTTAATATTAATGCTTAAAATAATAAACTTTTTAAAAAATAATAAATAATAAAATATATAAACCGCGCGAATTAATAAAATAAATTATTATTAATTATTTTTTATTATTAAGCTATATTAATTTATATTTTTTACGTCGATTAACGCGCGTAATAATTATATATAAGTAGATTTAGCTTATTATAAAACTAGTTTTATTAAAATTTTAAATATTATTATCGTAAATATTATATTATATTTTTACGCGCAAATAACGCTTAAACTACGCGCTAATAATCTTTAAATTTTTATATAAAGTTTTTTAATAATTATAAAAGCGCGTATATTATATTTTAAGCTTTAAATAATAATTAATAAAGTTATAAGCTTAGTGCTTGCTAACTAAGCTTATATTACGTAAGTTGCGAAAATAATCGGCTATATTTTTAATAATAATATAAGCCGGCGAAAACTTTTAGTTATTAAAATCAAGAATATATTTAAAAAATACTTTTTTTTTAATTAAATTAAAATTATATATATTAGCGCAGGTTTTATTTCTAGCAGTACATTTTGTTATTTTATTATATATAATGCTTGCAAAAATATTATAAATTTTAAAAGCGCGTCGATTATTAAATTTTTAGCTTAATTAAAAAGTTTAAATAGCTAATTAAAAATTAACTTTATTAATTTTTATAGATATTATTTTATTAAAAAGTTTTTGCGTAATAAAGTAAAAAAAACACGTTTTAGTAAAAAGTGCGCGACTTGTTTAAATATACGACTTGTTTATAAACCACGTTATAAAAAACAAAAATATTTATATAAAAAAATATAAAAAAAAAAAATAAATATTTAATAAAAAAAACTAAAAAAAGCATAGTTTATAAAAAAAAACTAAAGGTTTAATTAATATTAATTTACCGCAAAATATATTTAAAATAAAAATATATATAAATATAGCTTAAATTTATTGTACTTAAGTTAACAGCGTGTTTAATTAATTATATTAATATATGCTAGCTATATAATTCGCGAAAAAAAATTGCCGAAAAAAAAAATTAACTTATAAAAAAAAATCAAAAAAAAACTTTAAATAAATCAAGAAATACTTATAATTTATATACGAAAAAACTATATAAAAAAATATTTATTATTTTTAATTAAGTTAATATATAAAAAATAGCTTTAAAGTTTTTTTAAAAACTTTAATATTATTATAACGCTACATTAATAATATTAAACAATAAATATTAAAAACGTATATTAATATTAAAGTGAAAAAATAAAGCTAGTTTAAATAATTTAGTTTAAAGTTATAACTTAAATATAATAATTATTATAAAATATTATAGTTTTAGCCCACTTATTATATAAGCCACATTATTAATTATACCACTAGTTATATAACTATTATTTTTATTAAATATAAAAGGTTATATTTTAAGCTAAAATATTTATTAAACAAGTATTTAAAGGTAAACTTATGTTAAAAAAACAAAAGCCTTTATATAAATTTTGCGTAGTTTACTAGTCGCGTTTACTTAATAAAAAAAACGCGCCGAATTAATATAATAAATTAACTTAACATTATATACTATTATTTATATTTAATAATTAAAAGTTTTATTGTTATAATTAATTATTATTAAATAAGCTATTAGCTTAATTAAATAATTAATATATAAAAATTAATTAATTAAAACGCGAAAATCGCGTTAAAATACTTAAATAATTTTTATTTATAAAATAAAAAGTTTAAAAGTAAAATAGTTAGCTTAAACTTATAAGATTATATTATTTTAAACTTAAATACGAGAATATTATAGCTAAAACGACTTATAATACTTAAAATTAAAAACTATTTAAAGGTAGTAAATATATTAGTATTATTTACGAGATTTTTTTTAACAGTAAACTATAAAATTATAAACCTAAAACTTTTGCGAAATATAACTAAAATAATTATTTTTAAATAAACCGCGTATAATATAAACTTAAACAATTATAATATAAAAATACGCGAATATATTAATTAAATTAAAATTATTAATTAATTAAAAAACTAAATTTTCGAGATAATATTTTAAAACTATAAAAATATATTGCTAGAATTTATAAATATACTCGATATATAATACGATAAGCTTTATATTATTAAAGTATACTTAAAAAAAAACTTAATATATTAAGCAAAATTAAATTATAAATTATTTATTAATAATAATATAAAATAACTACTAAAAAATTTAAAAATTTAAATAATTAAATAAAAAAAAAAGCTAGCTTTAACAGTAAAACATAAAGTAATAAATTTTTTAAAATTATATAATATTATTACCGACTTAAAAAAAGCTTTAAAAAAAAATTATTAAAAATAAATAATAGTTTTTTAATAGTTTAATCAATAAAAAATTAAAAATAAAACTTTAGATTATACTATAATCGTAGTAAATTTATACGATAAAGCGAGCATTAAGCTATTAATTTAAAATAAACTACTTAAAAAAAAACTTTATAAAAAAAACTTTTATAACTTCGGAAATATTAAAGAAGTAAACAATATAATTAAAATAAAAAAAGCCCCGGAACGTTTAAAACTAATAAATAAAAGTAAAGGCAGCAATTATAGCAGAAGATTATAAAAATATAGCAAAAATATAAAAGCTAAACGTTCTCGAGCAAATATTAATAATAAAAACATAAATTATAAGCTGTGCACTTAAAATTATTTATTAAATAAGTGCTAATATATTTTTTTAAAACTAGTAAGCGAAAATTTTATTTTAAATAAAACGGTTTAAAAAATAGTTTTATAACTGTTAAAATTTAATTTAAAACTTTTAAAAAAAATTAAATAAATTTAAAAAAAAAAAACAAAGCAAAAAAAAGCTAAACTTAATACCGACTAATTATTAAAAAAGCTAGCTTAAACAACATTTACAGCTAAAAATAAAACTAAAATAATTTATAAACTAAAAAACTTTATAATTTTAAATTTAAATATTATAATATATATATTTAATAAAATCAGCAAGTTTTTAAATTTTAAAAAAGTTAACTTAAATAATATAATATACGCAAAAAATAAAATTATTTTAATTAAAAGTTTTAAAGAAATTAATATCCGAGTTTAAAGACTTAAAAAACTAAAAATTCTTCAACTATATAATATAACATTTTATTTTATAATAACCATTAATTTAATATTACTTTAAGTCTTTAATTAATTAAAATATTAATAAAATAATAAATTATTTATAAATTTTTTATAACGAAAAAATGGTTTAATATTATATTATTTATAAAATTAATTTAATTAATTTATTTTAAAATATTTTTTATTTTTATTTTAAAAATCTATTTTTTATATATAGCAAAACAAGCTTAATTTATATATAAAAAAACTAATTTCACAAGAAAACTTATTTAAATAACATTTTTAAATAAGTTACTTAAAACTTAAAGCAATATAATATTTAATAATTTTATTTTAAAAAATAAAAATTTGCCGAGCTTTTAATAAAAATAATAAAATAAAAACCACTTAATATAATATATATAAAATATTAAAAATTAAACGCTAAATTAATAAATAATTATAAAAAAAGCTAATAATAGCTAGTATATAGCTAGCAATCGATTTTTATAACTATAAAAACTCTCGAAAAAACAAAAATAAAAAATAATATATAATATTTATTATTAATTAATACTTAGGTTTTATTTTCAATTATTATTTATACGACCGAATATATTTATTTATTAAAATTATATTTATATACTTAATTAAATATATAAAAGATTATTATAAGATTAAGGTTTTAATAATAAAATATAATAATAAAATAATAATAAATATAAAAAATACTTTTAAACTTGTTTAATATTTTCGAACAATAAAAAAAATTATTTTTAAAATATTTTTTTTAACACTTAAGCACTCAACAAAAAAGCTAAAAGGTTAAAAAATATAATTAAAAAAAAAGCACAATTTATAAAAAATAAATTAAAATTGCCGACTTATTTTTAAATAAAAATCGTTAAAGCTGCTATATATTTTTATAATTATATTTTTAAATATATTTATAACTAAAAAACTTTATATAAAAAGTTTTATATTTATTTTTAAATACGAAACAATATTATTAAAAAAAATAAAATACTTATATTATTATACTTAAAGGTTTATAAATATAAAACTTTCGCTATAATATTAATAGCACAGCTAAAAATAAATAAAAAAAAAAAGCTTAATTTAAAAGCTTAAATTAAATATTTAATTAAATATTAATTATTTATTACTTATTATATTTAGTTATTAAAAATTAATAAAGTTATTATAACTAAAAATATTATATTTAATAAAAATATAGTTTTTTTAAAAAATATTAATTTTTTAAAAAACAACTTTTTAAAAACTATTAATAAAAAGTTTAAAGCTTTACTAGCTAAAATTATCTATTAATTTTATTTAAAAACTGCTTAATAAAACTTTATTAATTTATATAAAAACTAAAAAATGTACGCACTAATTAATCTCGCTAAAAAAACAAAAAACAAAAATATTAATAAAAACGTAGATTAAAATAAAAACTCGCTATTATAGTTTAATTAACTATATATTAAAGTAATCTTTGTTTTATATTTTATTTTTCTTGAATTTTTTGCTTATTATATTTTTTTTAGCGCTATAATTAAAAAAGCTAGCTAAAAAAAAAATTTTAATAAAACTATTAAATCGCTTAATTTTATTTTAAAGTTTAAAAGAAGTTTTTAAATAATTTTTTCCGAAGTTATAGCACGTAAGAGTTATTAAAAAGCCACGTTTAATATAAAACGCCTAGTAACCGTAGAGTTATAGCACAGCATACTAGTAAGCAAAGCTAATAAAGCTAGATTTTTAAAAAAATTTTTAAGCTACTTTAATAATATTATTAAATTTATTTAAAATAAAAAACTTATATTTTTCGCAAAAATATAGCTTTAAGCGCTTTTATATAAATTTATTTTAAAAGTATAGCTTTAAGCGTTTTTATTTAAATTTATTTTAAGAGTGCAGCTTTAAGCGTTTTTATTTAAATTTATTTTAAAAAATATTTTAGTATTTTAAAAGCTAAACTTAATAAAGCTGCTTTAAACTAAATTTAAAATTTATCGCCGAGATTTTTTTTTATTTTTTAAATAATATAAGGATTTTAATACTTATTTTATAAAAAAATATTTTAAGCAGGCTAAAAAATTATATTTTTAAAGCTATAAAAATATAAATACCTAAGAAAAAATTAATATATATATTATTTATAAAAAATTAACTTTAGATTATATATAAATATATATTTATAAATTTAATAAGTATAGTTTTTATTAAAAATATAAAGCTAAACTTATTATTTAAAAAAACTAATAATTAATTAACGAAAAAAAATATATATATATATTTATTTTTACAAGTAAATTATTTTAAACTTTTATAATTATTATAGCTAAGTTTAATTTAAAATTAAAATAATATAATATTATAAATATTTTTATTAATATAAAATTTAATAAAAAAATCTATATATATATATTTTTAAGTTATTATAAACCTTAAACCTTTTTTAGATTTTTTTAAGCGCTATATAATTTTCGAAAATTTTTGCTTTTTTAACAGCAAAAATTAAATAAATTCTTAAAATTAATAAACTATTAAATAATTTTTTATAAGCTATATTATTATATTAAACAAAAGGTTTTTATTTTTATATATATAAACAATATTATTTTAATTTATTAATAGTTTAAAAAAGTTATTACTTAATAAATAATTATTAAACTAAAACGCTATTATTAAATAATTAATAAAAATAACCTTTTATAGTTTTTTAGCGTAAAAATAATTCAAGATTATAAAAAAAGCTTGATTTAGCTATTATAGTTTTTATATATTAAAAAAATTATTAAACTTAAAAATAAATTTATTTTTAAAGCATATATTTTAATAAAAGCAAAAAAACTTAATTTTTATAATAAATTAGCTACGCGACAAAAAATTTATCGCTATTAAAAAAAAATAGGTTTAATTATATATAAGGCTATAATTACTCGACTTAATATTATTTTTAAAATATTTCGATTATTATAATTTAATTTAAATTTAAAACTAAAGCACTACGATTTTATTAATCGATTATTATTTTACCTCGAGATTATTTAATACTACGCGCTATAATTTAAAAATAAAAACAAGTTTATTATCGCAAGCGATTTTTTATTTGCTAATAATACTCTCGACCGTAAAAGTTTGCAAACATATATAATAAAACTATTTAAAAAAGTTATTAAATAAAAAATTAATAAATAAAACATTATAATAATTTTTATAACTAAAGCTAAACTTTTAATATTAGCTTAAGCTTTTAAAAAAGTAATATTTATTAGCTGCTTAATTAAAAAATTAAAAATTATTTTAAATAATTAGTAAATTTAAATTTAATGCGATAATTAATAAATAATTAAATTAGTTATAAAAAATATTGCTATATTATAAATAAAATTATACTATGTTAATATTTATAACTATTAGCTATAATAAAAAGTTTTTAATAAAACTTTATAAGTTAAATATATTTTTATTATTAATATAATTGCCGATAAATTAATAAAAACACTTTTTAAAAATAAATAAAATATTTTTTTAAAATAGTTTAATTTTATAAATATTAAAAATATTTAAAAACACCGATAACTTAAAAAAATACTAAAGAAAAAATAAAAAATATTTAAAAACTTATTAAAAAAAAAAAAGTTTAATATATAAATAATAAAATAACTGCGAAAGTATTTTTATTTAAGAAAAATATTTAAAGTTTATATAAAAAAGTATTTATAAAAACTATTTTTTAAAGGGTGCTTTTTAAAAAAGTGTGTTAAATATAAAAGGTTATATCTTAAGTTAAAATATTTACTAAATAAATATTTAAAGGTAAACCTATATTAAAAAAACAAGGGCCTTTATATAAATTCTGCGTAGCTTACTAGTCGCGTCTACTTAATAAAAAAAACGCGCCGAATTAATATAATAAATCAACTTAACGTTATATATTATTATTTATATTTAATAATTTTATACACTTTACGGCACTTATATAAGCAGTGAGCCGTAACTAGTTTTTTATTTTATCGCTTTTATTATTAGCACTATTAAGCTTATTAATATTTTTTTATTTTTAAACTTAATTGTTTAAAGGTTTAAAAATATTAAAAAAACTTTTTATTTCGAAAGCTTTATTGTTTATTTAAGCCTGCGAGCATGCTATATTTAATATAGCAGCTTTTCGGCGTAAAGTAATAATTATATTTTAATATTTTAAAGTATTTTTTATAATTTTTTCGTTATAGCCGGCTTTAAAAAAAATAGCTTACGCGGAATAAATACGCTAAAAAGCTTTTTTTAAATTAATAATAAGCTTAAACGCGTTAATTTTAATGTTTTAATTATAAACTTTAATAATTTTAGCTAGCTATTTATTATATTATTTAATAAACTTATTAATTTATTTTTATTTTATAATAAAAATAAATGTTTTATATTTAGCTTAGTATTTATATTTAAAAAACTTTTTAATTATTACTTTAAGCTTTTTTAAATTATTATATTATTGTTTAAAGTTTTAAAAAACTAGTAAATATATTTATTTATAATTAAAATATATTATATTTTATATTTATTTAATAAGCTTAATATATTTTATTTAGTAGCTATTATAACGTTTAAGCTTTATATCGTAAAGCTATTAAGTTATTAATAATTAGTTTTTTTTAACATTAGTAAAGTTTAAAAAAATAGCTATTAATCGAAAAGTAATTATTAAGCGCTTTATATTAACAGCTGTTAAGCTTTTTAACGTAGTAATTATTAAGCTTTTTATTAAATGTTTTAAAAAAAACGCTTAATAAATAATCTACTATAGTTAGCGCTTTTAATAGCGTAAGCTATAAAGCTTGTTTTTTAAGCTTTATATAATTTTATAAATTACGGTTAAAAACTATAATAATAAGTTTTTTTTTTATAATAAAAAGTCGTTAAAAAAGTTTAATTAAGCTATAATAATATTAAGCTAGTTAAATAAGCGTAAAAAGCTTAAAACGTTATATTTTTAAATAATAGCGTTATATTAAACTAGTTAACTATAGCGAGCTATTTATTAAAATATTAAAGGCTTTAAATTAATAAAATATAAAAAAATAAAATTTTTAATTATTAAATTTTACGTTTTTTAGCTTAAAACGCTTTTATTATTATTTATCGAAAGCTTTATATTAATATCATTATTATATTTAATTTTGCGTTATTTTTATTATAACGCGTATATTTTATTTTATATAAATTTAGTGTATAATTTATAAATTTATTATTTTAGTTTTTTTCGGCTAGCTATTTACGTTATTTGCGCTTTTTTTATATATACTTTAAAGGCTTTATATATTTTTAAATTATTAAATTTAATAATATAATAATTATATAATTAATAATATAATTAAAATTAATTAATATATAGCTTATATAATAAATAAGCTAAAGTTATAACACTTTATATAATAATTATTATATTTAAGTTATAATTTTAAGCTAGCTTATTTAAACTAGCTTTATTTTTTTAATTTAATATTAATATATATTTTTAATATTTATTATTTAATATTATTAGTGCAACGTTATAATAATATTAAAGTTTTTAAAAAAGCTTTAAAGTTATTTTTTATATATTAATTTAATTAAAAATAATAAATATTTTTTTATATAGTTTTTTTATATATAAATTATAAGTATTTTTTGATTTATTTAAGGTTTTTTTTTTCGATTTTTTTCCGCAAGTTAACTTTTTTTTTTTAATAATTTTTTTTTGCGAATTATACGGCTAATATACGTTAACGTAGTTAATTAAACGTGCTATTAACTTAAGTATAATAAATTTAAGCTATATTATATATATTTTTTGTTTTAAATATATTTTGCAGCAAATTAATATTAATTAAATCTTTAGTTTTTTTTTATAAACTACGCTTTTTTTAATTTTTTTTCGTCGAACACTTATATTTTTTTTTTATATTTTTTTATATAAATACTCTTGTTTTTTATATATTTTTTATTACTTAATACGCTTTAATATATATAATTATAACTAATTAATTTTTTAGCGCGAGTTAAGTTTAAGCTTTAGTTTAAGCAGCTATATAATATTTTTACGATAATTTTATTGCTATTTTTAATGCCCGGCTTAATAAAATAAAAGCTAATTACGCGCGTAAACTAATAAAACTATGCGCTATTTAAAATACTAATATAATAGCTTTTATTTTTTGCAGGCTTTAATTTATATTATTTAATTTACTTTTTTTTTTAAAGCTAGCCGAGTTTAAAATTTAATTATTTTTTTTAAAAAATAAATTATGCGTTAATAATAAAACAATCGGCTTAAATAAAGCCAAGTTTATTTATATATATAAAAAACTTAAATAAAAAATATAATAAATTATACGCTTATTATTATTTAATAATAAATTTAATTAATAAAACTTTATAAAAATTACGAAAGTTTTATAATAAATTTATTATAATTTTAATAAAATTATACGCGCGTTTTATCGCTTTAAAATATTTTAGTTTAAAAATATTAACTTAATATATTTTTTTTTTATTATTTAAAAAAAAATTATTAAAACGTAAGTACTACGTAGCAGCTTAACTTTTTACGTATTTAAAACTTATATTTAGTTTTATTAATAAAGCTATAAATTAAATTAAACGACCGCGAGATTATATTAAATAATTATAATAATTTCGTTAAATTATTATTTTAGCTTAAAAGTAAATATAAGCTTTAATATATAAATATTAATAATATTAAAAATATCACGCTTATAAAATTAAGCGCTTTTAATATAATCGATATAAATATAATTATAATTAATTTTATTAACGTTATAATAATTTAAACTTTTAATAAACGTATAATTATTAATTTTATTAAAGTAAAACGTTTTAAATAAAAAAAACGCAATAAATATAAGTGTTATAAAACTAAAAGTTATTTAATAATTAATTATAAATTATTACTTTATAAAAAATATATTAAATTTTATAAATAAAATAATTAATATTTTTAAAAAAGTTTAATTTATATTAAATTTATATATAAATATAATTTTTAAAAAAATAATTATAGCTTATTGTTTATATAAATATTATAAAGTATATAATATAATAATTATATAATTAATAATATAATTAAAACTAATTAATATATAGTTTATATAATAAATAAACTAAAATTATAACACTTTATATAATAATTATTATATTTAAGTTATAACTTTAAGCTAGCTTATTTAAACTAGCTTTATTTTTTCACTTTAATATTAATATATATTTTTAATATTTATTGTTTAACATTATTAGTGCAGCGTTATAACACTTAAAATACTTTTTTTTATAAGCGGTATTTTACGGCTACTTAAGCATTTATATTTATAATAACGTAAGTATTTTATAATTACGTTATTTTATTAATAACTTTAAAATTAAGCAGTAAAATTAATATTTTAATAACGAAACTATTAAATTTAACTATATTTATTTTAATTTTATTAATAGTAACTATATTTTTAATTATATAATAAATTTTTTTTTATAAAATATTTTTAATTTTTTATTAATAATAATATAACACTTTTAAAAATAATATATTTTTTAATAATTTATTATAATATATTTAATTTAATTATTTTTTTTTTATTTTTTTTATATTTATTTTTTAATAACTAATGTTTATTTTTATATATAAATTAACTTATTTTTTAAAAAATTTTTTATTACTTGTTTTTTTTTTAAAATTAATATTTTTTATTTTTTATTATTATTAATTATATATAAATATATATTTATAGTTTTTAAAAGCTTATATTTTTTTATAACTCGGGTTATTTTTTTATAATATTTTCGGTTAAAAATTAATGTTTAAAAAGCCTGCTTTTTTTTTCGAACGCTTTATTTTATCGATAATTATAGCGATAATAATATTATTATAATAATAAATAACGCGTAAAACTTTAAATATAAAAAATATTTAAGTTTATTTATATATTTTTAAATATATTTTAATTTATTTTTAAGCGTTTTATAATTATTATATATTAATTAATACTTTAAAGCTTATTATTATATTAAAATTAAAATTATTTAAATTTTTTTTAAGTTTTATTATTATTTTTTTATTTAACTTTATATATAAAAAAATATAACTTTATTTTTATTATAAAAACTTTATATTTTTAATTAAAAATATAAAGTTAATTAAAAAATCTAAAATAATATTAAAGTTTTATAATATAATATTTATTTTAGCTTAAATATTTAATATAATTAATTTTTTAAAAGTTTTTTTTTATATTAATTATAAGCCGGCTAAAAAATTATTTTTTATATAATTAATTATATTATTTTATATAATTAAAAATAATTTTTTATTTAAATAAGCTTTATATAATTAAAAAATTTTAATATTTAATAATTATAATTTATAAATATTATATTTTAATAAAAAAATATAATAATATTAATTAATTTTATTTTTTAATAAAATTTAATAATTATATAACTTTTATAATTATTAAACAATAATAACTTTTTTTAATTAAGCTTAATAAGCTTAATATAATAATTAAAATTATTTATATATTTATTTTTAAATAAATAAATAATAATATTATCGTTAAAATTATTAATATTAAATTTTTTTAATATTTAAGTTAAAATAATAATATTATTTATTAATATATTTTTAATAATAATAATAAATATATAAAACTTTAAATTAATAAATTATAAATTATCGATTTTATAATAAGTTTATATTATAATATTATTAATATAATTTAATTAAAAACCGGTTTTTATTATATACGAGCTATAAAAAATATAAGCTATATAGCTATAATAATATACTTAAATATATAAAATAAAATATATATACGTACTTTTCTCGTAAATAGTTCGAAGAAGATTTTTTTTTTTTTAAGCTTTAGTTTTAAAATATACTTACTTATATTTTTTATTATTGTACTTAATTTAAAGAACTTTTTAGCCATTTTAATAATTTTATTTATATTATATATATACTCGGCTATTATTTTATTTTTAAAGCAATAATAATATAATGCTTAATATTATTAATAAACTCTTATAAAAAATTAAATAAACCACTCTTATAAAGTGGTTTATATTATATATAGCCCGTGTATATTACACGCTTATATAAATACTAGCTTTACTAATATTTATTAAAATACTTAAATTTTACATTAATATTTTACCACTTAATAATTTTTTATAATTACGTTTTTATATTTTTATAGTTATTAATTAATTTTTGCTTTAATAATTAAAGCTATACTTTAAGTTTTTTAAATATATAATAATAATAAATTAAATATTATAGTGCTTAACGATATTTAATATATTACGGCTTATTATTTTTATTATTTTTAATTTTTAATAATTTATTAATAATTATTTAAAGGCGATAAAAATTAATATAAGTATTATATATTATTAGCTATTATAAATATATATATAACGTTGTTTTTAAAATATTATTTAATATTTATTAATAACCGCTGTTTTTTTAATAAAAATAATAGCCTCGAAGTTTACGTTATACGTAAAAATAAAAAACATTAAATATTATCGCGGCAGCTTTAATCGACTTATATTTATTATTTTAAAAAGCGTTAATTATTAATATAATTTTAGTTTTAATTATATTAAAACTATTTAATAAAATTATTAATAATATTATCGTCGATTAGCTCGATAATTATTATATTTTTAATATTTTTATTAATAAATATTAATTTAAATAATATATAAAAAATATAAATAATTATTTTTATTAAAAAAATAATAAAAACTAAAAAAATATTAACTTTAATAAATAACTTAAAAAATAACTTTTTAAATAAATTATTTTTTTATATAAAATTAATATAAAAATATTTTAATAAAAAATAATAAAAACTTAAAATTAGCTAACTTAATAAATTTTTTAATATTATTATTTTTAGCTGCATAAAAATAAAAAATAACGCTAAAACTTTAGCTTATATATTATAACTAAAAAAAATACCTTTATTTTAATAATAGCGCTATTAAAATAAAAGTATATAGATTTTTTACGAATTAATTAATTATTTACGAATTAAAGACCTGCACGTAAGGGTCAACGCCGTTACTGCTTACGGGCTGACGAAAGTGGAGTCTGCACGGGTAGAAGTATCGAGCTAACATTCATAATCCCGGAAGAGGTGTAGATAGATACTGCGGACGCTGCAGAATAGATAACCTAAGAGCTTGTAGATTTTTGTCCAGAGCCTAAGCCGCCCGCCTACGTCATTGCTTATAGGTCTATGACCGTCTCATCTTCCGGCTTCTTTAGCAAAGTGCACTACACATCTTACTACTCACGATGGCTACCTAGGTAGTTAGTTATAATCTCGTAATATTACAATATCTTGTGATACCTACCGATGTACATAGGTTCTTATCAGTCTTATGCCATGGTCACTGGGGTGTAATATCAGTCGTCTTAATTCTTTGTTGTTCGTTTCTACACGGATATCATAGATATCGCTTGTAAGTCTCTACATTACATATTAAGCCAATATCTCTTAAATTCTCGTTACAGTAGTCAACTATCTGTTTCTCTCGTGCTTGGCGTCATTCTGCAGATGGCATTTCCAAATACTTTACAGTGCCTATATCTAAGTGTTGGCACGATAAACCGGTTACAGATCTGTAGCACCGCGTAGGTACTTCTCCATCTTAGGAGGATCTCTACTCCGCACTTGCCTTGCGCATGTGTGTACCAGTATACCTGGATCCCCCAATCTGGAACCCCCGGCTTCCCAGTTTGATGGTTGTACCAGTACGTTGACACCATGATACATGCTGCACTACACTACCGCAGTGCGGTAGCCAGGCCGAACTGCCAATAGCGTCTTGGTGGGTTCCCATAGCTTCCATGTGGATCTGACAACCCCTTGACACTCTCACTGATCATTGATCAGCCTCCTCTTCCTCCTTCATGCTAGCCAGCAGCTACCTAAGCTAGCCATGTGCTCCTTGCTATTATTATTACCCAAGCCTCCCTCCGGCGCCGAATCGTCGATGCATTGCCGCTGATTACCATTGCGCCCGTCCCCCGGCCTCCCAATGCTGACTTCCCAACAGCACCACAGCTGTGAGGCATCATCGCACCATGGCCGCAACAGTTGCCGCCCCGAAGCCAGGTCAAGTCCCAGTGCCGGGCGTCGCACAAGACCCCAATCCGCTCCCCATCATCGCTGCGGCCGACGCTGCTGCCGGCGGGGCTGCGCAGCACCCGCCGCAAGATCGAGGCAAAGGTAGCGATGATGCGGGGCCCAAAGTGCCACCACAGCATCAGCGCTTGAAATTGAGCGACTTCGCCCTCGTCCGAACCCTCGGTACCGGTACGTCTTGATTGACTTTTTCAGTTTTAACCTTCGGCTTCTTGTCTGTTCTGTCTATCATGTATCCGTTGGTAGTCAGTCGCGCGCATGTATATAGGCTAGATGCGCCTCGCATGTGCTGGTGCTCGTGTGTTAGTCGCAATGATTAAGTCCTGCGGTGTCACTAACATGATGACGGCGCAACCGTCTCGCAGGAACGTTTGCTCGAGTCTGTCTTGTCCGTCCAGCTGTTGGAAACGACGAAGATAAAGAGCAGGTTTTCGCTCTGAAAATCTTACGCAAGACCGAAGTTATTAAGCTTAAGCAAATCGACCACGTCCGAGACGAGCGCCGGATCCTCAGCGACGTCGCCGGTCACCCCTTCATTACGAGGCTAATCACTACCTTCTCTGACTACGATTCCCTCTACATGCTCCTGGATTACATACCCGGTGGTGAATTGTTCAGCTACCTGAGGAGGCATCGTCGATTTCCAGAAGAGTGGGCGCAGTTCTACTCGGCTGAAATCGTCTTGGTGCTCGAATTCTTACACGAACACCAAGGTGGCGTCGCATACAGGGACCTCAAGCCTGAGAATCTACTTCTGGACGGCCAAGGTCACGTCAAGCTCGTGGATTTCGGCTTTGCTAAGAGGCTGGGAAGCAAAGATGATCGCCCTGTCGAGACGTACACTCTATGCGGTACCCCTGAATATCTCGCGCCCGAAGTAATCCAAAACAAAGGCCACACCACAGCTGTCGACTGGTGGGCCTTGGGGATTCTGATATATGAATTCCTGACTGGTTACCCCCCATTCTGGCACCAGAATCCTATCGAAATTTATAAGCAGTAAGTCCCCTATCTACCTTGAAAACCGCCCTCAATCTGATGTCAATCTTTTTCTAGGATCATCGAAAAGCCAGTCCTATTTCCTCAGGAGCCACCCGTTTCTCCGAATGCACAGCATATCATTCGGTCATTCTGCACGGTAGATCGCTCAAGACGACTAGGAAATATCAGTGGCGGCTCCCAACAGGTCAAGTCTCATCCTTTTTTCGACGGCATCGACTGGGATGCTCTGTATCACCGTCAGATTCGCCCGCCCATCCAGCCTAACGTACGATATCCTGGTGACGCACAATGTTTCGACGTATATCCGGAGGATGATGGCAAGAGAGAGCCATATACCGATTCCATGATCCACCAGTTCGACCATTTGTTTAATGACTTCTAAAGAAGTACGACGAAACGATCTTACGCCTCTCCTTATTACGAGAATCTCAGATTATGCTATAAATGGGGGGTTCAGGGCGTTTTGTGAAGACGCCTCATAAAGATCACGACTGGTCAGGGGCAGCTCTTTCGTGACGACGTTCTTATCTCAGCAATGTATGAGCTGGCCGGAACTTTCGGGTGGAGATGTGGTAAGCGTGATAGCCCCGTTGCAACCTCTCTACGCTTCAACCTGGAGCAGAATTGCAGAAGCCGTATCCTGCATGAGTTGAAGCTTGTATTATATATAAAACTAACCGATATAGTGACTGGTATCATCCAGCCACCCATACAAAATATCGCTAAGACCAGTTGTGGAAAACGGGCAATCCTCACGCATCTGATATGCGAACATGTAATTACTAGCGAAGAAGTAGTCGAGTAGATCTTTTCTAATTGACTTTTGTATAGCCTGTTCAGTTAAAGGCGACGTCACATAGCAAAGGCATACCATGGTCCTACCGTACTCATCCAGCTGGAAGCTCGAACGACAAAAGTGTTGAGTATCCAATGCCAAATGAATAACCTCCTATTTCCCAATCTGAGTGACACGGTAGGAAGCTCGCTAGGTCTTGAGGTCGAGGCTGATGTCACCATCCTAGCTGGCGTCTGGTAGGTCTGGGTTGTCGAAAGCAACTCCATATGGAGTTTTGCCCATGGTAAGCCTTCGTAATACTTCATACCCCTATAATATTTCGAGGCGAAGGAATCCTCATTCGACAGTAGCATTGCTACGAAAAGAAGAACTACCGGCAACGACCAATATACCCTCAGATATCCGATTGGGAATATCCAGAGTGAATGCGCCAACTATATTCCGAGGCTATACGCCTGCCACACATTGGCTGTATTCTACACATCCCTTCATTGTCCAACGAGATTGATACCCCCGGGACAAGGCAAGACCTATGGTATCAATACGCACGCAGCACATCACCATGAACGCCAATGCATTCATTAGTACCCGGGATTGCGAGGCACTACTCAAACCAGCATTCGATGGCAATGCCATATCCACCACGGGCTTGTGGTTTAGTGGTATAATACTCCCTTAGCATGGGAGTGGTCCGGGGTTCGATTCCCCGCGAGTCCAGCGTCGGAGGTTCAATTCCTCCTATATCATCGTAAATTCTTTTCTGCCTTCTCTTTTATTCCTCTCTCTTTTTGTTTCTGGCACCTTTCCTCCTTGGGGGAGGTCGTGATAATTTTCTTCAGCGACTAGCTCGCTAGCGTGCTTCTAGCCCTACAGGTGTCTAGGTTAAAGTTCAGGGTCTTGACCTGATTGGGAGACGTGCAGCATTGCATGGTCTTAAAAGTGCTCATGCCTGGACGTTTACCGAGGATTCTGACTGGCCAGCTTCAATCCTGTAGACCTTATAGAATACAGCATCATAGGGACGAAGGTACCGGTAACTAACTTACTAACTTTGCTTTGACACTTATCTTGGCCTTCTCTACTAATTTTTATGGTTACATATTTATAAGTCTATCTCTAGATACTAACTTTACTGGCTAAGGGTCGAAGGATGAATACAGATTTCAGACTTGTCATGACAGCCGGGGCAGTTTGTGCCTGCACATGTTCTTTTAATCAAGTCACCGTTGAACTACATAGTATGTATGACGGGTAAGTATACAGACATATGTATTAAGAGCCGAGCAAGACGAGAATGGAGCAATTGGAGTTCACACAATATCACTGGTCAATTACTCAGACAGAGTAAGCTCTCTGCCGTTGTTCCATGTCTGACATCATATGTACCCCCACCGCCAGCCAACATTGAACAGAATGTGTTACGGGGGACAATACAGAAGCTTCAAGACGTGAGATGGGAAGGAAAGCCCTAGCAGCCTTGTTACCGGCAATGTCTGCCTAGACTGCCAAGACCGTCCCTAGCGAAGCATGGCAAGAGGGACTTTACGGGTAGGCGATTGGGGGACCCGTTCCCAGAATCCTACACTAAGCATCCTTCTACCCAGCTGGTGGTGATAACCTCTCCCAGACCAGGGGTCTCCAACAAAAAACGACCCATCCTCATTTTCCCACCAAAACTCAACAACTTCAAACAGCTGCAACGCCTTCAATAAAAATCGGAAAAATACAAGTAAAATACTATTCGATTAAGAAATATGTCAACTACTTGTGTTATTATTTTTAAAAGGCTTTAAAGCTTCGCTGATTTTTTACTTTTTTTTTTACTTAAAGATATAATTTTTTCTAGTTATATTACGTTTATTTATTTTATAGCAGCATATTTTAGCTAAACTAAGTTAGAAAAAATCAAGCTTTTAATATAATATTCCTTAAGCCTTGATTTATTATATAAGCCTTGATTTATTATAAATTTAAAATTTAAAATTTTTAGATTTTATTTGTACGTATTATAAGTAGCTGAAGTGGTTGAGTTTTGGTGGGAAAATGGGGATGGGTCGTTTTTTGTTGGAGACCCCTGCCCAGACCTCTCCTTTCCAACCCTGGAGCATAGCCCAGAACGATGCGACACTAAGCCACATGGAGACACAGCACGCCTTGCAGCCAATGACATTTTTCTGACTGGATCCGATATCTGAAACGGCATTATTGCGCCGCTCTTGTCATTACAGGCACGGTCTTTGGGAAACTGTCATGTTAGGCCTGAAGATCCCAAATCCAAGCAACTGCTTGGGGCTGCTGCGTCAAACCAGGGTTCTCCATCCAATCGGTGATCTCGGGCCCTGGCAAGCCAAATCAACTCTTCGCGCTAATCTTCGACGTTACACTTGCTGCAGAAATAGATGACCGGCAGCACGGTTTGATTCTTGGCGCGCTGCGCCGCCGGACAACTACCTTCTGGAGTCGCGTGCATGTGGCTGCACACTACAGCACAGTACAGGCCTTGATTCTCATCTCTTTTCCACCTTCCACCACAATCTTACACTCTACAACAGTACTGTCTTATGTATTATCGTCATCGTCATTATCATCCCCCAGTCAGCACTTCGTTCCATCCATCTAACCACCCTTTCCCACTCCGGTATCAATCAGTCTAATGCCGTCTGCCGCTGCCGTTTTCCCACCAAATCCCCCATGATATGCCTTGAAGAAGGAGAAGAAGAGCTCCTTGCCCCGCGACTCGTAGCGCTTTTCCCTTGATCAGCCTGCTTTCTCACGTTCCCCCCGATGGCACATGAAGGTGGCTTCTGGTCCCACCACCAAGGAAGGTGGAATGAGACGAAGTTTGTCCTGCGATCCATTAGTTTTGTCCTGAGCATCATTATAATCGGCCTGTCTGTAAACACGAGTATCCGCCTCTTGGACTGGCCCGACTACTCGTTTTGGATCCTGCTTGACTGGTGGTTCACTCTTCCCATCGTACGTCACTCTCCGTCTAATCAATTATACATATCTTCTCTTCGGCCGTGAAGACTTACTCTATCCCGCTCAGACACTCCTTAGCATTGCTCTCGACTCCGCCGAGATTTTATGCAGCTTCCTCCGCAAGCGCAACCCCGGGGTACCCCCAGGTTGGCATATCGGCGTGGAACTGGTTCTGCTCGGCGGGAATATAGTTGCCCTTGTCTGGCTAGCAAGCGCGCTTCCCAGCAGAAACTTCAATCCCTACGGTGTTTCGCCCTATTTCCTGCGCCCGATTAAAGTAGCTACGATAGCCTTTGTGGCCGTCTTCACGTAAGTCGTGAGCTGATCACTCAGCTACGTTGCGCTAGGTTGCGATTCTAATATGGCGAACGGAAATAGCATCGTTCGATTCATCCTATTCGTGATAGCCTGTGTAGACACACATAGATATCACACCGCCGTCCAAGTTGAAATGATCGTACAAGCACTCCGCCAGCAAAACATACAAGATCCAGCGACGGCCGCTTTAGTACACAATGCGATGTATCCCA
Source organism: Xylaria sp. FL0933 (assembly GCA_022578765.1). Taxonomy (NCBI): domain Eukaryota; kingdom Fungi; phylum Ascomycota; class Sordariomycetes; order Xylariales; family Xylariaceae; genus Xylaria; species Xylaria sp. FL0933. The sequence goes on along the minus strand of MU389733.1, from coordinate 153,768 downwards.
ATCGACCGCCTATCCCCCTTCAAGAATACCCGCCGACACATCGACCGTCGCAAGAACCCTACTACAAGCCCGAATATTACCCAGAACTGCCGGAGAACCAGAAGTTTTTGGCCGACCTACCCATGCTATTAAGGAGGACTTAATTAATTTTAATAATGAAACGATTGCGCTTCGCTCTGGTCTCGTACGGATCCGTCTTTAGCACTCATACAAACACCTCGTGCTTGAATTCGCAACGGAACCCGAGTCTTTACGGCATCAGATGCCTTCGCAATTTCTATTCCGGGTCGGCCAATGACCGATATATAATATTTACGAACAGAGGGCGAAACTCCCGCCCTCCTACTACGCTCGCTTTCATCTCGGATTTCTGCACCCATGAGTCACTGGTATCGATGCTCTCGCACATAGTTGTTCTGGCGCCACTAATAGAAGACCCGAGCACCGTCCATTCGTTTTAAAGAATGAGGAAAGCTGCGACAAGGGCTGAGAATACCGAGTAATATGGAGTGCCCTGAATACCAGCCCATTGCTAGCGCAGCCCGTTTACTGGACGACTGAATCTGCAAATAGATCGCTGCCGCTATAGCTGGTGAGGATGGGCTCATATTGAATGAAGCCCAGCAGAGTCCGACACAGATCACTCGCTATAAAAGGGATACGAATTCACCAGAATTTGGAAGAAGACCTCAGCCGAGCGTCCGAGAATCGAACTGCTTCCAGGGAAGCCGGAGGACTCAAGATGCTTCGAGACTTCGTTATGAAACAACAACCCCCGTCAACAGCGGCGAATACTCTAAGCTCCAGGAATTCTGGACATTGATAATAATCCGACACGATCGGTATAATAATACAACGAAACCACCACTCGTTAAATGTGCTGGAGACCCCTCTCTACCAATCATGTGGAGAGTAGGGCTTGGAGAACAAAAGGGGGGCGGGGTGGAATTGGGGACCTACCTAATGACGTAGATTCTCCCAATAGAAGACACGAAGAGATATCTCCGGTCTGGATACTATATACAAGTTACAGACTAGGAGATCAAATAATAATAATAAAGAAGAACCATCGCTTGTATGGCATGAGAGTCATGTTTACGTGAGAATCCAATACAGTGGCTGCTGTAGCAGTAGTTCCTATGCAACTTATTACAAATTCGTGACCTCAGTGCTCGCAGTCGTAGCAATTACGAGTCAAGAAAGCAGCTAACCCCATCTAAAACTCATCATGAAATTTATGTATTGCATATAGGCATCGACTAAGCGGGGTATAATAATTTTGTCGCAGACAAGGAGGAAAAACAAAGCAAAGAAAACACCATACCTCCCGCGCCAAAGCGTCCACAGTCACATAGTCCAATATAGGCCACGGGTCATTGGTATCCTTATAGACCAATATCATTATCAGCGAGGCATCTTTCCCTCGCCCCTCGCAGAAAGTAGGACCACGCCCAGTATCCAGTAGTCCTGGCATTACCCGCCTCGATGGGACATGATCTCCCATCTACTTTCAGGATAGCCGGTACGATTGTATAATGAGGACTTCGGAGTAGTGACTTGGAATGCTTGTAGAACTCCCCCATATCTTTATGAAAAGAACCAAACGCCGTGATTGTATCATTGAAGTCATGAGTACAGTATGCAAAAGTTATGGCTACGCGCTAAGTCATCGGTCGCGATTCTCAGTGTCGTTACTCGTCCGCCCTGAATGAGGGAAGAAGCGATCTCTTATACTACTGGAGAGCACGCTGAGGAGGCCCGGTTGCCGGGACGTGCGAGGCAACGTGGGGCGGCCTTGCTCCAAATCGGTGCTGTCCTCGTCGAGCCGTGGGTTGCTGGTAGAAGGACCTGATTCAAGAATTTCGTCTTCATCCGTGTCATCCCGGTACGATTCATAGCGCGGACTAGATGGTGAGCCTCGAGCCAGGGATCGCACAACGTCTCCCTTGCATATCGGACATGTCCGGCGTCGAGTGGTAAGCCACGGTGTTCTAGGAAATCAGTGAGCTTTAGCCCTTCGAGTGAAGAAATGGAGACTTACATGCAATCTACATGGAACTCATGTCCACACGGCAGACTCATAACTCGGCTCACGCCATCAACATATTCTTCGAGGCACACAACGCATTCAACTTGCCTTCCCATATACTTCTTCCACTGACTCGAACCAGCACGCTTTTCCTCTCCGCGTGGTGGCCCTGGCAGTGCTAAAGCGGCATTAACATCAAGCAGATCACCTGCCGAAGGAACACCCGTAGTGGTCCGTGAACGTGGTCGTGACCTGGAGGGGGCATGCTGATCTTGAAGCAGAGGCGTTGTTGGAGAAGAACTTGTCGGAGATGGCAGCCGTGGAGATCGACTGGGAGTAGACGCCACGGTATGATATGTTCGCACGGGCAGTCGCTCCACAACCGATTTAGGAGCCCGCCATCGGCGACGTCGAATGCGAGCACGTAGGATGAGCAAAGCGTATACCACGGTGAGTGTGATTAGCGGGCTGATGACCAGAACTAGAAGTGTGTCAAAGAATGGACTGGCTCCACTCGTAGGTGTGATGACAACCCAAAGGCCGTCACGCTCTGAAGGGGGAGGGGGCGCTCCAACACCACCCGGTCTACCTATGAAAGGTGGTTCACTCGATTTACTCTCATTCTCATCATTCTGAACGTCCACATCCCCATCGTCTCCGAAAATCTTGGAGATAATACCAGTGTTTTCAGGTGTGGTTAGTTTCCCTTTAGAAAGCCCTATGGCATCCTTGCCCTTGGCAGGCATATGGGTCGTTGCATAATCGCCGTTGCTAGACACGCTACCGCCATGACCCGGTCCGTTGGACTCATGTTTGTCCGCGAAACGAACACGTCCGGATTTGGGTTGCGCCTGCGGAGGAGGGGAGTTACTGTTGTCCGGAAAGGCACCTTTTGACTTATCTGCTCCAACTAAGTCTGGGTCTCGCCAATCCTCTACGCCAATCTGAAAATCATCTTCAAGAGGTTGGCGTGCATTCGAGGATAAACCAGCGTTTCCCTTATTCTTGGCAGCCTGGTCCAAGCTTTTCTTGATGCTCTTGTCCTTCTCGTCCGAAAAGTCCTCAACTAATACCCAATCTAATTGGCTACTTCTTGTGGAACCACCCAGCTCTGTTGAAGTCTTCGACTGTGGAGTACTGCGGAAGAGGCGCGAGAACCACCCAGGTTTTGTCGACGGCGATTCGGACCGGGGCTCGCCGAACTGCGTTGCTCTCTCGCTTCGCGAAGCTGCCGATGACCTCGCATTCTGCACAGGAGAGCTCGACAAAGCTGCGCGCTTGTTCCTATTGGATTTATCGTACTGCTGAACCTTTTGCACAGGTTTACCACTATCGTCGATAATGTCCTCGATAAAGCTTCCAGGTTGCATCATTAACGAAAGTAGGTAGGCTGTCGTTCTCGAGGTGAATATAGACGGGATAGAAACGTTTGATGTGTCGCCATGTGCGTACATCTGGATTAAGGGGCCGCCCCTCCGATTATCTCCGACGATTAAGCCAATAGCCCCCCGCCGCTGCGCCCATTTGACTTTCTCCAGAAAGCCACAACCTCCTCGACTTAGGAGAACGATTTTCCCTTCAATCTCAGCTCCTTCTTGAATAGACTGTATGTCGGCATGGCCGGAGCTAGAAGATCCCTGTGCATCGCTTGCTGGCCTTTGCGCCTTTTCCAAGTGTTGATGGAGATAGTCATCGGTGCCATCATTGACCGTTTTCGTCTTGCTCTTAGTCTCGCCTTTGGAAAGAGCGGATCTGTCGACCACTGGTATCCTAGAGACGCCTCGCTTTCCCGTCTTAGATGCGAGAGATTCGGTGGTAGATGTAGATTTGCCCTGGACCTCTTTGAGGGACAGTTTCAAGGGTGATATGGAGCTACCGTCATTCCAACCAGGCACATCGCTGCATCCTAGTTCACCCTCCCCTTCACCATCGACAGTGACCTCCTCTGAAAAGCCGCTTCCGACCCATAGCTGGCCATTCAAGCCTTTGGACGGCAAAGCTGGGCCAAACGCAGCCGGTCGAGCAGCAAATGACGTGCTGTTGTCATCGGCTATCGTGATAATGGCATTTGGTGGGAAGAGCGTGAAGGGAGCTGTGAAGGACAGGAAGGACCTGAAAGTGGACTTTGGGCTTGTCGACCGCGGTGAAGACGTGGCGGGTGCAGGCTGAACAGCGGACGTTATCGCGCGACAGAGGATGAAGAGGCAGGCGGCGGAGAAGAGGGTGAGGATGAAGATCCTCGGGGGTCGCATGGTTGGCTTCGTTTGCTGGTTGGTAGGTTTGTAGGTAGAATAGACGGAGTAAACATAGACCAAGGCCAAGACGCCAGCAGGGTGGCTACAATAATTGCAAGCGATACCGGCAAAGCTGGCAGCTCAGCTCTGGGCCCGTAATAACGGTCATCCGCGATAGTCAATATTGATGCCGCTTCTGCGCAAAGCCGCCGACGACGAAGAGGAGCGCAGAAGGAGCTGACGACGCGACTAGACAAATGGGCGATGGGTTTAGTTACGCTAACTACCTACAAAGGCGACAGGGTCAAAAGCTCTCCACCTCGTCGGATATAGTATTGTACATGAAACGAACTATAAAGGCCGAGGAAATGCAGCGCAGAGGAAAACAGAGGGTCGACGAGAGAGAGAGGCGCACGGCGTGGCAGTCGAGCGAGGAACGAGCAGTAGACCGTTTAGGAAGAAAGGAAGAATAAGAGACGTCGGCCGGCCCAGGTTAGGTGCGATGCGAAATGGAGGAAGGGAAGGGAGAAGTGGATAATAATGATGATGTTCGTCGTGGAGGCCGTTGGTGGAGAGGCGGGTGGGTGGAGGACGGGTCCTTGGGGGGATACATGCGGAGGCAAATGGCCGGGGACTGTTTTTGAGACCGCGTTTTTTGATATCGGGACCGCGTTTAAACTGCATTTAGTAATTGTCGGGTCAATGTCTCCACACACCCTGATTTCCTATACAAAATAGGTAAATGTAAGACGCTGTGTAGACACTAGTAAAACTAACGGTCGGTGTTGCTGCTTTAGCTGAGGCTTTCACCAAAATAGATGTATTTCTAGGTATAATGATAGCTTCTGATAGCCTGGCTAATCGAGTGCAGCTGGAACTAATAGTAAATATCGCGCGCCGCGTTGGTGTTGTTGAAAGAGGTAAGGTGTTAAGGTCAGGGGGGCCGGCGGGCCGTTACAGCTGATTATTCTATCTGCCAAGCGTATCTACAGGTGGCGTACGGCTGCGATAACAGTGGCAGCCATTGGCGCTGTTGTTTTTAGCTGCGGTCCTATTAATACAGGGGGGCCACCCTACTAGCCTTACAGATACGGCTAGCTTGATGAGTCTAGTACAAAAAGGGAAATACCCTTGCTATCAGTGGGTCTAACTAGCCTAATGAGGCTTAAACGCGGTCCCGATATCAAAAAACGCGGTCTCAAAAACCGTCCCGCAAATGGCCCCCCTCTCCCCCATCTGAACGTTGGGTCCCCTGAACGTGCCCTGGTTAATGCCCTGATCTCGGTGTCATCAGTGCCCGTACAGAAGCCTCTCCACAAAAAAACCACACACATGCTATTTACCACTGAAACTCGCCTACTTCAAAAGCCAGCCAAAGGCCAAAAGAAAAAAATGAAGATTTGAAAAAATAACTATAATAAAATTTAAATCGAATTTTATATATATGCTAGCCTGCTTATTTTTTAAAATTTATTTGGTTAAATTATAAGTAATAAAAAAAGAGCTATTAGGTGGCGAGAACGTGTAATAATTAGCTGTCATGTCCAGCACTATAAATACCATAGAAAGTATGACAGTTAATCACTACACCTCCTTGGTGGTTCTCTGGCATCTGTGTGATTTTTTTGTGGAGAGGCTTCTGCCCGTAGTGGTGCACGTCAAAACTCCCTCTTGGGCCACGATGCACCGCTAGCGTACCTTCTAGGCAGCTTAGCCTGCGAGTGGCCTGACCTACACGTGTATAGTGGGCGTAGTGTAGCTCATACCTACATCATTACCTGCGGTAAGTTATTAGACCTACATGCTGGCCATGCATAGTACTTACCTCTTACTTAAGTACTTGGTTTACGTAACTAAGAGTTCCACTTCGATTTATAAGTGTGAGCAAGATAGCGGCCCTTGAGAGCCCTGAGCTCGCAATACCTTAAATACTTAAGTAGGTAGACGGGAAGGACTGGGGACAAAATTCCACCCTCACAATTCGGCTCTTCTGTACCTAACTGAGTACAGCGGCTACCCCTAGCAATTATCCACAGAAGTTTAGCGCAGATGACTACTGTGTACAACTAGTGCGCGCCTATATACAGTATATAGTTAGCGGCCGTTTATCTCGTCTATCTTCCTAGTAAGAATTTCAGCCTCATGATTGATGTTTACCTGTAGGCACGTGCGCTTATGTTGATCACCTGCAGCTTTTTAGCCACGAGCCGATAATGTTTCATTATTTAGGTTCAATCCCTTAAGACTCTACGCTTCAGGATACACAGCAGGTGTCAGGTTCCATAAGCATAGGAACCGTGTTGTTAGCGTTGCAATGGCACCAGGGGGTAAAACAGCAGATGCCTCAAAGATACTTACTTTGAGACACGAGATCATTTTGCTTGTTTGCTATGGTGTCGGTCTCCCGCCGTGAAGATAAGGAGCACCCTGAATTACATCTCATAGGAGGACATCCCAGGCCTATCGTCTCTGGCGAGAAGCCCGCGTCACCTCGAAATCGTCGCCAGTACACGACGCAGAGGGCTCAGCCTAATCCAAATTCCCCATACGGCCAGTTGACGTTCCCCTATTACTACCTCCTCATCCAGAAAAGACGTGCGCTTACCCCTCAAAGCATGTGTTAGTCGTATTTGCCAAGCATGGTAGCTTAAGCCTGACTTTTTTTGCATTCTAGCTATGAGCAGCTCAGACATGTAGACCACTGCTGGTGACCTTGTGCTGGCGATGCTATTGGTTCGAAGGCAGAGAGTATCGAGGATCCTTCTGGGTGATGAATGGCTCACTTGAATTATATCGCTGGGCACCGGAAATAGTAGCGTTTACGCCTGCTCCTGCGACATGTAGTTGGGCACAGGTTTATAGAGACGGACTGGGACAGCCACTTCACTGACAGTAGCTCCAGCAGACATTACCCCTGGATTGTGGCTATTGAAGGACTACGCTGAGAGTTGAATGCTATGAGTTCAGCTGGGTTAATGGTGAAGTTTAGAACTCACCGGCGCACTCCATCCAACGCACGAAGATGTAACGACTCCCCAAAATACTAACATTGCTATCTATGTAAACACAGCCAATATATTCACACCAGCTTCTGAATAAGTCAGACGGGTGGTACTAGCTTCTGGTCTGAATCTAAATACGGCTGTGGTTTTACTGGTGCGCGCGGTCTTTCCAGAAAGAAAGAACAGGAAAGACATGATAATATGATATTGCGAAATTGCCAAGAGGTGGCAACTCGGTAAAGCTCTCCAAGTACTTTACAACTCTCGCTTACAAACATCACACCCACGCATCGCGCCTCTCGTGAAAACAAGTGCATCTAGAAGTTCACGCGATTAAGGATACCGTAGATCCGGCGTTAGGCGTTACATGACTTCGTGGACATACTATTGCAATGGAGCCAACTGCGTGAAGCGCCTTGTGGTGAATTGTTCAAACCGGTTTTCCCTTCGTTGGTGGAGAGATCTCGATAGAAACGACATAGCTGAACCCATTTTCTGATCACTCATCTAGAAAGGAGGAAACGGAGTTGGGTGATATTGCGAACACACCTGACTAATGGCGCTATTGAGTTGTAGAAAGACTGCATAGCGGGGCTTGCGGCCACATTTGAAAGTCTAGAGCTTTCTTTAACTAACGATCAACTGCGAAGAACTGTTCTGTCTCTAATTCGGTCGACTAACGTCACTGTCGTTCAGATATATAGAAATTCATTTCGGATAACCAAAAACAAGAGAAATAAGGAAGGCCACGTCAACGGGACTATACATCGTTTTTTCCATGCAGCTGCTTGGTCTGGTGGACATACAAATCTAATCTAATTGCATGACTAAGCTAAGCTTATGCGCATACAGCAAACAGGAGCAGGTTGCAGGGATTTTCACCTAGATTATTAATAACCTAAACCTGACTTGAACTACTTCCTTTGATACCTATTGTTACCACACTATTCCATGTATCGTCAAAAACTTCATACCATTGACATTATTAACCATTGCACCATGTTCAAGTAGTTGAAGGTGCGAGGACCGAGAAAGTCCAAATGGTGATAGAACTAGAGTTGCGGTGAGAAGACCACTGACGGCCATTAGAGGTCTGTCTATACTTACCTACCTAGGTAATATATTTCTCAGTCTTGCTTCTTCCAATTTACCTACGTCAACCTTAAGGAGCTGCTACTTCGTAGTTATTGCAAAGAGCTTATTACGTTTATTTGACCATGAGAGCTATTCTATGATTTCCGCTGGTAAGTATAGAGTCTATCTACCTAGGTATTCATGAAGGAGCAACTCTAACAACGTAGTGTTGACCACCTCCTTCACTTTAGTAACTGTCATAACAGGGCCAAGAAGTCGTACCTGCACGTCTGCGGAGTATCGGAGTTGGCTGAATAATGATTGAGATGAGGTTGTATAGTATTATCGCCGACATTAGGAGCTGTTGTGTGGCGATAGGTGTCTAATAGAGCCATCCTTTAGCGGTGACGAGAGTTGCCGAGGTGAGGGGCCACGGGTTGGTGATCATGGTTACACATCGCTTGACACTACGCATCCGAGTTCATCGGCGCAGTTACGAACATTAATATTTAAGGGAGGGACGGAACAAGATGTTCGGAATCCTATCCTCAGCAGAACAGTAGCATCCCCACTCGATAAGACCTTGAAATAAACGCTTTATTGCCCACGAAATAGTCTTCCAACTTCTTCATCAACCTCTTACATAATGTCACAGTTTGAAAACGTCCTGATCGTCGGTGCCACCGGCTCCATTGGGAGCCTTGTACTTGAAGCCTTCCAGAAAGACTCGAGCTTCAATCTGACGGTGCTACAACGAGCATCATCCAAGTCACGCTTGCCCGGCCACTCAAAGATCGTCACCATCGCGGACTCATACCCAGTCGAGGAACTCGTTGCAGCCTTCCGCGGCCAAGATGTCATCATCAACTGTATCACGACCATCTCCGTCGGAGACCAGTACAGGATGGTGGACGCGGCAATCACCGCAGGGGTGAAACGCTATGTCGCCAGCGAATATGGTCTAAACAATATGAACCCAAAGGCCCAGGGCCTCAGCACTGTCTTCGCGGAGAAGGGTAAGATTCAGGCCTATCTCCGTGCGAAGGCCGACGAGGGCAAGATCGAATGGATGAGCATCTCATGCGGCATCTGGCTGAAATGGGGGATGGCCCATGATTTCCTTGGGATGCATGTGAAGGAGCAACGGTTCGTCTTTTGGGATGATGGCACAGGGTATTTCTCTTGCACGACCGAAGAGAATACCGTCGCTGCTCTCCTGCAAGCTTTGAAGGTTCCGGAAGAGACTAAGAACACCAGCATTTTTCTCAGCGACTTTGCCATCACACAGAAGCAGCTCCTTCATGCGCTCGAGAAAATTCAGGGCGTCAAGTATAAGACCAAGACTATCGACAGCGAGAAGCTCATTGCAGAAAAGCAAGAGGCAGAAAAAAGAGGCGACGGCTCCGCCATATTCGAACTCGTTGAGACGGGCTTCGCGGCAGGGAGATTCGGCGGCCACCTAGAGAAGGAAGGCGTCATCAGTAAGGAATCCTCTCTCCTTGAAACCATCCTGTCTTCAGCGAGGCGGGGAGTAAACAAACTCCTTCTCGCGTTGAAACAATATCGTTCTGAATAATTGCAATAATTAACTGAGTACCATAGTGAACAAGAAACTCGGACTCCCTGAGGCCACACTCGACGAGGCCTTGACGGATGGTTTGAAGTCGCTGGGAGTTCTGTAAACGACCCCACTGGCCACAACTGATGGCGGAGGAGGTCTTTTCTTCTTTCCTTCTTTCTTCCTGCAACTTCATGCGTTTAAGTTCAGCTTAGATAGCAATACATCATTTCAACTTATCTAAGAAATATGAGGAATGAAGTTAAGGGATCTGTAGCCCAGTCAAGCCACGTGTGGCTCCCCCTCCCATGTATCATGACCCACATACCAAAACAGGTAAGTGGGGTTGCACTACTAGGGTCGTCTTCTTGCTAGAATGACGACATCATATGCTCATGCCGGTACTACAAGCAGACGAAGAACAATTATGTGCACATAGAAAAGCCGGATCTAAGTTTACCTCCAGGGCTTTCTTTCAAACTTCAAGCCACGTTTCTATCAACATCAACAAGCACCGACCATAATATCCCGATTCTGAGGCTCTTTATCATCATGTCGGACGGTAATAGTGACGGTAATAGTATGGTGAATCGGGTACAGGCGAAGGCCCAAGAAGTCGCGTAGGTCTCACTCTATACTTGTCGTCTTCGTCGTCGTCGACGCTCGAGACGTCTATTCCACCAGCTGACACCTACCAGGAAAGAGGACTACGACAAGGCGAAGATCCTTCTCTCTGAGGCAGTCAAGAGCGGCTCCTTCTTATACCCCTTCAGGTACGGTATTACAGCTCTGCGCATTTGCAAACGGCTAATGTTAGGCCAGCGGCATCCTATACTTTTGCACTCACAAGGCACTATGGAAGCCATTCATGTCCCGACTCCTGCCGACACTTGGCCTGGCTGTAGGTGTCACAACGACCATGTTCTTCTTCACCTACCTCCCTCAGCTTGCCGTTCTTGTCTTCGTCAATGGCCCTCTAGCGGTCTTCACAACCGTTCTTCTCATACTTAGTGAGAGCTCCACCATTGTGAATATCGTTTCTCGCAATTTTCTGTTACAGGACGCAATTATAGATACCTTCGATGGAACGCTCGTCTCCAGGAATGCGACTGGTATTGTTAGCGAGGGGCGCCAGCTGAAGTCGGGGACTGATCCAATTGCGCGACTTGGCAAAGTCCTCAAGAGTCCTTTCAGCAAGTTCACGCCGAAAGCTCTCATCCGATACGTCATGTATCTTCCTCTCAACTTCATTCCAGGTACGAAGTCCCCTATGACGCAACCAGATGATGGTTGTTCAAGCTGACACATTGCCTTATATAGTCGTTGGAACTGTCATGTTCATCCTCCTACAAGGTGATTGCTTACATACCTACGCACTCGCCAGCAAATCTAACCGAGCATGTAGGTCGAACAAGAGGCAAATCGGTTCATGGCCGGGTACGTAACTACGTTCCATATTGAAACACCGTCTAATTTGCCACACCAGTACTTCCAATTAAAAGGTTGGTCGTCGTCGCAGCAGCAGGACTGGCTTGAAAAGCACAATGCTCCATACACCACGTGAGTATTAACCCCACGAACAACATTATGTCACGCGATAACGAAATCCTCTCAATCAAATGGGATGGCGGATCGGCCGAAACAATTTGTGACCTCATGGATTAAGATGACAGGTGCAGCTAACCTGGAATACAGATTTGGAACAGTTGCGACTCTGCTAGAGATGATCCCGATTGCCTCCATATTCTTTTCGTTTACTAATACCGGTAAGAGCCTTTCCTGTATGCGGCTGTAACACAACGGCAACTGACAGCTGTAACTGTAGTGGGTGCTGCGCTGTGGGCTGCCGATATCGAGGAGAAAAATACGAAGATGACTACAGGCACGGCTCCAAGCCTGCGCGAGTCCGCCAAAAAGGCCGAATAAGGTGGCACACAGTTTGACCGAAGCTGGTATTTTCAAGATTGATTGAGAGACAACTTCGTGGGGTTGGGTCCAGATAACCAGATTGAGATGCTATACGCGAGGGTCTTTCAGTAATTGGCTGGAAGTATAGTTCATTGTAGGCTTGTTTGAGGCTCTTCGTGTGTAATCAGGGAAGATCGCAATGCGTTATATAGGTGATATCACACTGCCTCTACTAGCTATCTATGCTAGAAAGTAATTAGGCATTGCTATAAAATTGTACTTTTCAATTTAGTGAGCAGACCAGTGCCCTGAAGCACTATGCACATCTCTCCTTTTGCTATCCATAGACACCTTTGCTATGTGAAGCATCAAGAACCTAAGCGCATCGTTTAATGATGCTGTAGGTATCTTCTAGACCCATTTCCGCCGACCACCTTTAAAGCAAATCATTAAGGGCGCAAGAAATGATCCAGGTACTGCTTCTTTGCGACGGGATTGGGAATATTGGCCCGGCCACATTGCCAATTTGACAAACCAAAAAAACAATGGACATTGGGGAGCTCAGGATCTTGAGCTTGAAACTGACTTGGACACCGAGCAGGTAGGATCTATTTGCAAGACAAGGGAAGTAAACTGATTCAGACCACACACCTTTTGATTGATCTGCGAACGAGAGAGAAATTCAGGTCTCATATGAGCACACGATTATCATAGTATCCATGATGAGTCAGTGTTGTCAGGTCGGCCAAATTCCGATAAATGTTTGTCATACTCAGCCAAGTGGTACCACGTCGATGCAGTTACGCTATCAATATGTGTTGCACATTGAAAATTTGTACGTGTTGACCCACGGTCGACTGAGCGCTGAATTGATATCATATGTTACTATATCCCCTGCCAAGAGAGCACCAACCCATGTTACTGTGCCACATGCTTTCAGAAAAGATGTACCGCGAGAGAAATACCATTCGCAGATGCACTAGGAGTCTCGAAACTACGAATTATATAGGCTGACGCCTTTGGGGGCCTAGAAACTTTATTCGGAGATGCTTCGAATACAGAGGCTCGGACAGCTTAGCTGATGCGATGGCTTTGCCCCGAAATTTCCAACGTGTGGAGCTGTGGCTTTCTTTCTCTTAGGCCACTGACTTGTTACTGAATCTTGCTGCGTCGATAAGGAAAGGTAGGACCATTCTAGACATACCATGGCAATTGCCGGTCGTACAACTGGTACAAGAAGCATCGTGGGGCTCTGTTTTGAAGTCAATCTTAGTTGTCGGCTAACATACACTTAGCAACTCACTTTATTAAATCTATATCACCCTACTGGAAACTTTCTCTTTGTAGGTAAGACCTGTATATAGAGATCAGCAATGTTTTCACACTGGAGAAGTGCAGGTATGCCTCAAAAATAAGCGTGAGAAGTACTACCAAAGCATGGCGGAACCTCAGTGTGTACACTGAGGAAATTAGAGAGTGATTGCATTGTTAGACAAACTCATGCGAAGCCGGCAGACAGCTTCGTGTAGCCTGATAGCGGCTTGTTAACATGCTAAGTCTGATACAAAGAGCAACGAGCCGAGATCTTACGACTAATCTAGAAATCAACGGCATGAGGATGTAAGTTTGCTTTCATGAGTTGTACAGACTCCTCGCCTAACGAACATATCGATGCTGCATTTAGCTATTTCAGGCTGACAGCACGGAGACTATCCCTCTTTCGCGAGAACAGTCACATGCAGATATACTCTCCTTTAAGCGATGTCGGTCAGCAGACTAGGAGCCGAGTATTGATTTCGGCGAAAACTTCTAATATACAACTCACAGCTGCCCATCTTCATGGGAGCTACAAGATTGGATGCTACTCAACACATCGTGTAGCTGTAGATGTAGACATCTGAAAAAGGTAGCCAGCACGCTCCGCATTGTGGCCAATATCAGAGACTGGAAATGGTATACTTATTTTAGTCTTCTTCTGAGGTATCTCTTACGCGTGTTGCGTGTAGCAGTACCTAGGGTTACGCGATGCAGCGTTTTGGATTCTCACTTAGTCTCTATGTACCAATGAATATATACATCGTTGAAGAGACATGTGTCTCGGTCGCTCTTATTCGGTGAACGCTTTATAAGTTACATCGCTTTTCCAACTGGCAATGCCGTAGAGGTCCTGCTCGACTTCCTGGTTATTGGAATTTGGCCTTCCATCCATCATCTAACCCCTCGCCTAGAGTCACTCATAACGCCTGCGACGGCGTCTTCTTTCTTTCCCCAACTCGCGCTGTCTATCGTCCCTCGTTTGCCCCTGTAATTTCTCGCATTATTGATATCACTCGTTCTATTTGCGAAAATAACTTCCCATCGTCCATTCACACCATATCTTGTTTATCATCTGCGCTAATCCCATCAACACCATTTCCCTATAGTACCTCAGCATCTCTTTTATATCCACTTTCATTGAGTGATTTCAGCCTGGGTACGCAACCATGAGAGCTCCGACTCTCACTGCCGACCTTTTGTCGGTAGGCTTCCTGTTGGGATGTCTTCCTAGTGTCGGTGCTCTTCCGGATTTAGGAGAACTTGTTGACAAGTCTGCTTTGCCTGATAAAGATGCCGTTCAAGTGCCAAATTACGATCTATATGGAGGACCACCACCAGATCAGGGTGCCTACGACTATGTGACTATTACCTATGGAGGATACGGTCCTCCGCCTCCGCCTTCGTCATCATCTGCTACTCCCTTGTTATCATCTACCTTCGGCCAGTCTGTTCCAGGAACAGCGACTCCTGCTGCGTCCAGCATCCCCTCTTCTGGCACAACATTCAATGTTCCATCAGGTGTGTTTTCCATTCCATAAGCAGGAAATCGCCCACTGATCATCATATAGGTTCTTCTCTGCCTAGCGTGCCTACCCTAAGTACAACTCCCTCATTAACTCCAGGATCACCAGCAACTTCGGCGTCATCACTTCTGTATACAACTCCCTCAGTTGAATCCGGTGCTTCTTCTATCAACACCTCCTTAGTCCAGAGCATCGGCAGCAGTAGTATCCCTGTGTCGCCACCCATCGGATCCAGCTTGACCGGCAGCTCGAGTATCTCCTCTGGTCCTGTAGCATCTTCCTCGAGCGAAACTGGGTTATCATCAGGAGTTAGCTCGTTTGGAAGCGCACCGACAAGTTATTTCGCGACTACCTCAGCTTCTTTCAGCGTAAGTCACTCGCCAACATACCACCACCCATTATCGTCATCGCCATACATTGTCCCCTGAGATGACACATCTACCCCTGTCAATATGTCAATCAGAATAAAACTATATAGCTGGACACACAGAACGTTATCTTTTTGAATATATGAATACTGATTCCGATCTCAAGGCTCCCGCCTCTCCGATAAGTTCAGCATCCGGGTCAGTCACTCTAATCACCATATCAAGCGTCGTATTGACCGAAACGATATATCCCTCCGAAACTATTTTGACTTCGGCTACAAATGGACCAGTCACTGGTAGCATTCCGGCTTCCTCAGGTCCAGGTGGGAGTGGTACGCTCACACAGTCTGGACCTCTCAGCTCACAAGGGCCCGGAGTGTCGGGCTCAATATCTACGCAGAACGGCGGAAGTGTGTCCTCAGCCGTACTATCGACACCTTCATCGGGTCCCATAAACATATCATCGCAAATGTTTACCGATACCTTGTTGTCTGGCTCCGAAACATCGAATCCTTATCCTTTCACGAGCCTCTTGTCCAATACAAACCCTATGAATGGTACAGTCACAAATAGCGCCGCCCCTTCTGCGTCTACCTTGCCTCCTAGCGTAGTCACAAGTCCGGCGTCGACAGGAACAGTCTCTGGCCTCACTGGAAGCTCAGTTCCAGTCATGTCCTCGAGCGGGATGTTTAACTCAGTTCCGGAGACCTCATCCATACTTCCTAATGCATCTGCTACCTCCACAACGGCGAATATGCCGACTATGAGTAGTAACTCCGCAGGTGGAAGCTCTAGTTCCGGTTTAGAGTCAATGGGAACGTTGTCCAATGCGTCTCTTACTTCGCTACAGGCGAGTACTGCGCCAATGAGTTCCGGCCTGAGCGCAAACTCGATCATGTCTTCGTTACCATTCACAGCCTCTACCAACAGCTCATTGGGTTCCACTCTGGGCAGCGCTGTCCCAAGCGAGACTTCCAGAGTACCTTCAGAGTCGATGTCCACGTTCCCGAACGTTACATTATCTCAGACGTCGATAAGCACTATGGCGCTGAGTAGTGTTTCGGCTACTGGAAGTCTAACGTTCACAAATTTGACCATGATGACAACGTCGTCAGTCCCGGTTACCAACAGTGGTAGTCTTCCTATAACTACACCTGAAACTTCTGGTATCACTAATTCCATAACGGTCTCTTCCATAGCAAGCTCTGGAGTAAGCCAGGGGAATCAGTCTACCTCCAGTAACCCGATAACCAATCCTGGTTCAATTCCGATCACATCACCTACCTCTTTTACTGTCACTAACGCGACCATAACGGGCAGTCTGAGTATTATATCAGAGATGACAAGCGTGCCATCTAGCATGACTTCCTTGTTAAGTCAGGGCAACCTATCATCTACCATAACGCCCGTGAGTAGCCCAGCAACCATCCCAATCGCAACATCCGCGCCTTATCCAACAGGCAATGAGACCATATCAACAAGTCAGGGGATTACCGTATCGAGTGCAAATGAGGTGACAAGCATGTCCTCTTTCTCCGTACCTCCAACAAGTATGGGAAATCAATCACTCTCAATTAGCCCGGAGACAAGTTCAGCAAACCCAGTGACAACAGGGTCTGCCCCTTTCCCTGTGAGTAATGAGACTTCGACGACAAGTCAAACCGCCAGTGAGGTAGGAACGATATCAATAAGTGTCCCAGTCAGTCTTACCTCCTCGATAAGTCAAGCAAATCAGACGTCCTCTCCAAGTTCTGTCTTCAGCTCGACGTCGACGCCGTATCCGATGGGCAATTCAACTCAGCCCGTAAATTCAGGGACTGCACCAATCAGTCCAAGTGGCAGCATCGCATCAGAGACCAGTATGCTGAGCGTAACTGGAGTTTCCTCCAGTGCAAGCATTACCTTACCTCCGCTTTCTGCAAGCAGTTCAGAAGGGCTCAGTAGTATTGCAACAAGCAGCTCATTCAACTTGTCTTCTACCGGTTCGCAGACTCCGGCCACATCGTCTGCTTTGGGGAATTCGTCTGTTGCATCAGTAACTGGACCAAACATCACATCGAGTTACACATATACGGTCCTCCCTTCTATCACCGGCAGTGTAGGTGGTCTTACGCCAAGTGACCTGACGTCGGGGATAGGGACAATCTCAAGTTCGATTCCATATTCTTTAACAAATTCAACCGTCGCGCCAACTTCGCCGGGATCAGGTACAGTCACTTCTCCTGCTTTTAGCGTGACATCTTCACCCACAACACTTATGGGAAATTCCACCGCCCTTGAAACAGCTACCGAGTCCATCAATGGGAATGGTACCGCTTCAGCTACAATGACATCCGAAACAAGTGGACTTTCGAGCATCACATCACCCCTTTTGACCACCAGTAACAGCAACGTCACTATGCAACAATCTGGATCGAGCTCAACAGCCCTATATCCGTTGACGAATTCGACTTTAACCGGAAGTTTCACGTCACCGTCTTCTGGCATTGCCAGCGCTTCCAATCTTCCCTCGTCAGGCTCTGTTGCTCTTGGCTCATCGGGCTCCCCGGTGAGCATGAGCTCAAACACTAGTTTTAGTGGTAGCATTGCAAGTAGTACCCCCTCTGTCACCGGTACTGGAGGCAGCGTGATCAGTAGCACCGAGTCGTCCGCTCCTTATCCAATTCTAAACTCAACGGTAGCCACCCCTGGGCCAACTGGGTCAAATTCTATGATGAGTACCGGGTTCTCAACATTACCTTCGTCCCCAAGTTTGATCCCGACTATTACGGGGTCCTCTATCGGTGCGACTGAGACAACACTATTTTCTCTAACGAATTCATCGACACTTATAGGCACGCCCACAGGTGGTCCGCTCAATGGTACCGCCGGCTCTGCCTCTGAAGGACCATTAACATCGTCAATTGCATATCCGACGGGCTCTGGTATCTCTTCCAATGCTAGCGAAACCATGCCATACCCCTTAACGAACACGTCGACTCCTGTTACAAACCCAACGAGCACCCAATCTAACATCACGAGCACATCGGCTTTCAACACAGAGTCCATGCCCATTTCGACACCATTCCCAGCGAATAGCACAGGCTCTATTAGCGCCGAAGTAACAAGCCCCTTAGCATCAACAAACTCGACTCCCATTGCGAACCCGACAAGTAATTCACCGAGTGTCACCGGCTCTTCTGCCACTTTCGGCTCTGGATCGGCCGTGACGACGACACCGATTCCAACTGCCAATCTGACTTCTGCTAGTGCTAGTGAAACAGCCCCGTTCCCACTCACCAACTCTTCGACGCAAGTCTTCAGTCCGACAGGTGGCTCCGCCGGGCTTACAAGCGTTCCCTTATCATCAGGATCAAGCCCAAGTTCTACTGAGACAAGTCTATATCCTTTGGCCAATTCTTCTATGCCGACGGTTAGTGCTACAAGCACAGCTACCCCTTTCCCATTGACAAATTCATCGCTTTCATCGGCTACGGCAACAAACACGTCTTTTGGTGTACCGAGTTCATCCACAATTCCTGTTTCCGGGTCGTTCTCCGTCACATTGTCAACTAATACCAGCATCGGCAGCTCTGTCGCTGCCAGTGAGGTTACGCCTTTCCCGATTACGAACTCTTCGCTTCCAACTGGAGGACCTACAGGGGGTTCGGCCGGCGGCACTGGTGTACTTACAAGCTCTGGTGTAGGCTCTGTCTCGGCGAGTGAATCTATAAATGGACCGCAACCGGGACAGGCTACTACTTCTGTTGCGGCCTCACAGAACACCTCACAGACAGCTCTATACCCTCCGAGCAACTCAACCTCGGGAGTAAGTGGGACAACCATTGGCACAGGGCCTCTTCCAACTATCACCGGCTCCTCGTCGGGTGCTTCTCTATCAACGACTCCGGGATCTCCTATATCGTCAAGTGCTCCTTATCCTCTGGGGAACTCAACCACCCCAGGGAATAGTGGAACGGGTAGTCTTCCAGGCACGGGATCGTTGTCCACGGCGACTCAACCGCTGCCGGGCTCCTCGCTTGCAACTACTAACAGCGTAACGGTATCGTCCTCCGGCACGCCCTTCTCCAGTATCTCTTCAACAGCCCCATTCCCGCTTAGCAACTCAAGCGAATCCGCAACTGGAACAGGTTCGTATCCCACGGGGAATAGCGGGTCTGGCATCACACAACCGACTGAGCTTCCTCCCACACCCACTCTTACCTCGTCAATCTCATTGGCGTCTGAATCAGGGGCTAGCCTATCAACATCTGTTGCCAATTCCACAACTGTTTCTGGGAACTATTCTAGCACACTCGCATCTGGAAGCCTCTCTTCGATCGGATCGTCAAATTTCCCTGGTGTGTCTGGGACTCTGACCTCAGGTTTCCTTACGCCCAGCAACTCTCAAACAGCGCCGTTTTCAATGACCAATTCGACGGCGGCAACTGCAGGGCCCACAGGATATCCCAGTAGTAGCGGTAGCTTCGGCGTTTCTTCGATCACGTCGCCCATCTCGTCCATGGAACTGAGTTCTGTGAGCCCCAGCGGCAGTCTCATAAGTGGATTTAACCTCTCAACCGAAGCCCTTACTACGGCCTCTGCCTCAACCCCCATCAGCTCAAGCAGTTTGACGCCCGGATCACCGGGTGTTCCGAGTACGGGCTCGCTGTCGGGCATCATTCCGCCACTGATAACAGGTACCTCAGGGTTGGTTACCGGCTCTTCAACGGGCCCGTATCCAGTCCCCAACTCAACGGTCGCCACGAGCGGGCCGACAGGGTCAAGCGCAGTATCGTCTCAACTAAGCAGTGTTTCAACGACATCACCAGGCCTTCCTGATAATTCATCGATTCAAGTGCCACCCACTTCGACCGGTCAATCATTGAGTAGCCCCACGAATCCAGACGTAGGAACAAACACTGTGCCGTCTTCGGGTGTTGAGACGGGCGCTGGCGTTAACTCTACTGGTTCATTGTCGAGTAGCATGCCTCCCTTCCCTGCGACCAACTCATCTAGACCGATAAGCGCCACGTCTATTCCCAGCGGGGGACTGACTACGCCCATGGTGACAGCAACATCTTCCGGTGCTGCCCTTACATCTGGATCTTTCCCCGGCCCAAGCCTGACGAGTGTCAGCGGTAGCTCCTCGGCCGTATCAGAGCAGCTGTCGAGTTCGGCGCCATATCCCGTGGCAAACTCCACGGCATCGAATAATCCACCAGGCTCACTGAGCTCAGGGTTGAGCTCGGGTATTACGAGCAGTATCGAAATTTCATCCTCTATACTCACGCTGACTGTGTCCCCCACTACTGTGACGGCTAATACGTTCACGACTTCGGTAGAGATCACCGTCACCTCGCCGACTGTGGAGACCGTTCTTCCAACCACCATTACCGGGACAACTCTCACAACGGCTATCCCGGTACTGAATGAAACTTTGTCGTTTACGTCTGGAACAAGCTCAGTTTATGGCAGCAATACTGCGTCGAATATGACAAGTAGTTCTGAGCTACCGACGAATTCGCTCACGATCAACCCGCCTTTCACCCTAACCAATCCGACAGGGTTTTCTGTATCAAGTAGCACGGCTTCATTCGCATCCGGGACGGGAGTTAGTTCAGGCGGGATTGTCACTACTGCCTCAGGTGGATCCGAATCACCCGCCGGCTCCCTCTCGACAGGCGCGCCTTTTACCACCCCCAACTCCACGGTAATCTCTACACCGGGCGCATCGTCCATTACCGGGCTTACCTCTGGGAGCACCCCTACCCCTGGCTCCGCCTCTGCCTCGGAAGCCTCAGTTTCGGTATCAGGCAGCGTTTCTCCGCTCTCTTCAGGCTACCCATTGGCGAACAGCAGTCAGCCTTCGACTACTGGGACTAGCTTTACACTGAGCACTGGTGGTCCAGGCGCCACTTCCTTCCCACCTGCTGGTATCACTAGCGGAGCAACATCCACCATTTCAGGTT
Organism: Xylaria sp. FL0933; assembly: GCA_022578765.1. Classification (NCBI taxonomy): domain Eukaryota; kingdom Fungi; phylum Ascomycota; class Sordariomycetes; order Xylariales; family Xylariaceae; genus Xylaria; species Xylaria sp. FL0933. Next base: position 132,804 of record MU389733.1, on the reverse strand, counting down.
CGGCCTCGGAAGTCTTGTCTACGACAAGCAATGGGCCATTCTCATCAAGTATCTTGTACAATACCTCGTCTGTGGAGGCCGTAACGAGCTTAAGCGGTAGTCTTACCATGCCACCGGCAACATCATCAGCCCCTCAGGGCTCCGGGGCAGGTCCTATATCGCTGTCTTCAGGTATCTTCAGCAATACTTCGTCTCTGGCAGGTATAAGTTCTATCAGTAGCGACAACACATCACCGACAGCCGGCATCACTTCACCTTCGGGACCTCTGATAACCTCAGCGAACACCGGAGCAGAGACTTTCAGCGGCCAGGGCAGTACTTCATCAGTCGGAGTCGGAACGAGTTCGGTCGTGGGCACCAATCCGACTTCAGGGACGTCGATAGCCTCTTTGACGGGTTCTGTGGTGACACCCTCCACGGTTATGCCGAGTACTAGCGGAATGTCATCAGTTCCTTCGGGTGAACTGTCCAGTAGCGCGCTCTCAGCCCTGCCAACATCGGGATCATTCCCACCATCCAACTCTTCAACATACCCGGGAGTCTCGTCACAAGTTCCTGCGGGTTCGACTGCGGCACCCGGTTCTTTGACAGCGACACAGGCTCCTGGGTTGCCGACCATTACCAGTATGACTTCGATTGGTTCATCGTCCACGCCAGAGAGCACCATATTTATTTGGGAGACGACGTGCAGTGAAAGTACGATCACAGTCTCTGGTATCCCAACAGTGATCACATTTTCCTCGCTCCCGCCGTTACCGTCATCATCAATCGATACGACGTGTAGCGAGACCACTCTCACACAGTCGGGGACGACGACCGTCATCACGCTCTCGTCGATGACAACGTCGTCTTATTCGACGGATACTACCTGTAGCGAGACGGTCATAACCGAGTCAGGCACTCTGACGACCTTCACGTTTCCGCCTAGCTCATCCCCAGCTCAGCCCAGCCAGGCCCAAAGTAAAGCCACATCAGGTAAGCCTCAATCGCCATCCATCTTTCACATGATTGCGTCGCATATCGTACTAACGAGCATCTTAGGCAACTCCACAATAGCCAGTGCCATAGGCTTCCCTAGCACATTCATGACTTCAACCACGACGCCGGTTCCTGGCCAAGTCTTAAATAGCACTTCGTTAGTTGGCACGCTCGAGTCAATCCCCGGTTCCGCGTCCGCCATCCCATCTGTTACTGGCTTCGCGACCATCCAAGGTGTAGCAAACCCGCCGGATGACCCGGCAACTGTTGGCCTGCCACCGAACAACTACGGCCGGCGAGACGCAAGGGATCAGCCCCCAGTAGTCTCCAAGGACATTGAAAATGACATGCCAAGCCTGAGATTTTGGCAGCAACTAGCTCGCTAGCAGGTCGTGGGTTCTGGCGACTGCTGAAGTCGTCGAATTTTCCTATGTTACTATTACCGAGACTAGCCTCTGTTTACCAGAATAGAGTGCGGAGAAAGAGAGATTATGAATTAAGAGATCAGATCGCGAGGTATGGGTAAACCGAAAGAAAAGCAACAAAAAGGAGAAGGAATGAGATAAGATAAACACGCCAAGAACAGAGGGGTATTTGTTGAAGGGTGAGGCGGACAACAAGAGGACCGGAATACACGATTGATAGGTGGAGTTTAGACTAAAGGATAACTACTGTAATAAGATACCGCTTTTGCAACAGTCCTAACTAACATCTTGGCATGTTGGCATCTAATACTGATCGACCCGTAGTGATATACCGAGACGATTGAGCGCCGGTAAAATAAGTGGCAGCCCTACATCGATTCGGCCGAAGCTGGACCTACGGTCCGGGATATTTGTATTCAACACAGTAATAATCGCCGTCATCGGTACTGGCGGTAGGGCCGTAAACCGAGCATGATGTGACCTAGACCAGATCTGGTGATGAGTAACGAAAGGAACGGAGGGAAGAGGACAATCAGATAAAGCAATGTTACACAACGAGGCCATCGGAAGCCGAAGGAGGAATGCCCGATGAGCGATCTGGAGGTCCTGTTTCGGAAAATTCAAGGTGCATTGATCGACAGGGCAGGACAACCAGTTGTGTGTGTTGTGTTCGTGCTTTGTTTACCAGCTCTGACCAGTCTCGCTGTCTCGCTGACCAATTCGGTCCCGACTGACGGTCGAGCGCGAGGAATTTCTCTAGTCACATTGGGCTCGTTTTCTAGTTTACACTCAAGCGTGAGGATATACCGGGAGTCCGTCTCGGTAGGTCGGGAGCTCTAGAAACCGAATCCAGCATCGATAGGGTGCTGACACATATGCACTAGGCTAGGTACGGTACCTAACCTACCTAGATACGGCAGCTATCCTCTTCAGCATAACCCCCGGGCGCGCCGGTTCCACCGACACCCGCCACGTGCCGCTCAACTACCGGTCGATCTCGGTTGTCGCTTTCGGTTGTCGGTGCGCTACGCTGCACTAATACCTGAGAGAACAGACTGTTTAACTTGTGAGCATCTCTGTACATATCTAGTAATGTATCTTGGAGATAATCTACGTTGTTTTTGTATCGAAGCATCTAAATACAACATGATGTGGAGAAGGATCTTATAAGTCAAATTACTATATGAGTTAACAAAACAAGCCACAGCGGTGTGTGATCCTTCCGGCATACACTGTATAGTACATGCTAACGGCCTGAAACGCTTGCACATGCATTACGTACTTTTACTAGGTATGCTACAGTCGGTAGTAGTGTAGTATAGGCCAGGAAACCCAATCAGGAAGCGGGAAGATTACTCGACGCAGTAATACAAGCCAGCCACCGTTCAGCCGTCTTTTCAAATTAGCAAAGTCCTTTGATCCTCTTTACAAATTTCCCATTTCCTGGCGAAGGACGAAAACTAGGTATGCCATGCTACACGTGCAGATCGCGAACGGGAAGCGTTGCGACTAAAGCCGTTGTAGAGGGGCACGTTGGACTATCAAGTCTCAACTTTAATGCCAGTGCTCATGCTAGTCTAAAATGCCTATTTGTGCTAGGTTTCAATGCTGGTCCAACTGCCCCGCAGACCCGGTGCAGACCCGGATCCCTTCGTGCTCCTCTCCTGAGCACGCCATCGAGGCTAAAAACCGCCTCGAAAGCTGACGTAAAGCGAGTCGTTATAGACGTCGCATTGCGTACTGCTTGTTTAACTAGACGCCATGCTGTGGATTTGTCTAAAATTATTTTTTCTGCCTCATCCCGTAGATATGTATATACACATATAACCGCCTCTCCCTCTCCCTCTCCCTTTATCTCACCTTCTTCGCCCCCTTTTCACCGTCTGTTCTCGTAGAAGAATTCGTCATCCCCCTCTTCGCCAAGCAGGGGTTCCATCTACGTACAGGCCGAACTAGCAGGAGGAACTTTATACATCTTACAAGATCATCCACCAGCCCCCATCGCACTACGCACTCCTCCCGTTGTGTCCGACCCTATTCTTACTTATTTGAGCTTGACCGACTGCTCTTTGCCGTCTTCTACTAATACCAAGGCTTGCCCACCTTCTTCTGCTTGATCAAAATCCTTAAGCGTCCTTCGTTATTGAACATAATTCACCATGGCGAACCCTCCTCATGGCGGCGTCCTCAAGGACCTCCTCGCCCGAGATCTCCCCAGACAATCCGAGCTTGCAGCTGAGGCCGAGAATCTCCCTGCTGTTGTCTTGACCGAGAGACAACTGTGCGATCTCGAGCTGATCCTCAATGGCGGTTTCTCTCCGCTCGAAGGTGTGTTCCGTCCTATGGTCAGGCTTTCGAAGACCCTTTCAAATATGGTGGGGTTGCATGCGTTACAGCCCGAGGATCGGCAGCAAGGGTCCAACTCGGTGTTTCTTTTAGCTTGCTGCCCTACTTCGGAGTTTCTGCGACCCACGGAAGCTGACCTAGCTGCCATACAGGTTTCATGACTGAAGCCGATTACAACGGGTAAGTCTTGGTGTTGGGGCCAGCGTCACACGGCCAAAAGAAGAGCCTTTGGTGAACTGTCTGCTGACTGGTATAACATAGCGTTGTCAAGGAGAACCGTCTCGCAGATGGCGCCCTCTTCAGTATGCCCATCACCCTTGATGTATCAGAAGAGACCATCAAGGAATTGGGGTTGAAGCCTACCCTTCGCGTAACTTTACGCGATCTGCGAGATGATCGCAATCTTGCTATTCTCACCATCGAAGATATCTACAAGCCTGATAAGTAAGCGCGGCGTTAAATCTCGGAAAAGCTTCCCCTTGTGGCAATACTGATCTTAGTTTCCCCCCTGGCAGAGTACTCGAGGCCAAGGAAGTCTTCGGCAGTGACGATGAGGCGCATCCCGCCGTGAAGTACCTCTTTAGGACCGCCGGTGACTACTACGTCGGAGGCAAGATCGAGGCTATCAACCGCCTCCAGCATTATGATTTCGTGGATTTACGATGTACGTCTCTAGCTTGCCGAACCGATTTGCAGTGCACTGCGTTGTAGAGACTAACATGTGGATTATGTAGACACACCGGCCGAACTTCGATTACACTTCGATAAGCTCGGATGGTCTCGAGTCGTCGCCTTCCAGACCCGAAACCCCATGCACCGTGCACACAGAGAGCTGACCGTCCGTGCCGCTCGTTCGCACCATGCTAACGTCCTAATTCACCCTGTCGTTGGCTTGACTAAGCCTGGCGATATCGACCATTTCACTCGTGTGCGTGTATACAAGGCTCTCCTGCCTCGCTACCCCAATGGTATGGCTGTCTTGGGTCTCCTGCCTTTGGCTATGAGAATGGGTGGTCCCCGTGAGGCCATTTGGCACGCTATTATCCGCAAGAACCACGGCGCAACCCACTTCATTGTAGGCCGTGATCATGCCGGCCCCGGAAAGAACAGCCAGGGTGTTGATTTCTATGGCCCATACGATGCTCAGTACGCGGTTGAGAAATACCGCGACGAGCTCGGCATTGAGGTGGTTCCTTTCCAAATGGTCACTTATCTCCCAGATAAGGATGAGTACGCACCGATCGACCAGATCCCCAAGGATACCCGCACTCTCAACATCTCTGGAACGGAGCTACGCGCGAGACTGCGAAGTGGCCGCGATATCCCCGAGTGGTTCTCGTACCCTGAGGTTGTCAAGGTTCTCCGTGAATCGCACCCACCGCGAGCCGCCCAAGGTTTCACCATCTTCCTCACCGGATACCAGAACAGCGGCAAGGACCAGGTCGCCCGCGCTCTTCAGGTCACCCTAAACCAGCAAGGCGGCCGATCCGTTTCAATGTTGCTGGGTGAGACCGTACGCTCTGAGCTGTCATCCGAGCTGGGCTTCAGCAGAGAGGACCGCAGCAAGAACATCGCGCGCATTGCTTTCGTAGCCGGCGAGCTAACACGCTCAGGCGCCGCCGTCATCGCGTCTCCCATCGCTCCCTTCGCAGCCGACCGACACGCTGCGAGGGAGGCTGTTGAGAAGTATGGTGACTTCTACCTGGTGCATGTTGCTACGCCTCTCGAGTACTGCGAGAAGACGGACAAGCGCGGCATCTACGCACGGGCCCGCAAGGGTGAGATCAAGGGCTTCACCGGTGTCGATGACCCATATGAGCCCCCGGCCAAGGCCGACCTCGTCGTTGACTGCGAGAAGCAGACCGTCCGCTCCATCGTCCACCAGATCATTCTCATGCTCGAGAGCCAGGGACTGCTAGACCGCTTGTAAACGGCAGGGCGTGAAACATGAAAGAAGATATATAAAAAGACGGTAGCTCCATTCTAGATACCCACGATCTAAAGGGAATGCATATAGATGAGACCGAATACGAGCCTTATGATAGAGCACTTCATGCAAGTAGACAAACAGGCTGACTGAGGAGGAGGAAATGGCCCACACAGCAAACCTGGGTTGAAGTGAGGTGGGCTTGGTTTGGTTGAACTAGCGGGAGTTGGGCTCACGAGACGAAGCGTAGAACATTGTTATAGGCGCTTAGAGGGTTTAAAAATAGACTCGATCTACAAGCTGCTCTGGTAGCCCCGCTGCAGCTAACAACAGAGACATCTTGACTACGGAAAAGGATGTGCCAACCAGTCGCAAGGATTTCTCAAACGCTCGTGACTGTCTTGTACCCATCTGTCGGGTCTTTTAGAACATGCAGACGGGTGTGCGGTGTAGCCTGCTAGTCATCACGATACGGCCAACCAACCAACCATTGGAGATCCCGCCCCTAAAAGGCCGCAATGCGCTAACGCATGTTTCACGATTTACAGTTTTAGATATAAACGCAGCTGTTTACCTAGGTATACTCGTACAACTTGGGTCAAGAACTCCGCTTGCACGAGATGTACGATGTAAGGATATCTACTTACCTAACATTGACCGCATGTGTAAAGGGATGTGGATTGTCTAATAACGCATAAGACGTATCTTCAAACCCTCGGAGCATTTACCCAGCCGAAAACAGGTCTCAGAAGGGCAACGGGATAAATGCCTTCGGAAATATGAAATATGATTGATTGCCTCGCAAGCATTCTCGTTGGTTTGATGGACTCCCCGTGGTATTGAATGATGTAAAGACACAGCATTGTCGTGTCCTACCGTACCTACTAAGTAGGTAATGGCTACACCACCACCATTCCGGTGCTTTAAGGTCGAATACCACAGGTAGCTTAGTGGCAAGAATAAGTAGATCAGGGACATTCAATTCCATCAATCCCATCCAGTTTGTCCTTCAGAAGGGCGGAATGGAACGACAACACGTCTGAACCTTAGATTGGACCCCGCGTTTCTTTGCAGTTTGCTCGAAATAAGACCTTGACAGTGCGGGTTCAGCCGAGGCTAGGAATGTCACTATAGGTAGGTATAACCAGCTACCAATCACAGATGTGGGCAGGTAGCCATCCAGGCCTTGGTCTAGCTGTCTCGGTAAGGGTAGGTACGTGGTAGGGACCTATCATACAGTGGTGCAGCTAGAAAATAGCAGCTCATATAGGTACATACGCTAGATGGGTACTGCGCACTGTACAGCATGTACCTCTTTAGAGGCACATGCATGCAGGCGACAGCACCTTCACGCCACTCCGTCGAATAGCAGACCGCTGCGTAGCTTGGTCCATGCCCAAGCAGCCGCCGACAACGTTACGGCATTGGCAGGTACCCAAGTACCTAGGTACCTCGCCATTCTCGTTCTACGCACCCACGAAGTTGCGCCATCTTTTCCTTCAACTTCCCACCACATACAACATATGCACCATCACCGCCTCTGGCCTACGAGAAACACCGAAACGCTCGATTGTGACGCCAGGTCCATCTAAAGGCAGCCCATTTCGACCACGTGGAGCGAACCTCAATCGTCAACGTCTCCCCATCCGTCTATCAAGAGCTGTCAGAGCCCGATTGGGCGGCAGGCCTCGCAACCATGGGTCTCAAGGACCACGACGTCGATGCTGCTGCTGCAGCTGCAGCGTCGAGCGACATCAGCAATCTCCGCGACGACCGCCCCCGAGAGCGTCGGTCCAAGAGCGAGCGATCCAAGTCCCTCAAGGATAAAGACTCCAAGGACGGCCACCGCCACAGATCACACCGATCATCCAAGACGAAGACGTCCCTCGATGCCGAATCATCCATAACATCATCCACCCACCATCGCCGGCACCGGACCAGAGAAGAGAAAGAGGCCGCTCGGGAGAAGAAGGAGAAGGCTTCATCGATGAGTGACCTTGTGCCCGAGCTCGCCAGGACCTCGATTGCTGGCAGCAGAGTCAGCCTGCCGTACCCTACTTTCAGCAAGGCGCACAGCAAAGAAGCCGTCCACAGCCGTGATGACCTGGGTGCAACAAACCGACAGGGTGATCCGTTGACTCCCGATCCAACAGATGTAGGTTCTGATGAGAGACGACGATCGAAATCCCCCGAGCCTGCGACGGAGAGGGAAAAGTCTTCACGCAAAGATGATAGGCCCCCTAGCCCTCCTGAGACAGACCTGGCAAGCGAAAAGAAACGACGCAGCAAAGCGTCTAGTTCAAGACTACGGCCCGACGGCTCGGAGCGACCTAGATCTAGGACATCTGGCGTCTCGAGATCGAGCTCGCGGCACGAAGATAAGTCGAAGCTGTCCTCTAGATCTAAAGCTTCAAGCCAAACGACCTATGTCAAATCGTCCCCATTGAGGGCTACTCCGGACATACAGGTAGTGGACGAAGTCATTTCGAGCCTGAGCGATGAGAAGACTGCTGAGGCCCAATCCTTCACGACCTCCGTGCCACCTAAAAGATCTGCCTCCACAAAGTCGTCAAGGATGCCCAGTCTCGACGCCGACGATTCGCCCGACTCCGTGCAGGATTCCTCACCGAAAACTCCCACTGCAACAACCCAGTTTCCACCACCGCAAGTCTTTCCTCATGAGAATCACAATTCTGCCTCCAACATCAGTTATGCAAAAGAGCGCCCTACACCTGTGGCGACTCCCGCGACCGATTTTGGCCCGCCTCCGCCTCCACCCCCTCCACCACCGGCTCTAGATATCCAGGAGGTACCGAGAATTGACTACTTGCTCCAACATGGCGGTCTGCATCATCCCGTCTCCAAGCATTTTCTCTCCGTCTTACCCCGGCAGAATGGAACTCGACCGTCAGACCCACCACTGACGGGATGTGAGACATTATTCGCTCCATTCTTCAATCTTCTTAACCAGTATCAGACTGTACTACAGAGACAGGGCTCAATTGCGGTAGCTACAGGACACAAATCAGTAGCGCGAAGGCTGCTCGATCGACTAGAAGACGTCTTCTCTCGAGACCTACCACTAGAAGGATGCACTTGTGTCATGTGTGAACAGAATCCAGAGGAACATCGAGGACTGGGATGGGGTGAGGTGCTTGAGCGGGTGGGCGGTAGGGTAGAAATGCCTTCTTGGCCCCCATTCGATTTATCCAGTGTAGTTGCGACTGCTATCGAAAGCACAGCAGAGTTACCTCCACGACCAGCTTCGCCAGTCAAGCTGGATCCCGATATCGCCGAGGAATTTCGGGAGCATTATTTGCGACAGACGAAGAAAGTCAGGTTGTCGGTAGACAAGTGGATGAGTAGCTGCGCAGAGACACCTGCACCCCCTCCCTCCGAGGTAGATGATGAGACATTAGCTTTCGCCATCCTTACAAGCCTTGACCAAGAGCAAAGGCCTTACTTTAATGCTTTGATTTCCGGTGCAAAGGAGATACAACCTACTCTGCGAGCGCCGACCCCAATGCGAAAGACTCGGTCAGATTTCCTAGTGAAGACCGGACTTCAGCTCCAGCGTCTGTACCGTTTATCGCAGGCACCGCGGGACGCGGAAACCGCTGTATATCTTGTACAAAATCCTTTCCATCACGACCTTCTCGCCACCATGGTCGACATTAACCCGCAGGAATGGGAGATTCTCATCTCCGGACGGTTCGACGGCTTTCTCTGGTCAGGCGCCGATGTTGATGACCCTACTACACCTACGGTGGAAAACCCATTGTCGCGAGGTGCTACACCTGCAAGTGGTTTCTTCCCACCACCACCCACGCGACCAGCTCCATTTCCACCAGGCATGGGAACACGGCAAGCATCCGGCTTTGGTCCATCCCGTAGCACCACTCCTTACTCGGGTCTATATTCTCGCGGTACAACCCCCGCCTCTTTCATCTCGCTTTCATCAACAGCCACACATAGTCAAAACAAGCAGCCTGTATCATATGACGAAGAAGTCGAAATGGCCGTCTTGGCAGAGGTAGAGCGAGAGATTTACCAAGGTATGGAGGCGCTTGAGGATGCCTTCGAGAAATTGCATGAACACGCCGAGGTAGTACGGAACGCCCTCCGCCAACGCAACAACGGCCTTCTTATGAGCCAGCAGCATCGCCGCGCTTCACGCATTGATGTTCTACCGCAACATTCTGGGGGGTCCATGGGTTACGAACGACCGCCTTGGGCTACTGGCGATGAGGACGGAATCACAAGCGAGAGTGATTGGGGTGGTGATGATTTCGATATTGCCCCTGAAGATTCTGCCAGCAACATATCGAGCTCACGTCATAGGAGGCCGAAACGAAGGCATGAGCGACGCACTCCTGCCCCTATCGAGGAAGACGAGGAAGAAAATTAAAGGAGGACGGGTTTTCTTATTTGCGAAAATATAGCTTGACAAATATGGCTTAATTGCGAGATCTATACGCTATGGGCAATGTCACCGCCTTTGGAGATGAATGGACGGTATTCTTATGGGATGACGAATTTGAAAGCATGCGAAAGCGAGAACGGCATTTCTCTTTCTTATTTTTTTGCAGATACCACGGCATGACAACTTATTGTGCGTTTTGCTTTGCGATGGACTTTCTAAATCCAGCATTCAGGAAATGCTGCACGCGCATACGACAGTGCTCTCCGGTTGTGATGTCGGCCAGGTCAGCTAGCAGCGAACTGGAGATGTGTTGTTTAGGCATCTGGATGCGCATTCATGTTGCATTTATTTGGACGATTATTGCTTGCAATACTATCTACCTAGGATCGGCCTTAGAGCAGGTTGGAAAGGGGAAAAATGTCTGTCTCCCTTCTCTAGTTTGGACTTTGAGTCTTAGTTACTTAGGGACATATTTCCTTCGGCTATGTAGCCGATGCATGGTTATGGAGTTATTTAAGGCGGTATTTGAATGAAAATTATTTCCTGGGGATGTTCGATTTATCTGATTCGTGGTGATTTGTGATAATACTTGGAGAATGTGAATCGTGGTTCTAGATTACGATACCGCAGCGGCGGGAGAGATTGTTAATGATTATTGGTAAGGTCGTCGGTCTACGTCAATCATAGAGTTATTATTACCTGCGTACTCCCAACGGGATGTAGTGAAGCTAGTTGCAAAGGCATAATGGAATATACGATAATTTGTTCATCCTCATTGTTCACTTCAAGCCAACGTATTCATGAATTGAGGTCGTGTTTTGCTACGCTATACTACACCTATATCTACTAATACATAGCCCATAAATCAAAGTCCGAGAACCAGGGTGTCCCGAATTACATATGTATTCTGTTGTTTCTCACCACGCTATTATGTCCTTATCGTCCAGTCACTCAAGCCACATCAACATATATCGAAAGCCCACCGTCCACAACCATCGCCGACCCCGTCACGAAAGCGGCGTCGTCGCTCGCCAGGAACAAGACGCACGCCGCGACCTCCCGCGACGTGCCCATGCGGGCCATGGGCGTGCGCGCGACGACGCGCGCACGGAGCTCCTCGGGCTGCGACTCCGCCATCGGCGAGGCGATGATGCCCGGGTGCACGGCGTTGACGCGGATGCCGTCCGCCGCGTAGGTGACGGCCGCGTTGCGCGTGAGGTGCGTCACGGCGGCTTTCGCGGCGTGGTAGGCCGGGAACCCGGACCAGGCTATCGTCGCGGCGACCGAGGAGAAATTGATGATGGAGGCACCGCTGCCGGGGCTTCGGTTCTTCATGAGCGGGATCAATGCCCGCATGCTCAGCATCACGCCGCCGAGGTCCACGTCGAGCGTTCTTTGCCAGGTCGCGAGGTCGACCTCGTGCAGCGGCGCGTTGTCGATCACGCCGGCGGCGTTCACGAGGATGTCGACGCCTCTGGGATACTCGGTTCGAAGGGTCGTTGCTAGGGTGTCCCATTGCGGGGCGCTGGACACGTCGTGCTTCCGGCGGATTATAGATGAGGGTGAAGGGGCTGCGGTTTCGGTTTCTGAGAATGAGAGGTCCAGCGCTATCACCTGCGCCCCTTCTGCCGCGAGGAGCTCGGCTACTTCGCGTCCCATGCCTGAGGCTGCGCCCGTCACTACCGCCGTCTTGCCCTCGAAACGCCGCGCCATTGCGGTTGAGGTTTGCGTTCGTTTTATCTTTCTCGAGGATTCTGTGAGGTGTCGTGTGGGCTTTTGGCGCGTGGGCTGTCTTGTCTTGCTCAAGGATACGTGTGGATGGATTATATACCGTGGTGGTATGTTGCGTTGATTGCCCCGCGCGAAATCAAGGTTCTCGAAATATTAAGCGGCACTGTCTCTCGAAACTTAAATATATTGATAACGCTGAGAGGGGCGGAGAGACATATATATATACGTACGGAGTGGCTGATATGCCCCTGAGCTGAGACTCAGTTCTGGATCGTTTTTCTTTTGTTCCGTTGTGTGAGAAGCCACAGTCGGCGTGACCACAAATGAAGTCTAGCGCATGTGACATCTCTCTTTTCACTTGGGTCCCAACCCTTCCTGTCGTCAGCGTGTATAAGGGCTGTTCAATAAGAGGCAATACTCGAATCCGATGAGAGTTGAGTACGTATGTGGCTCTTTAAGTGGTTTTTATTTCTAGGGTTGACGGCACAGAGTTCACGGTCTTGTCTTAACGCAAGTCAAGAAACTTATAATGACTCTGTGAAACGGCCTAATACACCGAATAGGGGCGAGCAAGCATCTCGGCGTTGATAGACACAGCAGTGGCGAAGAGTCTGCATATATTCGGGAAATGTGGAAGTTCCGCGCGGAATATGCAGTCGTGCTCGTAGGATTATTTATGTTGGATAGTTGACCGTGAAAGCAGACAAGCTCCAGGAACAGGGCGAGACGTCGTCCATCCTAAGAACCGGTGCTCATACGCGACCTAGCCGGCTAATGTACACTCCTTCTTAGCGTAGGAGTGCTATTTTCGAGAATTCCATCATAGATTACTAGCTTCCCGGCTTGTCCAAGTGACCTCTTCATTGACTTATGTTATCTAGTACCGTATACACCGGCTTATGACGGGAACCTACATCCTGAGAGTAATATAGCTAGGCCCGGAAGGAGAATATAGCGAGCCGATTGCCGTAAAACAGCCTCAAAAGAAAAGATAGAGTATGGGGCTTATACTCGTAGGTAGATCACAGGAGTGAGGAATTTTCTATACGCGAAGGTCTCTACTTCGTAAACTGACCTCAACTATATACAAGAGCTTTCTCTCTTAGACCGTCCGGTGATACATGGCTAGTGCAAACTGCTAACTTGATACCGCGGAAGAGTGTCCATACCACTTGAATAGCCAGACTGAAAGTAGATCAGAATACTCTGAAAATGTCAGGTATATCGGTCCCGGAGTGAATGGAGTAGCCCTACAGTCACGTAGCAGGTAGGTAGAGAGGGGTCAGTCGCCATAAAGGTGTATTGGTCAATGGCCCCTAGCCCTTCCAACTGGTAGTTGGGGGGGATAGCCCGTATATATAGATCCAGCCTGCTAGGTATACACCTAGGTGTTACCAAGCCATCTGACAGAAAACGCCGAAATACAATTAGTAATAGCTATCGTCAGCTTTCGAATCCCGTTTCAAGGATTCATGACATCACAACATCTCCAGTACTGATTGAGAAAGTTATCAATCAGTATACTAAAAACTAAAATGTTGGAGTTGCAGTTGAGACATAGACTCTCTTATAGGGGCTGAGTACAGAGCTTGGAGATAGTTTCGATATGACAGTAATATGCTATGAGCGTAAGTTTCGTTGATTATCCAGAAGCCTCTTTTGCAGTCTCTTGTAGATTAGGCTCTCTATAGAGATTTTCTTTCGACTTTTACCCTTTCGACGTTTACTCAAATGTCTCGGACAGTCTCAGGTAGGGGAGGGCTAAATAGTCTCACTGAGACAGGTGGCCGACACTTACGTAAGATAATTCCATATCAAATGACTCCGAAGAACCATTATAGTTTAATGCGTGTAATAAGATTTGGCTCAGGCTCCAGTACAACAGTCTGGAAGGGTGGAGAAAGACCTACACAAAGCAATATACTGTAACAACATTTATCCCACAAGAACGAGACTCTTGTTTATAATCAGGTAGTTTGATGAAAGCGTCTCGATGACCTTCATGCGTGGAACTATCTAGGATGTAACTGGCATTCGAATCAAACCAATCTCATAACATCATAGATAGAGAACCGAATGTCAGAAATTAGGCTTAGTGAAAGACAAGATGATAATAGAGCTAGCTGCTGTATATTCCTTAGGAGAAAGGGGGGGATAAGGTAAATAGGAATGGAACGTGAACGAGGGGGAATGATGGGGTATTTACTTGGCTACAGCGGCCTTGCTTCGAGGTCCAAAGTCGTCCGTATACGGAGCTTCGTTTAACCTCGGTTCCACAAAAACAACAAATTGTCCAGGTAAAACATTGTACGTCGGCATTGACGCGGTAAGCAATGCGTAAATATAGTCTCATGCTTAGCAAAACGATTGGCCATTGCCTCGTATACCTCATTTCCTCTCCTATTCTATGCGGTTGACGCTGGAACATTCCCCCAATAAGCTATGAAAATGAGAGGCTGCGATAGATTCATTCGGAATAGCCTCGCCTCTTGTCATTCTCAGAGCGGAACTTAAGCAGGCTGGTTTCGGCTGATGCTGTGGCAATCGAGATCCCTGGGGTGTGACGGTCGGTCAAGCGTTGCAGCAGGCCTCTAACTAAGGAGATAGCTAGGTAGCTAGGTTAAGTGACTGGACTGACTCGTGAACGCGATCTCCTAATTCAGGTCGCCGACCAGCTCTCCTGTGAATAATTTTCCGAGTCCTAGCTCTATGTAGTATCGCGTTCGAGAAGTGAGGGGCAAGAAAGAGAAAGGATGAGCAAAGATGAGCGTTGTGGCGCGCTATGCTGCCCCAATACGTCTGGAGACTACACTGTATATTTTGGAGTATCATCAGCAGCCCAAGCAGCTATAGCGTTATCACTAGCAGCTGAGGTTCGCGTGGAGGGAAAGACGAAGAAATTGCGTATATGCCGCTAATTATTTAGTGCAACGAGTGTACCTGCATTCGGTGTCTTCGCTAACTGGATCCAGCACGATATCCACGACCAAGCTGCAGAATTGTCCAGACTAAGCGCTGTCTATTGACCAGACCCATGGTAGCACCCCTGACAGCCAGGACAGCATCCCGAGCAGTACCCACGATAGAGGCTTGCTAGGTAATGGGATCGACGGTTAGCGCAGATCAGCGGAGCTGCGGCCGGGCGGGTGTGGCCGCAGTGGGCGTTCGCAAGCCCCTGATTGCCGACCAAGAGGAACTCTTAGTCCGAAATATTACTATAGGAAGACGGGATTCTGCTTTGACTACCCACCCATGATTATGCGGGTGAGTATTAGGCTGTTGATCAGTGCCATGTCTCTATTTACTCAGGTAAAGCAAGTTGGATTCAGAAGTGAGTCTTTGAAACTATTATACTTGCTAGCGCAATTAGCTATTAAGCGGATCTTTCTCATCACACCAGCTACACTATTATACGCTACCAAGATGCTATCAGGCTTTTGGCAAGGTTGAAGATCCTTCGTTCCGGTACTGACCTGGTAAAGCGCAGGCTGGAGACTGAGCTCACCAGCGAACGGCTATTACTCTGTTCACGAACTACACTAGATATACCGGGGCACTGCCAGGGTTATCAGTCTATTGGAGTCTTGTTTCCTAATGAAGAATGGCATGTACAAGCCTAGTCCTAATGGGAGTATACGGGGAATAAAACCAACTTCCTGGCAGATAAACTATTTCCCATCTGGGAAAGACACTGGCCCAAGCATTCCGACGTTAAGCAAGCCATCAATTGACATCATCGTGTTGGGATCGGTAATAAAAGACTGAGGATGAAAAGTAGCCAATCCGACGAAGAATGGGCACCTCAACTTAAGCTGTCAATGAAATTTCTTATTAACGTTATCCACGTGCCGGGTCGCTTGAGCGCCTATTTGTTGGTTTCTGGTAGCGATGAGCAAGCCTTCCGTAGCCGTTAATAGGGAACAGTTGCTAAGAGCCAGCCACGGCACAATAGTAATCGTTTCAAATCTTGTCTCATGGTTCCAGACACTGCGGCTAGGCCATCGGAGAAGAATTTGCGACGAGAACTACAAATCGCGAAGCGTAGTATATGCAACTAGATGAGATTATTATCATCACAACATTCCCGTATCAAGAGATCCATCTGGTCTTGTAGGGCCTCTATATCGATATCCTCGCTGATACGCCCTTGCTAAGCTTTTTTTTCTTTTATGAAAAATCATTAGTCTAGTTTATTCTATTGAACTCAGGTTGATCATTCATAGCTTGCGAGGTATTTGTAATCCCGAGTGGGGGAGAAGGGAATCACAAACCGGTGCCCCAGTTCACATCTCGCGGTACGCTTGTCAGGTAGCAGAAGCATCCTTGGGGACCATTCTCGTAGATATCGTCACTAAGGGTATCGAGAACACCTCCCCAGCTCGTTATACTGGGGTCCTTCCACTCAAGTACCGAACATAAAGGACTACGCTTAGACGGTGAAGCGTTACATGGTTTCTCTGCTTTAGTTCGAACGCAAGGTTGCTTCACTCAAGCCACTGCAGCTGAAATAGGTTAATTCAGGTTTATGTATGCATGAGTCCAGCTGCGAACTGAGCCGATCATGATATAGTATAATAAGGCACCTGAATATACTAAACCAATCACGTATGAGTGGAAGCAACAAGGTAAACTATTACGTAGTAGACGAGTATGGTGAGTATGCAACAATGAACAGTAGGTCAACAGACGCATTCGGCTAAGAAGAGCTTTAAAGTCCTATGCCTGT
Source organism: Xylaria sp. FL0933 (assembly GCA_022578765.1). NCBI lineage: Eukaryota > Fungi > Ascomycota > Sordariomycetes > Xylariales > Xylariaceae > Xylaria > Xylaria sp. FL0933. Next base: position 116,248 of record MU389733.1, on the reverse strand, counting down.
CAATCCCGCTAGTTTGTGTCTATAACGCGGCCCGCACCTGGCGGCGTCTAGCTCAGTAGAATATTTCATTATGATGTGGCGGCGAACCCACTGACTATTGCGTTGAAGATCCCCAATGAAGCTTAACCAGTTAATCGAAAGTGGTATGAGGCAGGTTGGTCACATTTTAATCTTCCTAGTGTGAAGCTGAACGAGGCTTGGCGACGAGTTCAACCCAGAACGGTGAGTCCATCGACGACCATCAACGATCCAAGTATACGAGTATGGTGAGCGTGAGGAGAAGATGAAGGCGACAGGATGTAGACAACCCAACGAATATAAAATCTTGACTGCCGTCACCTCGAGGAGAGTTGTTTTCCCTCATCACCATCCACAACAACTACAGCTTCACAAGCATCTCTACCATCTTCTCAACAAACTCAACTCAACCAACTTAACTACTTCAACCTCTACTTCTTCAACCAAAGTATCAAAATGCTATTCTCCAAGATCTTCACTACCGGCGCTGTCATGGCTGCCACGGCTATGGCCGCTCTCTCTCCCTCTCAGATTGTCACCAGCATCAAGCAGGTTACGACCATCTCCCAGCAGCTCCAAACCCCTGCCCAAAGCATCAACATCGTCAACGCCCCTCTCATCGTCATTGGACAGGGCCCTTTCCCCACACTCATCCAGGGATTCACCCAGATCGTCACTACTGCTGTATCCGCCATCGGACAGCTGGATGGTACCCAGCCCATCACCGCTGACGCGGATGCTACCGCTGTCTTCGACGCTTTCCGTGAAGTAAGTGCACCACCGTCTCGTCTCAGTGGAGTCGGCATTCAATATCTCTGTCTTCGGATACTAACAGATGTTTCCCAGTTCGTCCGCGTCCACCAGGCTCTCCTCAACATCCTGATCGGCAAGGCTGGCATCATTGAGCAGGTCCCTGTCGTTGGCCAGCCTGTTGCTGCTGTTCTCCGCCAGGTTGAGGGCGTTGTTGACGTGAGTAAAATCTGCATAACACAGTGCCCACTAGCGTAACTAACTGTTTGCTTCTCAGACTATCGCTATCACTCTCATTAACCTCGTTGAGTCCCGTTCCAAGGACCTCGAGAGCGAGGCCAACAACCTCGGTAACACCCTCGACCTCTGCATCCAGAAGTACCAGGGTCTCGACCTCAACGTCTAATTCGCTCCTCTCGCAAGAAGACGTCACCGTCGGTGTCAGACACAGATGGCTTCACATTGATCAATCTATTTTGAATGAGCTTTTACTTCATGGAAGTTAAATAATAGCTAGTTGGAGAGTTATGAAAACAGAGGTGGCAACTTATGACTGGGGATGCAGTATATGGGGTGGTTATACTTTAATTTCTAATCAGATAGTAATATAATGTCGGCATTAGTCAACTTCATGTGGTCGCGTTGCTCCTATGAAATTGATCCGATGATGACTTAGAATTGAGGTGCAAATATCATGTCTAAGCCAATAATATTTCGTTATTGCTACAAATTCAAACAGTGAGCATATAAGGGGTCGATCAATTTTATTCAAACTGCTCTTAGGCATACAAAATAACTCAAAGCAAATCAAATGCATTGAGGTATACTTACATAGCTATAATGGAATGGCCAATTTATTAAACACTGCTCCGTAAATTAGCGATACCTACTGGTTCATGTCCAGGGTATCAGTGCAAAAGAAACGGCTAATCTTGCTTCAACTAGTTAATCAGAAGTAGTTAACATTGTATGAACAGCAGGTAGCTCGGGACAAGGTCGTCAATCACCAAGGAGATTTCATATTTCTGAAGAAGTACAGTAGCTCATGGTAACCAGTTGTGAAGTGTTGCACGGGAGCCCACGTCTATATAAGAGGTCGCCGCTGCCAGACCCCATGAACGGCAATAGCCTTTCAGATCCGTATACTTCCATCGTCGGTATGAAGCCGTGTTGCATAGGTTTCGTGGGAGAGACAAATGAATTGATTCCGCTCTACGCCACATAGACTAAACACCGGGTTAAGACCAATGGGGCTGTTGTATATAGACTGACTGACCTGCAGAAGGCTATGACAGTCGTCTGGATGATCAAAGGTCCATGCGACCGTAGAATCTTTTTCTTCTATTGTGCTGTGTCTCCAAACCTGTATTAAGGCCTTGCGATCTAAATTAATAGTGTAACTAAACTCTGGAGGTAGCTACTTATACAATTGTATTCAGTCCAATCCCATAGACGATGATGAGCGTATTGTAAATCTGGTTGTACAGCCTCGACCTCTCCCGTCGGTAGCGTTGACTAACTTACTGCATGAATTGAAGATATTATATTGGAACTTATGTTCGAGTTAACAATCTGGCAGAACGCAGTTTCGTCAGTTGGTGATGTGATTTTACCTTAGCTAATTTTCGATGAACAAGCCTCTTACACTTAGCCTTTGACCAAAATTTCATTAACCACGTATGACCATACCTACTGGAAAACTCCGGATCCCGTCCGGTGTCTCATTCATAAGTCAGTAAGGGACAGTATATAATATGCAGTTAGATTAGCTCCGGGCCACGCAGATCGTTGTTCTAAGTCCGAATGACAAACATGGTATTGCCTTCCGGCATACGCATTTGTGCCGTTAGGTGCAACTAGACAAGAACACCGTCAAAACCCCGCCACATTTTTTATAACCTAAAGCTTAACTATCAGGAAATCTGTCCCAGAGTGAATGGAATAGCCTACACAGTGACATAGCCAGTTGGTAGAAAGGGGTCAGTAGCCATGAAGGTATAGTAGTCAAATGGCCCTTAGCCCTTCCGACATATAGTCCGGGGGGAGGGAGAGCCTGAGTGTATAAATGGAATTTGACAGGCACACACTGGGATGTCACCTATCTACCTGACATTAATAGGTCGATTTGCTACCCAAATTACTAGTTAGGTCGGTGACGACTAGAGAATCCTTTAAGGGGTGTTGTATGGTTTGTTTTTGGTCTCTCTTGGTTTCATATCTTGCGTATTGTCTTTATTTATAATATCACATGTCTTATTATATGGCGCACAAAAGTTAGAGGGAGCAGCAGGGTGAAGGGGAAAGAATGAAATGGGCAGAATAAACAGCGTGGGTATGTTGAACTCGCTCCAGTTAAGGACATATTATCCTAGACTCAGCAAATTTCAGACTTCCCATACTACATTGGAACTTCTGTCACGAATATTGCGCATTATTCGACAACGTCGTCTAGAAATCCTCTATACAGAGTGAATCAACTCGGCCCAGCGATGTATTCCCACTCCAGCTATTGTGGTCATGAGATTGTAGAGGCATAAGTGTATTCATACTACAAGCTACACTTATCGCTTTCTCGGTTGACTTATTATTCATCATGCACGATAGGGAAAAAACACTCAGTTTCTTCGACGATTTCGAAGGACTCGTCATATTTTCTATAGTGTGAAGGAAGGTTAAAAAATGGATGGCCTGTTTTTCATAAGATAGCATGAGCAAAGGCGGCTTGCTGGTGGATGGTGCCTACTTGAGGAGCGATTAGGTCATCGTTGGGTTGGGGAATACAAGGAACCATCCCACCCTCATTTCCCAGACCATAATAAAGAGTATGAAAGTCAAAACTGCGTATGAGCATGTGTCTACGTGGGAGGAATACGGGCTGCTCAAACGCAATATAAGGTCCATTCTCCGTAAGTATTTGGGCATTCGATAAGCTGGCCGATTGGGCGTCGAAATCCTCTATTGTATATGTATTTTTTTACGTGGAAGTCCGGTAGTGTAACAGGGGTACTGGCTTTCACGTCAGGTCCCGATTACTATAAGGGCGGAAGTGGAGTTGAAGTGAAGTTGAAGTGGAGCTGAAGGCACGAGTTTCTTAACGGATAAACATAAAGAAGAGAACAGCTGCTATTCAAATATATCGGTCTTGCTTGAGGATGTAGATAGGTTATGGGCGGACGAACGCTGTATAGTGGACCAGCTCATGAGCTTTCTGTGTGATTTCGCATTTTTAATGTTGTGAGGAATCGTCATGACAGCCGCGAGTAAGGGCTAATATATTTGCGGATAAGATCCGCTTTCTTAAGATGTAGACGCATCTTCTGTTGACAGCGTCGTGGCTAGATCGTCTATCTGCGGATATTGGTATGAGCAGGGTAGCTAGATGGCGCTGGGCCGACCCAGTTGGAATTGGTATCTTCTTTATAAACGCTATGCTGTTAAGTACCAATATAGCAGCATTCTCCTGACTTTTACGAGCCGCTCCCGTAACGCCGTCACACCATGCAGTGCAGTAGTCCTCAATAAGCCTTCCGCACCCCCTCTAATCGAACTACGAGACAGCTCAGCATTCGAACCATGAAGACAATTTGGGAAACTTACGGGAGTTAAGAACGATTCGGCTACAAAACGTGCTCTTGCGTTCAACTATATGGTATTAGTACATGTTCAGGTAGAAGTTTACGGTAGTGGTTGGGAGCGCGAACAAATAACTTCATCTCGGAGATCTCCTTGTCAACCTCCTCCATGAACTGAATGATAAAGTCCACCAACTTATGTTTCAGCATTTCTTCGGTGTGGAAATTGGTTATCAAGAAGGAAATGTCATAACCCTAACCACGAATGTCAGCCTAAATGCCCGTGCCATGGGGAGATATGTTCTCTGATGACAGAGGGTATTGCGAGATACAGCCATCCGTCCCATACCTTGATAGGTTTCCTTCTCAATATAAAGAAGGCTTCTGCTCTTTGGGTCAAGAATCGTGTGAATTTGTGGACTAGAATGGTCTCGATCTCGTCGGCTTGCTTGATCTTGATGCTGATGCGTACACTGTTGACGCTCGGTTCGATCAAAACCTTCTCGTTCTCGTTACGCGCAATGACCAGAGGCGTTAAAAGGACCTCAGGAGAAGTTTGAGCCTCGATCTCGGGAACATTGTGTCGTTCTGCTGTCTGGGACGCGAAGTTGGAAAGGCAGAGGGCGGCTGTGACGGAGCTCCTCACACACTGGAGGTACGGACGTAGGGATTGAGACTGCAGGCCAGGTCAGAAAGCAATCCTACTGCGAAATTGGGAATCTTTTGACTTACCATATTAGGGGAGAGTGGTCTTGAAGACCGTATCGTCGACGTCGCTCGGTATGCCGCGGTTGGCAATGGCAGTGATTTGGGCAGGTTAGTGATCCCGACGCCTTGTAATAGCGACGACGTTGGTTGATGCACCTCCGTCGTGGGGCGCTGACCCGGTGGCTACCTGCGGCCGATACAGGTACCTAGGTATCTAGCTCTCGGTACCTCAGCAGCCTGGCTGGAGAGAGCTCAGCGCCTCAGTTCACGCTGGTTAGTGGAGGAGGTCAGTGCACGTGACGTCAGTTTGTGGCTTGACAAAACCGCCATACCGCCATTGTACTTCTATGGCTTACCTAAGTCCATCTAGGTACACAACCCCTCCAGCCCCTCATTAGCGGCCGCTAATCTAATCGCTAAGGCTGCTTCAAATACTTTTAGGGTGGCCGTGGAAACCGATAGATACAACCTAAATGAGACGGGTGACGCATGTTAAGTTTGCCTAGCTTCGTGCACAACCCGTGGACCTTCCCCGTGCTACTACCCGTGTCTGAGCTTGTCGACCCTGCATCTCACCCGCCAACCTGGACTAGCTGAAGGTTTTCTCGGAAAATCAATTATATAAACAGCCTTCCTCCTCTTTTCTGCACACACCTGCTTCGCCACCATCTTTTCTTATTAGCGACACTATCCAGGTAGTCATACAGGCTTTGTGCAAAGCTACAATAGCGATACAACATGTCGTCAATACCTGGTAAGCTCTCGTCGGCTGTTAGGCCTACCCCTTCATGCCTTTTCTTCCTATTTTTCGCTCTGGTCTCGTGCTAATAGACTTGCTTGAATAGTTGTCGTAAAACATCAAGGCAAGAAATATGACGTAGAAGTTGACACCGAGTCGACAGGGGAGGTCTTCAAGTTTCAACTCTACAGCCTCACTGGTGTCGAGCCCGAGCGCCAAAAGGTGCTGCTGAAAGGCGTGCTCAAAGATGACACACCAATGAGCAGTTTCTCCCTCAAGCCGGGGCAGGCCATAATGATGCTGGGCACACCGAGCAGCGAGGGCAAGGATCTCGTGCGGCCCTCCGAAAAGGTCAAGTTCGTCGAAGATATGACCGAGGCCGAAGCTGCGCAACAAGAGGGCGCTATTCCTGCTGGTCTGACCAATTTGGGCAACACATGCTATCTGAACTCGACACTGCAGGCATTACGTGCCATACCCGAGCTGCAGGATGCCCTCTTGAAATACGAGCCGCCGAGTGCCAATGCCTCCGGAACAATGCCCCAGCTTGACCTGACCAGACAACTGCGGGACACCTACAAGTACATGTCCGAGACTCAAGACGCCTATACTCCGCATGCGTTCCTCACCTCCCTACGCAACCTATATCCACAGTTTAGCGAACGCTCTCGTACTGGTGCTGGCTATGCTCAACAAGATGCTGAAGAAGCTTGGTCGCAGATTTTGTCGCAGGTTCGTCAGAAGCTACGCATTAAAGATCAATCAGACGCCACAAGTGACGCGTCCTTTATCGAAAAGTACATGTCTGGGGAGTTCACTTCGGAGCTTGTGTGCGATGAGCCTGCCGCTAGGGAAGCGGGCGAACAACCGATCGTTAGCAAAGATGCTTTCCTGAAGCTCAACTGCCACATCGACGCATCTACAAACCACTTGCGCGACGGTATCGTAAATGGATTGAAGGAGCAACTCGAGAAGAGGTCGGAAGTTTTGGGTCGTGACGCTGTCTACACCAAGACCTCGAAGATCTCACGATTGCCCAAGTACCTGACCGTCCATTTCGTCCGCTTTTTCTGGAAGCGTGAGACACAGAAAAAGGCCAAGATTATGCGCAAGGTGACGTTTCCTCATGAGCTGGATGTAGTAGAATTCTGTGACGACAAACTCAAGGAGCTCCTCATCCCCGTTCGAGACAAGGTACGAGAAGTCCGCAAGGAAGAGGAGGATGTTGAACGAGCCCGCAAGAGACGCAAGCGAAACGGGGACAATGGCGATGACGTGCCCGAGGTTTCCAATCCCAAGAAGAAGGATGACAAGAAGGATGACAAGAAAGAAGCGGGCACATCCGCAGACGGCGACGTGGAGATGGCCGAGACATACAAGACCGATGCCGAGATCGATGCCGAACGGGATGCCCATCTACTCGCGATGAAGAAGGAGCTCAACGCTCTCATCAGCCCGGAACTGGCGAAGGATGATGGTGCAAACCAGTCCGGGCTTTATGAGCTGCGCGGAGTGGTTACGCATCAAGGAGCCAGTGCCGATAGCGGTCACTACACGGCGTATGTCAAAAAGACGGCGCCAGTTGACCCCAAAACCGGCAAGCGGAAGCAAGAGGATGGCAAGTGGTGGTGGTTCAATGACGACAAGGTGTCCGAGGTCACATCGGATAAGATCGAGGCTCTAGCCGGTGGAGGCGAGTCCCATTCCGCCCTCATTCTGCTGTACAAGGCTATTCCACTACCTACGGCCGAAGGCACAATTGAGTAGGCATGGCCGGGTATGGAGGGTGGCAAAACAAAATACTGACAGTAGACCGGCGACGGCATCGCGATTGGCGTTTTGTGACCTCGGTGAAGGTAATCATGGATTGGCGTTGGTAAACTGACATTGGTATTAGAGCATACATTCACTTGTCTCGTTGTAGCCAATCAATGTCATTGAAGTCATGTGTCGCGCTCTATGGGGTGTGTTCTGAATTGCAATGTGTGGTGTTACAATTTGCTACAGTGATGTTACAGGTCGTACTAGATGACTCTACGTTCCTGCCTTCTGTCTAGACGGCAAGCGTAGGTCAAATGTTTAACACGTCAAATTCGAGAGCACGGTCCGGTCCCTCGTAAACCGGGTACCCCGAGCTCATTGTATGTTCGCAGTCGTACTAACTTACGTAGAAGCCCAGCATAAGGGATGACACGGGCACAAATCCTGCCCGTGGGGTCTGGCGGGGTCTTCGTCGCACCAGCTTACGTTAGTAGGCGACGAGGACTTGAACCTGAAAACAGGCATCTCATCGAATCTAGGTGTTAGTTAATTTCCTGCCTCGAAGAGCGCACTTCTTCCAGATGAGAATGAATCGGGAATTCGACGTGAGTGTCTGATCTCTCTGTCCGGATTTGATCGGCGTTGTTGAGATTCATCCCTCTCCTTGTAGGCTAAAGCTTTCCCGCCTTTCGCAATTGAATTGGAATCTTGGACACCGCGAGGCAGTCTAGGTAACTCATGGGCGTGCATCTGTCGTCTCCGGAGACTCATTATTATTCTGCTTCTCGATCCGCAGCCTCAGCTCCTCCCGTTTCCGCTCGAGCGGTCGCTTCTGGCTCTCGAGCTGGGCCCGACGGGCCTCGAGCGTGGCTATGCGCTCTTCGATTGGGGTCTCGAGGACTTTCTTTTTCTCCTTTTTGTCGGGGTTGGGTTGTTAGCTACAGGTTTTTTTTTTTCAACGAGATGTGTAGAGAAAAAGAAAAAAGAAAAGAAAAGAGGGTTGGTGTGGGCGTATAAATAGGAGGCGACGAGCCGGAAAAGACCTACAGCGCGATACTCTTGTTGCGTCTTCAGTCCCGCGCCGTAGATGCTGCCGACGATGGTCACGGCCGCGAAGGCGCCTGTCCAGATCATACGCTTGGGCGTCGTCCACGAGCCGCGGCCGCCGCGGCTGCTGCTGCTCGTCCCTGGTATCGGTTTCGGTGTCGGTGGCCCTGCGCCGCGCCGGACTTGGCGCGGTGGACGGCGTATTTCTGGTCCTGGTGAAGACATTTCTGTGTGTTCTATACCCTGCGTCTAATGGTGCGGTACAGTACGGGCTACTCGTCGGGAGTACGTAGGATGGACCGTTAATTCGTCGCGGTTGCGCCCAAAGATGGTAGAAATGCGATCGAGTGGGCGTCGGTGGCTTGGTGTTGAGACTCGCTCGTCCCGTCGCTGCTCGGTTTCCCGCTATTGTCTTCAATCGCTTGTTGATGCTATTCGATTCAATGCTCCCTTGATATGATGTCCAGCTTAGGCCACTGGTACCAAGGCGTCAAGTGTTTTGGTGCTAGTCGCTATTCTATCGAAGGAGCCGGCGCGGCGGCGAATCAAGCGGATGGGTGAAGCCGTATGTGCAATAGATTCGAACAGGCTTAAAATTTTAGAGCATACGTGGTCGTGGACAGTGTAGCTAAGCTATCGTCGAACGCGTGGGAGGGCCTAATCCCGCTTTATTTTCTTTTCTGGCTGTAGAGCCACATCGGCGTTATTGGCCGGTGTAGGTACCGTCGTCGGGGTCGGCTTGGTCGCCGGAAGACAAAGACCAAGACGTCAAAAGGCGTAGCGCAGCGCCGAGAAGTTTGAAGGCTGAGATGGCCAAAGCTCGAGCTCCCAAGCTTGAAGCAGGCCAGTGGGGAGCCGACGGACCCGGCGCCGTAGACAGCTGTAGGTAGTGGGGCCCTCTTCGCCCGCCCGTCCCGCTGTAAGCAAGCCCCGCGCTTCCCCTCCATCACAAGCAGCAAGCAGCGGGACTACTGCAGAGCAAGACTGCGTCCTTAGTAATCGACGTGCAGCATCCCGCCCTAATAGGCTATTATTTCAGGTACTTTGAGGTGGTCTAGGTGGAAGTTAGGAGAAGAAGCAGGAGAAGTAGCGTCATCTTTTCAAACAATTTTAGACCAAATAGAGCGGGCATATAAAGCATTCGCAGTAGTTAAGTAGTTAGTGATAATAGCTTGCTTGACGTAATTCCGAGTCCTCAGTTAAATAGCGTGCCTGTTAACCTCCTCTTTTTTCTTTTTCTTATTTTTTTGTTGGTGCTCACTCATTCACTCCCAAGCTCATCGTCCAGAGTCTTGTTGTCTCGCCTATTTAGTGTCTAGCTCGTGGAAATACGAAGATTCGCAAAAGCTTGGGAGATATAACACACCCTTTTCCGCCAAGGATCTTATCATTTTTGAATAAATTTCATTGCAATATACACTTTACTTTCCGGTTCAGAGAAAAGAACAAGACGAGAAGAGAAACGGCCATTGACGCCCGATATCCTGCTGTTTGGGTACAGATAAAATATTGCGACGTCATCATCACTCCTAGCGCCAAGCATCTACATACAGCCAACCTCTCAGTCACTCTACTATCAGAGAGCTGGCTGAGTACAGAGAATGGCAACTCCCCGGGTCTTCATCGCCCGTCACGGCGAGACAGAATGGTCCCTCAACGGCAGACACACGGGCCGGACGGACATCCCTCTCACAGAGGATGGCGAGAGGCGTGTCAGGGCCACTGGGAAAGCCCTCGTCGGGAACGATCGCTTGATTGTGCCAAGACAACTTGCGCATATGTGAGTGTTATTGGCCTTTCCTACACCTGCACATTTTAGCCTCATCGTCGACATGAGTATGCGCCAATTGTTCTCACGCGGAGCCTCTTTCATACGGCCCAATTCACGATAGGAAATCTTTGAGTCATTGGACATATCTCAGAGGGCTTTTGTTCTGGGATGAACAGGAGTCTTCGAAATGCAAATCATATGCCAAAACTTCAGGTTATCCGGGACTCACACTGGTTCATTGAAATAAAAAGCTCGCACGGGCTAGACGGAACCAGTCGCCATTTGAGGACTCCCAAAGTCCGTCCCATCTCTAAGTTCTTTAAACGAGTTACCCGAAGCGAGAAAGATAGTTCTAAAATACGACAGCAAGATTTACAACCACTAACACGCAACTGAATCCCACAGCTACGTCTCCCCGCGCAAGCGTGCCCAGCGCACCTTCGAGCTGCTGAACCTCGGCATCAAGGACCCCCTCCCCTGGCACGCGCACGGCGCGAAGCCCACAGACAAGCCGGCGACCGACGACTGCGGCGCGCGCGTCGAGGTGACGGAGGCCATCCGCGAGTGGGACTACGGCGACTACGAGGGGATCACGAGCGCGGCGATCCGCGACGCGCGCGAGAAGCGCGGGCTGGGCCGCGACTGGGACATCTGGCGGGACGGGTGCGAAGGCGGCGAGAGCCCCGAGGAGGTCACGCGGCGCGTCGACGCGCTGATCGCCGAGATCCGCGACAAGTACCACGCGCCCGTCATCGGGAAGCCGAAGGATGCCGCGGGCCCTTGTGGTGATATCCTGATTGTTGCGCATGGGCATATCTTGCGCGCTTTCGCTATGCGCTGGGTTGGGAAGACGTTGCCTGAGGGCCCGACGTTCTTGTTGGAGGCTGGTGGTATCGGGACGTTGAGGTGAGCTTCCTTTCTTCTCTCCGGTTATGCCAATTACATGTAATAGTTTACGTGTGTCGTTTCTCCAGCGATCCCATTTTCCTTTTCTTCCTTATGATGATGTTCATAGCTCTTGGGCTTGGATGAAATGTCCTTTACCGCTTGTGATTAACAGTCCGCAAATCCACTCTTGAGTGTAGTTTGGAATCATGGAATATCGGCTGACACAGTCCCTTGGATAGCTACGAGCACCATAACATCAACGAACCTGCAATCTTGTTAGGCAGCGCTTTCATCATCGGAGGTAATAAAGACAGCAAACATCCCGTCTAGAAATGAGTGCTCGGATATTTAATTGGATACGTAGCTAGTTATATTTCCTTATTCACTAGACTAGGATAGAAGGCCTTAAACATGAGAGAGTGATTCTCCATTAGAGCAGCATGGATCGTGGAATGATGTCCTCAAGTGCACAAGAAACATTCAAAAATCCTCTTTCTTCACTCTTCGTTCCCATAGGTCGTGAGTAAATCATGCACATCCAGCTAACCGAACATATCCCTGTATTTACAAAACTAACCACACCGTCTCATCTGCATCTTCGTCCTTCTAATCCCATTCAAGTCGAACTCGAAACTTTCCCCAATGTATGTTCATTTACAAACCGCTCTTCGTTCCACGCGCAAAGAACACCTGCCGACGAAAAGCATCTTTCTCTTTCTCCTTATCACCTTCGCTGCTGTCCTTAGCTTCGTCACCTTCCCACTCCCCACTCGCCGCCACACCACTCTGACCACCCTCCTGGCTCTGCTGTTGGTGTCCATGCCCGCCGAGCACGAATCCACTACCGATATGTTCGAGCTTGAAATCCGTTCCGGCGCCCGCGGCCGTGAAGATCTCTTTCATCCGCTCCTCGCTGAAGCCGTGGTGCATCACCGAGTGGTATACGTCGTGGCCGTCTTTCTTCTCCTCTGCATGACCAGCTTCGTGGTGTCCATGATGATGACCATGCTGGTGACGGTGTGGTGGGCCGTGGGGTAGGAAGTCCCAAATGAGAAGGACGCCGCCGGGCTTTAGGCGCTCGACCACTATTCCCACATTTGTTTAGTAGTTCTTCTTTGAAACATAATGATAAGAATCAAGGGTGGTGAGAGCAGGGGGTTTTCTTCAATTTCTTCTTCGCCTTTTTGGATATTGTATGATGAAATTGCTTCAGAAGGGAGGCTATAAGTATGCTGAGTGATCGAGATACATAAAGCACATTTGAAACCATGAAGGCTACTCGGATGGTCTCATCAAGAGATGAAAAGAATGAAAGGATTCAAAGAGAGAATGTATTACTTACGCCTCTTAGCCGCGAGCTCCGGATCTCCAAAATGATGGAAACCTCCTCCTACGACTGCAATATCGAAATTGTAAAGCTCGGGGGACGAGAGGGCTTCGTTGACATTTCCAGCAGCGAGGTCGCCTAGAACAGCATGCATTTCTTCTGGGGAGAGGCCCTATAATACAAGTTAATACGTTAAATAGATTGGTGAAACTATTGATTGCCGGGGATGATATTCATGATATAGAATACCGAACAATGGGGAGAAAATGAGCTGGTCGTCTGCCCGGATAAGACAGCAGATAGATCTCCTTCTCGTAGCCGGTTGGTGGTGGGAGGGGAGTGGCATAGAAATGGGAGACGAGAAAGAAGCGTACCTGGTTCTCTGCTCGGGCGTTATATGCGGCAACCATCTTCTCGGATATGTCCATGCCAACGCATTGCGTCGTATAAGGTGCGAGTGCCTATACTAACAGTTAAAACCTAAGCGCTCATGTAGCTTTTTTCGTTCTGCCATAGATCTACCAGCCTCGTTTTCTCTGGAGATCTCTTTATCCGGTACAGCGCATCAAGAACGCATCAACAAATGAAAACAGCAATTTTGAGCTGAAGTCAAGTCCACAAAAGTGACTGATATGAGATGTTGCTCATCGTCGAAACATGATTCGCTGTGACCTCATTCGCGGCAGACAGATCATGTCTGTCTATTTCATAGAGCGAGAGAAACCGGGGAACTCACCCGCGACATCATACCCGTCCCACAAGCATAGTCGAGCAACCTAACTTCTCGCTTGGGCTTCTTCATTTTTCCTTGTTCTTCATCCTCTTCGCTATCTTCATCGTCCGAGGCCCAGTCAACGCCGATGAAATCCAGACGTGCCTGGAGCTCGCGAGTAAGCCTCTCGTTGAGCTTCCTGTGCTTGTCGTCATAGCTTGCGGCCTCTTCGCTATTCACTTGTATCAGCTCACACTCTTCGATTTACTATTTGAGTATTATGGAAAGAATACATTATTCTCAGCCGGAAGAAGAGAGGGCGGTATTATTTGCTTAGGGAGTAGGTGGGTTATTTGGACTGTCGAGAGAGTTGGAAGATTGCAAGAAGAAAGGGAGGAATTAGGCTGTAGAATGTATGATATGTGTATGGGAAATGAATGACATGACATCCTGGTTATTGCCCCCATCAGGTGAGTTGAACCGGAATCGCTCCAGGTGCAAATGCATAGGCAGTAATGAGCCATATATTGGCACTAGGATCCGGCTATACCAGCGGACGGTGTCGTGTCTGGTTTCGATCCCTAGATTCAAGTGGTGCATACCCACGAATACGATAATTTCGAGATCTGCTTCTTGCATGGTCCCTCTTCCACTTTATAAACTTTTGATATGCCGCCAATGGCAGCATATAAAAGACAGGGACCATCACACAAATGTATATCCGTTCATTCGCTTTGAGCCTTATAATTTCACATCTCATGCGATCATCCCAAGCACACGGTGCTAGAGATTTGATAAAAGGCGGCGAGGCGGCCGAAATCAGAGCGGGGGAGAAGGCTGATGTGCTCCCAGCATCATGCTGGCACAGCCATAGATGTACACGGATAGACACTTACTTGAATATCGATCTATTAATATCCGCCGCGTGTCCAGACATTTTTTCAAGCAATCAAACGACGAATCCCTCTCTTCAAGATCCTAGAGTTTCAAGTCTTTATAGAAATATCCTCAGCAGTTGGTTCGTTCACGGCGGTGGAGTCTTCGTCGCCCGGTGTTTACTTCGAGGTCAAAACGCCCAGCTAGCTGATTGACTAGAATCGTGGTGTCAATTACGGTTCTAGGTTACTCTCTAGGTATTATCTCCTTTTTTTCAGTTATATCTCGACTGCGTCGCGACTTCTCGCGCACTTCTCGCACACATTCGCATCTGAGGGGCGCACAGTAGAAGGAACGGCCACATTTCGGATACTTTTACTATGCCAATATGATTGTTTTGGTGAATAACCGCATGTATATGCATATTCTTGCCACGGATTGAAACCTGAGACATCTAGTCGCCCCTCTAGATACATGTTACCAGACGACATAAATGAGCAAGACGTGACCTTTTCCAGAAGAGAAGGGTATTAAAAAAAACAGATATGAAGAAGAGATGCTGCTTTATTAAGACGTCGCTGTAAGAAAAAAGTAGTTTAGCCCATTCTAGGACCTTCATTAGAATGTTAATGCTGGGCTGTCGATTGTTCTTATTGCGGAAGCGTGTTGTGACCAACTAGGTATGCCGTTGGTTCGGTCGTTGTCTTCTAGGAAAACGAGATGACGTCTCACAAGATTGTTATTGCATTTCTACTCCCCCTCCTTCATTTTTTACTGTTCTCGACTGTCCGGGATTCTGTGTATTGCTAGGTGACATCCTTAGCCGGACGCACACGGACGGGTCCCCCGTACATGTGTTTCTTGGTAGTCAACGGTCGAGCGTTACGCGATTGGATAGTAGCACAGAGGGAATTTTGGACGCTTATTACGGTTGCATTAGGCTCTTTGCTGGTTAGTGATTGATCCTCCACCTAGAAGCGCAAGCGGCGTAGCATCTAGCATCTTAAAAGGGACACCGAAACTCATCGGCTGCTCACCGCCTTTGCGGGTTCCCGTCCAAGAGCCACGGGTAGAGCAGGGGAGCTTAGTTCGAAAAGGCGGCCCCCTCACCTCTCGGGTATCCATCTATATCTGAATGCCCTTGTTATTATCTGAATGTATAATGTACAGTAAATATGCCTGTACTTAGTCAGATACGTCTGCTCGAAGGGCTCATGCATTGTTGCATTGCATTAAACGCAAGATTCACGCCCGCCGCATGGTTGGTTGTTTGTGGTTTGGTGGAACCTCTTCTCCTCTTGGTAGGTAGGTAAGGCATGAATGTCGATTTAGGACCAAAGACGAGGGTTGTTGATGGGATCAGGGGAACACAATCCATCCTACGTTCGGACAATTAGCAAGCCACTTATAGATAGAAAAGCGGACATACCAGAGAAAACAATCTTATGACAAGCCAGGCACAGATGTCCTACCAACGAGAACAAGATAACTTGTTTCAAGCAAACAAATCTCAGACGCTTGTTTCGTTCTGACCATGTATTCGGTACAGTCTCCAGCGTTGGTGACACAACCACCAGCCGCATTTCAAAGGATCATCTATGACATGTAGGGTTAGCGTCAAGGGAAGGGCCTCTGCCGTTGGTGGATGGCTGGGGTCATAGCATACCTTAGCCCCAAGCGCACAAAATAAGCCCAACGTTACTACATAGTATGAGATTAGTTTGCTTGTAATTATGAGGTACCCTTTCTCCGTCCCCTATCCCTTGATGATCCCCAAGAGTTGCTGTAGGCGGATGAGGCCGTTCGGCGGAATGGCGTTGCGCCAAGGGGCCTAGGACGAAAGGCTAGGGCGAGACAGCGTTGCAGATTTTGGTGATGATCATGCACTGCCTCGCAGTTGGCCCTGGCCACAAGACGAGCAAGCTCTTACGACAAAAGCGTTCCTCTGCATAGGCGATGCATATAGTGTATGCATGAGGCCCAACATCAACGGAGCACCTTTGGTGCCCTTAGCGACATGCGCCGCGCGTTGGGCGCTAAAGTCTTAGCTTGGTAAGACAACAGATGCAGAGAGGAAGAAACGGAAACAGCCTGTGGAGGATGACGAAGGCTCTGCGCGACCCCTAACGGATCCGGATCATCTGCAGCGTTGGGTTAGGTAGCTTGTCTTCCTACGGAACACTGCGGTCCGCGGCTACTTGTCCTACACTGCAGTGAGATTGTTATGCTATATGTCTTGGGCTTATATAGAGTCGTTGGTTCCCAGTTATTGGGTACCAACGCGGGTGCTCTGCCCTGTACGATATGCACATGCTGGTTGGGTAGATTCGGCCTGGCCCATGTCTTACTTCGTGGGTAGTTTGCTTAAGACACCTGACGAGTGCGGTGGTCGCCTTGGGCAATGAGGAGGAATACCACGTCTTAACATGCATAAGTCTTAGCGTCGCAGGTGTCTGGGTAATAACTGAGCGTCCGACAAGAGACAGGACAGGTAAATATGGCCGTGGACTACCGCATCATTATAACACTGGTACTATAGCTCTGTGTAACCAATTGCGAATAAATGCCTCTATCCTTCATTTTAGACTTGGGGAGGCGGATAGGGGAGGTGAAGCTGAATAGAGTAACTATCGTTAACTAGCTTACCACTTCGACAGCAACCGGTTCGTAATGTTCTAGGCCTCACGTCAATAATATCCCGGTAGCTTAGCCAGGTATCGTCTAGTTTGCCCAGCGGGCTACGTAACTACACTAGGTAGGTATGGAAGCAACCTCATTTTATGATACACTGGAAACATTTGCAAGGTTACTCTGTGCCAGATACTGCACCTTTATCACCTATATACAAGTTGTGCCATGTTGCTGCGACAAAAGGAAGATGGCCATCTCATACTACTAGTAGATTATCTACAATCATAACTCAGTACTTATCGCTGTTATCTAATAAGTTTCTCCCCCCTTGATCGGGTATAAGAGATTCTTCTTTCATTATTACATAGCAATAACGTTATAACCATAGAAATTAGCCCGTCTTCTTCGGTATCAGTAGGTACGGGCTCATAGCGTATTGTTTGAGACGAAAGCGTGTTAACCCCGTAACTAACTCTGTAACGGCAGTTTACTAGGAGGCATAAAAGGAGGTCGTGGTTACAGCATTGATGCTAGCGGGTAACAAAAACTGGGTCTGTCTCCAGACGAAGCTGTAGTCGGGTAGATACCCTTACCCGGTACATGGATGCTCAGGATGAGTAACTTTGAATGTATCCAGATGTATCTACGTGGGACGCAGAGGAGTATATGAGACTTCGAGCCAGTGACACTTGGCCCCCAATCCAGCCCAGCGAATGGCGTAGACATGAGAACAAACTAGCAACTATACTAGTATGGTCGGCCTACCTGTGAACGACGAAAGCTCATGGGCCCGGCGCTACCAAGTACCATGCTGCATCGAAGTGCGGGTTGGCTTGCTGAGAAGCTCGCTACGTCCCGTCCAAGGTTAGTTAGTGCTTCTGCATCAGTTAGCCAACTTCCCCTCGATGCAGTTAACGTGATATTTCGCGCTTAGTCTATCTTTCGTTCCACATATCCCCCCGCTTGCCTAGACTTCGAGACCTGTAGGCGAGACTGCTCTCGCTCGGCAAGAGTTGTCATGGCCCTTTATGTAGCTGTACACACACTACCTGCATGGCGGTATGCGTCGGGCCGGCCGGTTGCCCCAAGGAGAGTTGATCCCAATCTCGAAAGGGAGGCTTGTTACTTGAGAACGGGGGCTATCATTTGCCCGCCGTTCGAGCCCTGCCACAGACTCAGCGGTCTGGTCCCTGGCCCCTGGACCCTTGCTGTTCATATCCGCGCACGTATCCATATTGTTTCTTCAAACGCGACAATTCATCATTGCAGCGATGATGCTGACACGACCCAGCCCCGTGTCTGCTGCCGCCGGCATTGTTTCTACGGGTCCGGGACGTATACTACAGTCTGCAACGCTATAACTGAATCCCTGTAATTCTCATCGCGATGATGGCATATCCTGGTCTTAGCAGCTATACGCTATACTGGCTATATGACGTCCCTGTAATAGGAGAGAGCCCCTTTTGATAGCTACTAGTAAGTGAGGCATTTGTTGTAAACAGTATGTGTATGGCATATGCCTATGTAAGCATTGTGCTTCTTGCGCTAGGCTAGGCGATGTCTGGAAGCATAAGACGAGAAGGGTACTGCAGTTCCAAATATTCACCCCTTTTCTGTCATCGCGATATATGATAAAGGCTGGTGTGAATAGCGACCGATGTCGAGTAGCTAATTTACTAGCAGCCAACAACACGTAGATACTTACGGCAAATTAGAGGTTCGCTTATACTGGGGAGGCGGCCAAGAAGGCCGTGTCGTTTGAGCCAAAGATTCGAATGCCTCAGCGTAACGGTAGTTCAATAATCCTAAATGTCAACATAACAACGGTATTCCCGATGCATTTATATCCGACCAGGAGTGATAAAGTTAAGTGTCCAGAGGCTCACGATGAAGCCCACAAAATTCAAAACAACATATCTTCCAACAAAGAGCCAGTTAAGCCGCTATTGAGTTAGAGAACTGCTGACAGGATTATGGTGCGAAGGATATAGATAGACTAGCCTGAAAAGCGGTACATTCAACTAGTAAAAATGCGCCTTGTGTATCGCTCTCTGTAAGAGGTCATCGCCAAACACACCCTGATACTTGAGGATCGTCGACGCGAAGAAGGGGTTCAATCTTTGGCTCGGTGGATAGACTGAACCAAGCTTAGAAATCCGACATTCGCACCAACAGTTCAGTGGGCATCCACTATCGATTTGTCTTACATCAGCAGGAAGTTATTACGTTTCATTTCTGAGTTTTTAGGGTCTATGCGGTGTGCATAGGCTCCAAACGATCGAGCTTGTTCATTATCCTTTACTTGAATTAGCTATATTTATTTCCTCTTTTTTTGTTTTTTTGGACAATTGAGAATACAGAAGAGAAATCGTATGCTGAGGTACTGCTTGGGCTAGGCAGGCTTGGTCCTCAATTACTATACTACTTACTGTGTACACGAAGGATAAAAATGGGGGCTTCGGGAGCGGCTCGCTGCATGCATATGCTTCCAGTCATGTGACTTCTGGTCTGAGTGTGGTGTTCGCACTTTCGGCCGCTTCATTGGTACAGATTGCTGGCTTTCTGAGGGACCTTGGTCCAATCGGTCGCCTGAAGCCTTGGAAATTGGATCCGTCTCTGGAGTGGTGTGTTCGCTAGGCGACCCCACAAGGCAAAAATTGGTGTATTAGTGTATGGATTCCTTGGCGCTCCATCAACCTTCGGAGACGCGGTCCAGCGTTCCTCAGAGGCGGACAGTGTGTAGCGTAGTTGTTTCCGCAACGCACATAAGGGATATTCCCGTGGAAGAGGAGGAGGGAATGCTGCTGTGAGCGGCCATGTGAGGCCTCGCCTGGTCACAGTATCCTCATTTACTGAAAAGGTGGTAAGACTGCGCCAAGTCCTACATCACCTACTAGTTGTAGTAGCGTATCGACGTTGAGCAAATCTACGCTACACGACGACATACCTCTGTGGTGTAGTGATTTGTCCCTAGTCGCTAGCAGATTACGGGATGGATGCCCCAATGCAAGCTAATCATCAATCAGTAGTCCAAGGTCTGACATGACGTGTATGGATAGGTATAATGGAGGAATAGTTTTTCTCCTCAGCAGGGTATCAGCCTGCAGCCAATATCCAGTGACCTGGTTTCTGACTCGATACCAACTGCTTAGCCTCGCGGAAGGAACAGGCAATTCCCTAGCCCACACAATATACCGAATAAAACCCCCAAGACCGGAGGATTTATGCAGGGATACATCGATCTTATGATCTTGATATGTTTGCCCGGAGGCGGACCGATGCGGTCTGATCCTTTCGACATACGGTTTGGGAACGCTATGAGACAGGCAGGTAAGTCCAACCGACGCGATAACGGTGCAGCTCTATTCCTAATGTCGACTCGGTCAGCAACAATGAAGCAGGCGTCATCAAGACAGCCAATCTGGACAGGACAAATAGGCGCGAAGCAGGATCGCAAAAGTAGGCTAAGTCTGTATGATGATGGAGACTTCAAACGACTATTGCAACCGGCTCAAACCTTAACGCCACATTCGACGAGATAGGAATAGCCGTCTTGTGGAGGACGATCATGGCTCATCCCTTGATTGAAGACCCGGAGATAAAGGGTGTCGGCTTGATTATAGCGCGAATAGGATGCGGACCTAGGCCACGTTAACGCGGGCTTACTTTCCGCACTTCTTGCCGTAATAAAAATGCAAGGCCCGCCGAGTCAGCCGGGGTGCTGGAAAGGAAGATTGTGAGAGAGCAAGGACGAGAGAAGCGAAGGAAGTGAGACCGGGATATTTGCTCACGTGGACTACCAGTTGAGCTAGCCGTTGAACTGTCGATAGGCTCCTATTTTGCCAGCGCAGTTGTGCGTCTGTCTCGCCCCACTGTCTGTGTACCAGTGAAGCCTCCCCAGCCGAACCCCCCAGTATAAGCAGGATGGGTCTTAGGCTGGAACTCTGACTGTGACACAAGAACTGCTAACAGTGTGAGTAACAACATATCCGCTACTGTGTATGGAAACCGTACTACGGACGGCTGTAGCCTTGAGTCTGAGTTCAGCCTGGTCTTGGACTCAAGAAATTACGAGAATGCTGCGTAAAAGCTGGTTACGTGCGCGCTTCATATGGAGTTTTGGGCTTGGGCTATCTTTGAAGATAGTTATGGTGATTTTCAATGAGCTGTCGTCATCAATCTCAGGCTTGATAGGCTTCTTTGCTAGGAATAAACTTGAAAGATGGGACTCGTGACTTTTCAACAAGAGTGTGGATCGAGGCATGACCGAAGGCAGATGAGAAACAGCTGATCGATTTCGAAGTGGTAGTAGAAGTATTCCCAAGGACTAGGCGTATGAAAGTCCTTCAAGTACCAGAATTCTTACTATTAAACCTTGGTTATGTAGTAAATGGAACTTGCTGAGCACATAGCTGCAATAGCATTGGGCTGTAACAGCACAACGGCCTTTCTTAATGATCTAATAGAAGATCATGGTCCCAAGTTCGTCTGCTCTACTGTCAATTTCGAGCATTGCGAATCAGACTGATAAACCTGTAGAGGGAAGCGAAACTTGGTACACGATACTCACTAGATCATTCAATGCTCGTAGAGTTTTACTCAGCCAGCTCTGGCAAATTAGCATCCAGCGAATAACCATATAACGCTGAAAGGAATCGAGCCCAACTTACTAGATGCTCAGACGGTAAGTCTGGCTGATGCTCTTCAACCCTTGAGTACCAGATTCATGTGTCGACCAGGAGTTAGTAGTAACATATAGTCCTTGTAGCTGGAGTTTGAGACGATGTCACCGGATGTCTCCAGCGACACGGGCTTGGAAGGTTTGTTGGCGGACTGTCCCACTCAACGGCGTACCTGGAAATGTCTTGCAGCAACTAATAGCGACGGTAATATAGTGGACGTATGTTCCCTGTGCGAACACTGGCGACCCGAGCCTAGCGCTGCCCATGACTCGGTTTTGTGCAAGGCCAACGGTTAAGGTTGCTAATCTGGTTGGGAATTTTTACAGGGGAGACAGGCGTCCTGGGCTGTACAGGAGGGAAGGAAGGGTCAATAACAGCGCTTTCCGTGCCGTGGAGGAGACGTATTGTCTACTACCAGCGCTACGCTCCTTCCTCTGATGGCGTTTGTGCTACTTCTTGAGTAGTAATACGTAGTAAGTAGCAATCGACCCCGATTGACTGATGTCACCAGATTGTCTTCATGTACCTATGCTGGAAGGTGCAAGAAACTTTGCCTTCGACTACACGCCCCCAAAGGTCAAGGCCAGCACTTATCAAGTAGAACGCAAACGCTATAACTGGAGGGAAATATGTCGCAACTCGAGAGAACATCACCTTTACGCATATTTTCCACCTGTTCCTCTAGATCGTGTTCTAGTGGTAAGACTTCTTCTTCTCTCTTATATTGATCATAAACCTGCAAACGCTTAACAACTACGAAAATGATCAATTTAACTGCCTCTTAGCTTTCTCGCGCATACGTGCAAATGTCACCAGCGTGGCTGGAGCTGCGGTTACAAGAAATGCTGCTACATACTGAATGAAGTACATAACTAAGAAAAAGATCACCTATGCACTGTTCTTATACACCGTTTCATTAGGTATTGATTACTACCTATAGTATACTATTAAATATTTTCCATTCTGAAACTAGTAAACAAGTTTGCAGCCGGATGCTTCATTTTTACATTGTGTTTATATCACAGGAAGCTGGATAGCTTGGTCTACGGTTATATAAATGTCGCCATCGTTTATGCCAAATAGCATTCATAGTTAAACAATACGGTTAACCAATTGATTGTTTGTCCTCTACGATTTATTGACAGCAGAAACTAATTTTGGCTTGCACCATCCTCTACCTGCTCCGCTCTCTGCAGCAGGTTCTGATAAGGCGCAACAAACCTAACTTCTTGTGAGCGTATCATATATGCTACGTGCACTCTGGCATGCTACGTTTCATTTTTCAGTCCGTTTGGTAGTAGCACATTTATCTATTATGATATGTGATGAAAACTGCTAATGCTCCCCAAACCAGACAAGGGAACAGCGGAGTAAGCCTTGCGATTGTCTGCCTCTCCGCGGTATATCGAGGTCAAATGGAGCCGAATTAAGCCTTGGGTTACAGTGCATGTTAGTCGTGCTCTTCCGTAATGGTTCAGGCTGGATGGTGCCTGGTTCGTGTCGCACCAATCCGGCTTCCGTATCCACTACTGAACCTGTGCTAAGCGCGGTTGCATCGATCGGGGGAGATGCAAAATTGTGAATTTATTTCCAGGACAGGTTCTTTAAGTGATAAAATAGTGGAGAGAGAATGGTTGCATTTCTGAAAAGTCACCTCCCTTATGGGGAGAGAATGAACCAAAAGCAACTGTCGCCTTGCTCCTAGAAATAATTAGATGCATTCAAACTAGCGAGAAGTCAAGTAACAGACATAGCTTCATCATTAAATGGACAGCTGTACGCATTCTGTTTTTTAGGCACACAACGTATCTCTCTTCTTGATTCCATCTTTTTATTAATCCCCTCCTTTTTGGACTCTTCTTTTTTCCCCCTTCTTTTCATCTTCCTCTGCCCTGGGCTGGGTAGAGGCAGGGTGGGATGCGGGTAGGTAGCTGGAACGATGCAGATTGGACCATAAAATCACATGTGGTGGATGGGATCTACGGTGGGAAAGGAACGGATATGTACGGGTGCGGGAAGCGCCAACGGGA
Organism: Xylaria sp. FL0933; assembly: GCA_022578765.1. NCBI lineage: Eukaryota > Fungi > Ascomycota > Sordariomycetes > Xylariales > Xylariaceae > Xylaria > Xylaria sp. FL0933. The sequence continues at coordinate 92,736 of MU389733.1, read as the reverse complement.
TGCATACTTCCATGCGTGAAACCGAGATCTTGGACGGCAACAGCCGGCAACGAGAATAGAATGGATGGGGGCCGCGCGTTGGAGTCAGCGAGTCAGCGAGTCAGCCAGCAGCAGTCGACTCGGCAGCAGCGGCATAATGCAGCATTGCGGTGGGTTAGGAGTCTTAAATGATTGCTGTAGAATGTAGATAGATACTTACATGCCTTCTAGCTATCTGAGTAGATACGACGGCGGGTGTGTGCCCGACTCGGGTTGATAATCTCACAATTGGCCAGTCTCATCACCGATTTTGAGCGGCGATAACGACTTGGGCTGTGACGGTGACGCGATAATGCTCTACGATCGTGTCGACATGAATATTAGTAGTTAGTCGCCCTCTTCATCTAGTTACGTTACTCTTTTCCGTATCCCGTATTCCGTCCCCTCCCCCTCTCGTTGCCCTGTCTGTCTTCAGCGGCCAGTCGCTCGGCAGCGGTGCTGTTTGAAGGAAGCCCCACATGCCATCGGGTTTGCGGCTTGCGGTTTGCGGTTTGCGAGCGTCTCAGGGGCGACAAATGATCAGCTCAGAAGAGGCGTGCATACCTACTAGTAGTACTACACTACACATGTCAGACATGGATCCCAAACGCTGATTGATTGTCCTTGGCATGCATCCCGGGCTGTTTGTGATGATAAGTCACGAGGGACAAAACCAGAGACGAAAACGGGGATGGATGGGCAGGTAGGTTTGGTGGATGGGTGACTGGATGGGATGGAGGGAATGGGCAGACGGACAGATGGTGCAAATGGGCGAATGGAGGAGAGATGTTGGAGGAGCGGCAGAAGCTGGACGACGATTGGGCGGCGCGATGCGCTGCGATGACGACGATGACGATGGCCACCACGGCGATGGGAATTAATAGGGGATGCTCTTGCGACGACGGGCCTGTACAGGTACACGAAGCACACAACACACAGCACGATAGCACACACATAGCCCAGCACCACTACACCACAACACCACAGCCCGAGCCAGCCAGCCAGTCTGTTAGTCAGTCAGTCAGTCAGCGCAGCCGTGTGCGGGCTGAGACGCTGGGAAAGGGATTTAAGAGATAGCGTCGCGGATATGCAAGGTCATGCTGCATCTGGGTCACACAGAGCGCGCAGTCACTTTCCCGGTATTATGGGTAGGGATAAGCGATGAAGGGATGGTGTGATGAAGAGGGGTCCAAAAGGTTCAAGGGGGGGAGAGAGTGTGTGGTGCAAAGACGTGAAGCCGCCTTGTTACCATGTTTGTAGCGGTAACACACCTCCCGTGGGCGCATCATACACATCGTGTCTTTAATATGAGAAGGACTGTTTTGCTGGTGTCCTTGCCATTGTTGTTGTTATTGCTGAACTGCGCGTCGTAACCGCTCTGTGCAATGGCACACACGGGGCCAGACTTACGGAAACCTGCCACATGTGACATGCCGGCGCCAAAGTGGTAGAGTGGTGTGTGCGATGGGAGAAATAGCTAGGTTATGACATGGGCTAGAATTCTGACATAAGTTGGAGAACAAGAAAAATGAAGGAAAAGAACAAGAAGGACGAGATATCGTATGACAGTCCGTAGCTGCCAAGGCACAGGCACCAGCATGTGCAGTGCTGAGCATGCGGCATGTGGCTCGGTATACCAAAGAATAGGAGGACTTCTGGCGTGGGTATTACTTATTGCGCGCGTGATATATACGCAGTATCTCATGTAGTGCAGAGAGGGAAAGAGAGAACGTAAAAGAAGAGATGAGGTGAGGTATTTCCGGGGTGTTGTGTCTAATTTGGTACATCCGTGCAATGCCTTACCGAGGGCAGCAAAAGGTGTGTAAGCAGGTGAAAAGCCGCCATGGCTTGCTTCCTGAGGCCGTTCTCGATGGGCCGGTGTTAGCCAGCCCGCCGGCGAGCCTACCTACGTCCATCTTTGGTAGTACGTAGTGTACAAACGGGCCGTGAAGATGCTTGTCATGTGCTCCCGAACGCGGGCCATATTGGAGTCTTCGGTAAGTGGGAATGCCTTCCCTTCTTACCTAGGGTAACAAACAACCAACCTTCGGTGGGTAGTGAAAAGGGACATGCCACACCAACAACACTCTACCTAAGTATGTAGGTACTCTTTGATACTACATAGATTAGGTACGCTGCTGGTGCTGAGGACGTGGCTAAAGTCGCGCTTTGGTCTAACCGGATTTAGGGCCACGAGCATTTCATGGGACCAATCATAGCGGCCAATTTGGCTCTACGTTACCGGCCAAGCGGGATAGGCTCGCTTAATGCAGACCTGGCGCAAGCCTCTCTATTGCTTTTTGGTGGCTTCTTTTGATGTCCAAAGGTTCAGCACACTGGACTTACACTGCAGCACGCAGACGAGCGCATCATCTCTCACACGTATAGTAAGGTATAAGAGGTACCTATATGCAGTGACTCGCAACATGTACCGCATACAACATCAGATCCGCAAGGAGGACCTTTTGGGGAGTTATTCAATCTCTTGTTGGAACATGGCCTATGTTGCGTCGCACCCTGTCAGCTGCACAGGCCTCGTCGAGGAATCGTGCAGGACACGGAACGGCATGCATGGGCGCTTCGATGCTGGAATGCTAGTACGTGGTAAGTGTGTGTGAGTACATGACGGGTACGATGCTTTCGGCCGTCTGGGGAAGCCGTCTGGTTAACAACCAAACTGCAAATGAAATTGGGTTGTGACACGGTTGCAACCCTGTTGCCCAAAACCTGCTTGGCGATGGGAGAGAGAGTGAAACATCGAGAGAATGAGAGAGAGGGAGCAGCAGCTCACCTAGGGCCTGAACCAGATCGATGCCCATGACGGCAAATGAAGCATAGGTCCACCATGATCTCCTGCTGCTGCTAATAATAAAAACGGACAGATAATGTGTTGGGTTGGACATCGTCATCGTCATTTCAGTATGCGCACGAGAGGCGCAAGCATCTTGAGATTCCTCGAGTTTCGTATCGTCAGCCAATGAAACCCGTCCCATACCCACCTGCAACCCGTCGAGAGCTCGGGAATTTTGCGGCATCAATCGGGGCTGTAGCGGAGGCATACAAAACGCACTGACGCTGACGCTATCTGTCATCTGGCCTGTCTATCTGTTGGTCCCGTGTGGATGGAACCCGATGGGAGTCCCCTGTTCCAGCATGCTGCAAGTCCAATAATTGTTGCGCCTCTAGTTCATGCACTGGCGTTTTTTTGGTTCTTTCTCCGTTCTATTGTTCTATTTATTCCCGGCTTGATTTATGCCCTCACATAAAACGACCCTGTCCTCTTTTTCACAAGCTGCTATACTTGCTACTATACTTGCTACCATGGCGATGGAAGCTCCGCAATGTTCCGAGCCTCGCTGTGCGGATTCACTAGGCACTCGGGAGCGTATAGAGCCCACGCGGTCTCGGCTTGCGGTTATTCCGAGCGTCCACCGTACCAAGCTATCAAATAGAATTGCTTAGATGTGTTGATGATACCATGTCTGGAGTCGGTATCAACCTTGTGTTTGCCTTGCCGCGTGACTTGAAGCAGCATGCAGGTGTGTAATGGGAGGCTCTGCGCGATTCCGCTCATTGGTACAACTGCTGTCTTCTATTTTACATTACCAGGTATGGCTACTACCTCGTACCGGTATTGCCACGACTGCATGGTGTAAGCATATCTCATCCCGTGCGTATATTTGTCGTCCGTGCTCCCGCCCGAAAACATAGGTAGCGTAGGGCCGAGCCCTGTAAATGCTAGCCTGGGTGTAGTGTATGGTGTATGGTGTATAGTAGTGACTAAAGTGCCCCGTGTCCAGCGTAGCATTCTAGTTACGCAACCAGGAGCAAAGAACCGAGACTGCCGCCGTATCTCGAGAAAGGCATCTGTCGCCCTGCCTGAACTTTTGTGTGGAGTTTCTCCTAGGCGCCTCGACCCTACTGAAGTTCTATGTATCTAGGTTCTGCCTACCTAAGATACCGTATACTACCTACCGGTGCACTAACAAGGTGCTACTTACATAGTACCTATTGTATGCGTACATGTGGATCCGTAGAAGAGGCGTAACAAAATCAAAACGCCATTAGTGAATGGACGTCATGTATGACAAAAACGCTGTCCGCTAAGGGTGACTAACAACGAGGCTTCGAGTTTGACGATTTTTTGGTATCCGCATCCGGCCTCGTTCCAGTGTACAGTCATTACGGTACGCGATGTAGAGTATATCCGACGCCTTTTTGCAGGGTACCAGCCGATGCTAGTTATAGATACTAACGTAATGAGGGTGTCGCTTGCTCACTTTAGTACATCACACACAACGGATGCTCAAGCTGAGCCGAGAACTGTGGCCTCTAACCTGAAAGTCCTTATTCTTGGCTTGCGATCGTCTAAGACGTGTTGGGTATATAGAGGCATTATGCGAGTGTTATGCCTTTGCGCTGGGCTGGGCTGCAAGCCTGCTTATCTCTATGCGCGTATAACACAAATTGTCTATTACACATGGTGTAGACATCTCACCTGGACAAATGGAAAAGGATTTTGTTTAGCCATAACCGGAATACGACAGGCGATACCCTTTCCGTTGTGAATCCCATGTCTGGCAGCAGTAGATGGCAAGACGAACCAATCCGCGATACTACGTAGTTGAGTTACATCCTTTACAGCCTAGCACAAACATCATGGAACGGGCCTCGCCCCATTTTCCTGCAGACTTGTGACAACGCCTCGCTAACCGAGAAAAGCACTCCCTAGCTTCCTAGAGTTACCTTGCTAAATCCTCATCAATGCTATTGACACCCTGTTTCTGGGCTTGATCGTTTCGAAGCCCAGGGGAGGGGGCGATAGCGGGTGCTCATAAATAAGCAAGCAAGCAATGCAGTTTTTGTTCACTCGTCGATGCGCAATAGGAATCTCCTCAAGGGGCAAGCGGTGCGTTTCGTTTGATGCGTTGATCTTATTAGCTCGCCCTGTTTACTTCACGTTATAGACATGGACATCTGGGGACCTGGATCTCGCTTCTCGGCTCGCAGACCCGATCAGCTTATTGGGATATAACTGGCAAGCATGTATCACAAGTATCTGTGACGGCTCAAGACGAAGGGAGACTATGCGAGGTTCTTTGGTCACATTTAGCCAGTGCGCCAGCAAACAGTTACAGCGTTCGGGATGCGCGCTTCTGCAGCCTTGATCAGAGTTTCGGGCCACCCCGTGCGAGCCACCTGGTTGGGATCTATCCGCCCGCCATTCCTTGCTTGCCGCATTCCCTGCTGCTGCTAAGGGAAGCCCACTCCTTCTGAACGCATTGGGAAAATTGCGCAGGAGGGGGCAGGGTTCCAGGGACCCAGGCGACCACCCTCCAAGCCAACCAACAAGCTCACCGCACCTGCAAGAAACGGGGAATCCACTAACAGCACAACTGTCAAGCAGTTCAGTCAAAGCGGCGGTGTGCCCACGTGTATACGTGTAGAAGAGGGAGCCACGAGACGGTACACGAGATATCGAGCGAGCGCACCCACCAAATCGTCATAGAATAATACTCTCCAACAGCACCACGGCTGCCGTACTGTAGGAATTCCGTATGGGCTACTGAGACGGCCACCCCCCGAGCCCTCGGGACCCGTGATCCTGGTCTAGAGGAAGCGAGGTAGGGCTTGAGGTCGAGGAAAAAGCAAGCTGGGAGCCAGAGCCCCGGGACGGTCCACCCCCTCCTGTCATTTGTTGCTCACAGCGAGTCCCGTAGCACCCGAACGAGGCCAGCGCCAAAAAGGGCACACCCGTTGCGTTTTGTGCTGCGTGCATCGGGCGACTAGCCTCAGGTAGGGAGGTCGTGCGATCCTTCCCCAGTTCTGCCCAGGGGCTAGAGAGAGGAGCACACGTTGATCACCGATTAATTAACACGTATTTCCAGGGTTTAAGTGGGTTACCGCGTGATGTACTGATGTGCCTGCCGGACCGGCATGGCATCTCGCCCGCTTCTGCCCACCCAGGACGGCGACGTATTCTTACCTTCTTACTCGAAGCAGTCAGTTGACCGACTAATGAAATAGGCACCTAACGTGTCCGGCTCGGTGTCAGTGCCTCATCACCTCCACCCCCATAAGCTCCGAAACTTGGTGGCCTTCAACTAGGTCAAGGGTCCATCGAGATTGAGGCCACTTGTCTCGTTGACCACCTTGTTCGCCGTCCTCCCCGGTAAAAACTGACCGATGTTAGGGATGGGGCACGGGAACAGTAACCAAAAAGACAACTTCGGTACTTGGGTCAACGCGGCCCGACCAGACGGATTCAGATTAAACAAACGCACAACGCCATGGCGACGGTAAGACAGCTTCTCCATGGGAATCTCAACCGCTGTAGATTGAACCCGCCTCGTCTGTCGAATTGGTTTGCTTCTTGTCACAGTAATCATTCTATCATTCCGACTCCGCCTTGACATCATCCCATCACGGAATTCCACTGCGTCAGACAACAGTAACTAGACGATGACTATCGAGTTAACTATCTATCAGCTGACTCTCACGCATACTTGAGTACCTACACCAACGGCCCTGGATTGTAGATCGCAGATAAAAAGTATATATCCGCGACTAAATACGTACTACGTAGTAGTAGCCCCTGCGGGCCATATCCTATTGAACTAAGTCTGACTTTTCCACAACGTCCAGCACCATGTGGATTGTGTAGGGTTGGCAGTTAGTATAGATAATTAGTGCTTGGTCAAGGACTAGACACTAACGACTCCTGCCCTATAACACACGTTCTCCGAATCCTCTTATTACGAGTGTATGTATAATGCATGCAACAACTTATTCAAAGCCAATCTCCAGGTAGGCCTGTCGTTTGCAACACCGTTTGCAACAGAGTATAACCGCTCCTTTCCATCTCCTTCCGCAAATTATGCAGGAAACCTGAGATGACGAGTAATTGCCGTCGAAATCCGAACCGTAAGACCCAGCAGATAGGTGTAGATGATTGTCTAGTCACATCGAGCTATAAATATGTCGGCGCGAGATTTCTCGCAAAGTCACCGCCGCCGCCGTAATTCATTTACCACACGACTGCGCCACAGCTTTTGATGCGGGTCGGCTTAATAAGTTGCTGGAAACATAGGTTTTGCCAAGTCGGTAACACGAGTACCTACTTGCAGGTCATACCAAACGTTTACCGAGAAAGCAAATACCGAGTTACGAGCCCGTACATAGAGCAACGCGTTACCTAAAGATATGCCATCACCGTTTGCGAAAGGACGGTGTGGGTGTGGCACACCTACCCACGCTACCTAGCTACCGCCCAAATTATTATAGACATGCCTGGTATATATTATACTGTACATGCAATAACAAGCACACGGTAGGTCGTTCGAAACGTCTAGTACTACTGAGTAAGTAATGAGAAACATCCACTACGCATACATATACTTACTTAGCTAAGGTACCAATCTCCGTACACTACCTACTGTACGTGCGCCAGGTACAAGCAGTGTAGTGTGCTGTAGGCAATTATAACAGCAAGCTCGGGGAAACCCGAAATTAGCAAGACTGTCCCCCACAATTTGCCTGTATATATTTCAGGGGTATATCTTATCTTATTCTACTTAACCTAATGGCAGAACAACCGCGAAGCGCACGAGGTTGGCTCGCAAAGTCCAGGTAAACGAGGCATAGCATGTCTCAGGAAGCTAACTGTTGGACGCCATCCAGAGCCATCTAACCTGCCTCGGTTGGGCTGGAACGTACGTGCGCTTGGTAGGCGAGTTACGTAGGTAGCCTGCGCGCGCTACGGTAGAGTACCTAAGTTGTAGGTTGGTGCGCTAGGCACAGGCTAGGAATATAATGGGGCTAACGGGTCCAAAATCATCCCAAGCCTCAGTTCTGCGGCCAATCCTGCGACCCGTACCAGCCAGACGGTTTGTCCGCGATTAGGCGCGAACAACTATGCGCTCAAGCAAGCCCCTAGAGACTTGGCTTGTCTAGAGCAACACCTGCACTGCGAAATCCATGGGAATCCATGGGAAACCCTGATAGTCCCCTACACCATTTGGCGCATTAGGTACAACCCCCCTAATTCACTGGCGCCACCCCAACTCCATCCTCCAATCATCCAATCTCTCAACACCATCTCGTTCGAATAAATCATCGTCGCATCTAGTTTCAATCACGCGCATGACGACAAGCTCGAGGCAGGGGTGCCTAGGCTCGAGAGGAGCGGCTTAACTCGACTACTATACACTACTAGGTACTACACTACACTCCATTGCTACTAGTGCACTCTCGTATACCATCGCAGATACATATATACATGCATGCACACTTACACATACTACTAGTAGTACTTACATACTGCTACTTATCGCGATCCAAACCATGGCTCGCCCGTCTGCACACGACCAGCCGCATGCCGTAGCCACTGAGCACCCTGTCTATTGGGGGCAACTGTATTCAGCCAGGGCCAGCGTGAGAATGCCGCCGAGGCGCATGTCCGCCTTTCTGGCTTTCTCTTGTGGCAGCCCGCTATTCTCTGCGGCCGTCTGCGGCCCTGCTGGGCTGGGCTGGCCGAGAAAGACAGCCGAATGGGTTCCGTCAGGTTGGTCTACCCACCCACCACCTCGTTTCCTTCCGTGCGACTAGTCGACTCCTTCGAGCCCCCAAACTTCACCAGTCTGCCGAGCGAACCACTCGATCCATCGACTAACAGCACGAGGCGCCCCGATGCACCAGCCAATCAACGTCTCTACCAACACCTCGGGGAGGGCACGCTTTTCCCACGGCCACGGCGCCGCCTCTCGGTTGGCAGCATCCACAGGTGAAACAGTGCAAACCAAAATTGGAGAGCATAGATAGACCAGGAGGAGAAACAAATGAAAAGAAAAACTAAAAGAGAAATCAGGGAAGATTGAAAAACAAAAAAAGGAAAATATAAAGGGAAGGGGTCTTCTTCATGTACCCACCGGTTCGACACAGGGTTGTCACGTAACTGATACATGTCTTCTCCGATCGATGAATTACGCGATCCTCCAAATCTGTCCCAGCAAGCCGTCTAGCGTCAAGCCAAGCCGGCCACCACCACGCGCAGTAATCAACCACGAGCTGATCTGCCATGGGTCCCGCTCTCGACCAATGCAGCTCACTCTTCTGCGATGCTCAGCCCACCCCACGAAATCCAGAAACATCGTTACCGGGTCATAGGCTGGGAGACCCCCTTGACCGTTGTGCCGAAAAGGCAATCGAATTTTCTTAATAGTGCTAGGTCGCTGCCGCCACTCAACTTCACCTATGCCTTCACCTTGTGTTGCAATCTCTGCTGTTCCAACCTGGGGTGCAAATAAAACCACTACTAAGGAGCCACTTTGTGGCGCTCAATGCGTCTTCAAAGTGCGTGACGACGCGGCGGCGGCGGCTCGACAACCGGGGCAGAGCTATGTAAGTAAGACTACTTGCTCGTCTCCAGTTCGTTGTCTTATTCTTACTTTGACTCTTTCCTTGTTCGTACTTAGCCTTTATCTCCAGTCTTGAGGAAGCTCTCGCTGAAAGTATCCGCTCAGCCTTGCGATCTTGTTTAGCGATCCTCTCCAGTCTAGTCATCCTATTGGCGCTGCCAATGGTCTTTGGGATCGTTATCGTTACCCGTCGGACATACTTGCGTCCCTTCTGCTGCTGTCTACCCAAGGTCCTTAGCTTGCCTACCATTGTACGCCCATATCCAACTAGGCCGGCGTCATCTTCCTAGTAGACTCGGCTCGCGCCTACTCTTTCCAACGTCTTTCTCTCTCCTGTCTGCTTTGCTCATCCATCATTATACATCTCCTATCGATGCACTCTTGATGTATTCCACTGCTCTGTATTCACCAAGGGACTGCAGTCACTCCAAGCAGTGTCATACTATTGTTTCCTTTTGTCACGCAAAGAACTACAACAGAAAACCTAAATCTTAGGTCGTGCTGCAGTTTTGCTATTAGGGTCGTAGAATACGAATGATGTAGACGCACCTTTCTTGCTGCGCCGTTTTGCTATCCTGCTGCTACTACAACTTTGCTCGCGTTTCGTGCTTGGCGTTGTTATATACATATGGAGAAAGGGTGAGAGAGGGCAGCAAATCTTTGGATTGAGGTGAACTGCTGAGCATAAATGACTCGTCTATTTTCAGACTCGATCTCTAGTCTGGGGCGGCCGCTATCCTTTTCCACCCCCAAGGCCTGTTCGACAGATCTAGTTGCACATGATCTCAAGACCTCGCGATCTCCATGGGACCCGTTCGGTGTATGATCCCTTTTATAGTGAAATGCCGCGGTGGAATACCCAGGTGAAACCACCAAGGGCGATCCCGCACTCGCCCCAGGTGGAAGAGTCAAGCGCTCCTCTGCCGGCGCCATGGGATTTTTAAGGTACGCGCACGAGTGCCAGTCTCCGCCTCCGTCATCCGAACCACCCCCTTCCCGAGCAAGGGAGCCAAGGGCTCGTCTCCAGCAACAGGGGTAGGTAGGGGGGCTCTAGGCGGTACTTACGGGAGGTACTCAGGAGCTCAAGTACCCATGGGTTCCGTGGGCTTGTACCTGCTACCTCAGCGCACTACGACCCCGGCACCGCACCGCTGCTGCTGCTGCGCGCCGAGCCCACTGTAATCCATCCCATGGAGCCCTTAGGTACCTCGCTATAACCTATTACCCATAACCCATAACCCATTCATCCACCAGCACACGGTAAGCCCCGCTAACTCCACTGCACCCAATTTCTGCAAGCAACAACTCGGCCATGACCCCGAAGCAAGCCAGGCTTTCGCTCACCACTTATTATTATTACTTATTACCTATGCTGCGTCCATCCAACTTTCACACTTTTCCACTCTCACCCGCCCTTCTTCTCTCTCTCCACACCCTCAATTCCCTTTCTCACCTGAAGACCTGTTCTTGTTTCCTTTTTAATAATACCACCCCACGCCGACGCTCGTATTTTAGAATTCCTTCCTTCTCGCATCAGCGCATATTGCAGCCTTTGCATACAGAGCCAACCGCCGTTACCTCAGCGCATTCTCACCCTCTCTATACGAAGCTGGAGAAGAGGAAATTGACATAGCTGACTAACTTCAGACTTGAGATAATTTCACCTTCGTTGTCTCATGTCATTTATATCTTAGCGCTTGTCTTTCTGGACCTCGTCATGATTGTTGTCGCCCAGTGCTGGATTTGGTTGGGAAAAAATTTGTATTTGCCACTGGAAATAAGGCCGCAATATATCCTTGCCGAGTATTACTCGTATACGCCACACTAGGCGACGCTTCCAACATACGATCTCGGGCTGTTTGGTTCGTCGTCAGCAGACCTCGAACTGGCGCCTCTGTTGTGTCCCTTGGCGTAGTATGGCAGGAGACCATCGCAGCAAGGGACATTTACCTAGACACGATCAGTACGACGACTCTCAATATCCACCTGTTCCTGGTGAGGAAGACGAACGCTCAAGGGCTATTCCGCACCACGCTCGGCCACAAATGGCGTCAAGCACAGTGACCCTGCCGTCGATCCAAGATCGACCTGATATGTACGGCCCACCGAGTTCCAGATCTTGGGATCCAAGGTCCTCTGGCTATGGCCCGTCGCCTACCCCTACCAATGGGTATCCGCCTCCTAGTGGTGCGCCTGCTCCTGGACCAAGCTACTCTCCTGCAGGTAGTAGCAATAGTGCCTATCCTCCTCCTTTAGGTGCTGCTCACCAGCCGTACTCTCTTCCGCCAGTCCAACCGCACGGTCAAGATCCCAGAAGCAGCTATCCTCCAGATCCTCGTGCTCAAGCTTATTATGCAGCTCAGAACCCTGGACCTTTCAATGGAGGAGCAAACGCGTACGATTACGGCTATCGTCAAGATCGCGGTCCACCAGGTTCCTATGCGCCAGAATATGCGCGAGGCGGCCCAGCTGTCGGTGCTGTTATTTCACATGGACAGTCTGCTCCCAGGCAACGAACCTCGATTGCATGCAAGTACTGTAGAAGGAGAAAGGTAGGAACCATGAGGCCTAGATACAGCAGGATTTTTGGCTAAAGAAGGCTCGGTCACTAACATGAATCCAGATTCGTTGCAGTGGCTATGCCAATTCGCCGGGTGGAAAATGCACGAATTGTATCAAGATGAACCAGGAATGCGTTTTTCAGCCTGTATCGTCCACTTCGTCCACAGCGTTTGTCCCCGTATCTGCATTGCCAAACGGTGTTCCGCCAGGGGTGCAGCTATTTGGGGCATATGGCCAACCACTAGGAGCAGGACCAGGCAACTATCCTCCCGGAGCAAACTACCAGGCTACTACACCGCACTATGAGCAGCCACTTCCATCTCCAACCGGCTCAAATAGCTCATATTGGGAGGACAGGCCAGACAACAGCAGGAGACGCCACAGGATGTCGGACGAGCATGGGGTTCGTCTTCCGCCCCCCAACACGTTTCCCGACGACAACTCTCGACGACGATCTCCTTCGAGTAGTAGTCCAAATCATTTGCAGCCATTCCAAGCGAGTCAACCTCAGCCGATACCACACCAGGGATTTGACAATAGAACGCCTCCGCCCAGAGGCAGCCCATCCGGCGCTGCGGCCAGCAGCGCTCCAGGAAGCTCAGTCATGAATTTGGAAAACATCATGAGTTCGAATCCTTCGGGTAACGATATCGATCAGAGCATGCTAGGTCGGCTGAATCGACGTACGAAATAACAGCATTTTACGTATTTCAAGCCATAATCATACATGGGCAACTTCTCGACAAACCTTTTAGGTACAAATACTGCATAGACCTAGAGTCAGTTGGCTGGCCAGCTGGCTGCGGCACGGCATCGTGCTACATAATCCCCATCTACGAATGTGATGAGCGCAACAGATATCGGCTTTTTATCGACGGATTGGATGGGAACTCATTCGAAAATTACCTCGATGCTCGATTAAAAGGGACTTAGTTGGGACAGATAGGAGCTTTGACTGGCAACACCAGGGGCTTTGGTTGTATAGCGGCTTAGATGACACGCCGGCTTGTCGACGAATTGCGGTTAAAGCCCACATGACCACTACCTGATGGTTAATTCATTTCTAAATATTTCCTGGCGGGAGGCGATCGTGGATGGAATGGGGAAAGATTGGCTTGCCTCGCGGCGAATATCCGAACGACGATTTGTTTTAATTTTTTTGTTATTCTCAACCACATGGCTCACGAAGGCGTTATTTTCCACGATCGATTCGGCACTATTGGTCAATTGCCGCGCAAGCGAGGGGATTCGAGCAGCATTTATTTCAAAGCACACTTATTATGACCCTTAGCCTGAGCTGTCATTAAAGATATCTACAGATCCCGTGAATAATAAACTTGACGCCTGTCATGTATGCTCCATTCAACCCTTCTATGCTATATGCTCCCTGAACTAGAAGATCATTCCCAAGTTCGGCTTACCCGCCAGCAGAGAATGCTTGACTCCTGTATCTTTGTCATATGCGTAGAGCCCCGTACCATGTCCGTAGTCTCAGATGTAACTTACACCCCTTTCTTTACAAAAGCATCGCCCACCCTCTTTCTTGGCAGATTCATTTCGAGGAATGTCGAGTACATGCCATCGAAGGGGACAGAGTACCAGGAACAAAGCACTAACATCCTAGGTGATTTGAGGCTGGCAACGGTATCCTAGCTACGGGCGGAGTTAGTTCTCGCCAGACCCAGCTAGACAAGCTGTAGAATCGCTCGCATGAACTGCTTCGCTAGCTTGTCGGTTATTGCCCCCCCAGAACTCAAATGTTTTGGGTTTTGCGAAGGAGGGGATCTCCTTGCCATGCAAAAGATAAAAAGCAAGGCAGCAGATAGTCATAATGCAAATCGGTAATTAGTTAAATGTTGAGACACGAGGGTGTGCGTATTGTGGCATGTAGAAGTCAGTTTTATCTCTACTAGTCAGTCAATAAGTCAGTCAATCGCGTAGGTATCGTGTAGACAGGTGAGTAGGTATCAGCGCGAACGAAAGTGGAGAGAGAGGGCAATAGTTGTGATAACCGCCTCCTAGAGCTACGGTTCACAAGTACCTCCCGGGTTAGTGATTGCAATCTACTGGGTTTCTTCTCCTCATTTCGTATGTCTACATCCCGCGCCCAATAAAAAGCCGTGGGGGGAAATTCTTCCCCTCCCAAGTTTCTGGTTTTCTTACGTGCCAGGACCAAACTTATACGCCACCAAGGCCAACTCGCGGCTCGTCCAATAAATCGCCTCCGCTTTACTCCCCATCTCACCCCCTATCGTTCCAGTGAATTCCAGGCTAATCTGACCCTATCAGTACTTCTCGAGGCTGGCCATCCCCCATGATTCAGTTGAGGTAGGGTGAGGGAAAGTCTGGCCACCTGTTCTCCCACACCTCGGTGAGTATCACCTGTTCACGTCCTCTTCACGCCAGATCTAGCGCCAAAGTTTTGCCTTGTCATGAGGTTTGCTATTATGACCGGAAGAAGTTCTAAGTAATACGCTGCTAAAGGTTATTATTGTACAGTGGGGCATAATATTACTCCTGTAGGTATTGAATAAGATAGCTTTCACTCACTCATTCAAACGGAGCTTATTGCATTGATTCGTCCTCCCATTGTATAAACTGACCTATTGTTCAGAAAATAGCGGGCTGAGCAGTTTCACCTGGCCTTCGATCCGTACCTCCCGAGACTGAGCCTAGTCGATCACTGGTGACTGGCCCCGATAGCGATTCATGTTTGCTAGAATGTGATTCGCATTTTAGAATGGATACACAGTGAAATTCCCACACGACGGACGAACCGCTACGTACCGTGCCGCACCACAACGTACGGTCCAATGCGAAACCTTGATCTGTAGTTAGTGATCTTCCACATCCTGGAGTTTCAGGGACCTCCCCTTTCCCCGCCCTGCCCTTTCCACTGTGCTGTTTCTCTTTCGTCCTTGCTATCTCGCGCCGGCACGACCCTCTCTCTCCAACGGAGTGGGCCTTGGGAAAGTGCGGAAAGAAAGAAGTGTGGGATGGGGAGGAGGGAACCAACGAAAGCACTATCGACGATAGACGAAGAGGGCTGACTCGGTTTCGATCGAAACTTGAATCGGTCTTCCGCCCGTGACTATCGAAATGTTATTGTATTGGCCGTAATTTGACTAAGTTATGCTAGGCTGAGCTAGTAGGCAGGTTACCGCGCCGCTGTGTAGGCTTCAGCCCGCCATGTATCTTCTGCTAATATTTCCCCGGAATTCGTTACGAGTAACAGCTTAGGGCTCAGCCGACGGGTAGACTAATAGTTGGGTAGGTACCGTACAGCGCTGAGCGGATAATGTATTTATATCCTGCACTCCGGTAGAACACTAGGTAGGTAGACATGACTTCTGTTGATGCTGGGTAGGATGAGTGTAGATACAGATGTTGTAAGACTCATTTGTATACTTTATCATTTTCCTGTTGGAACCATGGGTTGAGAATACTTCCAGAGCGTCCTACTAGGTTCTTAACCTTACTGTTAATGTTGCCCAGCTAACCATTTCTTCTGAAAAGACACTTAGACATACTTGTTTTCCTTATCTTTATAATGGAGTAGAACTTTGAGGGCGACATACGAGAGTGTCTCGTGAGAGATAACTCAATTATTTGTTGGATAATTCCACCACGGCGCGTTGCTCCGGAGATACGAAGTGAGGGATGGGGAAATCGCCAACAATACTCCGTATAACGAGGTATTTTGTTCCACGCTTGTCTTTGGCAGACTTCGCGTTTGTCCTCAAGTCTTCATGACTTGATAAAGTGAAAATTTGCAATCCTGAAAATCATGATAGAGTCCCGAACGTCACATAGCTGAAGGGAGCTTGTTCGACATACTTTCCCCCTGCGACGTCGTTGTCCTGTCTTTAGTTGCGCTAAATCCCCACCTGCATAATGAATGCTGTCAAATAATTTAGAAGAAAAGCAAAAAGGACAGGAATGAATACGATGGGATAATGAAACAGGCATGTTCCTTGTAGAAGAAGTACGAGAAACATTCCTGAAATAACTCTGTTGAACAGACTAGCAAAGGCCAATGGTGTTGTCCAAACTCTGGTAACAATCCCTCGGTAACAGTCAAAACGCATATTATTAGCCGCGGTACCCTTTCCTCGAATCTGCAACATACATACTTCATTACGGGTACGCTTCAGCTCTAAAGTTTAGGGGCCCTTCCTCCGACCACTCACGTAGCCCGGCGGGCAAACATGTTATCCCTTGACTCCTCGACTGGCTCGGGCCGGAACGCGTCACTGACTCACCTAAAGAAAATACTTGGGACAGGATCTTCCTGGTGGCGTCCCCTGACGCGTCTGATCTAAGAGTACCATCCTGGGATGATAGCTGCAGATGTGAAGTCAGTTTCACCACTTGTCAAACCAAACGATGGAATGATAAAAACAAATGTAGTGCCACAATCTTTTCATTCACATGCTGGTTCAAGGCACTCGTTTTGCGCTTCTAAGGTATGTTAGGTATACAACACGCTAAAACTTGGAGTTGGCTTATGTATGGTTCAATAACTTGTTGCCTAGACAAAGCTATAGGATACCGTCAATATGGTTGAGCCGCATGTAAGCGAGACATAGGATAGATAATCGTGATGGGTCACACAATATAGTTCAGCCAAATAAGAAGCACCTGCTAGTCCTGAGGTAAAAATTTAGCTGGTTCCCAGAATATCATGTCAGAGTTCAGTCTCCTTCAAATTCCCTCCGTGCATTGCGGGGAAGTTGAGTTCGAATGTCTTTACACGTCCTGTATTACCCAGACCTTGACAGGTCGGTAATAGCTGTGTAATCAGGACGAACAATGGGTCTCCGCTTTGTTCAAGATCAAAACACAAAAATTCAGCATAGGCGCAGCATTCTTATCCATTTCCTTTTTTCTTTTCGTGTTTTCGTCCCTGCTTCTTTCGCTCTCGTGAGTTTTGGGGTGGCTGCTGGTGGGAACCTCGTATCTGCCGTGGTGTAACTAGAACCTAGAGACGAAAACAAGCTATTTGTCAGTCGATTCCAAGTTGTGCACTGGAGAGCCGCAAATGCTGATATAATTCATGTCCAGCGACCAACTAGGTGTCGGCCAAATATAAATCTAGATACCACGAAGCTCGACTTCCCTTCGTATATGTTTCTTCCGGCATACCAACCCGGACACATGAAGACGATTCCGAAAAGCCTCGTCACACATCGTATAAGACTATCTCTTCATTCTTCGTTCTGAACAGTCTCCGTTCACATACGGGCCCCGAGAGTTACTCTGTAGCTTAGTATTGAATACGAAATAAGACTGCATCGAACTCTCCAAGTTTCGTCTGCGAGTTGGCGAGTGGTCTCGTCCATTTTGTCACCGTGGCAGGATTGAATTTCTCATCAACAGAACCTTGGAATAGTATGCGATTCTGATATTCTACTTAGTGGCAACACTTGTAATTCTGGAGGCTTGCCTCTGCACCTTTCTAATGCATTTCAAAAGGTAGCAATGCGGCCGAGGCCAGTGCGACGAAACCACTATAACAGGCGAAGTTCTCGACTCGTTCGTACCAAAAAGGATTTCCCGTAAGCCGTGAACTTACTGAAGCTGATGGATTTCTTTGCGTCGCAGGGACAACATTTCTACATGTGGGTAGCCCGTCCTAGAATACGAGCCGATGGATAACCCAGCTATTTGCGTCAAAATTCGGGCGGGAGTCTCACTAGGTGTAGATCGCCGCCCAAAGGGCGAACTGAATTACGGGCATCTATCACGGTTTGGTAAATTGTGCCTTATACATTAACTGCAGAGATCAAACCAATATATAACATAGGCCAAGCCCAAATGTAAGGGGACGGGAATACCTAGCACGTTTTGGTATACTCGGAGGGTTAAAGATAGAGAGCACTTCAAGGGGCAACGGCCACTTATTTTCATCTCCGCATACTCATGTACATTTGATCATGATGTAAGTAGCATCCAAGTATTTCTTCTGTTACAAATATTATATCACCTATAATTCTTCCACTTCGTGTGATCTACCCGGCTGCCCCTATGTGACACCGATGGAGGCTAGGATACGGCTCGCGGTGCAGTTAATTGTCTTGCGCAGTTTTAGTTCAATCAGAATGTGATGGGGGTTCTTTCACTTGTTACAGCAACCATTAGATAATAATCACTTATTGTTGCGCGAGGTTCCTGGTCTCCTTTTCGTGGTCTGCACTTGCCTGCGACCCCCTTTGTTCCATCCCATGCCCTATCGCGCACCGCGTAGCGTGGTAGAATGGATCTTGCATATTAGCTCGGATCTTGTTATATAAGTATATTGAAGCGTGCGGTGAATACTTGTCGCTGGACACATACCACGCATGTCAGATAGGTAGAAAGGGGTAAGCAGCCAGAAGGTAGACTGGTCAATTGCCCCCTGGCCCTCGCAGATTTAGGGGGTAACCTAGACATAGTCAGCTAGGCTCCCCTATAAGGTGCGCGCGACCTCGTTATCTGATTGATGGTAATGTATGTTGCCCTCAGGCTTTCTAGGAATGTCTACATGCCTGGAGTAAGTTTGACTATCTAGCTGCAATACTTCAGTTTAGGAGATATAAGGTAGGCATAACTAGAGCCCAGTCGAAATAGATGGCATAGTACCGAGGAAGAGTGTAGGGTTAAAAGCTCAGTAATACCATTGGCGTTATTCTATTATTGACGCGAACATTTTCCAGACGCAATAAGCGACATGTATCATCATTAAGAAATCCGTTTCTATACGGTTCGCCTTATAAATGGTCCAATCTATGAATACTCTTAATATACCTTGTTGCCCCTCGTTCTATGTTTAGAGAGCAGAGTAGACCGCCGTTATTCTAAATCCGGTTTTAGCGCCCAGCAATCTAACAACTACGACTTGAAAGATATGATTCAATACTGATCATATTTCCTTTTAGTTCTAGTATATCTTTGCGATCTTCTTTAATGGTGCCTCGTCCAACCTAGTATGTCCTCACGATGCTCTTACCGGAAACTCTTCGCGCACCGCAAGTACGCCATTTCCTTGCTTCTCCATTATAAAACATCTTTCTGCATACAAGCCGCAACTATGCAGCTCCCGCCAAGAAGCAGATAATCTCCGCACCATGATAGGTTTCCAGCCTCCGACATTGATAGTGATAGAGCGACACGGCGTGAGATTTTTGCTTTGAACTACAGAGAGTATCTGCAACGCCCTTTCGCGATCAACATCTGCATTTGGCTCAATATCCTCCAGAGGACTCAAGCTCGTCTGTGTATGTAGTGTGAGGGTATTGAGTTGAGGAAAGTTACACAAGGCGTGTAGAAAGTGGCGTGTCTCGCAACGCTGCTCATCCATATCGAGCTCAAGACTACGGAGGTTGACCAGTTTTCGTGACAGGATGTCCAAATCTTTGATAGTCATAGTTGGACAACGGCGATCCTCATCGGAAAAACCCGTGTAGTCGCGAAAGCGAAGGCTCTGCAGAGATTGTGCGTGCTGCAATATAGCGTCAATCGGGAATGACTCAATATCACAGGTGATTTGCAAGTCAACGAGTGCTCGGATCTGCTTGATCAAGGAATATAGAGCTCTAGTGGTCTCTTGTCGTCTATCAGGCACGTGCATGCTGAAGTCATCTAAACGTAGTGTTTTCAGGTGCTGGAAATCTGCGAAAACCACGGAATTGAGGAAAGGGCTTAGTGGAACATCGACCAGCTCAAGATGTCGGATCTTGGAGAAGTCCCAATGTTGTCGGACCGCGCTGGGGCTGTGATTCCAATCATAGGAACGTAAAGAGAGTTCCGTAAATGGCGGCAAGCGTTCGTTACCGCTTAACTCGAATCGAGTGCCTTGGCCCCTATCGTCGTACCAGAACGTCTCTAGTCGTGGCGAACTGATCAACAACTCTTTCAAGCTTTCAACACGGGCAGTAAGTGGGGGTGTCGGTGTGGCCATCTTCAGGGACACGAGAATTCGCGGTGGGATAGCTTTTAAATAGGGATTATGCTTTTCAGACCGAAAATCACGCAGCGGTAGATCCTCGATGTATAGATGGACCTTGTTGGACTGAATGTACCGCAGAGGAAGCATGTCCGTCGGCACCCAGAAGTCTCCCTTGAAGAGATCATCTTGCACGTAACGCCAACTGTTTTAGAACTCTCTTAGTTATCTCATCAATACAGGGAGCAGAACAAAGAGGCCTGATGATTACCTTACGGAGGACAGTCTCTTGATCTTATTTAATAGATTTTTAACGTGCCCAGCATTGAGATCACTGTTAATTTTCACATGTCTTGTATGAGCACGAATATTGGCAATGCCCTGGGGGAAGTATATTTCTGCCGCAGGGGCTATGATGTACTGGGTCATCTGGAGAGTTTGATATTTGATAGGCGTCACAATGGCATTGAATCGTGTTGAGGCCACGCGGGCAGTGGCTAGAGATCTCGAGTCGATGGCTTCTAACTAAGAATTATTATTAGCTCTGGATATGTCACCCTATATGAATAGGTGTTTGGATGCGTACCTGTTTCAAAATCAAAATGAGAAGTTCAGTACTTAGCTCATCGAGTGACCATTTTTGGTGAGGCCGGCAAATATGTGACGGTATCGCCATCGTCTAATCCGCTCCGTGACTTAGTAGTAGCCCTTGGGGGAAACAAGTAGAGAAGACGGAACAATATTGTGTATTGCCCATGGTGTAGGAAGGATTAGTAAATATGTGACTATAATAAAATGGTTAATCCACTCTCCCGTAAACTAGGGTCATGAACCGTGGCACCACGCCTTTTACACGTGTAAATCCCAGACCGAATAGGCGGGCGTGTTAAGGTTCGATATTGAGATAATGGATCAGGGACGGCAGCTAGGTGACGGATCGGAAGCGAGGATACCACCTCTTGGCTTCCCCGTTGACAGGTCGGCTAAACCTTTTCTAGGCAAAATACCGAACTGTGCCTGGGGACGTCATGGTCAATCGTGGGTAGGATCTGCCTATACACCAAACAAGCCTCGCGTCGAACCAGCGGGAATATTTTTGATCCCTGAGTCCGGCACAAACGTCGGCTATAACCAAGACAAAGATTCATTGAATACAGCGCCCGTCATGTCGAGATAGCTAAGTACCTCAAGACCTTGCTCTAGTGTAAGCGGTCAGTATGTACATGCATATTCACAAGGGCTTACGCGACGCTGATACAGATACATAAAATGGAAATGACTGGGTTAGCAAGACTAACAAAAGATTGCTTGAGGAGCCAATTTTGGGCCCGAACACATGATGAAAAGCTTGACATGACTAAGGCCAAATAGATACCGCCGGGATTGAGAACAGCACATAGGCAGTACGACATTCTACGAGCTCATTGGATGGAGGTGAAGGCGCCTAGTTAGATTGAATCAATATTCGTCTTCATCGTCAAGCGTCATCACCAAAGCTGACAGGAACTTACTCATACACACGGGATAAAGAAACTAGATCAGATGACAGGATGTCTATCTGAGAGACATGCGGATCACACGGAACTGCAAGAGGCTACCGGATATCAGTGAAGTCAGGGGTAGAGAAACATAACTTTAAGCAGTTGGAGCCCTAGCAATGCATGCTACCGACTGGTTGGTAATTAGCCCACTCGCAAGAATTCCCGAAACAGTTCAGTTTGAGTTACGCGACCATGCGTAGCTAAAGGCTCGTTTCCAAAAGGTCCATCTAGGGGCCCTACCCCGCCTTGTTTGTTGCCGCCTTATCAGCCGTTTCGCATGCTCGTATATTCTAGATTAATGATTCGGAGGCTTTATCTTGAGTTTGTTGGATTCCAACCCCAAGGGTACTTGTAGTATATATACTTGTACTATTTGCGAAGGGCTGCTGGTAGGCGGAGAGGAAATGGAGTTCAGCATAATCTAGGACTCTTTAAGTATAAGTGGCCAGGCTTTTTAGCACTGGTATCGATAGACAAATCTCTTGGCATACCCCAAACCTAAGTAAAGATAGGTTAGCAAGTTGAGGCTGTCCGGCTGACAAAAAAAGACGGTCTGAAGCCAGTTGGTGTATACTGAGTACGTAATCGGCCAGTTTGTTTCGCAGCACTGCGCAATTTTTCCGCGCTTATGTGCTATGACCTTCGTCGCACCAATTTCAAGTGACCAGTATATGATTAGTGACGCGTCGTACAATACCTCCTCCAGCTAAATGTACGTTATGTTTCCCTGCGTCCGCTAAAGTTACCCAATGGAGCGCCGTTCATCTAACAGTAATGGAAGTAAGCCCGCTGCTGGAGAAGCTAACTAGGTCTGTCCCGCTGCCGCGGTATGGGTGACTGCAGGATCCTACCCTACTGCTGGTACGGCCTAGATAGTTCTAGGCTCCATTCTGGTTGCGCCATAATATATCTTCCACCAGTGTAGATAGCATCTTGGTACGTATCTGGGCAAGTGCTTACCTGTATTTAACGTGATGTACGTCTCGTCACTCGTCCGTCTTACATCGCAGTCAAAATCGGTCTGTCCTCACACTTAATACCACTTACAACAGTCTTCGAGCACCGTGCCTAGACAGAGTTCTTAAATAAATGCCAGGGCGAATCAAGTCGCTATAAACAGACCGAGGCAGGGACAGAAAGCAAGAGGGTATCAAGTATACATAAATCAGAACTCGGGGTAGATTATACTAGTATGTCATTTCCGCAGAATGGATACTTAGACACGGTGGGGTACCAATTGAATCTCAAGGATTACCCGATTAGGCAATTGCCTAACGCAACCTAAACTGTAAACAAAGGCATTCAGTCTTGAAACTAGCTATAAAGTCTCGTGAGCAGATGACATCGAATAGCTAAGGAACTTTCAATAAATCTCTGTCTAAACCCAATACCGTGGTCTAAGCCATCCTGAAGGGAAATCCCTGTTCTTGCCCTAAGGTGGTCGAAATCACCAATCGCATTAGTTTCCATCTCATCTCTTATACGATAGGCTCTGCAGATGGTGCGCCAACATTAAGGGTTACATTGGACCAGCTCTTAGCTTTACAGGCATACCGCAGTTCTACCTGTCCTCCAGTTTATATCGATCTAGAAGGAGAATTGCCGATCATGGACAAGCCACAACGCCACTGGCTTGCTTAGCTGTATAAGAGCCTCAGCTTGTTAATCATACCACTCGGTAGATTATCCGAGCGCTTCACGTGCTCACTCGACTCCGTGGGAGGGCCTGAATGAATAAGAGGTTCTATCTTAGATCTGTTTAGTGATTTACCGTATCATGAGATGTCAACGGACTCTAATGCTAAGTACTGTTCAGCCCGTTGGCCGGGCCGTCGGGTTACATCGGTTATTGCAATTCAGCTCCGTCAAATGTCGTCACATAGCTCATCGGATATTCCCCAATTGGCCGGATTCATTTATCTCGTAAAGATGCTAGGCTTCTCCAGATCTGACTATTAGATCGCGAGATCAAGCTGGCCGGAAGCCGAGAGACGCATATCAATTTCACTAGAGGTCGGGCGGTAATGCATGGCGTCAAGCATGTCTTAGACATGAGGCGTCAATCCGCCTTGTTTTGTGGTCACGCGCGCTTATATGACCGGTCTTCTACTGTGATGTAAGGGACGCCGTGATTCAGCCTTTTACTAGGATAGGCATTTGGACCCCAAATACGCCCGAGGTATCGCATGTAAGACATGTCGGTCTCTGCTTTTCCTGCAGCTGGGATAAGATTACTTGATAAATTACAGGATTAGGGGAGTAGACCCGATAGTCATAAACATAGCTTTCAGATTAGATAAAAATAGTCTAACGGTTAAGGTGAGTGATCTCTCTCAGGATTACAGAATAATCTAAGTACTAAATTTGCATCCCGTATTTGCATACTACAGAAGATATTAAAGACACAATCTGGGTTTCTTATTCTGACTCTGGGTTCACACACCGATTCATGCTACGGATGCACATCGGTGAACAGTGCAGAATGAGAAATATGACATGAATAATTATGCTGGAACAATACAAAAGAGAAAAATGTGAGTAATCAACAGGAGCTGCATACGTTGTGCTCGCTCTTGAGGAGTCTAAAGCCACAACATAACTACTAAGTTCTAGAGCTCCCAATTACCACATATGCATATTAAGGCTAATGTGAAAATCCTTGACTAAGAATCAGTTTCATTTATTGATATAGGAATTCCTTTAAGTGTCCTGTGTTCAAAAACAACCAGGTTTTAAGAAGCCTTTCCACCGAGGTTTATCCTTCTCTCGTTCCCCTTTTCTTTTCCTTATCCATCTGTACAAGTCTGATCTGCCTAAGCAGCCACTAGCCCAATCAATATTGTATCTCCTTCCAGTTCTCAGCTTTCTGATACCCAAAATGAGAGATTAGGCAGAAATAGGTTTTCCCAATTGACATATCGTTAGCCCGACAGCCGGTACATCATCGTATCTCATATTACTCTCCTGTGTACCTTAACCCTCAGCCGAGAGCAGATTCATGGACGTGGCCCTGACAGATGTGTATGATTACAAAGATACTAGACGTTCGAGGTACCCTAAACAAATAAAAGGTAGGTGGACAGTGATGCCAATCTACTCTCCAAATACGCGCCGCCTATGATCAGATCCCTAAAGCACTTGTCACGACGATAGTCAAAGGCTTTCATAAAAGAATGTTCTAGATAGAGAAGAACGAATAACAATTAGTGTTTTGCGACCCTTAGAGTTCTCCACTTCACGTGAGCGTAGGCCGAGTCTTAGGGAAATCCAGTGGGAACCAGACTGCTTCCACCAATTGCCGAAATCTCTCGCAAGGGATTCAAGGGGAGAGTAGCTAAAACTCTTAGATCACAGCTGTGACCTATGGGAGCCCGTTTGGCTTTTTGAGGTGGCATTTTCGAACTGTGATATACACAAATATAGAAATGGTCATCTCTATCCCATTTATTTATGCAACAATGCCAATGAAAGTGGTAACCGTCATCTTCAACGATAGTATTGCCTCTCAACCAATAAGGAACATATTCCATGCATTCACAGAAAAAGGTTACTGTCGAGGTGTAACAAAGGGGCGTGCTTATTCTGCACCTTGTGAATCGCCCGATTCTCCGTCATCCTATGAGTTGATGCCCGAGACGTATGAACTAACGTAAGTCCTCCCAAAAACATGCGTAGCCATGCCGGGTCAGCCCAGGCGGACTTAACGCCGGTGCACGAATCACATTGTGGCACGGAGCTGAAATGCCACGATGAGCGCTCCCTCAAACCGGCTGTTCTTGTTGTTTGATGTGGCGTTCTCTCATTTTTGGTAATAGTCAACATACTAGTGACGTTACGAATCTGGTGTGATATATTCTGCATCTAATTGGGGGGGAGGGGTTAACGGTCATTGTACGCCACGGCCCACATCCTGGGCTACGAAGGCAATCCGCAAGTAATTATATGCTCGAAATGTTTCCCAGCAGACTAAGACTGTCGTTGGATGCTGCGAGGTGGATCACCATGTCCGGTACAATCTTAATACTTCAACGCTTGTCGTCGTCGAAGTATGTCATCAACACATTTGCTCTGAACCGGGTCGAAGAGCCTCATGGACGTCTTTGGTCAGTTCGCCGGAGTCCGTCAATGTTAACCCTCCCCTCTCGTCCACCTCTGGCTTCTCCAGGCTGATTACCGTGAACCACAGCCCATGTCAAGGGTATTTCATTTAAGGGGGCATTCGTGCGATCAGACTAAGCTAAGTAAATCTCCATCACACCCTATTTCAACATTACCTCCACACTACTTTTAGCAAGGTTCTCCCTCTTCACTGGCATTTCCTGCCTGGCTAGTATCAGCTCAAGAGTGAATCCCCATTGCCTCGAGGTACACTTTGTATCAGACGGGGAGTCTCCCTCTGTCAAAACCGGCATCATCTGTCATGCCTCAATTCTATTTTCTCGCTGCAATGGCGAAGAGATGCTTTTGTGCTTCCAGAGTCAGAGACGACACTGTAGACGGCTATACTAAACCCAACCCGGCTGCTGCAGCTTTTGTGCAAGAAGAGAGGCCAACATTGACGAGCTTCGCACATCAAGAGTTTTCATCCTATCAATGCATGCAAGCTAGTGAATGCCCATGGCGAGAGCGTCTTTGTCCCTGCATCAAGATTTGACTCGAGTAACGAGAAGTGGTAGAGCTGGAAACGCTGAAGCCCGAGGAGATCATAGGGAAGGAGGAGCATCGTTTTGGGTCCGAATCCGAGAGTCAAAAGCGTCAAAGCATCAGCAGACCCGCTCCTCGCCGCCTGTTCGACGGTATACCGGTATTCAGCAAGCGGACGGACTCGTACAACAGTAACAGCTTAGGCCTTATAGTTGAAGGTTGATCCCTTCGCTACTATTCACAAACTGCCAAAATGCCGTAACAAAACCCCACGATCAAAGCCGTTTGCTCTCAGCTAGCACTTTGCTCTCTCTGAGGGGACCTGCCTTACATTGATTCCACGCCCAACCTCATGTACAACAATCTCAATCTACTTTGTTCGCCTGGAACACCCAAATAACATAGCGGTACGAAATATGATGATGGCTCCCTTGGGGTCAGGTTCATCTGTGCCCCTATTTCCAATTCCACTAATTAATACAATCGACGATGCGTATCGAGACACTGGCCAGTAGCCCTATCCACTTACGGCTTTGCGCAATGATAGCAGAGACCTGAGACTTGCAATACACTGAGCAGATGACCGACTCGGCAGGGGAACAAGGGCATGGTACATTAAGTAGGTAATCATGCCCATCTTACAATTAAGTGGTTGCCATCTAACTTAACCGCTGGTTCTAAAAGCGTCTCTCCCTAAGGATACCCAGTAGCGTTCCTCTACTATCATATTACTAGCTATGAGACCTAAGTAACATCGCACTATTTTTAATAAACAATTGCTTTAAAGTTTATCCGTGAACCCGCGGATTCCAGTTAGTGATTTGCAGATGCTATTGAACTGATGTGGCTGCTTACCTAATGTAACATATCAGCAGTTGCCAAGACTGTCAGTTGTGGATTACCAGTCAGCCTATTCGCCGATCGGCGCATGCAAGTTGAGTCCAATAGGAGCCCCCGCACCCGACCTGATGCGGAACGTGGCATTATTTCGTACTACAAGCAACGAACTTCCCAGTTGTTACTCAGCTTTTGGCTCGATAATTCACTTATACTAGAAATGTCATAAAAGTGTTACGAGAGATTTGCGATCAGTCCATCCATGCAATGCGTGGGTTGCAGACGTTTGTTTCGCTGTATTGTTTCTTTTTCTTACACAGTTCCCTCCCACCTACACAGACATACGTCTCAACGAGCAACTCGCTTTCGCCTCCCCAATCTCTCTTCGTATCATCACTTTACTCTTGATCATAGACATTACTTAAAAATAAAGTAAGAAAAAAATGGTATTCGATGTTTCCCGCTTGCCCGATCTGTGGTGCATCTCCTCTGCCCGCTCCACGGTATGTCATCTCATTCTCATTGACAGCAGCTTTCCCGCGCTAGCTCGCCGATCGACCTAGTACCGGTAGATAGGCTCCTTCTGCTTTGGTGCGGATGCGCCGTATAGGCTATCGTCGTCGCTGCTGTTTCGCGCTCGTGAAGCCGGGGCTGCATCAGTAGCCTTCCCGGACGACGAATTCTCAACGGCACCATGCACTAAGAGTACCCTAAGTCAGCAACGATCCCCTCTCACAGTAGCTCTAGAGTAAGACCAAAAGTATTGTTATCAAGTATATTAAGCCGAAAACTGTACTTACTTGCTTCCTTGCCTATCGCGCTGTCTTGTCTGCCGGCATAAGAAGGTGTGGTTTCGAAGCCCGGATGGAAGGGTTCAAAAGCAAGTCTAGGCTCCTGATCAAGATAGCGGCTCGAAGATCCCCCTGCGGCACTCGAGCCGGGATGCTCATCGGGATCCCGGAAAGGGTCATCCTCGGTAGGGGGAGTACGTGATCTGGACGGACCGGCAGATGACCCAGCATATGATAACGGTTCGTATTCGCGGCCTTTGCCTTTCCCATTTGTCTCCCGTGACGACGAACCAGGTTGCCGTGACCCTGAGCTATGTGCCATGTGTATACCTAAGCCAGCGTCTGGGGGCGAGGGCCGTCTAGAAGAAGCGCGGTCATTCGCCTGTGTCTGCCTCTCATCCAAGCTTACGAGATCCTGGCCGTCGGTCGCCAGAGATGCGACGTGTTTCCGTGCGTTCAGCATGGCGCGTTGGTGCAGGTTTAATGCAGTTTGCAATTGCTCGTTGGTGTCAATGAGTGCTTCCATCGTCTCGTTATCGGGCGCCGGGTTATCCGAGGTCATGTACCCCTGTATGCTGCGACTAGCGCTTTGGCAGCGCTCTGCGAACTCCTTGATCAGGTCGTTCTCGAGAACTTCGCCGGGCGGCGTGTTCGTCACGACCTGCTGTAGCAGTTTTGCGGACGTCCGGGCTTCTTCTAGGCGACCGGCTAGTTCGACCGGCTCAGGAAGTCCACGACTACGGTGCTGGCGCGCAAAGTAATTTTGAGAATGGCGGTCAACTGCTGGTGCCATCATCATGTTCGTCGCCTGGGGCTGTGGTGGTTGTTGGGATCTTTGGCGTAGGTAGGATTGGATGGGTACCTGTCACGAATGGTCAGCCGTAGGGTCTCTGAAGATGCTTCTGACACATGCGTGCAAACGTTGGTCTTCAACATACTCCATATGAAGCTTTCTGGGCCTTCTCCTTCTCCTTCTTCCACATCTCGATCAGGGGCGTTAATCCTTCATCGTAGAACTTGGTCTCCTCGAACGAGGTCAGCGTCTCCATCAGCATTTGGCGGACTCTCTCGTGGCGCGTGTTCTTGAGCAGCTCTTTGGCCGTCTTGGCGAAGTCTTGGTCGAGGTTGCGGGTAAACGTGGGGCCGGGGTTGTCGGCGAGGATGCGGACGAGCATGAGGGCATTATACTGGATATCGGGCCGTGTGACGAAGTCCTTCTTCAGATAGTCGCGCAGCATGTCGGCGCATTGCTTGGCGGCGCTGGGCGAGGACTCGGCGGCGTCGACGATGGGCGGCAGGTAGATGACCTCGTCTTCGGCGCTGTTGGGGCCGTTCGATTCGCAAAAGGATCTCTAGTTGCGGCAGGGTTAGGTGAGCGAGCGTCTCTGGGCGGGCGCCACCCGGCAGCACGTCGTGAAAAGGCTCAGAGGTAGAACGTTTAACGTAAGAAGAGGCGACGCACCACGCTGCGGCCGGCGACGGCTTCGGGGCTATTATCGTCAGAATTGACCGAGACATCCAGCCCTGCAAGCGGAGGGCGCAATGCCCGAGGTCAGCGAACGGTCCAGGCGCCATGTTTGGCGTGGTTTCTTCCGAGTCTCGACGTACCACTGGTATTTTTTCTCTTGATGCTGTTAAACACCTTGCTCATCTTAAGCGACTTCATCGTGCCGCGGTGCCAACGGGCCAGAGGAGCGCGCGCACTGCTTGTCTGAGCAACGGGTCGAAAAAAATAAAAGGCACGATGAGCGGGTGATCTGCGCAAGGTCCGCGCGCGTGTGCTGTGCAACAGTTTCTATGCTTGCTCGCTCGCTCGCTTGCTCTCTCTGTCTCTGTTTCTATAATTTGTATGCAGAATAGAAGACGTTTGTCGTTGGTAGGGGATTGTCGCAGAAATGTTTCTGGACAGGAGTGGTCGACAAGTCAAGTAGGCGGTGTTATGCAGATGTACCTAAGGTAAGGGTCCGTCTTGGTGGTAAGGGGTCAGCGTCTCTCTGGCGTATAGCGTGTAACTAAATACGTACTGCCTTGTAAGTAATGTGCCTACCAGGCAGTTAGGTACTTAAGTACCCGACGTAGGCAGAAACCAGCGACTGCCGCTTGGTTGGTACCTGTAAAAAGAAGATGCGACGCGACCCAACGACTGGATTAGCTGTGCACTAGAGCAAGGAGATATTGCTACGCGCCAGACAATCTGAATGCCAGCTTGGGTTTTTGGCGAGAAATTATTTCCAGGGGATGAGGTGAAAGGAGCAAGGCTGTTGATATGTATGTCTGACTACATATCTCCCACATGGTATTATTTTAAGTACCTACCGTATCTGAGGCAAGCAGGTTACGGGGTACAGAGTACAAAGTGGCCGGTGCGGAATCATAGGCGCATGCAAGTCACGGATTCCCGGCCGTAGTTAAGGATGATTAAGACCCGTCCTGCCGAGATTGGCCGTTACATGCTAGGCCACCAGTGGTCAACTGCCTGTTTGAGTTGCACTAGCCATGCCTATTTCGTGCCTAGAATCTATACTATCTGGTAGGATTTAAGGTGTTCTAGTACCTTTGGTAGTAATTACCTGGTTATCTAGGTATAGTACATAGTTATTGATATGTTGACTGAAACGCTCTCCCCGCGTAAAGCTATTTTAGGTATCACTAATAATGGAGATACTTACACTACTGCCTACTTGCCTACCTTTTGTGTTATACAGGCGAATTTGTAGGTCTGTGTTTAAGCAGTGATACACATTTGCTGTACTCAGTTATGTATATAGAATGCAGATTGCTTGGTCATCATCTCACTACACTACGCTGCATTCACTCACTTACTTACACACTCACTTACCACAACGTGAGACGACGCGCATCGTCTTTTGACTACCTACCAATCTCTCTACCTCATGTGATAAGGGAAGGGGAAAAAAAAAGGACTAGAAAAAAAAAGGGACCAGACGATCTCATCCACATGATGCATTCATATTGCCGGATATGTATACTTACACGTAACAATCTGTAAGAGGAGAAAAACGTCGACAGCCAACCACGTCTGCTGCCCTCGACACAGCCTCGACGTTATACGCAATCGATCTTGTTGCATTTGGTAGTCCACCTAGGTTGGCCATGAAAAGAGCCTATTGTGGCCAGGTCTAACCTAAAGTAGGTAAGGCCACGGCTTATTTGGTATGGCCTAAGAACGCCACGCTTAAATTAAGGTAACTTATTATATACTATTTACAGATGCTAGCATACTACTGCTACAATTAAAAGATATATTATTTTCAAAAAGAATCTATAAATCTTTTGTTTTATTAGTTCTATAGGTAATAATTCGATATGTGTAGCTAAAGAGGGCTTAAAGAAAAGGTGTTGTAATTACCCTGGTACATGCGGTACATGCTGGCCACAATAGGCCCATTTCATGGCCAACCTAGGTGGACTAGCATTTGGGAGCTAGCACGGTCCCAATGTCTCGGCGCCAAGCGAACAGCGAACGACCGTTTTATTCAATCTACCGTCCGGGGGCCCATTCGAACGCCCGCCCGGGGTCGGGGGCGAAAAAGGTTCCCATGCACTCATCTTCTTCGCCCGAGAGGCCGCCCGTGGTGTGTTCATCTGTGCTTGTTCTATCCGTCGCTAACTAACGGTTGCACTATTAACTGACAGATGAATGAATCCGTGCACTTGTTGATTTCTCACTGAAATCTCCCAAAAGTTACCCGCTTCACTATCAGATAAGGCAACTAACTTTAGGTAGGTATTAAAACTTATAAAAACTATCATCGAGTACATAGATTTATCTATCCGGTGGGTGTAAGTAAGCAGGTAGTTTATCGTTGGTAGGCGCGCGACCTACCTACCTAATGTACCTACTTACATACCCACAGCTCTCTGCTAAGTGCTTCTTACCAATTTAAGAACCCGTCGCGTCCGACGCGTTCTCACTTTGGGGCTTAGCCGAAAGCGGGGATAGATTACACTTGTAGCGGCCTAGTGTAGCTTGGTAGCTTAGGTACTTTGACTCAGCGACCTACCTAGTTTCTCAACCTCTATCCATCATTTTCATTAGTATCTCTTATATCCAATTCTTCATAGTATATATTGATAGATACTCTCATTCATTGCGCACCAGGAATGCAAGTGTTGGTATACACTTATCTATTCTCCCAGACTCTCATGAACAGCACTCTAGTTACCCCAACCAATCCACCAGGGCCATCTACATACATGTGCCCCACCCGATCTCACTCACAAACAAGCAGCACCACCTGCTTGCCACACAACCTTACTCACATTAAGTGACTCACTCACAAAGCTCAACAAACAGAACAAGCAAAGCCTCATTGATAAAGCGAAACAAGTCCACGCTCTCTCGCCTTCGGGCAAATGGTCTTATTGAAAACAATACAGAGATGATCAGCATGGTCCCTGCACAAGGATGACACACGCGAGGTCCGAGACTTCGATCCTTTTTTGTGTCTTAATTTTTTTTTCTCTTAATTTCTCTTTATTATTTTCAAGTGTTGTTCTGTGTAGAAACGTAAAGTAAGAAAAACATAAAGTACGAAAATGATTTAGAGGTAACCTTATCTATCTTAAAGCTCGATATCTTATCCAGCGTCTAGAGAGCCGTAGTATAAGACTCATCAGCTGTTGAGGAAGCAAGATTTCCTAGAGAGCAGTTTCTGCCCGCTCTACCTGCACAGCATCTTCTTCTCTTGACTTCATAACGAGGTTTGATAGTCGCTCATATGCATAGTCAAGTTTAGGCCTCGTCCCTGTACCAGCTTACCCCGCGCGCATGTGTATGTATACCGAATGCCAACACAACGGGCACTCAACAATAATATCACGTTAGAATGAAAAGTAAAACCGCAGTCAAATAGATAATATTGTTCAAATGCTACGCGCAACTCCTAAAATGTCAACCACCCTTAAAGCAACGCCTCTGGTACCATTTAATGTCCGTTTGTTTCCTTTCCTCGGCTTGACCGAACCGCCTCGACTCCCTTCCTCCGCCGCTTGTCTCCCCCTCTGTCCTTCCATCCGGGGAGCTCGGGTTCCCTTATGCTCGATGGCATCCATGGCAGGAATAAGGGTGTCGGCTGGTCAAGGAAACGGTGATAAATAAATGGATTATTATACATGTGCATAGAGACAGAAGGCTTGTCCTCTATTGTTGCTGACGCCGACTGTCCCAATCTGGGGGGTCTCATCCTCTTGAAAGAATGATACTGTTTGTACCACGTCTACGCGAATTCGCAACGTGGTTGGAGCTATGCTGAGCGATATAAAGACGCAGCAAGTTAGAGACAACGTGGTCTCGCTGGCACCAGATATCTGGCCTTTACCAAAGTCTCATATCTCGCACTGGATACCAACTTTGGGACGTCATGCCGGCCGTGGCAGTAATTCTGAAGGGCTCTGAATGAAAAGCCAAGCAAGGCATGAAGCAAAGTTGGTGATGAATCCAGACCGCTCATGCTCAAACTTAGGATGTGCTACGGTTGAAGGGGACCATCCATACACGATATAATACACACTCTTAGATCCCTGCATCCCGGAAACAATGTGAGTGTTGCAGTAGGCGGAGTAGATCATGGTGGAGTTTATGCCACATGTTGCGAGTTGATCAACTTGATTCGGGGTATATCAACGGCTTTTCGGGGAGAAGGCGTATTTACAACGCTGTCTAGGCCGCTACCCATCTTAGTCGGCGTCATTTGTTCTGGGGTATCGCCCCTACTAGACTGTGCATTCTCAGTGGTTGCAGCGGTGATGCTTGGGCTCGATTCACTCGACGGCGACTGCGTGGGCACGGCGCGCTGAGCCTTGGCCATCTTCTTCACCGGCGACTTAGTCTTGCCGTAAGACTTGATCACGGACTTAGACTTTGTCACCTTAGAGACCTTTTTGGCCGGCAACTTATCCTTCTTGCCCAGAGCAGCCTTGGTGCTTACTGAAATGGTTGACACGCTGCGCTTGATCACCGCTGCCGCACCTTTAGTTGCGGCTTTAAGGCTTGTAGTGCGCTTTACGCCCGTAGCCAAGGCCTTGATACCTGCCGGAGTCTTGATCTTTCGCTTCTTGGTTGTGCCAGCCTCGGTTTCTTCTAGCTCACCAAGAGCTTCCTTCAGCTTACGTTTGCCCTTTTTAGCGCTCTCTTTTGCTGCTTTTGCCAACTCCTCCTTTGACGGCTTCGGCGGCTTGACTTCCTTGGGTTTAGGTCCAAGAACGCCTCGGCAGTTCGGGCTACCACAAAGACACTTCTGCACGTTCTTAGCTGAGAAAGGGTCAAAATTGTAGTCGTATGTGAGTTCATCGCCGGTCATGATATCTCTGTCACCTGCAAACAGAGCCATTCTTGGCTGTCCAGAAACAATCCATTTGACCATGCGGCAGTTTGGTTGACATGAGTGGTTGACGAAACGAGCGATACTACCAGTCGTGGCGTCGATGATCATATTTTGGTCAAATGACATCAGATAATAACACTAATACAGTCAGTCTCGCGTGATCTGAATTCACCAAGCTTAAGTGCACTCACTTGGTTGTCTTTATACTTCTCGTTCATCCGACGATCACATTCTTCCTCGGTGATGATCTCGCCGGTATATTCCATGATGATCTGATTTGCTTCAAAGCAACGGTTCGCCCGGATGCCATAACCCCGGTCAGAGGTTTTGATGACTTCTACACCGACCCGAAATTTGCCGCCGGCCTTTGTCCTTTCTTGGAGTCTAGCGAAAGCACGATTTTGACAGAGGCTTTCACCAACATTGCAGTTAGTCCCATCACACTCATAAAGCATGATTCTGTTTTGGCAAGTTTCACCGCAGCCATCTTCAGGCGTGCACACACACTTCGATTGATAGTCTTTAAAGTGAGGTGTCTTCTTCCAATACGCCGCTGCATCACCCACAAATCGATCTGTGACCGGGTTAACCGCTGAACATGAATTTATGAAGAGAACTGCAACCGCAACTCACTTTTTGTCATCTTTCTCCACTCATCCGGTTTCGGTTGTCCCGGTGGAAGTGGGTTGCACAGATCAAACGGAAGCTTGAAATCTCTGCCATCCATCAACATGCGTAGACCGAGGAACATAGGCGCAGGCAGAGTTTTATTAGCTTTGGTGTTCTTTGCCAATTCAGGGAATTGTGCCAGTGTCTTCTTCTCGGCGGCTGTGAGGCCCTTGAAGAGGTCCGTAGGAGCCTCCTGGCCGGCGTAAAGACCACGGTCCAGCCACTTCTTAACACGCCGTTTCTTGGGTGCGGGCTCTTCAACGACATTCTCTTCCTCCATCTCCGGTACATCGTAGGCAGAATCATCCTGCACCTTGACCTTCTTGGCAGGGGGCTCCTTAGGGGTTGACGGGTCCACATATTTACCATTTGCCCAAGTCGTGTATAAAACAGGTCGCGTGTCAATTCCTGTATATTCATTGGTGTCTTGCAATCTTCTTAGCTCTCTTGACATTTTAGTGACGCCCTTTTCGAAGGTTTTCCTCCCCCTTTTGCCCAGGCTTGAGAGCTTTTCGGCCAAGCTCTCAGCCTCAAGACCGGATGCACGCGTTGCGATCCGCTTGGGAGGCGCATCTGCTCGCTTTTTCGACGCAGCCGACTTTGGCGATTTGGACTTGCGCAATGAGGGTTGTGAATCGGACGCGTGGATGGTGTCCTTAACGGGCGTTGTCTTGGTTGCGGCCGCAATGGCATTGCTGCCTTCTGCACTCGTATCCACGGTGGAGGCGACGCTCGTATGTCTCTTGCGGTTGGAAACTTCATCGCCTTTGGATCGCCGCTTGCCATGCCCAGAGGTGCCAGTAAGCTTAACCAGATTGTAGACAGGGGCACTGAGACGCGGTCGTCGCGAACGTTCCGACGCGGGCGTACTGGTTGCAATTTCGGTAGCACTTGTGCGCGTGGTCTCAGGGGCTTCTGCGGGCTCTGTTGAAGCAGTGAGGATTTCCGTTGTTGTAGTTGTGATCACAATGGAGTCTGAGATTTCGGGCGGCTCGTCTGCGACGGTGGGCTCTATAATCTCATCCAGGGCATCAATTGGCAGAGCGCTCTCATTCTTGGGCGTGTCCGAAGCAAGGCTCGCGTCGTCGGCGACAGTGGTAGGTGGTGTCGAGCTGAGGGACGCGACATGGGAAAAGGTATCCGCCGGAGCACCAAAGCTGGCCTCGGAAGATAGATCGCGCGGCGGCGGCGACAGAGTGTCAAGCGACTGCATCTTGGCCGACGCGCGCCGATGGGCGATTTTATGTCGGCTCTGCCAGCTGTGGCAGTAAGGGTGGCTGTTGGTGGTTTGTGGCGGCGGTGGTGGTGGTGATAATGGTGATAGTGGTGGACGGTGGATGTCGTGATGGGGAAATACAAGGGACGCGTTGGTGTTGGTGTTGTTTTTAAGAGGTACGGGCAGGAGACATGCAGGACCGGGGGGCCAAGAGCGGGATGGATTGGCCGATACGTGACAGGACAGGACAAGTGGGAAGGGTGGTATGGCTAAGTGGAGAAACCGAACCTACTGTAAGAGGTAGCACGGTGAGGGATGGGAATTGGGGGGTGAGAAATTATTATGTACGCAGATAGCCAGATGGCCAGATAGCACGGTAGCCCGGTAGCTCGGTTCTCTACACTTAGGTATGGCGTACAGGCCGATTACAGTAGAGCCTATCCCGGGTTGGTCGGGCTTATGTTCCTCTGGTCTCGGGTCCTAGGTCCTCTCTGCCTGGATATGATCTTGGGTTTGGCTTTGGCTTGGCCCTGGCCGTTCTTGTTGCTGGTTGGGCTAGAACGAGGAGAATAAAAAGGAGGAAGGTTGAGGAAGAGGTAGAAAGGGAAGAAACAAAAGAAGACTCGGGCTCGTTGGCCAATGACGGACCGTCTGTCCTACAAACGCGACCAGGAGGTGAATGGGCTGACTGTACTGTTAACGGTCTACTCATGGTAATAGCAGAGAAAGAAGGAGAAGGAGTTATCTTTCTGACATCCCTTGCACGCGATGGGTCCTGACTTACATGAGACGTGTTAAAATCGAGTGCACGCTGCTCGCCCGTTCTGGTCCCAGTTAGTGAAAATCCAATGCCGTCAGTTTTCAATGGCTGGAGTGTAGTGTCGGTCGTTCCTTTATTCAAGCCCAAGTGGCGCTATAGGGGTGATCGGCAGATTCAGAGAGGTGTTGATAAGTGAGGGGGGGAGATATAGAGAGGTCCAAGGGGTCGGCTTGGCACAGGTGATTCAACTTACCAAGTTCTCAGGAGGCAGCGGAGTGGATGTGGTAACCCTCAGTATATTATCAGTGAAACTTGTCGTTAAGACAATATCATCGTCCAAGCCAAAAGTCGAAGGGAGAGTTGGCTCTTTCGAGCGGAGTACGGCACTTGTATGATTATGATGTCGGCTAGGCGACTAGAGTCGAAAATTGCGAGCGTAATGGCAACGTTGTCCGGTGTGAGGGGCTAAATTTTGCGGATATGTTTGTGTTAGGGGAGAGAGAAAAGTGTTGAGAACCTCGGATCCAGATGTTGAGAGTTGAAGTTGAGCAGGACCGTCTCTGGCTCGGTAGACCGACTTATTTGGTGATGAGTAATTGTTACTCGTGTATTAGCTAAGGACCAAACAGTCCCGATATGGTTGGGAGAAGAGTGGAAAGAGGGGCAGCGTGAATGTAAATTTGATGGAATGGTGATTGCGGATGTGGTTTTTTGCTTTGTGATTGCTAAAGTGTCAAAGCGCAGCAGAGGTGACCGAGGCTGGCGTTGAGGGAGCACAAGCAGGCGATCGGTATTGGTGTGGCGCAAATGCCGTTGTGGGGATTGTGATGGATTACGAGAGGCGTAGACGGCCAGGAAGAGGATGATGACGAGGGCTGTTTGAGCCCTGGGCACTTATATCCCCTTGTGTATGTCCCGTCTATGCGGGAGACAAGATGATGGCAGGATGATGATGATG
Organism: Xylaria sp. FL0933; assembly: GCA_022578765.1. Classification (NCBI taxonomy): domain Eukaryota; kingdom Fungi; phylum Ascomycota; class Sordariomycetes; order Xylariales; family Xylariaceae; genus Xylaria; species Xylaria sp. FL0933. The sequence continues at coordinate 55,053 of MU389733.1, read as the reverse complement.
ATGATGGAGATAGAGAGTGCAGGATTTGCGTCGAGGTGGGAGAAGGAATTGATGAGACAGAAAAGATGGGGAAGGTTGAGTTAGGACAAAATTGGGCGTTGCTAGTTGGGACTATGGGCGGATGGCCCGATGGCTCAATTTCGGAGAAAGGCAGTAGAAAGAAAGAAGGGGAGGTTTGGGTTGGACGGCTGAGAAGGTCCAAAGTTGCTGCTCCCTCTTATTAAGTAGTCTATTTGTGGCCGCCTTGTGCCGACTCTTGGTCTGATCGCTCGCCTTCCCACTCCTGGTACGAGGGCCTACTACGTATCTGCCTCCATCCCTACTTACCTTACCTCACCTTACCTAACCTTCGCATTATCTCAGCCAAGTTATCAGGGGGGGGTTGTTGAGTTTGTCTCGAGGTACTGTGGCTCAATACCGCACGGCGGCCATTCATGTCTCTCGGATTATTCCTTGTTACCACTCCGACACCTCCGACCTCTCTTCCTCTGAGGCTTGCTACCTACTATGTATCCATGCATACCCCTAGTCCTACTCCGGCCTCCATCACCACCGTGTTCAACACCGCCACGAAGCACTTGTGTGTACCCGGCTGCTACACTGCTCATCCCTTCATTAACATCATACTTTGGAAAGAAGAGGAGTATCTCTCAGGCCATCGGCGTAGTCATATAGCTCCCGCGTTCCTTGGAATGTATCACTGGGGACGGATGCATATCCTACTTCTCTCGAGTGCTGTAGTCGGCCGTAGTACCTCCCTACTCGTCTACCACTCACATTGCTCGGCCCCTCTCTAAGCTGATTTTCCATTAGGGGGTATCGCGTGTAAATGGTATATGCCAATTTGGACTATTCGGGACACATCACTTTCTTTTGAGATAATACGGTCTTGTGACTCACTCTAGAGGCAGACCAGAACATTATGATAGCTACGACCGCGAGCCGGACGATGAGACATGCGAAACTATATCATTGAGAGGTAAGAGTAACCTGCCGTTTGGATATCGGATATTGGCGAGTGACTGTTCCATCTGCATTGAAGCTGGGGGCGGAGGATTCGGGTAACGCCTCTTCATTCACTGCGAATTGCGGTTTGCAGTTTGGTCACTCGAGCGTAGAGAGTGGCTTAATGCAATTATGCATCCTCTCAGCGGTAACACTCGCACTGAAACGATCGACCTATCACCATTTGCTTGAGAAAATGCAATATTCAGGAGCGTGGGCGAGTTATTATTGAGTGTTGTCGTTGATATGGCCTCCGAAACGGATTTTGGTGAGGTGACGACATGCACATCATCAAAGCTAGACACTGGTGCCGATTAACCGTTATGGCGGCAGTGTACCCACCGCACAGGATAAGTGAAGGTCGAGGACGTTAAGTCAAATTTACACCACATAGCTTAAAGGTAATGTGACGATTATACTCAGTTCGTAGCGACCTGGGCATATTACACTGTGGTTGTCAATGTAGCCGCTCAGGTATGCCCATTAGATCCCACAATATTGCCAAGAAGCATCCAGCCGAAGGGGAGGTCGTGGGTGATGCATCATTATCCCCGCGGAGTACCGACACTGGCTCTGGATCAAAACCGATTCGTGTCCTAAGCGAGTTCCCATGTCACATGGAACTGGATCTTGCGAACAGCACGTGGGGAAGAAAAGAACGAGATATTGCTCTCACGAAATGCCGGTCTCTCAGGTGTATATGCTCAAGCTGGCCGTTCAGCTGCTTAATCCCTATTCCACAAAGTTGCAAGATCACAATTAAGATAACAAGTACGGAGCTAAGTAGTATCAGAAGTAGAGTGATAGAGGTACACTTGAATGAAGAGCGAGTGTGATAATGGTATACCGGCTGCTGTTCCCCCATTGGCGACCGTGGTTGGTGTTTGCCACGATGCTGACAAGAAGTAGGCAGAAACGCTGATTGCATCATTGCTCTCGCTGAAATTGGCCTACGTCTGATGGAAGATAATGCCATAGTGGGGTAGGAAATGTGACGATACCAGGAACCAGAACATTGGGACGTTTCCCTTCTAGCAAACCACGTCGCTTGTTAGATTTCGAGTGTATACCTTCACACACATTCTCTACAAAGTCTCTTCTAGGCCGGTTTAGGTAAGTATGTGACGCCTCCGGGAACTTCGCCTGCTATTCCCTAGCTGGTGGTGGAACCAAGGGTATAATCACAAGCCCCTGCTCTGGGTCATGGCAAGATGCGACATCTTATCTTACGGGAGACGCCTATACTCCACCGGCCAATATTCATCAATGATAACTTGGGGCAGTACTCTAGCAAGGTGTTGCGATGCATCGTCAACGTTGTCAAGACTGCCGACCCGTAACACCTGGGATATGGAACGTCCTGGAAGTGGAAGGCTCTATTGGATACATGATTGATGTTGGTACAGGCAAGTCATACTCGGTAGATGAAGGGATATATGTAAAAGAAATAAACATATTATGCTGTGTATAGCATGAGTGAGCATCGAGCTGAGGCTAGATAGGTCCGGCTATAGCAACCATCATATCAGGCAAACGATGACAGGGCCAAGACAGAAAGTTATCTGATAACGACTCGCGAATGAGCACATTGTGAATCGAGCTACAATTGAGCCATTATTATCATATCAGTGATCGCGTTCCTTTAGTTCCAATGGATGCCGGTGGCTTCTTGGTCCGGAGTCAGATGTGGTGGCCCCAAAAAACTTCTATACTCAGCCCAGAAGACACAGCTATATCGTGGCTTGAAGCGCACAGAGTTTCCTTAAAATATAATATCCCCGTTACGATGTATGCGAACACTAAGTATAATTCTCGTCCTGTCTGACCCCGATGCTCTCGCCTTTCACACAAGGCAGCAGGCTCGATAGTAGAGCGGGAACACTTCATTTATGAGTGCCACTCGAGCTACCTCGGACATTGTCGCACGACAGTTAATCAGAAGTGAACTCTACATTCTAGGGCGAAGGTAAACCCCCAACAGAGAAACCGGAGAATCAAGGCTTACGAAGTTTATATCAAGGGAGGGGGGATAAGTGTCTCCCACTTATATTCCATATTACACTTCCGGGACCTACCGAAAGCCGTCTTTCACATCTCTCTCATTAACTTGCTCTCATTCAGCGAAGACGAAACATAAGTGTGACAGGGGTGTGACTACGTCCTTCATTCAACATATATCCTGTAACAGACACTTCACACATGGCTTGAGTCGTGACCAGGAGTTCGATTAGTGATCGTAAGGTCACGAAGAACATTAATACCTTGCACCCCTTGTTATGATTAGTACTTTATTCTTTCTTAAGTGGAATCCAGAGAGAAAGGGATGTCGACATATAAATCCGAGATTGCGATACTGTCAAATTACACGAAGCTATTAGGGAGAAGGTAAGTACCACGGGCCATTATCTAGCAGCGCTAGGGTACCTAGGTAAACATGCCAGTAGCATGCATACACACGTATAAGTATTGAACTTCGAGTTCTTGGTTAAGTATGTAGACGGCAGGCGATGGAAATCACTTGCGGTAGCACAATTAGTACGCATATGCGAGCGGGTGCACGCTTGACCTTATTCTTTACTACCTTAAGGTAAGTATTAAGCGCTCTAACACGAGGCGACGAGAGGGGTTTGCGACTTAACAGTGCGCAATCATAAAGGGTTAACGACTTAGTAAGACGGACAGGAAAAAGGTAGAAAGTTGACAACGTTGACAAAATCGCGTACTCGTATATCAAAGGATACGGTAGATGTGCATTGTAAAATTAATGCGCCCGTATCAGCTACCATTTTCTATTCTATGCATGGGTTCAGTGGCAAGGAGGTAGTTTGCCTAATCCCTGTATTCTGCCCTGTATCATGCAATCCTTTCCCATTCGTGGTATTTCTCTTACAAAAGCAATCCGGGACTCCAAGAGCTTCCTCGCTCCTTATGCAGTCGTGAGCGTCAATGCATGTCTAATTCATATTTGTACAGTGAACTTGTCCGATGGGGCCCCATCTATGCGCAAGCCAGCTATCATGGCGACTGATTTAAGGCATATACAACACTAAGTGCTGGTTCTGGTTTACCGTTCAGGGCCATGGGCGCTTCAGCTTCAACAGGCGTCTCAGGGGCGTTATCAGAGAGATCAGATGAGTTGATAGGTCTGTTTTGGTTTTCCATAGCCGCGTAAAGGCGAGCAGCTCGACCTTCCTTCTTGCGGGGCTGTGGCGCTAGAAGAGAAACAAGTTTAGCTTCAGACCAATAATGTCGGATCTAGTGGTAGATTTACTTACCTCGACCATTCTCCTGGACGTAAAAACGTCGGAGCAAAGAGACTGCGTCATCACGAAGATAGCCGCCTTCCACGGGGTACCCAGATTCCACATTGCCACCATCGCCTTCATCATCACCACGAGGTATGACCACAGCCCTGCCTTTCGAGATGAGGTTAAGGTCTGGAGGACCGTACCCTAGCTGATAAGGGCGGTCTTTGGGAATCGGCACGGGCTTTGAATTCATATGTACGCGGAAGACGCCACCAGTCCCTCCGAACTTGTCGTTTACAGCACCGAAATAGACCTTCTTGATACCAAGCTGGCGGAGGAGAGAGGCGCACATGACACAAGGCTCGACGGTGACATAGAGGACACACTCAGAGATGATGGAACGGTCGACCACGGGCGCAGGATGGAGCTTCTGGCCGTAAGGGTAGATGTGGCCGTCTTTAGGGTCCACATCACCCCAACTCGCATCATTGAGATCCATGTTGATGTCAGTCATCGCAACGTCGCCTGATTCTCGACGAGAGAGCAATGCAGACAGTGCCATGAATTCGGCATGCCGAGTACCGTTACGAGTAACGTTAGTCGCATTCATACCCCTGGCAATGGTTCTTCCTCGATAAACCAGAACACAGCCAACCGGTGTCTCATTGGTCTTCAGAGCCAAATCCCCCTGTCTCTTCATCAGCTTTGTGCTCTCATACGCGTTGACAAAACCGACTCAAAAGAAATTGAAAGTATATTTATGGCGTATGGTGGCTCTATTGGGGGCTAATAATGAGAGTAGCAGAGGCCAGAGAGTGACTCACCATATCGAGGGCCTCGCGCATGAACTTCAGATGGTATTCGCGCTCAGCCCTCCCTTCCTCAGTCGTGGGCTCAATCAAGCCAGGCAAACCAGGAATCGGGGGCGTTTGAGGCTCAGGCTGTGCAGTAGCTAGTTGAGGCAGGATGGGAACGGCGACGACGAGAGGGACAGGCAATGCCGAAGTTTCAGCTGCTGAGGTCGCATCATTCAAAGTCTGCTGTACGGTTTGCTTGGAGGATGCCGCATCATCCAGAGTTAGATGATCAGCGAAAACGTGGAGCTGTTCGGCCCCAACGCAGGACGTAGGGCTCTCGTTGCACATAGTTTTGATTGCAGGGGCAGTGCTGGCTGAGTCAACCGCCGTGTCGCTGCGGGCACCCGATTTCTGAGACTCCCTCGTGTTATCCGTCACAGCGAGGGGCGTTAACGCCGGGGAGTCCTGTCGAGCAGCACTCGATACTGTGTCATGATGCTTCAGGGGAGCTAGGTTCTCTTTCTGGCTGTCGACAGCCTGTCGTGGGGGAACGGTTGGGTTAGGATTGCGGGACTTGCTACCTCCCTGTTTAAATGAGGCTAACACGGGGCCGTTTGCGTGATTTGGGGTGAAGCTCGTGTCACCCGAGACCCTGGAGTCAGGCTGATCAGCAGAGACGGGCCAGCTTTTGACTGCATTAGCAGCAGCAGCAGCAGCAGGACTGACGGGGGTCACAGCAGTCACGGGCGTCACGGCCGCGACCTGGTGAATGGAGGATTTAGCACCACCTCGTCCCCGGCCACCGCGCTTTTTTGCCATGTCAGCTGATTTGCGTTGACTGTTGTCCTGGGATACCGGGTCGACGGCGTGGTCGAGATGCGTGCTGCTGTCCTCGCTGTTTTCGCAGCCAGGGCCGTTGGAGGTGGCGTGATCTGGCAGGTCTTCGCCGACGATCGAGTGTGACGAGGTCTGGTCATGCAGAATGAGAGGAAACACAGGTGGTGCAGAGGCGGAAATTCCTGTCCCAGCTGTCCTTGTTGATTCTGCTTTCTTTTTCGTTGTGGCAGCATCGGATGCACCAGCACTAGATGTAGATGTAGATGTTGTGGGTGAAGTAGATGAAGGTGCAGAGGGCAGTGCAGGCTTGCCGATTGCTTGCGCAAAGAAGCGCCAGAGGCGAGTAAACAGGAAGTTGAAGGGTGCAAACAGGGCCGACCAGACGCTCAAAACGTAACGCGAGAAGTTGTGGCCCGCCATTGCGTCTTGTTCCTGCCCGAGGAGCGACTTCTTTCTTTTCTATTGTCTGCCCTGCTGTCGCTGCTGCTGCGGCTGCTGCTCCCTGCTCTTTCTTCCTTGCCTCAGCAACGCCGAGTTGTAAGTGGTATATCCACCACTTCTACAAAACAATTGCACGCTACCTCCTTTAGCAGCTTAAGGTCAGTGAACGACGCCTACCTAGGTATTTTGCTGTTCTAGGTACCTGCCTGGGAAGGCCGTTAAGCTAGGGAGGGATTTTAGACAGGGTATAAACACGGCCGACAAATGTCATAAGAGAATCCCGAATAATAACAACTTTCTGAGACAATCATAAGCTGATAACCTAGCAACTTGCTACTGTCTTCAAATTGAAATGGAGAGCGAAGCGCCATGTAAGAATAGGACTGGACGCTTTCTTCTGTAATACTAATGCGAGGAAAGAATAAGCAAAGGCGACTTGATCTCCTAGCAGAAAGGAAGATAGAAAGCAAGATGAAAATAAAGAGATGTGAAAAGCCAGATAGTTACAGAGTTAACCGTATCGGTCAATTAGAAACAGACTTGAGGCAGAACTTAAGAAATTCGATTTTAATGAGATAAAGCTCAGGGTAGGTATGCAGATAAAAGTATAGCAGGTGTGAGGGACTAATAAATTTTGTAAGATAAGTCAACTTATCCTACGAAATTCCAAAGGAGTTGAGGCTGAATAAGAGCTGCGCTTTTGGGAGCTTTCATATAGTTTTTTTTTTTCCTTCCCCTTGATCCATGAGTCCAAGTAAGGTACAGAAGGTGGGGAGGTGGGGGAGGGGGAAAAGGGAGGAATCTCAGCTGTGGGGTGATAAGCCGATAGTGATATATAGGTGAATCGGATGACCGTATACCCTAAAGCGAGTTATTGAAATATACATCATCAACTTTCTCCAACTGAAACTCGGAAGCTGGAGGTGACCTACCTTTTGACTATCACCACGAGGTACTAACGAAATACAACGATGGGGGAAGGGTACCCAGGAGCAATTGAGGCTTGAAAACATAAGATGTATTGCTCATTTGGTGCTCGCTCGCATCGGCAGTGATCAGTCTCAACTATATGTACCTTGAGCTATGGCTGTCTCCCTTTGCATACTCACCCAAATGACACCTAGCTATTGGCCAATGACACATTTATGTACGATCATGCCCGTTCATCATGTCGCTTCCACTTACCTAGCATAGAGTGACTACGATGTACGATTAGGTCAATGTATCACAGCTCGTTCTTCGAATCGACGATTGCTTAATGATAGTCTGCAACATGCCCGTTGCAAGCTATCTCATACTCATACGACCAACGTACTGTTACAGAGAAATGGTTATTAATCATAGTGCTGTACAGAGAGGGGTCACGTAACCCACCAGGATGGAATTCTGCTTGCTCAATCAGCGATAGGCGTTACACATGCAACCTCAATCGCGTATGCTAGAGGTCCTATTGGGCATTGGAAGACGCTTGGGGCCCGATCGGGAGCTGGGCATCTTTACGCCCTGACCTATCAAGCTTATAGCATTTTCTACCTATTCCGTTCGACATTCTAGATCCTCAATCCTTGATTTGGGTTGGGTGTTACGGAAGACTGAGGTTTCGCATCGGTGACTTTTCGGGTCACAAAGACTCGGCAACATCCGCGAATATATCACAGCGCAGAAATACCAATCGCATCATTGGATATCCTCCTGAATGAAAGGATGTAAATGAAAGTCCTTTTGTTTCCTCCCGCGTATCATATCCTGAACAAGCCCCTCGAAGCCTTCAACTCGAATCCCGAACCATAAACTTGAACTGTTCGCCGCGGTCCAGATAAACAACTCTATCTTTCCACGCCTCCCCCATGTTCGCCACCTCGGTCTTAAAGTCTTGCAGAGGGGACAAGAAGACGCTATAGTCGTCAAAGTGCACCGGGATCGTCAAGTCCGGATTCAGCAGCTTCATGAGCTCGACGCCCTGCCTCGCGTCCATCGTCACCATGAGCAGCGGCATGTGCGGGCCCGGGATCGTCGTCCCGCCCAGGTGAACGATCATGAGATCGATCTGGGCGTCGTCGTCTTCGTCGTCGTCGCGGCGAGCAGAGCGAGCATCGGAGTGGGGGCGACGGTCCCGCGCGAGTTTCTGCTGCTCCCGGATGAACTTCGGTATCTCCTTCAGTTCATCCACGAAGAGCGTGTCCCCCGAGATGTAGATCCTGTATCCCGGATCGATGGAGTGAACTTCCGTCTCTGCCGTGCCTCCGCTTGGAAGCCACGCCATCTCAAGCATCCACCCATTGGTAGGCGGCACGGCGTGAAGTAAGTCGTTCGCAACAGATAGCGGACCGGGCGGGACGTGTTTGCCCGGCATAGCGGTGATTTTCATCGTGGGGACCTTTCCGGACCCAGCCGCGCGGGCTTGTTTCGCGCCATTGACATGGAGCATCATACTCTCGAAGGTGTCAACATCTGCAAAAATGTTAGGCATAGTCCTCGAGGAGAGATTCAGTTCAATGAAACCTGCCACGCACCATGCACAGCGCGAAAAGCACCCCCCTCCGCACTCGAAGAGGCCAAGCACCCCTTCGCATGCGGCGTCGTAACAATGACAACATCACGACTCAGCTTCTCCTCAACAAGCTTATCAAAGTGGTCCTCATGGTAATGGCTCAGCAGGACCAAGTCTACTGGCGGCAGTTCTTCGATATCAACAGCCGGATCCTTCAGGCGCTGCGCCGACACACCGGGGCCGAGGTGGACGTGGTCGCCCGCGTGCAGGAAGTTGGGGTCCGTCAGGATCCGAATGCCCTGCCATTCGATGATGGTCGTCGCGTTGCCGATGAAGTACACGCTCGCGTCTCCTTCTTTTTCTCCTCCGCCCCCTTGTGCTTGTCCGTGGGTCTCCGGCTTCGCGCCGCGCGGGGATGTGTGGGTTTTGCTTGCCGTCGGAGGCTCCCGCGGCGCGTCCTCTACGCTTTTCTGCTCGCGCAGCAGCGGGATGCGCTTGGATGGGTCGAGGTGGAGATGGCGTATCGGACGCATTATCGCTTGAGTCAGATAGGTCTCCCGTATAAATTTCCTCGCGATACAGGCACTCTTCTGTCTCTTTCTTTTCAGTATTTAAGCTCTTCCTATTCTGTTACCACAGTTGAATAAAACATATGTCGTCAATAATCATGCATCAGTGATTGAGAATTGCTATCAAAAGTGCCTTTACGTGTTCCGGGAATGATGGTAGTTATATGCGGCTCTGACATGACGTAAACCACTCTTCAAATGACGATGATGTATTAAATCCGTCATAATCCCCAATCTCAGGACCCCGCGACTGGTAATACGGAAATAACAACAATACCTATCTTTGGTGACAGTTAATTACGAAGCTATCCAGTAACAAGTGACACACAACCGTTAAGGTGGTGCAGTACATCTCTCTTATAAGTGCTCATACAATTCATTGCTTAGGTTGGCATTTCACGAGCCGCTATAGGAAGTGAGCGTCCTAGGGGCGTCATGTCACGCAGAAGTTGAAGATAATGAGATTAATAATTGGGACTCCGTATTGATATGGTCTAAATAGAGAGATGAAAGAAAGGTCGTCTTCATGAGCACCAACCTTTCAAGTGCTATCTTTCCGTAGAACATAATCGTCGCGTTGTAACGACTCAGAATAACCGGAGTCCCCAATCTCTCCCATCTTCTGTTCAACATCTTCTTCTGTTCGACATATTCTTTGCCTTTAATGTAATCCGGGTATCATCTGACATAAGAAAAAAGTTCTTTAGTAAAAACAGCACGCTATGTATATATGATGCTATAAGTACAAAATGTCGGCGAGTAGCAACACGAAGTACGTCGCCTCTGAGAAATCTTGCATTTCTGCCCTATGCAAGGGGGATCATCCCCCATCTCTGGAGGCTTCGAGGTAACTTAGGACTAGATAATCCAATCTTGGTCGATGTTTGAGGACGTGTCTCAAATGTCAGCTTCTTTGCCAGGTCGCATCGTACCACGCGCATGAAATCAGCACATGTAGCTTTGAGGCCGTCAATGAAATCAACGCGAGGTCGCTTCGCGTTTGGAGGATTATGTGAGGGAGGGAGATCTGACGACTGCTCATTCGCAGTCAGGGCAGAATCAGGTTGTTGGGGCTGGATACAGGCCGCAAGGACCGGTAATGCGCCGATTGGCAGGAAATATACGAGTGAGAACACACACATTGCCACACACAAAAGGAGCGCGGCGATAGTGTACCATGTGACGTTGACTGATACAATCGAGTGTACGAGGTCATTGCTTCTCGTCGTAGTTATGCGAAGGGATGGGATTGATACCACCACTGAGAACAGACCGAGGGCGGCAATCATGGCTGTTGTTGCTAGTGCGTCAGACAACACCAACTGGTTAGTCAAGGCAGGGAAGCTCTGCCTCGCGCCAATATGGTATTGTGATTCACTGCTTGACTCCCATGAAATGGGTGAACCGCCACTCTGTTGACCGACGTCCATTCCATTTCTCTGGCCATTTGCCTCGACAGCTTCTTGTAGGTTCGTTTCGTAGATCCATGATTCCACGTGATCCGAACTCCTTGCGACTAGTGATGGTAGCGGACTTGATGAGGATCTCGGAACTCGCTGTACGGCGGTATTGGTAATCGCAGTGGAGCGGACGGTGTGCATATCATTCTGTGGTACATTTAGCTCAAGCCTCGTTGTAGACAATTGACTGCTTCTTACCATTGTCATTACTCCATCACGTACCATTCGGGTCGAAAGGTTTGCTCTGTCAACAGTACTCGTCATAGTGTCTTCTCCATAGCTACGAAGCCAGGTATTCTCGTCTGCGTGGGTCATGCGCGACGCAGCAATATCACCGTCATACCCATAGACAACAAGATCGGAAGCATGTCGCACCAGTTCTACTGGGTTCGAAATCTGTGGGTAGGTTGATGACCTGAGGTCTGCGTAGGACTGGTCTACGCAGGGTTGCGGGGATGACGAGTTGATTTGCGTGATGGAAGCAGCGTCGGCTGAGTGAATGTGTTCCATCTTTGGTGATACCGCATAGGCCTCCTTCTGGCGCTCGGTACCATGTTCTGCAGTGCGCATTACAATTGGTGATTGCAACCTGCCATCAGTTTGTGATGGTATTGAAGGTAGCTGCTCATATATTGTTTCACGTCCATAGAGACCTTCTGATGTGACACTCTCAAGGACATCGTCCACAATTGACAATGCAGCAGGAGTTGCCAGCGCTGCCGCGCCGCGTTCCGCTTGTCTATCCGGCGCGAGGTTGGCCTGCTGAGGATCCGGAGCTCGGCCACGATCGCTGGCTTCAAGCACCGATTCGGGGTATGAGGACTCGATCACGTGGCTAGATGAGTCGCGGAAGAGGCTGCCTCTAGTGGCATCGGGTATTACATTTTGTGGATATGAGCACATTGTCTCATCGTAGACCGCGTTGTCCCCAACGTTGGCCGCTGCCACATCGCTTATGGCTTCCTGGCGGACATTAGTACGTTTGAGACGGTGGCGGTTTAGTTGTGGTGATCGAATAGGTGAAGCAGCAATCTCCTTGGCCATATCAAGATCTTCATCTAGGAATGATGATTCTGGCGAGTATAGGTTGAAATCCACGTAGTTGCTTCCAGCTTCTACTACTCCTCCCGGGTTTAGGTATGGTAGAATCGGCTTGTGGTCGTGGCCCTCAGTAGTTGGGTCGACGATATTTACGTCTCGCTCAATCGGAGTAATTGGTAGTTGTGATGGTGAGGTTGATGAAGATGCGAATGACGTAGTCGTGGCTGGTGAGAAGAAGCCAGCTGGGTCAAGGAAGAAGTCGTAGTCGTATGGAATCGTCTCTGTGGGCTCCTCATCGTATTGGATGAACTGGTCCCATTCCATGGAGAAACCATCTGCAGGAACATTGAGAGATTCTGCGAACGAATCAAACGAAGTTCCGGACAAGATTTGGTCAAAATCGATACTAGTAGAGTCCTCGTTGGTAGCCGTTTGTGGAGGTGACGCCGCCGGCCGAGGATTTTTGCTAGCCTTCTTGGTTATCCTTCCGGAGGATGTGCCAGCAGCGGGCCTCTTGTGGCTAGGGTCACACTTCGTCTTCTTTCTCCTGCAGGAGTCGCAAGCCTTGATTATCCTCATCAAGTGAGCATGGTCCCTCTGCTCCTTAGTTTTGCAGCCGCGAGACGCAGAGTTCGTCACATCTCGCCCGTCCTTGGTCATGATCTTCATCCCCGGCAGGTGGGAGAAGTCATTGGCAGGGGAGCTCTTCTTAGTAGAAGGAGGCGAAGTCGTCCGGGATAAGGTGTTATTCCACTGGCTCTCGGACATAACAGGAGAAGTAGTAAAGTTAGAGTGGTAGCCAGAATCCATGGTGGGGGAGGTGTTGCTCAAACCGAGAGCTGGATAAACCATGAAGAACTTGAATAGATCTCCTGTCGCCATAGTATGCTCGAAGAACTCCATGGAAACAGCAGCTCTCTTGTCGAGGATCGAGGCGTTTCCGGGAACGTAAGCATCAATCATCTCATCCAGTTGCTTGGATCCCATGGCGGGAAAGAACTGTAAGGGAGAACCAAGCGTGGGCTGATGAACGGAGAATCCCATAAGGGAGTTGACAGAGTTGTTGCGAGACATGGACGACATGGCGATTATCGGATTGTAAGTCACGTTAGAAATACCGTAGGAAGACACCTTGTATCAGGTCTATGTGGATGACTCCAAAAAGTGGACAGCGTATCACCTGCACCAACAAACACCAACACGCTCGATGGAGAGTTTAGTGTCGCCAACTCGAGGTCTAGCCAGGGTTAAATCTATGTAGATTTTTTGAAGTCAGGGTAGTATATGAAGTTATTGACTCTAACTGGCTGGCCAGTCAGTTAGTTTCTTATTGATGATTATCACTCATTCGGAGTTAGAAACGCATACCGAAATTGAGGGCTTAGGTGACGATATGACGAGACTGGGGTGGTGTAGGTTAGGGTCTCGTGGTCTGTGTGAATGGTTCAGATTGGGATTGTCAGCCGCTGGGGGCTAAAAGCTAATGGCCGCCGGTATGCGTTGGGGGAAAGTATGAAGGCGGGCAAGTATAAGAGAATGAATATCTGCAGTAGTGCAGCTAAGCGTAGCGTGTGTGTGTAAGCCAGGGGGTTGTCTGACTGTGGTAGCGATGGAGGACTGCTATCGCTACCTGGTCTCCAAGAAAGAAGGAGAAGCTTCGTATGTCGAACGAGATGGATGGAGAGAAAGAAGAGAAAGGAAGGGAAGAGGGATGAGGCCGGGAGGGAGTCATCAACCGATATTTCAGGTCCTCACTGAGGCCGGATTCTGGTGACTTTGAGGCACTGCAAGCAATCAATCTGGGCGGAGCAGCGCGCCATCTGCAAGTGAAATTCCTGGCGGGTCACGGCGAGACGAAACAGGCCTAGCGCATGTCCGCCCTGGACCAATGGTCAGGGCTGACCTCGATGAGGCCTGCCCGCTGTGGAACCCACCTATGCGAGTACCTTGTCCGAGCCGGTGTTAGTGTCCCCGCCGGTTTCCCATCGTAAGCCCGCTGTAATCCTGCCTCGCCGCCTAACAATACAAGCCTCGAGGCACTAGAGACGCTAGAATGCCGGCCTACCACTGGCTGGAATACTGCTTGAAGGTGACCGTTGGTGCGGCTGCCTGAGGCATTCATGCTTCGGCGAGCGCAAAAAATAGAGGATGACTCAAAATGATGACCCGCCTTTGCGTGTGTATTAGTGAGAGTACCCTGGTATTGGCCCCCTCAAACCCCGGTGAGACGTGCACTCCCGCATTGTTCATCGTCTCGAATGTCCACTTAGACGACTACTGTATCTAACCTAGCATGGTATTGTGGCCTTGGGGGTCGAGTCTCGCATGCAAGTCCGGGACTGGGGTCTGGAGAATCAACACCATGATATGGCCTATGGATGATGACTGTTTGGTGATCTATCCCGACATCAATTGATAGGCCAATGTACTGACAATAAGTTGTACATCACATCTACAATGATATCAAAGGGTTATCATATACATATGTAGGGAGTAGTGAAATATGCCGTTGTACCCTGCTTGAATACCCATCTCTTCAACACGACATCTCCCCCCTTCAATATCATAAGGCTAGATACCCAGTAGGAAGTAAGAGTGACAAAGGAGAGCTATCAGGTTCCGAGTCCCAGCCAACTATAGGTCTTTCTGCCTCTGAGCAAATATATGCAACTGGTATTTCACATCGCATTGTACTCAAGATACAACCAAATCCCTTTACGCGTCCTCCGTCTACACGCAATAACATATTACCACCCCACGCCATCGAGATGGCAAATCTCCCGGCCTATCATCACTTTTACCCCACACCAAACCAGCACCGGGTAGATGGCCCCGTAAACTTGGCTTAGATCTGGAGATATGTGTGTAGTGGATAAGGTAAAGAGAGCAAGAGGTAGGTCTCTAGTTAAGGTATGTTGCATGCAAGACGAACCATGATGTGATGCGCAGGGCTGAGTCATTCTGCTGCCATGCTAGTGCATGATGCTATGTAGTTGTAGTTTTGTATATCCCTCTGACTCAAAGACGGTCCTCCAATCATCTGTTGTATTACTATCAGTAGTAATATTACAGGCCATCGATACCTATCCAGTGAGTTCGTTCACCTGTCCGACGTACTGTGCCTATTCCCTATCTACATTACCACTATACACTTGCTACTCGTTCTCATTCAAACTCGAGGGTATCGCATGAATAAAACACTGCATCTCTTCAGAAGAACAAAACATTAGGAGTGACATACTAGTGAAGCTACTGCTTAGCAGCGCTACAAAAGGTATCCGTAGCTTGCATTCGCTTAAATCAACATATGCTCATGTCAATTCCAATTACCCTGGCCCGCCGTGTCTATTATTAACTTATGCATCGCTGTTGGTGTCCTATATAACCTCATGTTCCAGACCTGGCCCTGTTTTTCATTTCCAAAACATACATGCATCAAACTCCCTGTGTTAGGCCGTCGCCGACCTCGACGTTATATTCTTCTATAAACCACGTGCCAAAACGATCGGGCACAAGAATCAGATACATACGGACAAGGGATTACACAACGGGAGCTAAGATTCGCAATTCATCCTGGGAAGTGTTAGTACGCGACCGGCCTCGAGAGCGCGCGAGGTTGCTTACCTGACCGTTTGCCCTATTCCTATGACTATCCCAAATGACCCATGCTACTAAGGATCCGAGCATGGCTACGAAGGCGAGATATGATATTATATAATCAACGCTCATAAGGAACGCCACTAAGGTGGCTAATACTTCTTTAAGAAAGCGTGTATGTTGAAGATGGAGCACAACCAGCGGTGCCAGAACGGAGAGAATTAATCGTCGACATGGCTTCGAGGGGGGTGCCAAGCTTAGATAGGGACCATAGGAAGCTGCTTTAGCGTCCGGATCCCGTCCTGATGACAAGAAAAAGCTCTCAAACGGACAATGGCGAGAGTAATCGGTCGGATCGGATTCACATCGACAACGGCTTTGGATGCTATGCGTATCATCTTTCCCTCCGTCATCGCCGAGTTCGCTACTTTCATTGCCACAGGCCGAGTGTTCGTAAAATCCGCTTGTAGAAGAGCTGTACGGGAGGTTGGAGCGTTCTGTGTTGCTGGAGCCAGGGGTAGCCATGTGCCAGGATGGATGTAGCCAGGAAGATCTGCTGCCGGAGGCTTCTGATAACGTTAATAGTGGCGGATTAGGGTTTGGCTGGCGCGATACAACACCGTAGAACCACTTTGTCAGAGAACCAGAATGCCGACAGTCCAGTTCTTCGACCCATTCTGGGAGAAATGCGGTGCATTCATCGCACATGGTACTACGAGGGGCCAAGGCCGGCTGGAAAGGATGGTGCTCACTGCTGAAGTGAGCACAAAGCTGGTCAAAGGGGCCTGTCCACGGGCACTGAGAATTACTCGAAGGCTGTGATCCAGTCTCTTCCGTCTCACCCTGGTACCTGCACTCCCAGCGATTGCGAAACTGCGTTGAACGCCCGATAATGACCGGCCAGAAATCTTCTTCGTTCTGCACTGATATAGGCATCGGCATGGCTGGGGCCGGGGCCAGAAAAAAAGGATCTTCGCGGGGAGCCGATACGATTGCGTTTACCGAGGCCGCTGAATGGATATCAAGCCCGAGGACTGGGAGGAGATTCGCGTGGACATGAGGGGTATGTTCGCGATCAGTTGACAGATCAGGCAAGTCGAAGCTTTGGTATTGAGGGGTAGTCAGACCCGTGCCGCCGGCGCCGCCGGTCCCAAATGTCCCAATATCACCGAGTGACCTTACCGACGGACTTCGAGAGGCTTTCGTCTTTTGTCCTTCAGCTGCCAAAGACCTCCGATAGCCCTCTTCCAACTTGGAGAAGTCGTGGCAGTTGCACTGCGGCTTATCAGCATCACTGTCATCTGCTTCGAGGTCGGTTGACTCTTACCGATGTTCTTTTCGCTCGGTGAAACGCACAAGTCAGCTTGAATTTCCTCTTGAATGCAGTTTTAGTTCGTGTTTCCATGTCTAGTGGACCTTTCCTCCTGCCGCGATGCGGTCTCGATCTTGCCGCCTCGTTTGTAGGGTCAGGAGACAGAGGTGTAGCGCTGTCCCCAGCATGTGAGCATACGGTACTTGGGCTGGGATGACTATCACTCGTGGTGCTTCGCGACATGAGTTCTGCATGGGGCGGTTCGAGGTTGTTTTCGGCAAGATGGAGCTCCAGGCGCTGCCTGTCCATTTCGCGCCGGGTTTGGTTATAGAATCGCTGAGACTCATTTGTAGGCTCGATCATGATGGTGGATTGAGTGACATTCTGTGTATTGCGACCAGACGTTTTGGGGGCTGAGGGCGGAGCCAGATGCTCCCCGTCCGTCCAGTTCGGCGAAGACATAGTAAGAAGGATCAAAAACGTCTCCAGAGGACAAGATCCTCAAGGGTGCGGTGAAGTCGGAGCTTGGAGGCTGAAGCCTAGAGTTTAAAACCTACCACACAGCCTTGCCTCTCAGCAGTTGTCAAGGCCTGGCTAGCAAAGGTCAAATACACGTGGAGAAAGGAATCAAAGCTGATTAATAGTCAAATAACCTCAGCCGAGAGGTATGTAGAGCTAGGACGAAAGATAAGCGTACTGTTCGAGCGCGAGAAGAAGGAAGCGTAGCTAATGAACCATGGGGGCGAAAGCTCGAGAAAGTCTCGTGGGAACGAAATACCGAGGAAATGACTGTGTGCCCTGCAATTGAGGCTGACGAGGCATTCTGCATGAAGGCTTGCCTCGTCTAGTAGAGCGCGGGCGCACGAGTTTTCTTACAGTAAAAGAGCCTGCCTGTAAGCCACATACATCAATTTACCTGCAAGCTACGTCACCTCCAAATAACCAATGGCAGCACATACCAAGAGTTGCACGGCGGTCTTACCTGAGTGAAGCGATTTGTTTAAGCCGGGAGCAGCGTTCTCAGGCGTGTCTATTCATCGTCGGTACTGGGTATGGTACTTCCAAGGAACGGCGGGGCACTAGCTCGTTCAACACGCTGACGAAGATGGGCCACGATTCGTGGTTTGAGTCACCAGCTATTCGCGTCGTCGATAATGAGGCCTCACGCATCGTCTTTCCCCCAATATGTATTCTCTAGACACCAAGTAAATTTTCAATGCGAGCTAAGAACTACCGAGACATCCTACGAGCGACGAGAGCTCTTGAAGGGGTCGACGAGACGACTTGCGGAAGGGGATGCGTCCAAGGGCAGGTCTAGAGCGGTATTTTCTTGGCCCCCAATCTCACAGTGGAGCTGGTTGTACTGTGGTATTCCTCAGCGCTCGGGGAGGCCGTCTGTGGGTGTACATTTACTACCTCCACTGTGCATATACGCACACGAAAAAAAAAAATCGACCAGGACAAGTTACAGTACACTCATCGAAATTCACCCATTCTTTTTTTCCTTTGTTTGTAGGCTAAGATATGTAGATGAATGTTGGAGGACTGGATCGAGTATCCGTATCGGGAAAATTACTGGAGGCGTTCTTCGTAAGTCCTAATACAGTAAGTCGAGTACGAACACCGCAAATGGAAATTCTTCGGTTTTCTTATGATGGTCGCTTGAAATCAAACAAATCGTTGGCTTCTCTGCTCCACGGCCCTCCGTTTGCCCTAGAGAAACGAGGCATTGGGCTTGCGGCCAGTTTATTCGGATTTTTGTAAACGGTTCTCTCACTATGATTTCGATGCAAGGATGAGCTCTCGACTGATTCTGTTGGCAAAGGACAAATAGGCATTTGACCAGCGGCGTCTGAAGGTTTCGCGGCCTTTTTACCGCGCGTCGCCGGGTTGCTGATTAGAGGGTTAAGCTGCTTTTTGAGAATTTTGGTAGTCTTTGAAGCCTGTTCGGTCTCAATTATTGCTCTTGGCTCGCCTGGAAGCTCCGGCTTCCGATTTTTTGGCCCTTGTGTTACTGTTAAGGGCTTCCGTGAGCATCCAAGTTCGGCATCTGGTGGTCTCTCAGTCGTTACAAGACGGTCGCAAATCTTGCCGTTTAATGATTGGCGCTGGTGTTTACCAATATCCCGATCCGGCGGAGAATTCAGGGTTGATTCTTCTCGTACATGGCCGTCCTGGTTAAGGCTCACAGTTACGTCTGGTTCATCGTCATCTTCAAAGATAAAGCCGATGACTTCTTTGCTCTTGATGCTTTTACGACTCAGTTTGGCTAGGCGAGGAGCAGGCATCTCGTCTACCACAACATTATCTTTCCTCCTCGTTGAAGGCAAACGCCCATGGTTCTGATCGGCACCACTTGAGGAGGTGGTGTCTTCAATTGAAGCCCGCCTCGCAGACCTCAAGCTCCTTTTAGTTTCAACGGCAGACGTTTCAGCCGTACAGTAGCTACCTCGTCTGCCCGCAGATCTCAAGCTTGCCCCTGTCAGGGAATCTGGATTAAGCTGGTCGAGGCATGGCATTTCTTCGGGAGTTTCACCCTCGAAATGCCGAGTGTTGGCTGCGGGAGGTGGCTCATGGTCACTATTGCCGCTTTCCTGGTTGTCGTCCTCTCTGCTCGTTTTCTTCCGCTGTGATGCGGTTTCTCGAACCCTTTTAGAGGAGTTTGTCGAATTATGTTGTGCGTCCATAGTTGTTCCCTTCTCGCCACTTTTGTCACTAAAGATAGTACTGGTCTGAGCTTTAGACAATGGGGGATAATGGTGGTCGCTGGGTCTTCTCTTGGTAGGCTCGGATGTCGACGAAGAGTCGCGCAGAGACTCTCTCTCAGAGATCATCAATAGACCTCGCTTCTTTCGGGGTTTTATCCTCAGTTCTGTTCGTTGCTCGTCGTAAACAGACTGCTTAGGGTTATCGGCTTGATCTTTAGTGAGGTCGATTGGATTAGAGTCTTTCTTTTTTTGTTCACGTGCGTAGCCATCACCAGCCCTGGGTCTTTTCTTGTCTCGGACCTTCTTCGAGCCTCCTAGTAACTGAGATCTGCCAGATTGGTCATTACTCAAGCCTGGCCGCTTAAGAGGTTCATCGATCTCCTTAGATTCGCATGACTTTTCGTTTGCAGACCGAGAATCAATGATAGAACCTCCTATGCTTTCTTCGCGCTGGTCGACCATCAACCTCGGCCGCCGTTTCTGGAGCGTTGATGATGTGCCTAATTCGTCTAATATACCTGGGTTGGTGTGTAAGGAAGGTTCTGGCCTGGCGGGATTGTGCAATGTGGCAAAGGTTCTAGTAGATGGTTGTGCGTCTTTCGGTTGGAATGCTATCTGCCTCGAAGAGCGGTTATGCGCAGAAGCTTGGCTCGATGGCCGGCCTGATAATGTCAAGGTTGCACCAAAGAGATTCTGAGCATACCCCGCCCTGCTTGGAGGAGAGATATCTTTTCTCTGGCGTTTCGCTGGGCGAGTATCATCACTCTGGGGCGGTGATTGTCTCTGTCGGCGCTCTTCGTAGGGTGACTCCTTGGGGAGCACCGCACGACCATGATGACCGGATGGCGTCCCAATGACGTCGTGAAGATGCTTCTGCGGTATCAACTGCTGTTTGTGATGTAATGTTGCGACGGTGGCGACAGGTGGTCGTCGCGCAGCAGCAGCGGCCTGTCGCTGAGCCCTTTCTTGGGCCCTCTTGTCTATAAGCTCTGACAGATCCTGGTCGCGAGTCCCGACACACTCGCCGACCTGGATGAGAATACCGCCCCTCTCGAGCTCCAGATCATCGCCATCAGCCAGATCATGATCTTCGCGCCAATGTGTGTCGCCAACGAAGTTGCCCCGCTCATCGTAGACCATGACACGCCGGTTGAAGGTGTGGTATTTGAGACGGCCATCTTGCCAACGCTTCTGCTTCCGGCGAAGGTCATGGGTAAACAGGCAGGCGTGTTCGCAAACTGTTGCTGTGGTGCCCGGAGACTGAGGATGGGTTGTCAAAGCAGAGCTTTGCATGATCTGAGTCACTGTGGCCATTGTGCCCGAGCTGGATCTCAGGGCTTTTACGGCTTCCTAGGGGCCGTCATGTGACACTCAATATAGTTGAAGCCCGTTCCAGCCGGTAAAGCATTTAGCTTCGTTCAGTTTTGTCAAGGGTCTATTTAGACACGATAATGACAAGTTCTCGAAGACGCGTGCGATGTGGGTATCTATTAAGGCAGTCCCACTTTGACCCGCAAGTAATTAAGGCCCCCAATACGCGTCTTCACGTGAGATTATTGTAGAGAGGCACCTATCACAGAGACCGCCCTCTGGACCCGCACGCCTAGACTTGATTGGCGGGAAATGCTCCATGCTGCAAGAGAAGCAAGTTTGTCTAAGAACTCCATGTTAGTACAGGATCATGCGTCGTTCGGTGTTACGAAAACGACATCCATATCTGTTCCGATGGGGACCAAAGAGGTACATCACCTCGCATGCTACAGTAGTAGCTGCCTGCCGAGCCTACCTAGCAACCATGCTGCAGACACGCTGCAGATACTGTAAGTCCTACACCACGTTGCACCCTGCGCATATATAAATCTTACAAGCTAGGCACTCCCCTACCCGAGTCTGTGGGAATTCTTACCGTATTCGGCAATCCTCTCTCTACTGGTATTACATAAACCCACTCAGCTCACCTCCCCGTCTTCTTCTAGGTACCGGCTGCCATGGTGCAGCCAGCTACAAGTACTAGACGTATACAGCTACCTACTATATGTACCTTTGAGGGTGAAGGAAGCAGCGTGCTGAACCTTGGGCTCTAGGGATTTTTACGCGGTGAAGCGAAACTCGAGTCCTTCTCTACCAACACATTTTCAGGGTAAGTACCTAGGTAAATTAGGTACCACTCTTCCCCGTACCCACTACGTTTATATAGGTATATCCAACATTTGATTAACTGGTTTTTCGATGACAAGATTTCATCTCGGCATTATTGTAAAACTAACCCTGTGTCGCCAACAAGACAAACTTACCTACGTATTTATGTAATGTATACGACTAGGTATTAATCGAAAGGGAGCTTACCCACCTGCATAGAGGTACCTTGTGGTAGTACATACATGTACCTAGGTAGTGTACCTAGTTCTATATACTACCTACCAGGTACATACATAACTTGATACCACTACACCTTGACCCCCGAGCTCACGGTCGCGCTATCCCATGCTTGTACGCAGATACTCCAGGTAGGTTCCGGCAGCTCTTGTGCCGCCGTGCCGCATGTCTACGCCGCAGGAGCCATGTTGCCCCCTCTGGCGTAGAAGCTGCTGTAGGCTGTGGAACGAAAACCCGCTTGCTCACCCTTGAGAGCAGGTCATAGTATTAGGGGCAGTCGCAGTAAAATACAACAATTTCCCCTCTGAGCCTGCTCCTGCTCTAGATGGGGTTCTTTTTAACCTACCTCCTTCTTTTCCTCCCTCCCCCCCAATTCCCTGTTCCCCGTGTCCGCACCCATCTAGTGTAAGACCTACATATGCGGGTAGTGCTCGTTGGCTTTTCTACCTTTCCGAGTGCTCTCGCGCGGAACAACCTCGCAAGCAGCGGCGGCAAACTTTCTTCATGGCATTCGCTCTATCGTTTCATCTTGTACGCCAGCCAAAGCTGATTACTTCTTCTCTCGTTGTTGATTCGCCTTCAGCTGTGCTGGTATCCAGCCAACCTGCTACCTACCTAACTCAACCGGTGCTTAATCTTATAACTAGGCCCTTCGTCAATTCAGTCCTCCGTCCGCCTATACGCAATACCCCACACCTTGACCCCGTCCCTTGACAAGCCACAGAGCGAAGCTGGTCAGACAACCTGGAAGAGGTATAGTATTGCGCAAAAATGCAGTCGATGCAGAGACAATTTGGTCGCATGCTCCATAAGGCCCCCGGCGACAATGCAAAAGTGGCAGTGCTGCTCAGTGACGTGAGTGATAATATGTCTTATATTTCATTTGCGTCGTTCCTCGTTATTGCGAAGAGTTGGGAGGCTCCGGTTTGAGCCAGGAGCTACCTAAGCTACGTAGCTGTGCATGTTTTCTCAGCCGCCTTAATAACCCCGCATAGTACTGAAATCACTGACTTTGAATGTTCAGTATGAAGATGTCGACAGGGTCCTTGCTAAGGTATGGCCCCCAGCCCTACACACCATATACACTGGCTTTGAGAAAGTAGCGGTGACGATGTGACTAACAAATCCGACTACACAGATCATCGACGCGGCACACTCATGGCGTGACTCATGGATAAACCTCTCTTCGACGCAACTGGGTGTCGTGACCGAATATGACGGTCTTTGGGACCCCATCGTCGGTGCTTCTGAGGGACTGGGTAGAGCGGCGGCTCCGACGCCAGAGCTCCAATTGGAGCAGGCCCTGCGTCTAAAGGAGGTATACGCCGAGCTGCGGGCTGATCTTCAGGACGAATTGGAACTTATAGAGGTAAAGATAGTTAGGCCCGCGAGCAGTGCCCGCGAGTTCATTGACCCTATGCGAAAGACCATCAAGAAGAGAGAGAATAAGAGGTTCGATTTCGAGAAAGTCCAGGACAAAACTACCAAGCTCCAAAGGAAGTCGGGGAAGACGGTGAAAGAAAGCGCTTCGCTCGCCAAACTGGAGGCTGAACTGGCTCAGGCATCTGAGGATTTTCACGCCGCCGACGCACATTTGAGAGAAACTCTACCTCCTATTGTGAACGCCGCGTTCAATATCGTACCACTACTCATCAGTTCGGTCGTATCGCTTCAAAACCGTTTCCTCGGCTTATACTACACGGCTCTACACACGTACTGCGAAAGATTTGGGTTCCCATCTCCGCCACCGCCAATGGAGGAGGTAGTAGCTGCATGGTCAGCTGGATACGAGCCCGTCAAAAGGGAATTCGAATCCATTACCTGCATCGCTACTGGCAAAGCAGTAGGCCTACCAATGAAACTTCCCGATGACCCCGGCTTCCAAGATCTTGGGCAGTCAAGTTTCCCACCGACTCCTACTCTCATGGCAAACGGTTTTCGACGCTCATCCTCTGGTCTCACATCAACAAATGGAGGCACTGTACCGCCGCGACCGAATCGCATTCCGTCAATGGCTTCACTATCATCACAGCCGAGCCCTGTACTCACACCGAGGCCCTCTATGGGAAATAACTACGTCGTTTCAAACAACCTAACTCCTACGGATTTTACAACAGCGTCTAGACTGGGAAAGCAATTTACACCAGCCGTGTCACCTAACTCAATGAGGCCACGATCCGACTATTTTGATAAGCGCCCGCCATCTACGGCATCTACAACAGCATCGACGCCATCAATCAACACAACGGCTAGCAATGCATCTTTCGTCGCCTCGAAGAAGAAGCCCCCTCCGCCGCCACCGAAGCGGCTTGTATCAAAGCGTCTCGAAGAGTTCGTAGTAGCGCAGTATGCCTTTAACGGGCAGGGAAAGGGTGACCTCTCGTTCCGTGAAGGCGACAGGATCAAGATTGTCAAGAAGACCGATACCCTTGATGACTGGTGGGTCGGGGAACTCGGAGGTGTTGAGGGGAGTTTTCCTGCGAATTATTGCAAGGCGGGATGAGATATTTGCGCTCATGATTCGTTTGGGGTCGTTGGCAGTGCAAATAGCTTGGAAAAAGGAAGACCGGAGCATCGTTACACGAAATGATTTTCTGAAGCGTTAATGGTTAGGGCAAGCAAGGACTCACTGGGTAGCAAAGAGGTGCTTCCGTATCGGTGTAGTAGTTCTACTCCTGCCGGAGGTTTTGTTTCGAGCCTGCATGATCATTCGAGAAGCCGGGAACAAGACAGGGGACAGGGTCCCAACTCGAGGAACAAAAGAAAAACGGACGTATATCTCCTCATAGCCTCAACACCAAATAGCCAAGTATCCATCAGCAGTTTCTATTCACATTAGTTCCAATGGCACAGGAGTACATGGTTGTATGAGCTCATTCGTTAAACCCTGAGATCAATCTGGATATTATTCTTTTAGATTCTGCTTCTGACTCTATATTCATCTTTGGCTGGTCTGCCCCCCAGGAAGCGTGTATGTACGTATGTACGTACACCTTCTGATTCTATCGCAATGACGTGAGATCGGACAAACCTGTCGCTGTCTCAAAACTCACAACGCATAACTCACAACACATCGCGACCAACCACAGTGAAAAGAGTAAAAAAGCGAACTTTGAATCCGCACAATTTATCATCTATCGCGCCTTAGTATGCGATAACCTATTTCCGAATCCGGCAGCGTTACGGAGCCATGGAGCGAGCATTTCATCTCATCTCAGTGAGAAACAAAAGAAATCTACCGGTGAAAGCAGAGAATAAGATGTGGCTCGCTCAATGCGCAACATAGATTCGTCCTCGGTCGCCTCGGGGGTATTTGTCGCAAAGCTTTCGCTTATCGTCGGGTCGGGTGTCTTTTGCATTTTGCAGCCACCCACCCACAAAATCCAAGTGTAATATATCTATCCATAGGGACAGAATGGGGGTATCATTGAAGAGATATGAAATATGGCAGCTCGGTGTGCCCGTGTTTGCAGTATCGTTTGTGTACGGCCTCTCGGAATTTCCCGATAGCCGTCGAGTGACTTGATGCTGAGAAGAAGTTTCATTTACAGGTGATGAAAAAAGTATCATCAACTGTGTCAGACTTCTCAGCAACTTATAGTGTGCTGGGTCCTAGTTCTACCACCGGAGATGTGCCGTTCTCCTGTCGATTTTGCTCTTCTTCGGAGTTCGCGACACGCCCGAGCTCAGCCTGTGCTATGGCTGTCCCATGTACGCCAAGGTATCCGTCATGAGAACCTTCAAGCTCCATAGGTGTGACGGGACCCGGACTTCCTAGTGGAATCAATCGCGGTTTGCTTGGTTTCATGACATTGCTGAATCCCAATGATCGGATGGAGCTTAGCGCTGCTTCGTTGGCACTACCACGATTGAGGGCTATTGTCGCCTGCGCAATCATGTCGCGCTGATACTGCTGGAGGCGGTACTTTGCTTCGGACTCAGTTCGCGTGTGGCCCATAGCAGAGTTTTGGTTGATAACTGGTACTTGTGGCTCAGATTTAGAGGAGGCAGTCATGGTTGGTCCAGATATAGCAGGTCGATGGCTTTTGCCTTTCTTTCTCTTCTCGCCTTTTCTTTTCTCGTAATTTGAGGGGTAGTACTTGCCCATCGGCAACGGACTAGCCTGATCTCCAAGTGGCATGTAAGAAGCAACAGGAGTATTCAGGGTAGAAGCTGATCTGCCTTGACCGAGGTTGTTCAAGTGTAGATGCGGGATCTCCATGGCTCGGTCCGCTTTGGCTGGGGGGACGTTGGTGGTAGCCGGACCGATGTCTCCCTTTCCTATAGGATGGCCGGAATTCTCAGGGTTGGGAGGGCTTTCCTTAGATGCGCGCTGTATCGATTTCATGCGAGCCTTGGTTGCGTCAAGCTGGAACGGATGAGGGCGATAGACCCGGTTTTGTTCCTCGTGAAGAGGGAAATAACCACTAGAGACGTTTAGTCAACACCGAGTCGCCGCCATCGCATTTTGATGGCTACCTACCCAGGCAAGTCTCCACGGGCTGACAGCGGTGCAGGCGGAGTATACACAGGGGCGCTATTGCTAGATTTCTTAGGCGCCGGGAGTTCGATGGCGATTGGCTGGCTTCGAGGAGGAGGAGTTGGTTTGGAGAGACCGGATGCTTCGTCGGCGTTTGTAGAACGCGGGGATGAAAGAGTGCCTGATTCAGTTTAACAGGTTCATTAGTAAGTACGCTATCATGACGCAAGGCACAAGCTTCAAAAAGAAGCTAACAAGGAATCCAAAGCGGGCGGGACGCCAGCCTATATTAGATGTCGCTTATACAAGCAAGGTCTTGGAAAGAAGGGGTTCTCGGGGATTTGCCAAAGTGATAACGCACCCCTCGCGCCATCTTTAGAAGGTGATGCGCCGGAGCGTTTTAGTGCATGACCGCCACTGTAACCCCAGTAAGCAAGCCACTGTCAAGCGGCACCGGGGCTAGTTAGGTGGTGGTAGCGACAACTCTATCCACTGTATAACCAATGCCGCCGCAGCCCTCTAGTTCACACTAGCAGGGAAGCAAGGAAACCACGGAAAAAAAAAATTTCAACAACAGAAACTAAACTTTTGCAAAATCGTCTCTCTCCCGCCAGTGATTGACGCGGGCCGGGCGGACATAGAACGCAAAGAACTCGCATATTACTGACTTGAGGGGTACTAAGACAAGCAGCGTTGACAGACAAGAAGCATCAAACAAAGAAAAGAATGGGATGGACATGGTGGAGAAAGGGCCCGACAACAAAGTATGCGAGACGGTCACTTACTACTGTTTCTTAAGTAGCGCTGTGGAGATCTCGGTGATTGGGGATTGTCGATCGTGAGCCCCGGCGAGGGTCTCGCTGAGAACACAATATCATCTGACCGAACATCTGGAGAAGAGAGGGGTGACGGGTCGGGCGAGTTCGACATATTGGATAAGCCCCTCGTGGGGCCTGTTGGCCGTCTCGACGCCGAGGAGAAGTAGGCGGAAGGCTTGAACGACCGTCCTAGACTTGCCATCATTTGATCTACTTTATGAATGGCTGGAGCTGTAATCCCAGGATATCGTCGCAGCCGATAAGCCGATCAGAATGCAGACCGGAGAAAGGAACCTTCGACGCGAACGATCGTTGTCGTTGAAGGTATCGCGTTCGTATGATCCTCGCCCACACAGCCTTCCTGGAACAAGCCCTAATGATTCCACGGCCGTGTCTCTAGGCTGGTTCTAGGGTATGAAAGCAAGGGTAGCCGTTTATTTCCTAGTTTAGGACCCGGATCAGCAGGCAGACCGCTTTCATGAGTAAAAAGAAGAGGGGAAAGAGATACTCGAGCTTGTTGTCGAGAGGAAAGGGAAAAGTCTCGAGAGGCAGGGAAGGGTTTCACACATATATAGGTCTTCCCCGCGACGGCACTGCCAGATTAAAGATGTGAAGATGTGAGGAGGAGTGTGGATATGTGAATGTGTTACCTTTATGTTATGCATCAAAAATTCGTGCTGTTTTTCTCTAATACGGGGTTTGATGGCTGTAAATCACTTCCCAGCCAGCCAACGTACTATCCGTGATGGAAAAGGGGGGTGGTGAAAGATTCCGGACGAATGATTCGAGAAGCGTGTCAACAGCTCAGTAAGTAGAACCGCCGATGACTCTCGGTCCGCCACCAGCGTGAGGTAATTGGGACGAGTTGCGCTCGCGAGGCAGGTTAACGCCGTCGCGGGCGGCTTGCTACCTACAGCTAAGTAGGAATGGTGGCCTGTTATGCCGCGGATCCACCGGGGCGCTCCCACTTATTTGCTACCCAAGCCCTCTTTAGCTGGAGCCGGTGACGATAATCATCGCCATACGTTACTCACAGGTGTTGTAGAGGTGGAGGTGGCAGTGGAGGTGAGAGCTGTCAAGTTGCCTAATATCCCATAGTCAATGGAGGGCCACGAGGTGTTTAGGGTTATAAATGGGGCGGCGGCGGCTATAAGAGACCAGTGTGTCTGGTGTCTGGTGTCCGGTGTCGTGTGGTGTCGTGGGTGGTGGTGTGAAAGGGTGTCAGGTTGCTCAGGATGGTGATACCCAGAAGTAGTAGGCAGGAGTGGATTAAGAAAAGGTAACTACCAACTCTCAAGGAAACCGGATCCAACACCATATAAATCTGACTAATACTTGGTCTGAAATGGCAGTCTCCGACTGGGAAAAAAACAAGCCTGTTGGTACAAAGAGGTAGATACCTACATATAGTAATGAGCGATTACGATCAACTACTGGGAGCAGTAGGCAAGCAGGTTAACTGGGATGCAGCTCCTGCTGCTGCTAAGTGCAGTAGGTATTGTAGGACTAGTAGGGTAAGAGTAACTCAACTACAATCTCGCTATATGTAAGGAGAGCCTTTGGGCAGATAACTACATATGTATGTATTATATGTGGTCAGTGGGTACCAGACTGTATAGGTAGTTGAGATAGGTACGTAAGGTAGGTGATTGATAAGTTCCGACGTACCGATTCATCCGTCCGACTATTCGCCTCCTTCTCGTGTAGCACAATTGTACCTTCATGGGTGGGCTATATATGTATTCGTGTTTTGGTTGGATATTTGTATATGTTTCATCTACGCAATGACCAGGATGGAGCCGAGCGTCCGGCTGAGCTGAACACTCACCAGCGACGTTCGTTCCAAAATCAGTTTCCCAATAGTGATGATGCCCCTCCTCCAGGGCACTGCCCCGGTTAGGTAGCTTCAAGGGTTCGTCGACCGTGGCGTGATTGCGAGGTCTGTCAGTTGGTGATCGTCCCCTAGCTTGCCCGTCTCGTATCTAGCGCATGCAACGGGAGGTAGGCGTCCCCAGTTGTGGTTTTGCAGTGCACAATAAGAAACAGATAGGAAACACGTGATATCGATATGAGCCTTATTCAGTAGGTTAGTTGCTCTGGACGGTAGTGGTAGTATGATAGATTGACTTGTGCTTGTACAGCATGTTTTGGCGTGGTTTCGATGAAATTGGTCAGCATATTTGTGGGTATTATCACCTCGATGATTCGGTATCAAAAGCCTGTGAGACGTAATGCCAGTACGCTACGTACAAAGACTCTTTTGTACATTCACGCCGATACTTCCCTTCAAACTGCAGCTTGGATGTGGCGTCTATGAGATCTATCATACGAGATGGATATAATTGTGCATTCACAATCGCGCCAAACGCGGCTTTCATGCGCGATGCAACGATAGACACGAGCGAACAATAAGAACAGTAATGGCCACTGCACATCGCCGGGAGATCAGCCTTGGTCCGACCTCCTAGCTCACAACCTCTTCTGCTTCGGGTTTACCACCCGGTATTAAGTGCCACGATAAATATGTTCCTGACTTATCACCGAATCTGCAGCGAGCTGGGTATAGCAAGATGCGACAACAGGCTGAATAACGTCTCATCAGAACTATATCATTCCATGCGATCTGCCTGCGACCAACGTGTGAGAACACACGGGATAAGCGTTGCGTCGCATAAGAGATACGATAAGAAAACGGAGCAGAATTCTATAGTTGAAGGGGTCAACATAGCTGGCCAAGCTAAGTGCCGATCAGCGATCAGCGCTGTGTCTTCATCCAAGTCACACCCTAACGTGGGAAGTGCCGCTGCAACCCCCGAGGAGAACTCCGGGACAGGCGAAAGACCGATTTGTCCGGCACCAAGTAGGTGCTTGACGGCTGTCGGTTTACGGTACCGCTCAGGAGTTGTTGGACTGAGCGAGCGGCACAAGATGTCTGTTGCCTTGAGCACTCAGTCGCGGAAGAAACCACTGGGTTACAACTCAGTCGACGAGATATATATAAGGGGACCTGCCCCTCGGTGATGGAAAGTGTATTGCGCGTAGGAGCCCATGGTGAAGTAGTATGCGTGGGAAACACTACCGACACGCAACTTGTCTACCACAGACAAGATGATATACTCCATGACCTGGATTCCGCCTAGGCGATGTTGGAAATGGAAGCAGTGTAGTGCCAGGTGGTGTAGGTAGTGTACGCCACAGACCCGCTTGGATGCACCAAGGCTGGATAGCCTCAACAGTGCATGCGCTCGGCGGAATCCTCGATTGCTACTGGATGCGAGAGCCTGGGATTTCCTCCGCAGCTGCAGCAGCCCCGTTGCTTGGTCCTGTCCTGTATGGGTACCGTGTGCTGCTGTGCGGTGAAGGTCGATAGCAATTGCTACCTCATACAGTAGGTACCTACCTACCGACCTCTTACATGCCTGCACGGCCTTGGGGTGTCGTTGAGTTACATGCTCGCGTACAACTTGAACCCTGCGCTGCCGCCGCTCGGCTCGATGGGCTGCACCTACATACGTACTTAAAAGGAGACACGCGAGTTATGCTGCACGAGTTGAAGCATCGGGTTCAGTAGGTATGTCGACGTACAAAGAGCAGATCGCTGTTACAGATCAGCTAGCTGCAGAAAATGTTCCAAGCCACAAAAAGTCTTATTTACATATAGAGTCGATGGTGTTGGAGATCAACGTCAAATACTACTTCTTTAAAGGGTTGTGTACCACCACCATCTGTTAAAGAACTGACAAGTCTATGAAACTTACTGGCACGATCCTTGGCATTTGTGTGACGATCGGCTAGGACGGCTTACTTGGCGCAGGGGGGAAAAGACGCTCGCTTAGCCGATCCCTTGTTATGCCCTGGAAAGCCCCCGCTATGAAAATCGACAAAGGTGTTGGCAAGCAAGGGTGAAGGTAAAGAAGAAAAAAAATTGGTGAGTGCCTAGATAGCTTAAGTGGTGGGCGGACGGGATGGTGATAGTGACGGCGATAGTGACGGTAGGGATTATGAGCAAGGATACACATTTTCTCCAGAGACCCTGTTGGACCCTTCGTTGAGTCTATGTGCGAGCTTGCAATGCTCTAATAGTACTGCGGTACCTTGATAGAAAAAAAGTTTCGCACGTAAAGCAATGACGTAGTTGCGGGTACCTTAGATAGATATCGTGGAGTATCACGTTGTAAGCTGATTGGTCAGGATCAGCGGGCCAATCAAACTCGAAGCAGGAATGCATATCTACCGCTTGTGCCGCAGAAACTCTCAAACTCAGTTCCCCATTCCCAGGCGAGCAGGCTCTAGCTCTAGCGTTATGTAACTCCCGGTGATTTCAGGACTAGGGACTTGCAGGTCATGGCCAGGAACACACTCGCCTAGCACTCAAGGCACTATCTACACCTTGCTGGTAATTTGCATCTGCTGTGTATGCTACTAGTAGTTGCGAAGTGTCCATATCAGGCAGTTCCTAACACCTGAATGCATGGTTATGTCCACGAGGTACGCAACACGAAGTACGATGGCAAATGGCAATTAGTCACGCTCTCATAACCTAGAACATGCAAATACTTTAGAAAGTCATGTTGATTAAGATTACCGAAGTACGCTCTTGCGTCTGATGTTCCCGCAACCCTGCAGTAGCATTATCCCACCCTTTTTGCTTTCACTGCTCAACCAATACCCGAAACCTAATATTATACGCAGGCCGCCCGCCGGCACCTTTGCGATGCAAGCAAATTCCGATATTCCGCACAGTCATTCCGCAAAAGTTAATCGCCCCCTGGCCAAGTAGGCGGAGAAAAGTAGCATTATAGCTTAGCCCTGCCAGTGAATCGACTATGGCGCTCACGATGAAGCCACCAGTATATAGCCCCCGCACCGGTACCGATGAGCCAGAGCAGCGCGTTTGCCAGGTCGACCCAGACCGCGTTCTTCATGCGCTGTATATCGCCGTTGCCTTCGGGGTTCTCATGGATGTACAGGCTCCCAAACAAGCCGAAGAGGGCGATCCACAGCACGAAGAGGATGAAGCTCCATATCGGCACAGCGGCGAACCGGAGGAAGAAGGGGATCAAGTAGAAGATGGCGGTTACGGCCGAGAGACTAGCAACGACGATCGCGTAAACCTATAGGGTAGAGATTAGTAAACAAGTCAGTGAATGCTGGGTTAGGTGATGATGTTAGGTAATGATGTATGGGATACATCGCGTGTTCGGGTCCAAGTTCCACGTACCCATTTCCCGTCCGTATAGGCGCCCTTCTTGTGCGCACGATCGATATCAGTGCCGTACAGTCCGATGACCGTAATAGCGAGGACGAATTGGAAAAAATGCAATATGGCGAAGAGCAAGTAGCTCGTGGCCATCCCCAGAAGGCCCATTTTCGATAACGTAACGCGAGCGCGGGGCAGCGGACAAGGGGTTGGATTACGAGAAGCAGGGGTCGGCGACAGTGTGTGTAGTTGGAGTACGTTTGGGATGGCAGGTGTGAAGAATCAGGAATGGGGAATCTGAATGTTTTTAAGGGAAATCAATGCTCGACGCGGGCGAGGAGTAAGGACACGACACATGGTTTGTTGGTGCGGTCGGCACTTCCCCCAAGACGGGACAAGCTTTTTGAGACGATGGTCCCCTATGAAATGATGCCAAGAAGTCGTGATGAAGTAATTGGGAGAAGCGAAGACCATGACGTAGCGCGAACTGAGATCCAAGACCAAGCTTTCTTTAGCGTGGTAGCGCTGGCCGCATTGGGGACTGGGGACTTGCTAGGCTAGGCGATTAGGGGATGGATGCCGTTTTCGATTTGCGGGTTGTCGTGTAGATGCGAATCTAATCTTGCAGTGAGGTACCCAATCTTGCAGTGAGGTACCCCTGCCAGCTACTGTTAATTAGTGCCCAACGTAATTCGCTTGCCGTGTCAACCATGCTGCTGGTAAACAAACCATGGATGTTAAAGTCAGACAACCATTTCGGTCGGCCTCGTAGCCTCACGGTCTCATATAAGAGAAAAGGCAGCCCTAGTGCTCCATCTTGGCCCTGGATCCAAACGTATTGCTGCATTTTCCATTTACTACCTACCTTATCTGTATCCATGTAACGCCTAGCTGTGGAGAGACATGGAGGGCGCTTTCACGATAAGTACGTGCGGGGTTTCGACGATGAAGTGCAGAATTAAATATGATAAAGCAGGCACCAGCCCTTCTCCAGGTCCTTAGATCCCTTCTTCGGCGTATGGCCGAATCCTTCGGATCCTCTGGGAGTCTCTATGCTGTCAACGGTAGGCCTCGTCATTCGATGTTCTGCCCATGTCTTAGTACCGCCGTTGTTGTGCTGAGGTGTCTTTAACCTTAGGTAACACGGGATATGTCGAGGCACGCGACCTCTTGATCGAGTCTTCGCATGATTTGTATGAGGACGGTGATGAGATCGAGACAGCCGCAATCGAGTCCAAGAGGGTACCTGGAGGCTCACCGAGCTGCAAGGTTCTCCCTCCAGATTGCACTTTTTGGAATTCGAGATTCAGCCGCATAATGTAGTGGTGGTGGTGGTGGTGACAATTCCTCTTCGTTAAAATCCTGTCAGCTGTGTCGGGCAACAAAGGACTTCAATTCCTACGAATTGTCTTCCGTATGACCCGGCAACCCCGGGAGATACAGGACTTTATTTAGCCATGAGGGAAGGCATGGTTGCGGCTCTTCTTACTCGGCTGGACTCCTATATAAGGAGCGTGTCTCGTCTTCGTTCCTCCGCGACTGATGAAACTATCCGCAACTGCCAGATTCAACGCCGACG
This sequence comes from Xylaria sp. FL0933, assembly GCA_022578765.1. Lineage (NCBI taxonomy): Eukaryota > Fungi > Ascomycota > Sordariomycetes > Xylariales > Xylariaceae > Xylaria > Xylaria sp. FL0933. The sequence continues at coordinate 21,094 of MU389733.1, read as the reverse complement.
ACCTTGATATAATATGGCTAGGTTATGCTCTGATGGACTGGGTTCTTGATCTCAATCCGTCGAGCGCTCGAGGTTCTCTTAGCCATCACCGGTAGGTGTATCTTGGGGCAATATGTCTATTCCTGCATTAACAACATTGAAAGCATAGTATGGAGGACCAACTTCACGTCGACTTACCATCTGCAAGCATGCTCAACGTTCAGTCCCGATGAAGGTCAAATGCCAATCTATCGATTTCCAGCTCCGGACATTTCGCTAGAGGCGTGATGGGCCTTTACCCAGGGAGAGGAGAGTGGGGCGGAACGAAAGGTTCGGTCTGTATGCCCTCCTCTCCAGTTGCAGAAAGGGGCTTGGCCTTTGCCAGCGGCCCCTTTGCTTACGGCCAAGGCATACAAATTTCTTGACACCCTACAGCTTCTTAGGCATTGTCACGAAGAAGGGCAACTGATTCGAGTCCTTACCGAAACACTAATCGGGGGCTTGAGTTTGAATTATGGCTATGCTACCTATCACCGATTTGTGGAAAGCCGGAGTATCCAATATCAGGCAGCAACTGTTCATCTTGGCAAGCTCTTCCCCCTTTTCGAAAACAACAGCTAGAGATACTCAAAAGACACCAATCTCGGGCTTCGGCGCTTTGATACTGTTCTCGTACATCGCCCACTCCCAAGGACCTGGCTACTGGCTAGGTACAGGTTGATGTACGCAATATGCATACGACGATGGGTATGTGCAGGACGCCGCCTGACGCAGGGGGTTTCCAGCCATTCGGTCTACCGATTTTCAATTCCTAAGTGTATTTGCACATTGCTTTGAATTCGCCGGGAGTGGACCTATACCGGCAGTGCAATCCCTATTTGGTTCATGAAAGTCCCACCGCACAATTTGACCGAGCCTTACTCAACGACTGTTTCTTTGAAGGTTACAACTCGAAATATCGCGACCCCGATCCCTCGGCTCCCTTGTCGAGTAAGCAAATGAGCCCTCTCTTCGTTACACCAGCTCCTTGCCGCCACCATGTTTACTACTACCTCTTTAGCAAACGGCCGAGGGCAAATTTGCGGGCTTATCCATATTGACGTTGGAATTCGAGGTACTATAGTGGGGAACTGCTTCGAGAATCACTACAACGTGATCATTCCGAAAGATGGTACCTTTACCGAAACGAAATTTAGGATTGCTCCGCCCTAGGCTGAACGGAGATGGAGATGGAGATTCTTGAAAGGTTTAAAAGGGAGCAGAAGTCGCCCATCTGAGTCTACCAGTGACGCATATTTCAAGCTTCACATTTCCCATCGACTTGCAGCTTGATCTTAGCAAACTCTGTCGTCGCCGCTGCCTTTGCCGATAAACTGTTCAAACAAATCTCGTCCTGTTGTTTACTTCTTTAAGACAAGCACGAACTGCTGTTTCCCTATTTCTCTCACGATGCCTCAGCACGAATCCCGCAGTGGCCACCAAAGCTCCGGGAGCAGAGGTTCTCACGGGCACCAGACGTACGAAACTCGTGGAAGCAAAGGATGTACCGCCGGCACCCAGAATGACCAGAGCAAATGGCGGTGGACTTGTGTCAGTTTGCGTTTCCCGTAGCATGCTCTCCCATTCGACTAACCAGCGGACAGTGCAACTGCAATAATACAAACCTTTCTTACAACTATAACCCCAATTGCCTAGACTGCGATCACTTCCGAGACAACGGCTGCAAAATCTGGGCGGTGGCCTGAAGTCCGCCTAGGCACTGAAGGGGTGAATAGCTTCATCGCCCAATAGCCGTTATTGCTGCACGACAGAGTGGGCCAGAAAGAAAGAGTCTTTGCTGACGGCTCCTTGGACGAGTTCCGCCCACGGCGGGATCCGGGGTGGCAAATGGGGACAGATGACCGAGAAGGAACCGCGGGATATTGTTAGATGTAACACGCAACGCGATGCGGGTACTCCCTTCCTGATGTAGAAGCGTGGATGAGAAAGATATAAGTAGAAGGGCCCAAGCCTGGACGGGTGGCGCTTGGGGTATTTCATTGTTTGTTTGACATAACATTTCCTTGTCTCAATAGAATGGTCCGGGGCTAAACAAAATTAGACTGTCACATTCGACGTTCACCCCTAGCTGCGAGGGATTCTGAGTGCTGATCTTCGATGAGAGCCTGGTGTTTCAACCCTGTGACCCGCCAAAGAGGAACTTGAAGGACCTTGCATGATGTGGAGTTGATACGCTGCGTGTCCTAGAAGTCAGCTCGATGGCCGTTAAGTACTACCTACCCGCTGAGGCCCTGCTATTATTACTGTATGGAAACGCTACCTCGACGAGGGGATGGCGTAGGCAGACGAGGAAGACAATGAAATCTGGGTACCTCTTTTTTTTTTTTTTTTTTTTTTTTTACGTTTCACACTTGTGGCCCTGAAGATATCCCAACATACCATTAGGTTTGCTAGTGCTCGCTTTTGTGCCCGAGGCAGTTGTCATCAACGATCAGCAAGCCAAAGCCTAAGGCTGAGTGAGAGCAATTTAAACTTGTGACTGCCAACGCCACACTCGTGGTCTTAGGCTCTCGGTGGGTATGTTTATAAAGAGAGGGGACTCGTGAAGGCAAATCAAGGCATCACAAGCGTCTTGGGTAGGCGGACGAGTTCTCCTCACCAACTTCGACGTCCTTCAATAACCCACGCCCCCACCTACATGTATTACATCTGCCGAAGCATCGCCATACTATGTGCTGTGTACAACACGGCGAGTAGTTAGCGGTTAGCGTGGGCGTTTGGTCTGGCAAGGGGACGACATAATTGTCCGCCGGCGGACCTCTGGGGACATGTAACAGGCCGCAGCATCACGAGGTAGACGGTAGTGGTGCTGATTAAGACAAGGCCAATGCGAAAAGGGGCTGGGTCTGGTAAAAGAAGCTGGATAGGAAAAAGTACGAAGGCTCGGTATGACAAGGCGAGACCATTGGGTTGGTTAATTTCAAATAGACAGATAGGTATCCGATAGGCATTCTTGAACTGATATTATCCCTTCTCTCTCTCATCGCCGCCTTGATTATAGGGCCAATGAGAATGAAAGGAATCGTAGGGCGTCAGTCCTTGGTGAGTTTACTGGTACTGGCGTATGGTCATGCTGTTCTCAGTGATGTGCCGGCTACTGCCTCGTTGCCTGTCAGGTGAGCAAGCAAGCTATCGGGCTACTGAAAGGGGAGACGGTGTGTGTCCGAAGAAGAAATCAAAGGAAGCGGGCCTTAATCCAAGATCCCTCGTACGTTACTCCTCCATGAAGTAGTTTGGCTTCGCTACCCTAGTGCCACAAGTACGTATGATAGCGGAAGGCAGCAACAAGGCTACCGCGCTTGGCCGCTTACCATGCAACCCGACAGTTTAGGTACCTAGTAGCCCGCGGATACCTGACCTGCATTGGCCCACACCGCAAGTCAAGCATACTGTATAATGATGGTATCTACTTACGTACTGTATGATAGTACGCATGATTGACAGTAGAGTGACACCCGTGATAATTCACATGTGAATTTTATAGGACTAAACCTGAGGCTTCAGCCACTACTTAAAAGAGAAATATTAGTCAGCAAGGGCGCCAGTAGTGAGGGTGTCTGCGGTTCATACAACGCAAATCAGATAATTAATTATGATAGAGAATGTAGTCACACGCACGTGCTCTTATTACCCGGTCTTTGGGGCGTAGGGCGCAGTCGTTACATGCCTAGCCGGCAGAAACCTTCCATGCGTAAGCAGGTCGAGATCAGCACCTAGTTATGCCTGGCACAAAACAAAGCAGCGTCCCATTTGTTGCACTTGGCCCAGTATGAGTTCGCCGGCAGCTTGTATAGCGATACCAGGTCGTTCGGCTTGGCCTAGCTGAATGATATGCAGCGTATGCAACCTGCGGATATGGCGCACGCACGCACGCACGCAGGGGTAGATCGCGTGGTGGCGGCCAGTGTACTGTAGGTGCTTGTCTCGGTCGTTTCAGATCAGCCGGCACAATACTCTATGCGCTCAATAGAGATAGTATAGGTATTCGTGCTCGGTGAAGATTATCTCCTTCTACCCAGCTGCAGGCGCATTGACCGTTGAGGCTCTGCGACCGGTCCGAAAATAGGATATATCTTGATAAGATAGTGTAAGCACCGCAAGCGGTTGCTGGAGGCATGGTAATATTCCTTATACCTTGGTCGTGTGGGTAGCAACGCATGCGGCGCACTGCAGTAGGTATTGCTTCGGGCTATAAGCGGGCTATAGTGAGGCGGTCAATCAAGTCTTGCGTTGGCATTCACCGAACGTAGTACCATACGACCTTATACAACCGGGATAGGGTAGCCGGCTGTCCGATGGTGCTGGACCAGACCCAGACCCCCAAGGTCATCTTGATACCGCATTAGAGGCCGGGACGGAGCGCGGCGGAAGGCTAGACGGTCAGAAACGTGGTGTGGCCCCCAATACAGGACGAGTCAAACGAGTCAGACGAGAAAGGAGGGATACGCACCAGGCACGCTAGATTCCCCAGGCTTGTAAGAGCACAGCACCCGAATATCAAGGATGGCCTCGCTTCCGTTATTTTACCGCGGCAGGTCGTCAAACCTGCATGATGCACGCAGTCAACGAACGGCGTGGCCGGCTGGTTCACTTTCTTCGTAAGCCATAGATGATCGACCGTATTGTGGAACTGAGCTGTGCGCAAAACATTCTAGACACCTAACTGCAACGATGGTGTAGTTTTGAATGGAAAGCAAAGTTAGGTACTTAGATATCATACAGATACTAGATAGGGTCTAATGAGGGGAAGGAAGAACCTGTCAACGGCTAGACCTGCCAATCTAGTGTAGGTAGTATATGTACCTAGGTAGGGTAAAGATGGACTATGTATGTTAGGTAAGTACCAACCTGGAAGGTACCTACCTTGTCAGCACCCCGTTTTGATATGTACATGTTTTCGCTAAGTGCTCATATTCTTCCCCCTCTACCTTCAAGTTACCTACCTACATTTCGCATTATACTCATGCCAACGTCAAGCCATAGACTCAGCCAGTCGCTTGCTTAGGTGCCTCACCAAGTTACTAACTCTAGAGCTTACCGCATCTGTTACCGAGCCGTCGGTCTACGGCTGCAAAGCTTGTAAGCCATCCGATGCCTCATGCTGCACGTCAGAAGCGCCACACGCCTAATCTTGAGATGGCCGAGGGCTGAGGAGCGCTCATTGTCACGCAGCCGAATCCTTCGGCAATGGAACAAGCTCAGATCATCGCTTCTGGGCAGTGAGGGAGGTGCATTAAAGCACAGTACAGAGCTAATGTGCGCGGCAGGCAATACAACATGGCTACGACGGCTGGCCCTGGCTTTACAACGAGTGGTTTACCGTGCCCTCCATTCGTCTCTGTTCCTGGGCTTCCTAACTTTAGAGATGCTGGAGGCTACGAGGTGACATCCGATTCGCCCAGCATCACCTCCCCGGAGGGGAAGCGAAGTGCTAAGATTTTTAGAAGAGGTGTCCTTTTCAGGTCATCGGAGGTTAGTATCTTCTGGTCTTACACCTCGCTGAGAAGGGTCTAGGAGTGATGCCTGCCTAAACAGGCATTATCTACTGCTGTTACTCCTAACGTCCCCCCAAATTCTCGATACGCCCTTTTCCTATCTCAAGAGTGATATCAGGGACAACAATCGTTGACACGTATTTCTTGAGCAGCCTTCTAGACTAACAGACACTGGAGCGGCACAACTAAGCCAACAGCTTGGAATTAAGCTAGTTTACGACCTACGTTCGGCCGTCGAGATAGCAAGGAGTGTCGATTCTGGTCTCGGATTCCCTCTTCGTGAGTGGGAAGGGTCTGAGCGGAAGTTCGTTCCTGTCTTCCTGGACCAGGTCAGTCCGCTGAAGTCTTTTATGCCTACTTTCGAGATGTCCCAGGAACACTGGTTACATAATTCGGGGTTTTCTACTCCTATTACTACTGCAAATCCCGAATGTCTTTGAATTTCTCATTACAGTTGACGGTTGTTGATAAGCAGATTCTCGAATAGGATTACTCGCCGGAAGCCTTGGCTCTTCGGTACAAAAACTATGCTTCAGAGAGTGATGAGGTGAGCGATTTTTCATGCATTTCATGGCGCATGAGTTGCATTGCCGTCAGCCTATTGCTTATGCGATGACTTTATATACCCCTTATCCCTGTATAATTCATCGGTGTTTCGAGCTGTCTCAAGAACGAGACTTCATCTTGTACCAATTATAGCCGTAGCGTCGATAGAGGCACGAGATTTCATGTCCATGCGCCGTGCTAATGTACGGTACTTTTCCTGCGCCTCCGTCAAGCATGCATTGTGAATAAGGGAAATGGCACCGTTCCATTCGCGGTTCTCAGATCCGAAGCAACAACGGGCGACAGGGCAGCTACGGAATTTAGATCCATGACAAGCTCCAAACGAAACGAACAATCATCTGGGAACATGTAGCCCCGGGATGAAATAGCGCCTGGCTCGAATACATGAGTGATTCGAGAGCAACGAGGCTTTCGGGTCCTCCGAGTTCGTGCGTTCCGGTTGTGGGTTCTGGTTAGTTCGAGCCATGCTCTATGGAAACTTCTGCAACACATGGCAAGGTACAAGAAGTCAGATGTCGCCTAGCCCAATGTCCAGTGACATCATGGGGGTTGCTAGGCCGCATCCCACTTCCTTTCTCTGTCTTGGAAGCCTCAGTTGGTTATTCTCGAGACATAGAAGACGTGGCGATTTCAGTTCGTCCGTTTGCCGCCGACCCATATACGCATACAAGCTTCGCTCGCATTTCACACCATCAGTCAACTAAGCCGAATACTAATGAAGAAGACAGGGCTTCATTGAAGCATACAAGGATATACTTAACGCTGCTACAGACCCAGCCAATGAGTTCCAGCCTTTCAAAACAATTTTGGGTCACTTGGCTGCAGTACCAGTTGCCTCGTCCCCACCTGTTCCGTCGCCATGTCTCGTTCATTGCACTGCAGGAAAGGACCGTACGGGTGTAATCGTTGCGCTAGCCCTAAGCCTGTGCGGTGTGCCCGACGAAGCCGTCATTCATGAATATAAGTGAGTAGAGTCTGCTGGCTCAATATAGCCGCTTAGACCCTTGCCGAAATGCTTCACGTCTATGTGACCCCGAGAAGCTGCCACGACCTATCAAGTTACTAACTATGCATCTTCCCGCGGACAAGCCTCACCGAGATTGGGCTGCACTCCCGTCTCGAAGAGCTCGTTAAGCACGTCTCGAGCAACCCGAAGATAGGCATCGACGTCGAAGGGGCACGGCGAATGGTTGGTGCCAGGTACGTTCTTTTCCACGTGCTCATCGCACTTCGCCCTCTCTACTTTCATGTCTTTTATTACCCTTATCTGAACCTGTTTCGTTTCAACCCTTGCCTCTCTCTCGTATTCTACAGCTCCACTTCTGGACCGTGTTTTTAGACCTATTGGGGGCCACCCTTAGGCAGAGCAGGCTTAGGAGTATCGGTGCCCGGCTGGAAGCTGTGAGTAGGGCGGATCCCTGGTTTGGGGTCTGTGAAAGTAAGATGAATAGTAATATGTGCAGGAAAGGAGTGAGCGTGAAAGGGGTAAAAAGGACCTTGAGACCTCTCTTCCAAGCGGAGCTTAGAGATGGACCCCCAAGGCTGTAGGACTCTCATTGTTCTAGGAGACGGAGAGATCCCCACCCTAGTCTCGTCTTTCCTTACTACACTAGTAGGACCTCTTGCTGGGGCCGAGCACTGAAGATCTTCCCGTTCGGCCTTTGAAAAATGCCTCCCGCACACGATGGCCGGAGGATTTATAGGGTGAACCTCGACAGCCTGTGTTGACAAATTTAGCCCTGGTCACACTTGCCTGAAGAACACTGTCTGGGCTTTATCGCGAGATCATTTTCCCTCTCTTCCACGTATTAGCGCCACTAAGAGAATGAAAAAGAAATTCCTCTAACAATGTCTGGTTCTAGGAAAGAGGCGATGCAAGGCACCTTGGCCTGGATCAGGGCACAGTACGGCTCCGTCGAACAATGTGTCCTCGACCTGGGCATCCTCACGCCCGAAGGCATAGCCCAGCTGAGGAAGAACATGATTGTTGAAGTTGACGAAGATGAAGTGGTCAGGTGGTAGAGAAGCAGGTGGGATCTCACGGACTAACGAGACGAGACGATGTGACGTGATATGATGGTATGTGAGATGATGGATAGCGATGGCGGGATTGAATGGGTATATATATCTATGCATATTTTATACACGTCAGGCTCCAGATAGAGATAGATACAAGACATCTATACATAGAGGGGGTGGTCAATTGCTAGTTGATTTCGTTACTCCCAGCTGCGCGCCGAGTCTCGTTTTACGTGTCCGCTTCCAAATATGAAGATCATAATGCAAGTACGCTCCACCCCCATGGAGATTCTTCGTCCGGACATCATAATACACTGTTGATACAAGTAAAGACCTGTTGGTACCACTCATTATATCTGATTATGGTACCGAAGTAGGGATCTTGATCTGGTGGCCCTTGGCTCTATCGTCATGCGGCGCACCGTATCGCCAGCCCACAGCAGCGCGGGATCTACCCTTCACGCCGACATTCTCAGAGTTAAACTTTTTGAATCTAAATTCAAAGCGTTCAGTGTTCACGCGAGTGGTCTTCTTCTCCTCGAAGGCGGCCTTGGCTACCTGTTTCTCGGCAGCCTTGCGCTCGGATTCCATGACGGCTTGCTTGAAGCGCTCAGACGCATCCCAGGGCGGCCGGCCCTGCTCGATTTCCCTCTCCATTTCTATGAGTTCGGGATGGGGCACACGCTTATCCGCAGAAAGCAGTGTGGGGTGGAAGGCCTTGGCGGCATCCTCTCTGGTGAAGTGCCGCGACTCAGAAGTCGGCCAGAAGATCTGCTGCATGGTGTAGGGATGCACGTGGAGCTCGTTAATAGGCTCGAACGGCGTATTGGATTGAGTGGGATTGATGCGAGCCTTGGGAAGCATCGACAATACAGCCCTAGCGTAAGGCTTTGCTAATGGTTTGCCCTGTTCCAGGAGAAATCCAAATGTTAGTTAAGCAACGCCTAGACGGGATGTCCGGTGGAAACAGCGAGGAACATTGGGAACTGAGATCAGAGAGGCTCGCAACAGCAGTTTGTAACCATGTAGATGTCTTCAAGACTTATCGAATTTGGTTTGTTGAAATCATCATATCGAAAACCAAAAGATGGGGAGGGGAGCATGAACAGAGGTAGGTAACCCAGCTTACCTTGGCTATCCAATCCTTCTCGATCTCCTTCATCCGCACGATAGCAGCGACTCTGCGAATATCAACGCCGTACTCGGCAGAGACGGCCTTGATGGTCTCGCCCTCACGCATGATCTTCTCCCATATCAGCTCACGCGCCTTCTCGTCGAGGACGCGGGCGCTCCTGAATTGTGGGTTGATGGGGAAAGGTTTGTTCGTGGTCTCGTCCCGCCATGACCCCAAGTACTTCGGCTGGTCGCCGGTGTGTCTGCGGTAGTTACGGCCTTCGTTCCTCTCCCACTCGCGAAACAGACGGCGGGATTTGGTGAACTTCGGCCGGCTCGCTGTGGTCGAGAAGCTGGCGGCGACGGGGACCTGCGAGGGCGAAGGCCGAGCCGCCCGACATGCCGCGCCTGCACTCTTACTTATTATTGAGGAGGAGGAGGCCGCCGCCAGCGGCGTCGGTATTAATGGTGGCATTACGACGCCCTCTCTTTTCTCAACCCCCCGAGGGTCAGGAAATGGAAAGGCTGGAAGGGAGAAAAATTGGTCGATGATATTTATGGTTTACTTGAATGGGGAAGCGCAAGCTTAGAAAATTGGTATCGGCCCTCGGATTAATGATTTGTCGTTATCACTAGTTGTGGGTCTATGAAGTGGATTGAAGTGGATACCTACCTAAGTAGTACCAGTCACTTGGTTGGTTAGACTGTTTACACCAACTTTTTTGATATATCTCCTCATTATCATCTTGTTCATGCACCATAGAATTTGCCGGAGGTAAGCTTATATATACAATAAATACCGGTCATATACCTAGTATTTGGTGTACTGCTCGGAGCCAGTTTCAAGTTCACGGCTTGGTCTAGTGTAGTTTGACGTTGCTCGTGGCTTCAGGACAAGTTTCTTCGCCTACCAAGTCAAGAGGCGTGTAGTATGTAAGCGGTCAAGTGGTGTAACCTTCTGCACCTCGCATCGTCACACCAACTTGCCTTTTTCTCGCCACGCTCCCCTCAAAGCAGGAAACAAAGATCATTGTAAACACCAAGCACAGAAGGGTGCGTCATCAAGCGTGCCTACAGCCACGACTCTGACCGAGTTGTCACTACGATATTGAACCTAATTACATTCATACCCGCTGTGCCGTATATGAAAATGAACTACCTGGCAAGTAGCAATAGCACTGTTGGGATTCGAACAAAATTGACCTAGGTATGCGTAGGAGATAGCTCAGACCCTATGTTATGAATCAGCCATGGCAGTAAGCCATCTATACATGTACTACCTGGCTATGAGAAAGAGGGATGGCTTACAAGTTGTTGCCACCTATTATAGCCCTTTTAAATGGGTTAATCGTGGCCACTGCCGTACGAGTACTCATACACCATAAGCAAAGGTAATTAGCCAGTCTGGAGTGCGGGTGATACAGGTAGGTAGGTACTCCGTATGTGCTGATGTATATGGTTTGCTGCCCGTTACAGCTTGAGTCGCAGTGGATGCATCAGTGATCACGATCTCTCATGCATGTCTGGTCTTATAAGTGCCCCCAAAGAGATTAACGCGGCCCCAAACGACAGGGTACAACCCAAGCTTCTCCCCATTCGGATCCCCGTCATGCTATGCGCTGGATCTAGAGTGGATCTGTAATCTGTATGCTCTGTCCCCTGGAACCTCGATGGTTTCCTGTTATTCTGCTCGAGCTACGAACATGGACGCGCTTTCGGTTATTATTGAGCAGTGAGAAAAGTTAGGTAGGTACGTAAATAGCATGTGGTAGGAGATACTTCCTTCTCACTACTGAGATTAAGCAGGTACCTACGTGTAGGTACTACCGCATGTAAGCAGATAATAGCCGCAAGATCCTGGGGTACGGGTACCCTGCTGCTACTTCTGCTGTTGATGATACGATGCGTGCAATGCTCTGCATCCCAGCTGCATCTTGTATTGGCATTGGTTCAATTTAATGGATGGGGTGTGCAACCATATATCCTTTAGCTCCCATTACCTATCTGAGTAGCTTGGTCCAGTCTGTGTTCGATGGTACCCTCGGCTTAGAACGTAAGAGTCTTCTTCATGGCATTCCCATCCGTTTGTTTGTTCTCTTCTACAACATAGCGCGGCCTACACTGGAATCACCATTCTTACCGAGGATCTGTAGCTCAACTCTCCTGCCGAAGCTCACAGAAAGAAAGAAAGCATCGACTCATTTCTTACCATCCCGCTAGATCCGGGATACTCCTGGTGCGGTACCTCAGTCGAGAAATAAACAGTACAAATAAGCCATCAACTCTTCAAGAACGGAGACCATCTATTTCTATGGGAGGTTAGCTCGACAACGACGCCGACGACAACGACTCGACGTTCATGAAAAGCTGGAGGGGCTTTTTCGAGTGCTGCTATGCGCCGCACGTAGCTCCCGCACAGCGTTAGCATCGGCGATGGGCAATCTGAAGGAGAGAATCAAAGCTACGCTCCTCCGAAAAGACAGCGGGCGGCTGTCCCCATCACCCAGTAAGAACAGCTTCGGACAAGATTATGCTTCGAGTGTGAGCGCTCACACGCAGCCGGGCTACGATGCCTCGGATGAGCGGAGTGACCACGGGACGCGTAGAAGCAGCAGAAGCTTAGGCTTGAGCTTGAGCTTAAACTCGAGCCAGGACCGAACTGTCGGCAGCGGCACCAGAAGCAAGGGCAAAGGCAAAGGCAAAGGCGGCCTGAACAACGGCCATTTGCATGCACACTCGCCCACGCTTTCGCTTTCGCCTTCGCATACGCCGGCGCCTGATGCTAATATCTCTGGTGTGCACCTAGACAAGTCACGGAAGAAGACGAGCAGCGCCCATGGTCAAAGCCATCGCAGCGACGACGGCGACAGCGACGGCGACGGCGATGACCGTCCTCCTCTCCAAGCGAATACAACCGACGAGACCGCCAGTCCAGCCCCGGACCACTGTCTGGGTCCCGAACCAGCGCAAACTCGCGGTAAAACAAGCGCCAGCACAGCTCCACCAGCAGACCCAGCAGCATCGAACTCTAACTCGAACGCTACCGCCAGCTTAGGCAAGGATCGGCAGAGCCTAGCACTCAATCCCAATCCACCGTCCTCTGGCCAGCAGCCGGCGCCTGACTCTTCAACAAACCCCACCAAAAACAACATTACCACCACCATCACTCCTACTCCTGCTGCTGCTGCCACTACTGCCAACACTAACACCATCGCCGATACAAACACCAATAGCAATACTTCCACTAACACCAGAACAACAACCACTGACGCCGTTCCTGCTGGCACCGGCAACGTCAACGCACCGACCACTGGCAGCGCGCTCCCCAGCATCCACGAACATCCCGCAACTCCGCCTAACTTGCTATCAATCAGCCGCGATCCTGAAGTCACCTCGCCCGGACCTCGAGCTACCTTCGCCAACGCCGACTACACCGACTACACGGGAGACGACATCGCCAGCCCCGGAGACGACCCTCTGCTCAGCTCCTCCCTCCTCACGCCCCTTACAGCCTCACCCTTGCGACATCCGCTATCGCCGTCCGCCTTCTCTCGTCCCCGGGGACCGCTGAGAAGACAGAGTATTTTGCCGCCGCATCAGACTGATCTCGTCAAAGCTCTTCTCCATGGCTGTACGAGCGACCTCGAGTTAGACCCCGCCGATCTCGATCAACAACAACAGCTCTTGTCCAGCATGGTCACAACCAAGATTTGGGTCAAGCGGCCCTTGGCATCCGCTACGCTCATCACCGTAAATGAAGACGACCTCGTGGATGACGTTCGCGAGCACATTCTCCGCAAATACGCCAACTCTCTCGGCCGCCAATACGATGCTCCCGACCTGACTCTGCGGGTATACACGGCACAGCAGACGACCCGGACGTTGCAGCCCGACGAGCCCATTTCCAAAGTCCTTGAGACCTACTACGCGAAAGGCCAGACTGTTGACGATGCTCTCATCATTGACATACCCTCGCGCAGGACACCCAAAGCTTCGCCGAACCCGAGGTTCTACACCGACGACCGACCACACGAGTCCGGTACCGACTACTTCCCACCTTACCCGCCTGCAGCTCATTCCCACCACGCCGTCCCGTCCGCGCTTGTGGCCGGACAGCACTCGCTTCACTTCCCTCCCTCCATGAGCATCGTAGGTGGGAACCAGCTTCCACCATTGCCCTCCCCAGGCAGTGCCAGGCGGCTACCCAACCGCCCCAACATGCAGAGAGTGCACACAGCGTCACCCGTCGCCGGGGTCGCCAATAGCCATACTCCCCAAGTAGGGGCTGCATCAACCGGTACGCATAAGTACCCCAGACCAGCACGTTCAAGGACTCATTCAGGTGCATCTTCAGACCAATCCAACCCTGCCCCCGCAGCTCCCCCGATCCCTACCCCTCCTCCCGTCGAACGGACCGCTACTCCTCCCCCACGCGTTTCTTCCCCTCGACCTTCTGTCCGGACGAAAAAGAAGAGAACCATCGAGCCCCCCTCGTTGCCGTCCGGCCTGTTGGACACCGCTGTACCACCCATCAATATCCTCATTGTCGAAGACAACGTAATCAATCTTCGGCTATTAGAGGCTTTCGTGAAACGGTTGAAGGTCCGCTGGCAGACAGCCGTGAATGGGAGGGAAGCCGTCGACAAGTGGCGCGCTGGTGGCTTCCACCTAGTGCTTATGGACATTCAGCTTCCCATCATGAGCGGCCTCGAGGCTACGCGCGAAATCCGTCGAATCGAGAAAGTTAATTCGATCGGAGTCTTCTCTTCATCGGCCAGCAGTCCCCCAGACGCCGTGCTACCGGAGCCTGCCGAGGAGGATAAGCTTGCGAATACCGAAATGTTCAAGAGCCCTGTGATTATCGTCGCGCTGACGGCGAGCGCGCTACAGAGCGATCGGCACGACGCCTTGGCAGCCGGATGCAACGACTTCCTGACTAAAGTAAGGGTTTTCTTAAATTTCGTTTGTTACTAAATCTTCTATGAGCTAGTATGCTGACGGCAACCGGGGTAGCCCGTTAACTTTGACTGGTTACAGCGCAAGGTCAAAGAATGGGGTTGTATGCAAGCTTTGATCGATTTTGACGGTTGGCGAAAATGGAAAGACTTCTCCCAGAAAACGCAAGATAACGAGGCGGCAAAGAAAGCAGCAGCCGCTAACAAGGCCAAACCACTCAAGAAGAACCGTTTATCAATGACAGCTGCCGCCTGATCAGCAACGAAGCTCCTACCATACATGGCTAGTACACCGATTTCCTCAGGGCGCAACAGCTATGTGAGCTATTTTCTCTATCAATCATATACGATAAGCCCAGAAAGACCTTTTTTTTCGTCTACGGCGTAGACGCTCCGAGAGTTCGGGGGAAGCCAGTTGGCACTTACCATTCCGCCGACGGAGTTCTGACCGTATGGTAATCAATCAAATTTCGCCGTCTTACAGATGCGCACCTGTCTATTTACTATGTTCAAAAGCGGACTATGCAGATATAAATTTCACGAGTGGGAAAGCGAAGCATTTTGGATTTTTGGAATTAATCGGAATTTGCTGAGAACGGCTGGCGTGTGTAAACAAGGGGGCCCCCTAAGGATGTAAAGAAAACGGAAACATCACGGTCGCGCGGGTAGATTACTTGTAGAAAACGCAACGAATGCAGAATATTTCGAGCTAGCTATCATAATTAGTAATCTTAGAGATGGGCCTCGGCTCTGACTGACGTCTGAAACGCATCTACTCCATTCAGTCAGCCAGTCACCCTTGCCTCTTTTCCAAACTCATATAGCTATCTGTTTATATTAATATTTGACGGCTACCCGATATCCAAGATATACAAATCTTGCTCGCTTGCTCTAGATAGCCGCTCTTTCGCCCGTGGCTGGGAACTTTGAACTTTGCCCTTCGCTTCCATTAACCGTATATTCGTTGATCACCTTTCTTCTAGCACCACTGGGTTCCCCAGCTCAAAGTACGGACGCACACGGGAGAGGGATTAAATATCCGGATTATTTCGCACTCCTTAGCTATGTGTTTTACGCTATTATCTCATGCCTCGACTACGTCCTTTGTTGGGTAAGTACCCAAATTCAACTTGACGAGGTCTATCCTAATAGTCAATTATCGCTGGCTATGAATTCACTAAGTGATCTAGCTTACTTGACTAACTCAGTCTCCTGATCTAGTGAGTATCTGTCTATGAACAAGCTTCGTCTTATGCATTTCGTCCATGGACGCTACGCGGTTGGAGTGAAGAGGTTGCTATGGTTCGTGGGATTATTCCTTCGTATTGCACACAGAGACTACAGCAAGAAGTTTGGATTTCTTGATATTGTTCGAGTGAGCGGTATAAGCTAGAACTAGACTTGGTTTATATGTGACTGATGCAGATGGAGATGGTGCGCAGAGCCTCAACTCTGTCGTGGTAGGCGCGTGCCGTATACATACTTAGTTAAACTGGCCCTCGACTGCCCTTTTCGTTGTTTCTTTCACAGCTCGAATTGAGGGGCGCTGTCACTCATACTTTGGCTTCTAGGAGACCTGGGAAACTTTTTTCCCTTGTTGTTTTATGGTCTTTGATGATGTCGACTATACTATTTTAGACGCGTATACTGAAGCGAACCCTATGGGCCAGCGCCCACGCGAGGGTTAAACCTCCAGGAGATAGTCCACGCCTACACTTCCTGAGGCCTTCAGGCCCTCAATTATCACGATTAATAATAGGGAGTCAAGTGATCGCGTAAAAAAGAACGTTATATTCGTATATTCGTGAAGACAAGCGCCTGTATTGTGCCTCCTTTCGTTGCCAGTTTTCCCAACTCCTCCTTTATATCCCCTTAGCTAGCCAAGCCACCATGTTGGCTGACTAAGTAATATGGCCGTAGCCTACCCATACCACTTCAATGCCTACTTCTACTCTCGACCACTCAAGCATTTGGTCTATCTAGTGAATAGCTACTATTGAAGTAGTGTGGGTTAGCCACAGATATTTAGTCGGCCAGGGGTGGCTTAGACGAAGAGGATATAAGGGGTACATCTCAGCAAGGCCTATAAGGCGGAACGGACATCGTCCGACTCGACTGGGACACTTCATGCGCGTCTCTTCCATAATTTTGACAATGTATTCACGAGATCACTCGGTTTCCCAACCCATTTTGTGAGATTTCAGAGCCTGAAAGCCCCAGGAAGTGTAGGTGCGGCCTGCCTCTTGAAGGCGTTGACACCAGATAGGCGTTAGCCCATGCGGGTTCACTTCACTATGAAAAGGACATCCGCGTGTGAAAGAAAAAATAGGAAAACCGTGAGTATGACAGAACTGGCTAGGCCAGGGTACTGCCCGCGAGGCTAGCCATAGTGCTGTTATAATCTGCTTGTCGGACTCCGCCGGTGATGCGCGCTATTGTCTTTATTTGAAACGCCTCGCCGTTGTATGGAAGTGGTGCCGGTCCAATTTTACATTCGGAGGATATTGTCCACACGCTGCGATACTGCTCAGGGGGGCCAAAATCAATCGTGCTGACGGATTTTTGCCAGTCTAGCTGTGGACGATAGGAAAGGCGAGTTTCCCAGTCTTTTCTGCACAATATCCAGGCTTGTGTTGCAGTACGTCTCGTTTCATACGGCGAAAAGCGCATCAGAGCCTCGCACTTCATTTGCTTCCGTCTGTACCACTGCGTGTATCTTTGGCAAATGACGTAGATACAGAGTGCAAGTCGATATTTCCGGTGCAGAATTAAAGCGAAGCTTTGCACACCTGAGTGATAGACCCAAGAGCCAGTAACAGATGCGGCTGGGGGGAATATACTTTCGAGGATGAATCCGTTTGCAATCAACGAGCTTATGTCCACGAATACGACATTCTCAGTTTTTAGAGGTGGGATGAACAAGCTAGCGCGTTGTTGATAGTATTCCCTTTGGTAATACTCTTTGTCGACATCAATATAGATCGTGCTCGGCTTCCGATCGGTCGACTTGACACCTGAAGTGATACGTTTTATATTTAAAAGACACGGCGTGGAGTATGGGCCCATTACGTAGACACCGGATCCCTGATATTTCAGTGGGATTGCAAAAGTCTCGAAGGATGGGCCTAACGTGGTGTAGTCTGTTACACATAGGTAGGCGTTGGATCGTGCATCGACCTGCAAGACTGGTAACTCCACACGAAGACCATATGGCGTTACGGCCCAAACCTCTCCCGGCCGCGTATCTGAGAAACCATTCGACTTTCTAAGGGTAAGATTCCTAAATCCCTGAAACAGCTGTGGTGTCGGGGCAAGGCAATTGGGACTGAAGTATGATCCGATATTGAGAATATCGGGACGGTCCATCCCAAACCCCCAAAGTAAAATGCTTGAGTCGAAGGATTGCTTAAGGAACTCTTCTTGAAGTCTTAAAAATGCCCTATGGCCTTCGCCGTATAGAAGCGGCATATTGACGTCTAATAGGCCAAGAAGGCAGTAAGCCATATCCTCAGTTCTAGTCGTCGATCGTCTTGATACCCATGAAAGTTTCGTAGCCACCGACACGTGCTTAAGTGTCATGTCCATAGTGTGTAATGAGTACATGTGCCAATCTTCAATTCCTGTGATACTCGCAATCGTATCGAGAAAGGAATCCAGTTCGGAGAAATCCGGTTCGGAGGAATCCGGTTCGTAGAGGTCGAACAGGATCTGCCCCCTACTTTCTTTCGTAGTCTCGAAGATCACCGTCCAGTTCGAATAAAAGAATTTCAGATTATGCGGAGCGATGAGTTCTTGCAACGTCCACCCGCGCGTAAACCAGCGACTATTCAAGAATGCCGAATGTGGCTTATGTGGGTTTTCTCCCCGGAGTACGTCTACAAGGTAAACGTAACAGACCTTAGCCTCTCCGTACCATCTGAACATGGAATTGATGGCTTCGGACAGCTCAGCACTACTTCTTTTGTCGATACAGCATGTATCAATCCACACAAAGTCGAACCCATCACGAATGGCTTGCTGGCAGCATCCTTCGATCTTTCTGTAGCCTAGCTTTTCTTTGTGTCTTGGATCTGCTAGATCTTGGAACAAGACTTCATCATCCCCCCAGGTATGTGAGAGTATCGCGTATTCAGGTATCCTATCCCCAATGAACTCTTGAAGCTGTCTCGTGTGGACGTTGAGGAGATACATCGTATATCAGAAGAGCGCTATCATTCGTTTCCGGGCGGAAGAGGTGCACAGAGTACTGAGATTTTCCGTGCTACTGAGGCCGAGGATTGGGAATTGAAGAGGAGAGATGATGGGGGAAATCGGCAGTCGCTTTTTTACACAAATCTGCACAGCCTTACTTTATGAGTGACGGGAAATGCTCCTACTCTTGGCAGCCTATCAACAGGTAGTAAACCGGTGCTGAAAGTATTGAGTACCTCAAGGCATCGTTCGGACAATTCAGTATTGGACATTCGAATCAACGCAATCTTAGAAGAAAGATCAATTCATCGCTGCTTGCTAGCTTAATGACAGGATGGCTTGATTGAATGCTCAATGCAATTGAATAGGGGTTTTCAATATTTCGATATGTATCCAGGTATACATGTATACATCTACAACAGGATGTGTACCGAATGCAAACCCCATGTTTACAATCTAGGCAGAAAAGCTGCACATGTGATTGGTAGTGGTGGTATATATGTAAATAATTATTTGAATGTAACCCCAGCTGAGAAGGATGGCAGACATCCACGTGACTGTTTGACCGGGGGCTAATAATCAGTTACTACCCATCCTCCCCAACTCGTGTATTTTCCCTATATGAAGTTGAAAAAAAGGAAGACTGGTTCCCCGTCAGACTAGAGCTTTTAATAGAGCTACTGGTTGCTGATCCGTGTCATGAAGTTAGTATTATAGGCAAGATTAAGAGTGAGAATTAGTACCAGTCGACCTTGAAGAGAGAGTAAGTAGAAAGTCGACGATAGAGGGGGAAAGTGCATGGAGGCCAAGGTCGGAAGTGTCAATCAATTCGATCCTTGAGCCTCTCAAGTTTACACGGTGAGTGGTCCAAGAGATGGCAATCAGGATGCACGAAATGCGCTCCTCCCGTTCCTAAAGTGAAATTTCTGATGCATGCTAAAACTTATAAACTAGTGGCATAGAGAGAACCAGAGCTAGAATCTTAATTGTACCGAATTGTTTTCGTAATTTCCTATCATGAATCTATTTGTGAATGTCACGCTTTCAAATACAGAAACTCGAGTACTTAGCTAGCGAACTGGACACCAACCTTTTAGAGCTTCTGTCTGTCTTCCTTATGTGCCGTGCCGTGTGCTGCTAGGCAAATTAATGAGCTGGATGCCACGTGATATAGGAGTTGAGGCGAGCATCCGTGTTTGCTGGGACTACGCACTTAGCGGATACCAATGGCTCTCACATAACGGATGTAGCGCGTTGCTATGCTATTCAATACGCGAAGGGACAATGGGTTGCGAATCCTGATGTTGGTAACGATTCAGATTTGCCCGCCGCCTCATACGTTACCGACTTGTTGATAACACGGTGTCTGACAGTCTACAGTAGCGATAACTTGGTTATCTAGAACTGTTGACTTGATACTTTGAGAGATACGATGTTAGATATGATAATCTACTTAAACATCGGCTCCTCGATTTTAAGTGGCGCGAGTTTGGACTGCCTACAAACCATTGTGCCTCTACTGTACCTAGGTAGCTTCGAGCGTTAGGAGGCCTTATCGAATCTAACGAGGTTATCATGCTTCCATGCAAGATTGCAACTTTTACAAGCTCAAGGCACCAAGTTACTCCTCCTTAGCTCGACCTCCTACATGCGAGCTTTGCCACAGTGGGCTTGAATTCACTCTACCGTGTGGCCAGCCAGCCGGCACATTAACTCGGCCTCTCAAACACCCTCGAGACTTCTAACCACCGCTGTTCTATTCTCTTACTCCAGATAACCCACTGATAGAGTGCACCGAGGTACATATGTCCCTCCCCCCAAGTGCATGATAATCAGGGCATCCTTATGATAAAAATCTTTTCCCCGGCCTCCTCCCTCTCTTCTGACACTCCTCAGCTTCTCTATAACGATCTATCCACGCCGTGTTTTGATAATTTTATCGACTTGCTGTTACTACTGACTCTTTGCACTGCGTCTCCTCTCCCTTCACCACGACCTTCTACGTACCATTTTCTCGGAGAGGGTTTTATCTGGAGCTCTAAGGCAGGTAGGTATGTTCGGAATCCTTGAGGAGTGCATTCACCATTCCCAATTATCCTCGATTCATATCTCTTGAGAATCCCGCTTGCCTTAAGCTTTCTCCCGTCATTGCACCTTCTACATCTCGTTTCCCTCTCCTTTCATCTCCATTAGGCCTGACTCAGCCATTCCATACTACCTAGGTACCTACCGCATCTCGCAGCAGAGATTAATCTCAAGGCAAACCTAAAGGCTGGTAGGTCGGCGCAGTTTCCTTCTCTATTCTCAACCTACACGCCCAACCTGATACGACCCTTTTCCTCTCACATCTTCATATTCAGAATTCACTCTCCCATTCCATCTCACACATTCCATACCGCACATACCATATCATATCACACATCTCATCTTTGTCCTATCAGCATCCATACGCCATCTACAATATTCTATCCATCTTGTTCTGTCTCCTACTTACAGAAGTATTGCAGTACATAGGCACAGACTCTGCCATTTATGTGTAAGTTTCCCCAAATTATAGCGGCCCAGATAATCTTGGCTTGACTTCGCGCTTGCTGCGTTACAATTTGTTTCCTCATCCTGTGGGGGGGGGGGGGGGGGGGGGGGGGGGGGGGGGGGGGGGGGGGGGGGGGGGGGGGGGGGGGGGGGGGGGGGGGGGGGGGGGGGGGGGGGGGGGGG